>OZ014477.1:42298239-43498239 GCA_963965965.1 Trididemnum nubilum | reverse complement strand
AAAATTTTTCAGTGTGCTCTAAAAAAACAAAAACAACTGGTCTTCTAAAAAAAACGTTTTCACGTATTGTTTCAGGTTATAATCACTAGCAAAGTGCCGGTAGCGATTCTATAGGCTTACATCCCTATTCCGCGACCAGGTCCGCGACACATCCGTAATGGCGTGTCAATAAGACGGATTGTTGCGTCACATTTTCTTTACAGCAGTTGGTGGCCAGCAGTTTTGCAAAGAATGGAAAAAACTTCTAACGAGAATTATGTTTTAACGTTGTTATTCTCCGCTATTGCCTGTTGTCTTGTCGTTACGTGATGCTCCAAAAATATATTCTGAGTAAACCGAAATGGTGGGGCATAAGCCGTTGTTAGGGGGGCACGGCTCCTGTAGCGACGACACTGCATACGTGAATGATGATCCCCAGATGCCAAATGCTTCTCCAACTGAAAATAGCCGCAAGCCTTACGTAGAATTTAATCATTCCTAGTTTACCATTTTTTTTGTATAGAAAGAAACATAAAACAGAATTTAAATACTAAACTTTTCTTAATAAAGTTAATACAGACCTGACACCAGAGGTGGAGTCGAGGACACAAGGCTCGAGGCCAAGGCCAAGGACACAAAAAAAATCCGAGGCCAAGGCCAAGGACAGCCTTTCCGAGGACAGACACTCTCGAGGCCAAGGACAGGAATGCTCGAGGCCAAGGCCAAGGACCAAGGACACAAGCGCAAGTGCTCTCCAAAAAAAAAAAAAAAAAAATAGGTCTTCACAAAAATTTTTCAGGCGATCTTCAAAAAAAAAAAAAGGTGTCTTCACAAAAATTTTTCAGGCGATCTCCAAAAAAAAAAAAAAGGTGTCTTCACAAAAATTTTTCAAGCGATCTCCACAAAAAAACGTTTTCTAAAAAATTTTTCAAGCGCTCCGCAAAATTTTAACAATTCAAAAAATAGTGCTGTCCTCGAGCCGAGGACAGGCCAATTTTCGAGGACTTGAGGCCTCGAGGCCAAGGCCAAGGCCAAGGACTTCAAAATGTGTCCTCGAGGACTCCACCTCTGCCTGACACACTAGAAAGTTTAATTTTTGTTAAGTATTCAAATAATATATGTCTTGTTCAAGGATGGCAGTACAGTAGGCCTACGGTGCGTTCAGATTTTGCGTACTACGTACCTTGCACCTTGAACCGTACCGTACCAGCGTACTGTACTTCAGTTCAGTTTTTGAAGCGTACCGTACCAATGTACCGTACCCGTACCATTGCAATAAAGGCGTACCGTGCCAGCGTACCGTACTTTTGAGCAAAAATTGAGACATACGGTACCGTACTGCCATCCTTGCTTTTAACCACTTGCAACTTTAACTGTCTTTGAAATTACTAGCCTATAATCAACGATCATAATTCATAGATTTAGCGTTGGTTTTAGCTGTTTTTTGCCTCTGTATACAAACATCCGGCCAATGTGCAAAAAGTCTGGAATTTTTAATTCAAAAAGCGTACCAACGTACCGTACCCGCTGTAAGGGCTTAAGCTTTTACAACTGGCTGTGGAGATTTGGGCCTCACATTAATAATTCAAAACGCGCTCTTTGAGTTGCCACTTTGTTGTTCCGAGTTCTTTTTATTGAATTGTCACTTTGTTGTAAAGGATGGGAGCGATAGAGCGATTAGAGCGGTTAGAGCGGTTTCTAAAAAATAACAAAAACCCGGCTGTAGGAGCTGAAGGGTCAGAATTCTAAACCTAGAGTAAACTAACAAAACAAGTAGAAAGATTAACACAATAAAGAGGGCCGAGAAGCTAACATGCAAATATAAAGCCCTAACTATCAGTGGTTCGAGAAATCAGGGTGTCGAACCGTTTCAAATAACGGTTCGGGTTCAGGTTTAGCTCCTGCTCAAAATATTTTAGCGATTCAGGTTTGGTTCGGGTTCACTTAAGCACCATTTTCGAGGTTAAGTAAAATATTACTGGTTCAGGTTCGGTTTGGGTTCATTGGCTTAAAATTTAACTGTCGCTACTAGAGATGGCAACAGCGCAGCGTACGCGGCCGCGCGCTGTTGTTGGTGCACCGCGCCGCGCAGCGTGACAACGAAAATCTGTATTACGTCACAGCATCAGCGTAGCGCCGCGTACTATAATTTTTTACATTTTTTTACAATTATTGCTAGTGAATTATTTTGTTATGTCCAACAATGGTAGGTCATGATGCAACTATAATATGAATTGAAGACAATAACAATATCATGTTGTGACGATACATATATTTAGGGTACTAAAACAGTCAATGGTGCCTTCGGTGGAAGCAATCATTGCTTGAAGTATACTTTTTTGGAATTCGGAGCATCCTAAAATAGGCTATTTTGGCTACAACGAACTTAGTTTTGATTGGCTGATTAGGCTGAACATGTTTCTTGACGCCAAGAAAAAGATTTTGGTTTTGGTAGGCTAGACTAGGAAAAGTTTAGAATGTTAGGTGAGAAGATGGAACAAAGACAGATAAAAAAAACGTTGATGAAGCAGGTTTGTGTGAAACAAGCATCAGAGCAGAGGCACATAGCCTAGCCACAAGCAGGGCCTCAGAGAGAAATTTTTCCAGGGGGTACGAAGGTCGATACTGGGCCCCCAAATCTTATTGGGCCCCCCAAGCCATAAATCAATGACCCAGCACCAAACTTGCGCAAATATTTTTGGTAGTGACTATTTCACCGAAAATTTTCAAGTTAAAGAGAATAAAACGAAAATGAGAAATATTCATCCGCACTTTTTTCATTTGCTTTTTTAGGGGTTAAGATTAGGGTTTAGGTTAGGGTTTGGGTTAGGGTTCGATTTGGGAATAGTTTTAGAGTAAGTGTTTGAGTTTAGGTTTGATTTGAGTCAGAATTAATTAAAAACTACATAAAAATTTCCGGTGAAATAAAGCCTTCCAATATTTTTTTCCGATTTTTTGCCCAAAATTTGTTGAAGAGCAAAAAAAAGGTCTTTACTGAAATTTTAGATTTTATACAAATGATTTTTACCTGCACCTGTGAGATTGCATTACCACACCTACTGTGTGAGAGTCGTCGATGTCAATTTTTCGAATTTTGTATTGCTGAAATTTTGATTTGATTTTTTAGATGCATTATCTTTTTAATTGTTTTTTCAACTGCTTTGAGCAACTGTCTGTAACAGTTTTTAACTAATGCATGCAGTACATGTTAAGCAGTATAAAGCACTCAATTATTATTATTAATTTGGTTTGATTTTTTGCCCAAGGTTGGGTGCAGGCCTAAATACGCCCCTGGGTGCAATAGGCTACCAAAACTTAACGCGGAAACCTGAACTCTTCCGAGCCCCCCTAGGCCTGGGTATGATGTAGGCCCGGGTACGATGTACCCCCTGAAGCCCCTCTCGCAGGCTCTGGCCACGAGGTACCCACCCAGTATGCAGTAGACGTATGGTATTGGTCATAGGTGGGCAAGTTAATGCAAAACGTTAGCTTCGTTAACCACTAGTCTGTTAACAAACTTCACACCTCCGTTAACGTTAATTCGTTATTTTCAGCTTTAATTAACGAAAGTTAATAAAGTCCGTTAATCCGTTAACATTTTGCGTGTAATTTACATTTCTTTTTATTCACTCGCTTCTAGAACACGTATTGACGCTGTTGAGCTGATTGTAAGGAAATATTTATTGCTATGGTGGTCTTTTTGTGTTTTGAAAGTTACATTTTACAGTCTAATCTAATTTCAAGATAAAAAAAAAGTTCAAATGCACAACGAAGCTGCAAGATATTAACGATGAAAACCTTAACGGAAGTTAACAGAACTTAACGGAAGTTACTTTAGTCCGTCATCAGCACTTAACGGAAGTTAATTTAGTCCGTTAACATGAAAAAAATTTTTAACGGATTAACGAGTTCAAGAAAAAGTTAGCTTCATTATTAACGATTAACGGACTTGTTCCCACCTATGGTATTGGTACAACGCTTGCATTTCAGAGGGACAGAGTTAGTTCAGTGTAGCCTATAGCATTCGTCAACAGGTCATGGCATAAAGCATTAGCTTTTAGTCCTACCGTAGATGGTTGTATCCTGTCTGGTACAAGGTAAATAAGAAGACTAGGCTACACAAAGTTGCAATGACCCAATAGCCTATGTTGTGGTAGCGGATGATTAGAGGGTTCTAAGTAGAATACAAACACTAGGTTACACAAATTTCCAATGACAGAATAGCCTACGTAGTAGCAAAATTTATTCCACAATCAAACACACCTGCATACGGCAAAGGTAGCCTATAATACATGGAGTAGTTTCATACAAGTGTAGTAGCTAGTGACAGCATGCAGAGCACATGATACCTTATATTTCATTATTTGAGCTACTGGTTAAGGATTAGTACAGTAGTTGCATGGAATAATCAGGTAGACTGGTAGATTGTTTTTGATTGCCAAAACATGGTGCAGAAAAACTGCTAAAAAGCACACATAAGGCAGATTTAGAATTAAACCTGAAGGCCTATAATTGAAACAACTGATCTCACGTCACATGTTTTTCAGTTTTTACTTGGCCATTTTCAAAGTTAACGAGTGCGAAGTTTCAAACTTTTACTTAAAACTCGATAATAATGGTTTGGTCTAGCTACATGAAATTTTGCAGACTTTTACTTAAAACTCAATAATGGTTTGGTCTAGCTACATGAAATTTTGACAGCAGTTTGAGATTCATAAGTTTTGTGTGTGCCAAAATTCAAGGCAATGAGTCCCGTAACTTCAGGTTTAGGACGCGAAAACTACTTCAAAAGTTTGGTGTAAAAAGCGGTCTTATTCAAAAACGGCTTAAGTATGGCAAAGAATATTTCACATAGTTATATGGCATAAGATACCCTTTCATCCCTACCTACGCTTTTAGCAGCATAGAGTTTTTTTTCTTTTTTCATTTTTTGCTTTCTAAATTTTGTGCACTCTTCTTCTCCTAAACCACACAACATCGATATCTAATTTTTGTGTAAATTTGTTGAGCTGCAAATGCAATTTTGTCTCCTGAAATTTTTTGAGGCTTCTCCCAAGAACCCCCCCAAAATGGGGCCCTAAAAAACTAATTTTTTTAATTGCTCAAGCTAAGGTGATAGTTTTTTGTCTATATTGGTAGATATTTAAGCAACAAATAGTTTGACATAGTATGGAGGTACCACCCTCCCCCCCTGGTACCCCCAAATGTACTCCCCAGAAATTAGTATTTTGAATGGCTTAAGCTAGGGCATTACTTTTTTTGTATTGGCAGATGTTTAAAAAACAAATATTTTGACATGGTTTGAGAGAGCAATCCTTTTGAAAACTCTCCAAAATATTACCCCTAAAATCAATTTTTTTATATGTCGTAAGCTAGAAAGCTAATTTTTTTGTGATGTTAGTAAAAATTTAAAGGATATTTAACTTGCGGTGCGGCGCGGTGCAGCATGAGCTTAGTTGTGTTAGGATGCAGTGCGGTGCAGCATGCGGACAAGGTTTGCGGATGCAGCGCAGCATGCGGATGCATTTTTTGTTATCCACGCCATCTCTAGTCGTTACTCGTTTCGTCCAGAAAAAAAAAGAGAAACTGCTGATTCTGTTGATGATCACCACTGCTCTTATTGTGCGTGTACCAGCGCCAGCGGCATCCGGATATGGAAAAATATATTCTTACTTTTGTTAGGGGTTCAGGTTCGGTTTGGGTTCACTTGAGCACAATTTTGAGGGTTCAGGTTTGGTTCAGGCTCACTGAAGTAAAATTTTGCTAGTTCAGGTTCGGTTCGGGTTCACCAAAATGAAGCGGTTCATTCGGGTTTACGGTTCAGGTTCGGTTCGACACCCTGCGAGAAATTACCTTTCAACAATAGTACCTAAATAATTGGTAAACATACGAAGAACAAAACAATAGATAAACGTTTATACGTACCGAAATAGTTTTTCCAGCCAGTTGCAAGAGAAGTATCCAAATTAAAAAAATTATTCCAGGTGGGAAAGCTCAGAGAAAATGGCATTTGCCAAGACCACAGTCAGAAAAAGAATGAGCGTAAATCGAGAAAAGGCAAGCAGTAAGCTGGCAAAACGCCAAGCAGAAAGGAAGCAGACTAGCAGTTTTGCAAATTGCGAGAAGCAAAGGAAGTAGCGAACTGGCTGGTTCTTGTGACGTGAAACATCACGTGTTAGCAGCAATACAAAGGGTAGCGATGCCCGGCTCGAAAAAAGCAGACAAGGCCAGGTTCGGTACCCGCTGCAGCTGACGCGACGTAACACCCGCTTCCCGTACCTTTACAAAAAAAACGTACCGTTCCAGCGTACTGTACTTCTTAGCAAAAATTAAGGCGTACCATACCTATGTACCGTACTGCCATCCTTGGTCTTGTTGGCTAGATTTTGCAATCGAAATTTCGCAGGTAAATTGTATTAACCCCATGAATTTGGCACTCGACTAACATACGAATAAGGTGTTGGGTTAGGATGAGGCTTAGGGCTATTTTGGCACTTGCGACAAAATAGCCGTTAGAACTATTTTGGCTCCAAACGGCAAAATAACATGGGTTACTACTAAGTCAGTAGTAACAAGTAAACAAATGGCTTGCAGAGCCCTAGGTTTTTCTGGCAGAGCCCTTGGGCTCGTATGGAGCACTTTGAGAACCAATGAGATAGACTAAGCTATTGGTGTATCCTATTTCATCGTTTTAGTGTAATATCACTCAAGGACTATCTAATCATTAAGCCAAGTTTTACCAGCATTTTAAATTTTTATTGAGCACATGCCGAATCAAATCTAAGGTAGTGACTTTTTCACCGAAAATTTTCAATTCAAAGAAAATAAAACGAAAATGAGAAATATTCATCAGCGCTTTTTTCATTTGCTTTTTTAGGGTTTAGGTTAGGGTTTGATTTGGGAATAATTTTAGAGTAAGCATTTAAGTTTGGGTTAGATTTGAGTCAAAATTTGTAAAAAAGTAGATAAAAATTTTCGATGAAATAAAGCCTTCCAATCTTTTATTGTACTCACTGTACTATGCTGAAGCTTGTAACGAGTTTGCGGGGCCCATCTCTGTGTCATTGCACCTGCAAACAACACAGCTTTTAAAGAAATGTCGCTGTGGTGGTGAGCCGTTCAGGCTGTTGACAGCACTGTGTCCAATTTGACCAGCTCGAGATTAGAACCTCAGAGCTCCCGCTCCAGAGATGAATGCGTTTGCTCAACCAACTGGCCAGTCACCCGCTGACTCATTTTTGAATTTTCAATTGTTTGCTGTGGCAAAATCGCTGATTTTTTAGATGTACACCCACTCATGACAACCTACGGTACAACAAGGGAACACTGGCACTCAGAAATCATTTTATATACTGCAAGTTCTAGTAAGCAGCAACAAAGTCTGATTTCCATTCCATTTCAAAATGCTCCATGCTAATTCTGGCATCTTTTGATTTCATGCCATTTTGCACTTGAGACTATTGTTTCTTTAATATGTGTTGTATATTCCGCATATAATAGCACTGGTATTGCCCTAATGCAGAAACCCCTTATTTTTGCCAGTTGACCTTTTTTGTACACTCCTGTTAATGTTATTGTTTGGTTGTCAAACTTTTTTTTTTACAGCAAAATGTCAGCACCTACAATACTAACGAATTATGTGAAATTTTGTTGTCGCTTTCAACAAATGCTTGTAAGGAGCAGTTCTTTTGTTGCTCCAAGTAGACCAACAATCAAAGTTACGGATGAAAAGAGTGTAGTTGTTGAAGTGAGTGCAATAATTCAAGAAAGGTTCTATTTTACTGAAAGTTTTAATGAAATTTTTGGTAATTTTAACTCTCAATATACCAGTAATCTATAGGCCTGTTCCCAGATTCTTACTCTAAAACTCAACCCAAAAATAACTTAAACTCTAATCTCTGATCTTAAAAGGGCATTCAAGTCAAGTTTTTCACTCTTCACCAAAATGTTGGGATATGTCTGAAATACATTCTCACCATATTTGAAGTTTCTACACCTTTCTGTTTTCAAGATATTGCTGTTCAAAAGTAGCCGTTTTCCACTTAATTTAGTGTTGCTATTTTATCAGTATTGTGACAGAAGATTAATTTTAAGAAAGCTGCCTTACATTTATTTAAAAGAAGTTAATTTTACAGTTCTGCAATCGAAGTGACCTGGCGAATAGAACACGCGTGGTTAAATAAAATAAAGATTCCAGTGATGTCACTCGTTTTCGGAAATTTTGATTATTACACTTATAGGTTTGGGATAGGGTTTAGGTTAGGCTTTGGGTTAGGGCTAGGATTAGGGTTAAGGTTAGGGCTTACGGTTAGTTTTTTAGGCTTTATTTCAAAATGTCTGCTCAAATGGAACATTCACCAAGCCTCTTCCTTCTGCAATAACTCTTTTTCAAAATATTTATGAAGAATCAAGAACATGCAGTCACATCACATCTTTCATTATAGTCATTGTGTTATGCTGAAGCATTAATGAGTTGATGGGGCCCATCTCTACATCATTGTGCCTGCGAGCAACACAGCTCCTTGTTGCAGCGATGGCAAAATGTTGCAGCGTTGGGTTTAAACCTAGAGAGCCGTTGTGGTTTAAACTTTGGGTTTAAACCTAGAGAGGGTTTGAACCCAAAGTTTAATGAAGCTTTGGGTTTAAACCTAGAGAGCCGTTAGTGAAGAAATGTTGCAGCGATGGCGAGCTGTTGGCAACACTGTGTCCGATTTGACCGGCCCAAGATTTTGAACCTCAGACCTTGTGTTTCTGAGACAAACGCATTACGGCCTGACCAAATGGCCAGTAGAAAATGCTGTCAATTTTTGAAATTTTGTTTCTAATTGGCAACCCTGGCAAAATTTGTAAAGGAAAAAAGCCTTTCCAAGGGGAAATTTAATCTGTTATATCTCAGATGAATATTCTTTTAAATTTTTTGGTGAAATTATCATTCCCATGTCAAATTTATTTAACTGTTGCCAGATCCAATGTTGTTCTAATCGGTCTATGACTTTTAGGTGCTGGAACCTTTATCATCGAGAATTCTAGGCACCAGAGGTGAAAATTTGTTTTTCAAAATTTTTTTTCAAAAAATTTTTCAAAATAAATTTTTTTCCAAACAAAAGCTTTGGGTTTAAACCTAGAGAGCCGTTACCATCGTTTTTGTGGTCTAAACTACAGTTAAGGGAAAAGATATTTTTTAGATCAAAAATATATTGCTGTATGCTTTGGGGCGCCAATTAAAATCTGATTCGTTTAGTGCTTTGTAATACTGGCAATTAATGTTGTTAATTTTGAGCTTACGTTAATTAGTACTATTTTCTCTATTGGCAAAATGGTTTATTTTGCATGCTAGCTGGTAAAACTGATGATTTCATTAAAACTTGGCAACTGTTTATTTTTCAGGGTCGGGAAGATCCAATGCTGTTTAGTCAAGAATATATTCCTCCTTTAGTTCGTCCTGACTGGCATAGAAATAAGTTAAAATATCGCCTGGAGAGAATGGATTGTATTCGGCGCCGTAACATGATCAACATACCAGAATTCTATCCTGGTAGTATTGTTGCTGTTACTGTTTCTGATCAATATGCTCCTGGCAAATCAATGAAGTATGGATATTTACTTGGTGTTATTCAAACCATCTTAGTGTTTATTCTTATGATGCTATGTTGATGTGGGTTTACTTTTTTCTTCGGAAACTTTGGGCTAACACCCAGATTTGGGAATAATTTTTTGGTCATTTCAGAATTTATTTCTGTCGTTTTTATCATTGCAAGCATGATTTTCGGTCGTCAATTGAAAACATTGCATTTTTTTCGATCATTTTGACCAGATTGGCTAATGTATTTTTGGTATTCAGAAAATAATTTAAGTCAATTTATCAAGAACAATGTACTGAGAAAATTAATAATAAGTTATAGACAGTATACAGCGTCTTATTGGCACAATCAAGTATTAATTTAAGTCAGTGACTGAAAAAAACAAATCTAAATTCTAACTTCGTTCTTAGATTACCAGTACTGTGATATATTTGTCTATAATAATTTTTTGACTCTAGCTTGCTTTGAATAATCTGTCATTAAATTGATTTTTTTATTGATTAATATTTGACTGATGATATTGCTTTGCGGAAAAGCTTTTATTTGAACTGGCAACAGCTTGACACAAAAAAATTCGAAATTAAATAACAAAAAATAAATAAAACAGATAATCTGTGTGTTATCTAGAAGGGTTTAACCTATATCCAGTTTTGAAACCAAAAATTAGGCACGAGTTTCATTGCGATCTTGAGTTTGGTGAGCAAGTTTTTTCAAATAGTTGTTCAAAATGATACTTAATGGTTACTTAAGTTAAATTAAAAAGGGTGACAGAAATCTAGCTCCCTAGTAACATGCAATCCAATTCAACCAGCAGGCCTCTCAATCAAACTGAAAATGGAACAAGAGCATGTATTTGTATTTTGGTCTCGGGCAAAGTAAAATAGAGAGTTGTTTTCCAGTGACCCCAAACACAGATTTAGTTTTCCTTTGCAGCTTGGCATATTTTTGTTTTGAGTAGAATTTGGTAGTTTATTTTAATTAACTCTGCTTGGTGATTTTAATCAAGTAAACATTTTAACTGAAAAAGAGTCAAAACTTAATAGAACCCTGGTAAAGTAGTCGACTAACGGTGGCTATGGAACGGGTAATCCAAAAGAATAGTTTACTATCAGTCTTTCATCACAAGAGAATCAAGTTGCAGAAATCAGTGTTTCTTCTTAGGATTTTGTTTGCTCAAACTTGGGTAGTTTGCTCAAACTATTAAGTTAATTAATTATATTTTGGTACAGCAGATAATGTTTCCATGGTTTGTAGATTTGCTGGACGATGTTTGTACAGAGATGGGTTTGGACTTGGCTGCAAGTTCCTTCTGAGGAATATTTTAGATGGTGAAGGTGTCGAAATTGTCTACCATTTATTTTCCCCACTTCTTCAAAAAATTGAGGTAGGCTATAATTTTGGACCTAGATCAATTGATCATATTATTTTACATGCAAACCGGCCAGTTGGTCGAGCGGTAACGTGCTTGTCTCTGGAACGATAGGTCTGTGGTTCAAATCTTGGTCTGGTCAAAGCGGATGCAGAGTTGCCAATGGCTCGCCACCGCTGCAGCATTTTTTGAAACGAGCTATGTTGCCCCGCTGGTGCAATGATTCGGAGATAAGCCCCGCAAACTCGTTGCATGCTTGGGCGTAATACGGCGAGTATGATGAAAGATTTGATTTGATATTACATGGAGAGCTTGAAAATATTAATGTTTAGATACCTGACAATGAAAAAGTCGGTATTGAAAAGATTTAAATCGAAGTAGGGGTGAACAAAAAAAAGCAGAATCCTTGAAATTATTTATATTTCTTAAAAGATTTTGTTAATTTTAAGAAATATGCCGAAATTGAATTTCATGCAAATTAAAACTTGCACACTGCTGAAAGTTAAATGTCTTGATCGCTGCAAGATTTATTGAAAATTAAAAAAAAAATTTTTTGGGTTTTGTTTTTTGTTTAGGTCACCCTTAAGTAACAAGTTGGTAGGAACATTTAAATCCCTCTTTGTCATTGCAATTGAGCTGCAGAGTTAGTTAGAAAAAGATGTTGCAGCAGTAGTGACTGGTGAGCCACGGAAAGCAGCATTGCGTTTGATACCGGTACGAGTTGTAAGAACTTAATTAGCATTGTTATGATTGTGATAAGAATCAAAAGAAGGAATACCATCGTAGGTGGGCACAAGTCCGTGAATCGTTAATCCGTTAATAACGAAGCTAACTTTTTTATTAGCTCGTTAATCCGTTAAAGAGTTTTTCATGTTAACGGACTAAATTTACTTCCGTTAAGGTTTTTATCGTTAATTTCTTGCATCTGCACCATTCATTCATCGTACCGGTACAAACATGTTTGCACTGATAACACTTGTTGCGTACCAGTTCGATTTTTAGAGAAGAAAGAAACTCTTTTTTGTGGCAAATAATAAGCTGCAGCCTCATAGGTCTATTAATTATTATCGCTGGTCGCAATTTCCAAAGATTTTCCGATGGCAGCTTCGTTAGTGCATTTGAACTTATTGGAACGACCGACGCTTGCGTCGCGTGTTCCTTTGTTTTTACTCGGCCATTTTCCAACCAACGAATGCGAAATTTCAGACTTTTGCTTGTAACTCGAGAACGGTTAGGTCTAGCTACATGAAATTTGGACAGAAGTTTGAGATTAATGAGTTATATGTTTGTACCAAATTTCGAGGCAACAGGTCACGTGACTTTGGTTTTAGAGCCCGAAAACCGCCCCGCAAGTTTGACGTAAAAAGCGGTATCAGTCAAAAACAGCTTAAGTACGGCAAAAAATATCTTATATGATTGTATGTCTTAAGATACTCTTTCATCCCAACCAACCCACTTTTGGCCGCGATGAGGTCTTTTCCTTTTTTTTTTCGTAATTTTGTACGCTCTTCTTCTCCTAAACCACATAACATCGAAATCTAATTTTTGTGTAAAGTTGTTGAGCTGCAAACGCAATTTTTTCTCCCGAAATGTTTTGGGGCAACTCCACCAGAAACCCCCTCAAAATGGGGCCCCAAACAATTCATTTGTTGCACAGCTTAAGCTAAAGTGCTACTTTTTTTTGATATCAGTAGATATTTAACAGACAAATATTTTGACATAGTTTGGGGGTGCCACTCCCCCCCCGGGGACCCCCCAAATAAACCCCCCAAAAATCAATTTTTTGAACGGCTCAACTTAGGATGCCAGTCTGTTATGATATCAGCAGATATGTTACAGACAAATATTTTGACATAGTTTGGGGGTGCCACCCCCCTGGGGACCTCCCCAAATGAACCCCCCAAAAAATCAATTTTTTGAATGGCTCAAGCTAAGGTGCCAGTGTTTTATGATATCAGGAGATGTTTAACAGACAAATATTTTGACATGCCACCCCCCTGGATACCCCCAAAAATCAATTTTTTCTACGGCTCAAGCTAGGGTGGCAGTCTGTTTTGATATCAGCAGATATTTAACAGACAAATACTTTGGCGTAGTTTGGGAGTGCCATCTCTACGGGGACCCCCTAAATGGACCCCCGAAAATCAATTTTTGAACTGCTTAACTTAGGGTGCCGGTCCGTTTTGATATCAGATGATTAAGTGACAATTATTTTGACTTTACTTTTCTGGCGGTTCCATAATCAGATATTTTTGAATAATTGCTGATTTAGGATAGACAAAAACGGTAGACTTTTGAGAAATTTACGGTAGACAAAAAGTACTTTTGAGCGTCACAGCATTAGCTTTGCGTCGGTCGTTTACTGGGTTTGCAGGCAAACTCCCATCTAGTTGTCATCTTGAAATCAGATTGGACTGTAAAATGTAACTTCCAAAACACAAAAGACCACCACAGCAATTAATACTTCCTTACAATCAGCTCAACAGCGTCAATACGTGTTCTAAAAGCGAGTGAATAAAAAAAAAAGTAAATTACACGCAAAATATTAACGAATTTACGGACTCTATTAACTTCCGTTAATTAAAGCTGAAGATAACGGTTTAACGTTAACGGAGGTGTGAAGTTTGTTAACGGACTAGTGATTAACATAGCTAACGTTTTGCATTAACTTGCCCAGTATGACCACCAATGAATACCATTAGTGCTTTTGGTTAGAATTGAGATTAGTTTTGAAACCAGTGAGATTTTATTTGATTTCTTAACTTTTTGTGCACTCCAACATGGTGGCAATGGTGAGGTCAAGCAACGCTACTGCTCAGTGCTCATTGGTAAAAGTACTACTGCTATCAGGGTTTCAGTATAAATCAAGGTTGTTGTGTTTGTTCTTTCAATAATGTTAGATTTCGCTGTATTCACGTTGATCCCAATAATTGTATAGGTATTGAGACTGGAAAAATGGATTGATACTGATCTACGTTATTTAAGAGATGCAGCGGAAGATTCCTGGTGCGCAATCGACTTAAATATGCCTCCTGAAGCCCCTCTTCCTACCACAGAAGAATTACCAATATTTAAGGTAGCTTATCAGAACGCAAGTATATGTTCGCGAGTTTTTGAATTAGCGTATAAACCATTTTGCACTGAATCAGAAGGATGCGGTCAGCCACCGATATGGCGGATCAAAAAACATCAACTGAAAATTAGGGATGTGCTGATTAATCGGCATCGGCAATTTTTTTGGAATTGGCATCGGTAAATTAGAGCCGATTCTTCAAACATAACCACTTGATAACTCCTGGTTTGATCGTTATTGTATTTTTTACCAGTCGAAACAATTCTAAATATTAAAACAGCAGGTTTCTGTTAAACATTCTTCAAATTGTTGTAAATGTGAGATCTCTGGTTAGTCGCAGTGATAAGCCCCGGATGCTTGAGTTAATAGCGAATTTCTAAGCAGCTATGACATGGCACTAAGCTACCAAATGTTATTGGGGGAAAATTGATGGGTCTGTCGAATGACGTCAATGAAACTTAAATTGAACAGGCAACATGGAAAAATATTTGGAGTATACTTTTTTTGAATTTTAAAATCTTCGTAACGGAAAAAGGCTGGAGAGAGCTCAAAGTTAGTATAGTTGTGTTTTAGCTGTTTCAGCCACTGCAAATATGCTGTTAAAAATAATTATTAGCTGATTTTACCTCATTAAAATTGTTGATTCTTCTGATTAATAACCCATGTATATGATGTTCGGATCCATCTAATTTGTGTTTTTATTTTCTACTTGCTATTACATTGGAGATTAGAGCATATGAATAATGCAATGATTGTAACTTATTGGCTAACATTTTTTTGTGCACAACGGTCATATTTTCGAAAATTGTTGGTTGCTTTACTGAGGCAACTTTTCATGACCCGTTATTTTGGGGACCCCGTATTTTTACCAGAAACTTATTCTAGAACTGCTTGTTTCAGGGCACGCCCCAACTAAAGGGCATGTAAAGGTGCAGTTACAATCCCACTACCCTCGAAATCTGTATTTGGTAGATACCGAACTAGATTTAATGATTCCCATTAATATTTGCTTGGTTTTACAGCTAACCAGTCTCTTGCTTCAAATATACTTTGTCATTGCAGAGTAAGGTGCGATTAAAGCACCCGAAAACATGGATGTACAATTATCACAAAACTTTTCCACGTCCTTACAACGCATTTATCGAAGAATATTTTCTTACGGAAGAAATCGTGAACTGGGAAGTGTGAGTCACTTTTAGTTGATTGAGTTTGACATTGTTCACGTCTCCGTAACCTGTTTGCAAAATTTACTGAGGATTTTAAGTCGAAAATGGGGCCTATGCCTTGTGGTTGGTTCTGGACCTAGATTTAAAAATATAGACAACTAACTGACTGCAGTCGAAAGTTGCTCGATGTTGACTTTTGTGGCACTGTTTGTGATAGTTAGCAGTTATCTATTAAGGCTCGACAGTAACAAACAACTGAGACATTCGTTGTTTTTGATTTACCTGGATTCACAGTGATTCCTCTTTTTTTTATTTATAGTTGCATCTAGCAGAACATTTTCATAATTTCTTGAACGACAAAAACTTTTTTTTTGTCTTGACTTGCTGTATGCGAAACAAGACTATGGCTGATATGTGTTTTCTTTCACCACTATTTGCTGAACCAAATTTAATGTTCCATTTTATCACGTCTGGTAAAACTTTTTTTGATAAATTAGTGGAATTTTCCACAATTAATTGTGCGTCGATAAAGGTGACCCTACTCCGCCAGAAACTTTCTAAGAGTTATTCCGGCCAATTCATCTCTGTCAAAACTTTTTGATTTCGATAAAAACACAGTTTAGACCGATCGGTGGTTCCAGCGTCCGCTACTGACGCGGTGAATTTATTTACTAAGTTACAAATATTGGTATTCAAAGCTGCTTTCCTGTCTTGCTTCCTGCATCATAAAAACAGCGTGAAACCTCCACTCTGAGCCTCAAACAGGTGGCAGCTTCAATCAATGACCGAAATTCCAATTTTGTATCCTGCCACTGGCTAAGGAATCTTGGTGAATAACGACGTTATTACGATTATCGGTATAAGAGCAATTGGTAATTTAGTTAGCGGCCTACCAAATAAATTCGAACTGTTATTAAACGTATCAATTTCGTAAATGACTGAATTTCATTTTACTGCCGGACTCGCTTACTAAAATTAAGAGTTAGGCTGTTTATGAGCTCTTCAAAATTTTTTTTTTATGGTTCGAATTTTCAGCAGACAAGCCATATCGAAACTTGTCAAAATAAATAATTTACACACTTCACATTAGTGATTGTTCGTGGATTGATGGAGAATGTTTTTCATTGCAGTGCCAACAAAGAGCGCTCATATTTTCAATACGACATATGCAGGCATTATGACATCTCGCAGATGAAAGGAGAAATCATGAAAGAAATGGTTGAAAACAAAGCTCGTGTTGAAAGCGCTGATCGGAAGTAAACGGATGGTGCAAAACGATATTTTGCTACTTCTTCTGGTGCACCGAAACTGGCGCGTTTTGTCACAATGCAAATAAACCAGATTGCGATGAAAAATCGCTGCAAGAAATTTGCATGTCTGTTAGATACACAATACACATTTGGAACAACCGAGTTTGATCATGTAACTCCAGTAACAGTGCTTGCAGTTGCGTTTGCGTACAATGGTTAAATGGTCACCACAAATGTGGCTTTGTGAATTGTTTATTATGTTGCTGCTTGCTCTGTAAGCGCATTTATATTTTCATTATCGAATATTCGCTGTTTCCGTGTGCTGATTTAGTCAACAAGTCTTTTATCGGCATGGTCGAGATCAGTCCAAGCCAGTGTTGCAGAGTCAAAGCAAAATCAGTTTGACTCTCACTCTCTGCCATTTTTTTCAGTTCAGCTCCGACTCTGACTCCCATTACTGGACCAGCGTCCTGCCACCTCATCGTGGTGGTGCAGTCCCCTCCCCAATGGGGATGGATCGAATTGGCAAGACAGATCTCCCGAGGGGCTCGACCAAAAGGTCGCCCCCATTGTTTCGGACTGTTTTTTCGCTGGGCTGCCCGTTGACCGGTCACAACTGGGCGGCTCCTCTTCTAATTGACCGGACCCCCGTTTGACGCCTCCTAATCCTGGCTTTGCTCTTTATTAGTGGCAATGTCCATCCAAACCCAGGCCCCATCAGTAACCACTCTCGCCCCAGGTGCTCCTGCTCCATCTGTCACCTCGATGTGGGCAGAGACTCCGTTCAGTGTACTGCTTGCCTCAAGTGGGTGCACTTCCTCTGCTCCTTCCTTACCCATGCTGACTTTCGCACAATCTGTGCTACTAGCACTGCAGTGGGTTGGCGTTGCCCGGCGTGCTGCCCCCAAAGTCAAACTGGCTCCCCCACTCAGACCAGTTCCCCCGTTATGATGTCTGCATCCCCTTCCCCAGGTTTCCCCCCACTACCACCTGGCTTTTATCAACCTCGGGGGCCTCCACGTTGCCCCTGCTCCATGTGCTCTCACGAGGTAGGTAAGGACTCACTAAAGTGCTCCACCTGTTCCAAGTGGGTGCACTTCTCCTGCTCGTCCCTGACCGGGGCTAACTTTCGCAAAATCTGCGCGGCTGGCTCCACCATGGGTTGGAATTGCCCTGCTTGTCTCAGTGGGGACCTTGCCTTTCCCCCCCACCAGCAAGCATCTCTCCAGATCCGCCCACATCCCCCCACCAGCATGTTCAGATGTAATGGATTCATCTCTACCTCTTCCTTCACACCCTCCCCATCTTAACACTTACCCTCTTTCCGCCTTCACTCTACCTTTCACACCACCACCACCCACTAGCAGACTACCAATCTACAACTCGCCGCCACACCCTCAACGAACTCCACGCCTCCCTCAAAACCTCAGAATTCTACAATGGAATGCCGGCGGTCTTTCCCCCTCTCGTCGTGCTGAACTGATAGCCTTTCTTTCCAACAATTAGTATGACCTCATTCTCCTCCAGTTTCAAATCCCTGGTTATTCTACCCTCCGTACGGATTGGACATTCGCCAGGCAAGGCCCTGTTTCCTCCGGAGCTCATAACACCGGTGGTGGTGTCCTCACTCTGACCTGGCCTTCTCTCCTGTTTTTGTCTCCTCTCTTCCGAGGACTCTACTCAGACTGCATCTGTGTTAAAGTTCTTCTTTCCAACCACTTTCCCTTACAATTCCTTAATCTCTACTCAGGGCTTCAGAGAGAAAATTTTTCAGGGGGACGAAGGTCGATACCAGGCCCCCCAAAGCCTTATTGGGCCCATGCCGTTAAATCATTTTTGGTCGGATGCGTGTAGATCTTCATTTAAAAGTGAGAAGACAACGATATTCGCATACAGTTAGGACCTATGAAAAACACAATTAGATATAAAATTTGTTTAAATCCAGGTATGGGGTTTGAGGGAGCGTTGTGAGCTCCCCCAGCGGGGTCTTGGGCGGAGCCCCGGAAGCTTTACCACTTTTTATGTTTCTCGAGGGTAAAATACAGCATTTGCTCAACATTCTAGCATCAAACTTGCTTAAATTGACAAGCAGAAAACGTGATATACATGAAAGAAAGTATGTGAAGTGGGGGATGATGACATAGACGCAATATAATGACTTTAATACTGCAAATCCAAATATTTTACTGATAAAAGTTTTAAGAAGTCATCTACAATCATAGACTTCACTAACCCAAATACCTATTAAACTCATACAGTTGAAGTAAGTTACCTAATGATAGTCGTAAGGTATGTCAACTTTGACTCCGCTCTCTGAGGTTGAAACGCTTTTGGATCTCTGGAAATGTGGGCCCTCGTACATTGTTATACTGTAGAATTAGGGCTCATAAGTCAGAGAAATGTAGCAAAACGTTAATTTCGGTGCAAGTGTATGGCTTTTGGTACATTTTCCTCTTTTTTTTTAATCAAATCGGCCACTACTGGATGCCCTAAAGGCTGTGTAGCAAAAATAGCAACCAATTACCAGTACTGAATAGGCTGACTGATATTTTTGCTGCAGGCAAGTTTGATTACGGTGTTATGGTGCGATACCAAAACTTGACGCGTAAACCTGAATTTTTCTGGGCCCCTTGAGCCCGGGCCCCCCTAGGCCTGGGTACAATGTACAATCTGAACCCCCCTCTTGCAGGCCCTGCCTTTACTCCCCTCCGATCAGAAGCACTCCTTCTGATTCTTGCACCAGGACCTTCTCTCCTGATATCCTTCCAAACTCCCCTGACACTTTTATCCTTGGAGACTTTAATGCTCACCACCCAACCTGAAACAGACTCATTCCCCTAACCCGCCCGTAAATGACCTGTTTCGATGGATCACTTCCTCTGGTCTGGAAGTCCTGAACGACCCCGCCTCTCTCACGCTCCTCCGTCATTCCACTGGTTGTCGTTCATCCCCCGATGTTTCGTTAGCTCCTGCGTCTCTCGCTCCCCACTGTGAGTGGCGCACTCTGCCTGGCCTTGGCTCTGACCATCTCCACATAGAAATTGTCCTCCCCTTCTCTCCAGTTTGTCACCCCAACATTTGTCCCCCCAAATTCAACTACAAAAAGGCCCCTTTGGATGTTCACCAATCTTATATTGTTAAGCATCTTCCCTCTCTTGATGTTGACTGCATCAACATCCTCCAGGCTGCCCACTTCTTTTCCCTCTTCTTAGTCGAAGCTGCCAAGGCCTCAATCCCCTTTGGCTGCCTTGGTCGTTTCCCCAAAGCCTGATAGTCCCAGGAAGCGGAATCTGCAGTGCGGTAGCGATGGAGGGCCCTCTCCGGGGCACACCAGTCTGAGGCTCACTGCCTCAGATAGATGCTTCTCGTAGGGCATCCTCAGTCATTTCTAGAGCAAAATCCGTAACGTGGCAAACCACCTGTTCTAATCTGTGCCCCACGCTCTGATCGTCGTGCTGTCTTCGGGCTTCTCAATGCCATCTCGGGCAAAAAAAAACACCTCCCAAAACCCTTCTTTTCCCGGTTGCAGTTCCCCTCTTGACACTGCCAATCACTACATGCCTCTTATCTTCGCTCACATTTATCTCAAGCAACACCCCGTACCTCGCGCAGAGCCGAACGACTGTACATGAATGAACTTGGGAAAGCTTGATGTGAGGATGCTTCTTCCCTCCCCAATTCTTTCTGCTCCCCCTTCTCCTTGGCTGAACTCTCCACTGCCATCTACAAACTCTCCTCTTCCACTGCGTCTGGCCGTGACCAGGTTGCCTATCCTTTACTAAAGCATTTGCCTGAGCCAGCACAACTCCTCCTTCTCTTTTCAACAGGTCCTGGTACTCTCGTACTTTCCCCTTTTGTTGAAAACCTACTACTTTCATCCCCATTCACAAACCTGGAAGAACCACTTACGCCCCATTTCTCTCACCTCTTGCATCTCTAAGCTTTTTGAGCGCTTGATTCTTTCTCGCCTGACTTTTCACATCGAATCATCTCTCCACTTGCCAGGCCTGCTTTCGTACTGGTAGGTCGTCTCTCGACCAAATTCTTATTCTGTCTCAATCAATCTGGGACAGCTTCCAAAAGAAAAAGCCTCCAAACCGAACCATTTTGGCATCTGTTGACTTCTCCAAGGCTTTCGACTCGGTCTGGCACTCTGCTATGTTTCATAAACTCCTCTTGCTCAAACTCCCCCCTTGCTTCGTTCTTTGGGTACGCTCCTTCCTTTCTGACCGTAGAGCTAAAGTCCAGGTTGGTGGTTCCTGCAGCCTTTTCTTCAGCATCAGACGAGGGGTCCCCAGGGCTCGGTACTTGGTCCAGTCCTCTTCATCCCGTTTGTTGCCCCAGACCCGCTTAAAGCATCTTCTGTTGTCCAATCCTCCCTCAATGTCCTAGGAACATGGTCCAACTTATGGAGACTTCCTCTTAATCCAAAGAAGTGTGAGTCGTTCTTTTGCTCTACAGATCCCCATCAAGCCACTTTCCAGCCCCGGCTAAACCTCCTGGGCATCCCTCTCTTGTTCAATCCCACCCCTAAATTCCTTGATGTAACCTTTGATCGGACTCTATCCTTTGGTGCCCACCTCCAATCTCTGTGTTCTAAATTCTATCCACGCCACAAAGCCCTTCGCTCCGTAGCCACTGCCTCCTGGGGTACCTCAAAAAAATCTCTCTTTCTACTTTACAAAGCGTTTGTGCGACCGGCGCTCACATAAGCCTCTCCTAGATGGTTCCCATTCCTCTGCAACACCGCAACCAATCACTTGAAAGTCCTACACAGAGCTGTATGCAAGGTTATCACTGGGTGCCTCACTTCCACCCCTCTTCCCTACTCCTTCTTGAGGCCCAACTCCTTCCTCTAAAGCTAACTTTGGAACATCAGGCCCTTTCCTCCTTCGAACGTGCTCTGCGTCTCCCCCCAGACTTCTCCAGCCTCAATGCCCTGGCAACAAGAAACGTGTCCTGTCGATTAAAGAAGAAACCCTCCTGGAGATCATTCTGTTCTTCGGCCACACAACCACTCCCATCCCCATGTGAGACTCTGATCATGTGCCCCCCTTTTCCCCCATGGACTGCAACCCACTTCACTGTTTCCCCCTTCATTCTCGACTCCAGTCTGTTTCAAGCAGATTATTTTCCCTCCCCCCTTATGAGATCCAAGTATGGACTGACGGATATGTCCCCTCCTTTTTTGGTCCCGTAGGTGCTGGAGAGAATGTCACATGATCCAAATACAACACATCCAATTCCCTGTCCTTCTCCACTGGTCCAATTGCCTTCAGCTTCACAGCCTAAACCTTTGCCCTCAAGCAAGGTCTCGATTGGTGTACTAACCATTTGATGACCTGCAAATTGCAGTCAGTCCTTTTCCTAACTGACTCCGAATCGGCCCTCTTAATCCTTTCATCATCTCCCTCTTATCTCCTGCCTGAGTCCCTCTGGAATGTTTGGTCCCTCGCCTCCTCCCTCTCCAACAATACCACCTTGAGCTTCTAATGGGTCCCCAGTCACGCAGGTCTCCCCGGTAATGAAAATGCGGGTTACTTGCCAAAGCCGGTGCCTCCCTGCCCACTGACGCGATCCCATACCCTCTCCTCCCAGTTTATGCCAAAGTCCGTTATTCCCAGTACCACGATTGGAGACGTCATATCTCCTACTCCCATCTGAACTACCAAGTCCCCAAAGTCTCTTCGGAGGAACTGCTCCTTTCTCGCCCTATTCGCTGTGAGCTTTCCCGTCTTCGCTGCCATGGTCACAGTCTTCTTTTATCCTCATATCTTCACTGGATAAGTCGGAAGGAGAATTCTGCTTGTAGTGCCTGTGGACACCCTCTACAGGACCTCAATCATCTCCTCCTCGACTGTCCTGCCTCTGAACCCCTTCGTAAATCTATCTTTGGCTCCTCTCTCTCTATTCTTGACCTATGGTCCAGCCCTTGGGGCGTGGCCCGACTGTTGGGTCTCCGCGGAATTCCTCCGCGCCCCCATCGCCTGTAAGGGGTCGGGTAGTACCACCACTCTGACTTCCGGGGTTTATTTCCGTACGACTCTGACTTCCGACTCAGGCAAAATCCTTTTTTCGACTCCCCGTAAAAACTTTTCGTTTCCTTCGACTCTGCAACACTGCAGCAAACTAAATACAAACCTATTCAAGAATGTGAAGATGTAAATATAAGCGTATACTGTTGCAGCCCGACTAATGCGTGCTAATGCCACATGCAACTTGACTACAGTTACGTTAACACAGGACGTAGCTTACATTTTAATCAGATTTTTGTGCAACACTGGGAATCGAGTATGTATTTTTCGATTCTGACTCCCAACTCCGGCAAAATCTTTTCGACTCTGACAAAATCCTTTTTTTGACTCCGACTCCCGGCAAAAACCTTCGACTCCGACTCTGCAACACTGGTCCAAACTGGCCCAGCTCAAGTCGCCTTCGGGGGTTTTAACCCTAGTTTACTCTGTTTTTTTGACCAACGCACTTTACTCAGAGAAAAGGGGGACATTTTGACCCCCTCTCCCTAAAAAAAGTTATGGAACACAAAATTCGGCTTGCGGGTTGGTGGTCACCAAAAATTTTTGAAAGAACTGGGTTTGAATTATCGTCAAAGCCATATTTTCGCAAAATCTTTTGTAACAACGTCATAGGGGTTCAAATTTTGTACATAAGTTTGAGTGAACGGTGGTTACATGGCGTAATTAAACACTTTTGGAGACTTATGTTAAGTCAAATGAAGTACCAAAATGCTCTGATTTTTGTCTCCTCGCCAAGCGATTGCATAGAAACATGGAATTGTTTAATAGTTCACCAGTAGTCCTTGTGACTTATGTTGTAATATCTCTGATGTTGCGTTGATTTATGTTTATTACCTTTATACAATGCTTGGCCAGGCTTGTTATTATTTCTCTGTGGTTACTTGGCAAATAAAGAAATCGGATTTCGGCAAACCTTAAAATCGGGAAACTTTCGCAAAATTTGTAGAGTTATGTTCGAAAAAATTTGACTAAAGGTTAAAAAGCTGATTTGAAGGTAAAAGCGTAAACGAACGACAGGGGGGGCATTTTTGCCCCTCCTCACATATAAGAGGGTTGATGTTTCAGTTTTGAATGATCAGCTGATCAGATTAATTCATTTTTCTGATTTTGCCGAAAAAGTTTGTAGTGTAACCTTTGTGTCAAAAGGACGCGTCCCAATGCGGTCGACCGGCTCGGTTGAACAACCTATCGAGCCACTCTCCGGGTTGACTTATTAATCCATATGTCCAATTAATCTTTCACTTGTGGCTACGTTGGAGCTGACGCTACATCATCCCCTCCCTTTACGCTGGCGACGGCTCATTCACGTCTCCAACCAGCGCAAGGGTGTGCGTCCACCACTACAACGTCCTGGCGTGCTCGCCATTGTAACGTTCGTGTCAAAAGGACGCGCCCCAATGCGGTCGACCGGCTCGGTTGAACAACCTATCGAGCTTCTCTCCGGGTTGACTTATTAATCCATATGTCCAATTTCACTTCTACTCGTGGCTACGTTGGAGCTGACGCTACAGTAGCATAGTAGTGCCGAACTGACCTAGTGCAAATGGAAGAGGCATTTGCGAAAAAAAAAAGTCCTATGAAGAAAATAACTGTAGGGCAAGTTGGTTGGTAGCTTGGTACTAACAAGATTTTTCCCCCGAGTAATCGCGACGTGAAGCAACTTACGAATGACAACTCCGCCTAAACACAAGAGCAGGCAGCTCCTTAAACTTTATTCTGTTAGTCTATCTTAACCTCGTTCTTCCACAGCCGAGTTTAGAACGGAGATTAGATGTTGCTTACTAGCGACAGCGGATAGGGGTACAGTACAGTAGAACACCGTTGAAATTGTCAAACCTTAATGCAAAAAATCTTTTTCACCTCATCAGCCGAATCGAGTTAAATATATCTTCCAACCAACGATAAGGAAAACGCACAGAAACTGTATTTCAAAGAAAGAACGAACAATTAACACTGTAATATGTACTCAAAAAGAAAAGCAAAAACCTTGTGAGGCATTCGATGAAAAAATGTACACCAGCAATAAACACTAGAACAGGATAACGTTAAAATAACAAATAGGCAAATGAATTCAAAAACAGGTAAGAAAGCACAGCCGTAGAACTGCAATATCAAATAAATAAGGCAAAAATGGAAGTATAGCTCACTTGAAACTAATTGCAACAAAGACTTAGGTCAGAATATTTAATAATAACTTTCAGCCAATGCAATTTAACTGAATGAATTGATAACTTTTGCCGTAGTTATACTTGCATCCAGGCCGTGAGACACGTCAATACTCGAATACAAAGCGGAAAGAAAACACAGAGGTACAAGAAGCTATTTAAAGTACAACTTAAAAAAATCAGAATGCTAATCAACAAACGCACAGTTTCCCGAATATACAAGTACCGATTAGAAATTAAATTTTTTAGGTTAAGCTGTTTGAGCGCTTTTCAAAAAACTATCATCGCCTAAGACACTCCATTATAGTGCACGGTAATCTTTTCAGCTCATTACATAAAAAACACATAGCACCATCACAATTTTATTTTCATCACATTAAACTTAATTTTCACGCACGAATTAGTCTAAAATCAAATTTTTTCGTGAAATTTCGGCAAAGTTTCAGGAATGATTTTTCAATAGCTTTTTGACTTCAGTAATAGCGAGCTTACAAAAAAAAACACGGAAAGTCAAACACTAGAGCAACAATGAAAACATGTTACACAAAAACTTTCATATCACTTTGATTTTTGTTTAAAAAAAATACTTCAACCGAAGAAAAACTCAGCTTTGTTTTAATTTTCAAAAATTGAAACCATTTTTAGAGAATACATAATATTATTTTGATAAATTTTTTCAAACGCGGACTAAATTTTTGAACTTACAAATGGTTCTCAAATGCAAGACCATTTGGCAAATTACGCAGGCTGCATTGATTATAATTTACTTTAATATAAATTATCCCCCTGAAAAGACAAAAAATGACTCAAGAAAAATAAAAACATTCAGCCTAAACAACAACACCAGCAAAAAAACTTACGCTAGAAAAAACAAAAAAAAACCTCTGCGCCAAATACTCCACAAACTCATTCCTCGCTGGTAGCAAAATAATCTTTGAGCGGAGCAAACAAATGTTGAATGACTGGAACACTCCAAGATCTTCCCAACACTTTCATCCTACTTGACCGAGACATGTTGCAGGCATCGGTGTAGTGATCAGGAAAACCAAAAATTCTAAGAATATCGAAAATATTTTGCACGTGTTTGGTGCAATAACAGTCTAATGTTATAACAATATGCGAGAATTGTTTGCTTTTTGCAGGACGCTTCAACCAGAAGGGACAGCGGAATGACTTTGAAAAGTCAAACTGCCGTTTGTCTCAAACTAAAGGGGCTATACAATGATTTCACAAAGCCTTCGGCTTGACCCAATAGAGAATTGAACGCGAGAACACCTCGGCAGCTGATGATGAGCTATTGACCTGATCATTGATCGAGCTCCTAATTTGAGGTTGATCACAGTTTTGAACAGATACTGCTCGAAATCGGTTTATTGAAGAAATGAGAACTGCTTGAGGTAATAAAGAGGTGCCCCAAACCTTTTACACAATTCCCCTTATTCGCGAAAATACGATTTAATCCATTTGACTCCGCGCATTGGAACCCTGCATTTCGCAATTTTATGACATCACAAAAGGCAGATTGAGGAAAATTACTCGCGAACTAAGAAACGCGATGTTCGATGATGAGGAAATACCAGAGGATTATGGTTTAGCCAGCGATTCCCAATTCAAACTAAATTTATCACGGACATTATTAGCCTGTTTATATGTCCACTTTTCGGAACTGGTTCTGGTGCCTGGAATTTGCTGAGTAACCCACAAAAAAGTTTCTGAATTACTGTACGTCACAACGGTTCCCGTTTTGTAACTGCAACCAGAGGTGGACCGGTTGCAGTTCCAAAAATTCTAACCGTTTTAGGTTCAGTAGATCGGCTGCATTAGCAGGCTGGTCGGACACAGATTAGTAGTCTACATTGGTTGGCAATAAATTAGGCTAGCGTAAATAGGTCTATGCTGGTATTGGTAGTGAGTAAGCTACTACGCTACTTTGGTCTAGAATGGAGCGGGGAACACGAAGTTCTGAGCTTAGGCCTACCTAAGCTAGTTAGCGAAGGTTGGCCTACTAGGCTAATCTTCTAAATGCAAATACGGCAGTGCATCTAAATCTAAAATAGTTTGTTCTTAAATGAAAACATCAATTAGGCCAAGCTTACCCATTGGTCTTAGTCCAAGCTGACTTGATCACTAAAGTAAACATGCCCAAATGTTCAGATTTTTTGCATGATATTGATAATTTAACAATAACAATTGGAACAAACGACGCTCGCGTCACATGTTCCTTTGTTTTTACTAGGCCATTTTCCGACTAACGAGTGCAAAATTTCAGACTTTTGCTTATAACTCGAGAACGGTTAGGTATAGATTCATGAAATTTTGACAGAAGTTTGAGATTAATGAATTGTATGTTTGTACCAAATTTCGAGGCAATAGGTCACGTGACTTTGATTTTTGGACTCGAAAGCCGCCTCGCAAGTTGAGCGTAAACAGCGGAAAAAGTGCTACTTTTTGTTGATATCTGCAGATATTTTACAGACAAATATTTTGACATAGTTTGGGGGTGCCACCCTCCCTCTCCCCCGGGGATACCCCCAAAAATCAATTTTTTGAACGGCTTGACTTAGGGTGCCAGTGTTTTATGATATCAGCAGATTTTTAACGAACAAATATTTTGACATAGTTTGGGTATTCCTCCATAAGAACTTCCCTCCCCCAAATAAACCCCAAAAATTCAATTTTTCGAATGGCTAAAGCTGGGAAGCTACTTGTTTTTAATATTATTAAATATTAAACAAATATTTTGACATAGTTTAAGGGCACCACTCCCTCGGGAAACCGAAAATTGGACCACTCCTAAATCAATTTCTTACTTCTTAGAGAGCTAATTGTTTTTAATATTAAGTCTCTCAAAAATAAATATTTTGGCTTGGTTAAGAGGTGACACCTTTCCCTGGGAACCCCTAAATACATAGATTCCCCAAATCTTTACTTTTCATTTAAGCTAAAACCGTTTTTAGTAGATATTTGTAAGACAAAGAGTTAAAAATACAAGTAGTCGTCTGTTCGAGATAGAAGTTTAGAATTGTTGCTACTAAGGCAAAAACATAGATCTGGGATCAATACAATGCAGAGTGTCTTATGTAAATAAATAGTATGCACTAGATATTACACAATAGCTTTGTATGCATTTTGAATTTACGCTTGGGATACGATATATGTATTTATAGCACTGATGGTGGAAGCTTTAACAGACAAGTTGTTGTTAATCATTTAAGATGTTAGTTTAGCACTAATTTGATATGATAGGATTTTCACTGCCCTATTAAGATTTTTCTATTTGTTCAACCTACATTTAGGTCGAGATCCATGCTTTGAGAAACGCTGGCTCAACCTGACGGGTTATTTTTTTAGAATCAGAAACGATGACCTTGATATTTTTTGACATTGTTTGGGATTTCTACTTTTCTGGAAGTTCCATAATCAGATATTTTTGAATAATTGCTGATTTTACGGTAGACGAAAAGTATTTTTCAGCGTCACAGCATTAGGTACGCGTTGGTCGTTCACTGGGTTTGCTGGCAAACTTCCATCTAGTTAATGATAATACTGATGTTTAGCAAAGAATTTGATGTATTGCATTTATTAATGTTGTAATGCATTGCATTTTACAAGCTATTTTACCTTTTTCTACTATTTTACATGACCGAGTTCTTGAAATGTGCATGTTAACTCGAGTGAAAAAGTGCCAAAAAATCTACTTTTCGGAATCAGGAACCAGTTCCGAAAAGATGATATGTAAACAAACGATACGTAATGTGGACATGTAAACAGGCTATAAGTGATATAATCTACTGTTACCAAAGTTAGGCCAGTTCTGATGATGCTTTTAGGCTATGAATGATATAAAATTTAAAGCCAAAAGCGATATACTTCAGATCAGTACTGGTAGCCTAAGTCTACAGGTTCCAGTAGAAGTAGCCAAGTTTCAAAACTTGGCTTGGCTATAAGCTACTCACTGCTACCAGGTGGTAATGGCGTTTCTTAATCTGCGAGAAATTTAGCAAAATCAGCTTTTTGTGAAGTCACGAATATAGGGTTGCCAATGGTACGGAGTCAAACGGATTAAATATTTTCGCGAATAAGGGGAATTGTGAAAAAAGGTATGGGAAACCTCTATATTACCTCAAGTGGTTCTCATTTCAATAAAGCCGATTTCGTGCAGTATCTTCTTAAAAAAGCACCGAGACAGATAGCAATTCATTCTCGGTTGCCATGGCGGTATTTTTCTTCAGAAATGCTTATTTGAATTTTAGTGGAGCGAGACAGTCGAAATATAACGCCGTTTTTAAGCACAAATTCACAGGTTCAAAACGCACCTTTCAACTTCGGTAATCCACAACGAGTCTCTTTTATTTCCTTGCAACACTACAGCCGAGTCCGCCAGGTCGTTGACGCCGCTAGACTGGCGTACTGATCCCAGTTTGGTGGTTATGGTGCGCAGTTTCTCGACAGTCGCCGTCCTTCCATGTTCGAGGCATTTTTGCACAGATAGTTTATGGATAGCTGAAGCTACCATAGGCCTGAAACAGACGAGAATTGCAATAAAATTGCTGAACTCTTTTCACCCGACGTAGACGTTTATGAGTTTCAAAATTTGATCTTGATTATTTTAAACCGATCAGTGGTCGAGTGGAAAAAGCAACTGCTGATGAAACCTTGGACTCGGGTTTGATATTAGAGCAGGCCAGCCTAATGACAACAAAAATAGGTATTCACAGCTTCCCTTGACGTTCAGTAATTTAAATGCAAAAATGTGAACAGATTGTGGTACAGCACATATAGTTGAAGAATCAGATTGATAATAATTCAAGAAATGTTCTTAATCTGGAATGCATTGCACCATTTTGAACAGTTGACCACGCGTCTATCGACTGCGTTGATTTAACGCATCTTAAACTCGAATACAACTTAATTCACAAGACCTTGTAATGGTGCAGCTAGCAAACGCAAGCTACGATTGAATATTAACTCGGTAAGCTACAAACCTGGTCATCCCCGGCAGATTTCCCCAGTAATAGCGCGGTCTGTGGGCAGGTGACACAACGTTGGCATCAAGGCACACCGGATTGCACTACAACAGAGAGGTTTGGCAATCAAGAAGGTACGACGAAAAGAGCACGTAACATTGAGAAAAAAAACAGCACCAAGAACGAAACACAGGGTTGTTATTCAATTTTCTTGACCTCCACTCAAATTTTAATTTATTTACAGTCTATAAAACTTAAGAGTTGCACAAAAAACAATAAAATTTAGAAACGATAAAGTAAATTTTGGCAATCTTTTCCAATGTCAACTAAACCAGGCGTTAATGTACATTTATTGAAAATTACTCCTCATTATGATCCACATGAGCCTGGAATCTGTGATGTTAGTATTAATAAGTTTATTTCGCTTTGAGAAACGCATTCTCTTCAAAACAGTACGTATAATTCATACAAATTTATAACTACATAATGTTGCGAAACGAAAATTCCACTATCCTTTTTATTGCTGAACGTCAAACAGGGAAGCTCTGAATACCAATTTTCATTGCCTTAGGTTTAACTCTAAATAGTTTGACACTAAGTATACCACGGTTATAATGATTTCTATCATTGTTGACCAGAAAGTCATAGTACTGCGAAATAAAACTTTGATTAAACTCTTCATATCTTCGAAACTTTTCGTCTGACACTTGTCAAAAAGAATCGTCAAAACGGAGAGCGCAGGAAAATGGCTGAATCAGAAGCAATTTGCTTGATTCAGCCATTGGACTTCATGTTTTACAAAATTTTATCTGTGCTCAACATTATGATGACAGTTGATTTTCTATTCTTGCCCAAGGCCGCTCACCTTTTCATCTATCTGCTCTTGAAGCCACTTTTATCAAAACTTCTAACTCTGCCCTCTGCCGACAAACGAAATCGAAATGTGCGTGCAGCTTAAAGACTGTGCGCTAATGACGCTCTCTCATTGGTATTTTTCCAGCCAATCACGGCTCGGCTTTTTCCTATAAATAGCCACTCATTTTCCTGCGCTCTCCATTCTAACAATTCATTCTTCTTGACAAGTGTCAGACGAAAAGCTTCGAAGATATGAACATTTTAATCAAGGCAATTCTCAAGTTTTGTACCACCAATCAACTCTTGAAATGAAACTTAAAAAAAAACACCATCACCTGTAGAAACCTTGAAATAACGTCTTTGGAAACTTTGTCCATGCAAACAACGTTCTCAAACATCCAGAATAGGGACTTTCCCTGCACGGCCGACATGAGCTGGCATGACCGGAGGATTCGAACGAACTCGAAAAACAAATTTCCCGATCCTTCATCTGCGGAAGAAACAAGTTGGAAGTACACCAATGGCCGGACCTAAACGAATCATTTAATAACAATGGTCGGAGACCTAGCCATCCATCAAAAAATATGCTAACACAACATGAAACCACCGCTGTAATTCGGTGAAAAATATGCCTTCTAAACGCCCCTTTGCCTATGCCATAGTTGCAAATCTAATCAAGAAGATCGCAAAACAACGGATTCCTTCCTGTACCTGACCAAATTCCTTTCCGGGCTGGATTCACTATCGACAAATCATTGCAAGGACTGCCTCCAATTACAAGGTCGAACGGGCCAAGCTTCTGCAACTACAACAACGAATAACGATAGCAAAATTGAGACGCATGGTTCTTGTACAAAACAACAAGGGAAGTCCAACAACAAATACGCTTTGGAGAATGGAGATTCATCCACCAGAAGTACAATAAAACACTTTGCAAATAGTTTATTTCTGCAACTAAGTGAATTCAAACACAGTACTAAAAAAAGTATTACAGCGCCTTAAGTAATTCCAATCCAAGTTAACTGTTAATATTTACATCTACACTAACAATTGCGAACTAATCAGGCACGAAACTAAACAAAATTTTTCAGTGATAAAAATTTTAAAGCTATTGACTGGCAATATCATTAATCTTACCAAATTATCATCGACTTGATGAACATCCCCAATGTGATGAATTTTGTCTAAATGACGAGCTTTAGCCACACAGATGGCCTCATGGTCTGTCTCAGAAGCGCAGTAACACTCAACATCGATCTGAAGCTGCTCCAACGCAAGAAAGCCTGAAAATGCGTTGAATGGAATTGTTGACGAACAAACAAAAATTCAACCGAAGATATTTGAAAAGATATTATTTGAACAGCAAAACATATTTGAAAAGAATTTAGGTCATTTACTCTGCGATAAAATATCACCAGTTGCTTCATCCAAATTTAAGTAAAATGGGATTCTATAATATTCGAACATGACTGATTAGGGTTTCGAGTTTAAGGAATTACAATATTCTAGCTGCATTATACTGCAGTTAGACAAAGGCTGAAAGCCTGGTTTGGTGAATACTTGTGCATAAATCTTTGAAAACACTTTTAGCATAAACACTACACAAACCTGAGAGAGGGGCATCGCTTGATGGTGTGTATAGGATGTCAACGTATCAATATGCGTAGCCAGGATTTTGATTGGGGAGGGGGGCAAACTACAAGTCACGTGCAATGACGTCATCAGCAGTTTTCGAAAGAGGAAATTTTTGCGGGACAAAGATATCGCAAAATCGAAGATGAGAAGCCGTGGCCTGCGTAGGTCAGTATGGGCACTTAACCAGGATTTTGCTGAAGGGAGAGTGCTTTAACCAAAACTTGAAAAGTGGAAATGTCTCAATTTGAAGGCGAGTTGAGTAAAGTAGAGTAACTCAAACGTATCACAGAGGGGGGTCTAAGGGCGAAGTTCTCTAACCGCTGCTCGATTTTTTGCAATTTTTTTACGGCCATTGCATCACATTTTGCACGTGTTCAAAGCCATTTAAAAGAACTAGACTTTTAACATTTGAAAGCCACCTGAACAAATTAAATTGTTCAATCCTCCTTTTACTTTAAATTTGTAAGTGCGTTGGCCCAGGTAAGGGGAAGGAAGTAAGGTACATTGTCTCCAGCAATATTTTAGCAGTAAATAATAATCCACTAGCAGATTTTCCTAAAAGATTTTTGTTTTGTCATGAAAAAAGCCAGTTGTAGGAATACATGAACGGCCAGAGGGCCCAGGCCTCCACAAATCAAATTCAATATTTTGTTCAATGAGCATTTCCCCAGCTAATTTTTTTCAAAAAGTATTTTTTTGCTTAAAAACTGGCGAGGTGGAGGTGAATTGTTATTGAAAAATGGCACAACAGATGATTACGCCCATAAACAATGTTATAGCCTGGGGCCCCTATAGCACTTTGGGGATTTTCGAAACATCTTTCTGCAAAATATAGGTGAAGACCAAAAAAAATCTTACCATCCGAGAGCTGGGCCCTTGGCACTGTGCCATTTGGTAAATCCGGCCTTAGTTATTGCCTTACGTTCATAAAAAGGTTAGAAGAGGGTCTGAGGTAGCAGCTTTTAGGACAAAAACTCTAAATTTCACTCGGGTTACACATTTAAATTGATTGGCAAAAATTGGATTAAAGGGACCCGGGCCCCCTGGTTGTCAATATTATTGCTAATTACTCTTGTACTCAAAAAATGCTAAAAGAAACTGAAGCTAAAGAAACAATAGACTTTTTTGTCACATTTTTACCATTGGTGGCATTTCAATTGCCCCCTCTCCCCCCTGGCTACGCCTATAAACGTACCAGATTCTGTAAACCTATTACCTGTGGCAATTCCATCAAATAAAGACAGCACTCTGCACTTTTTACGATCTGATTGCAGCACACAAGCAGGGACAGGAAAAATCTGAATATATATGAAATTTAACGAATGTCAGATTAAAATTCAGTTATCAAAAACTACACAAATTCAAACCTGTTACGGTCGACTGCTTCCCATGTGAATTCGCAGCTTGTTCGAAGCCACCAAGCATAGATAATCATTGTGAAGCGTCTTATTTAAGGACGCAACAACGCAACCAGGGTGAGGGTTGAACCCAGATCACGATATCTGGGTCTGGCCTACTCTGCCAACATGTGGTTGGCTTTGGCAACGCTAGATAATTTGCAGTTCATAGCTTGTCTTCAAATCTAGTGGTATAACAGAAACACAACTTTTTTTGAATAGAACGAACATCAATTTAGAAAAAACACACGTAAAACAATTTTTTCAACAGAGGTTTTTACGTGCTTGCGAAATATGCTACGGCAGGGAATCGAACCTTCTCTCTAGCGATTCTCTACCGCTCCACAACTTAACAGCACAACACTGCTCCTCAATAGAGCACAATTCGTAGGCTTGTGAGCAAAGAAACTAACATACATCCGTCTGTACATGCTACCTTTGAATCGGAAGTGGCCTCGTCTCCATTCATAAATTTCAGCAGACTTTTCCCCCAGGTAGGTCGCCGAACTAAATTGCCGTGCTTAGCCTCTTCTACACACATATAACAAATCCATTTGTCAAATTCAGATGCCTGCAAAAAAACACGACTAAAAATAAATTGCACACCACAAAATACTATGAAAATAACGATTCAAATGAGGAAGTCGCTACGGCAAACAATAAAATATTTGTAAATCGCAAAAGACGGCAAAAGCAGTCAGAAAGATGGAAGATTAGATCCGAAGAATATAAAACCTTGTTGCAGCAAGTTCGTCATTCTGAAGTCCCAAGTAATCACTTTTAACTCCATAATGGTCAACCGAGATGGCAATTTGCATTTGAAGTTGTTTCTGGTCGAAATGATTTCCATTGATTTGATGTTAATCTTTGAATCACGTCTTGATGTTCATCAAAGCTACTCAAAAGTCAGTTTGAAATTCAAAACAAAAAAATTCCATTTATTATCAGCTGGAAGATTTAATAAAAGCCAAATTAATAAACCCGGAATTGGCGGTTTCCACTTGCAGTGCTTCATAGGCAAAAACATTTTGGGGCTAAAATGTCAGCATAGACAGACTGCATCAGAGTTGTCCATGCGCTTCGTTAAAACTGCCACAGTCAAAAGATTCTGCTAAGTTTCCACATTCTCTTGAGAATGACATTAGAATTTGGTAAACTAAGTTGGTAAACCACATTCGACAAGTATTCAACGTAAATTTAACTACGTAGATTTCAAGGAAATATTTTTATATTCTGCATATGAAAAAATTGAATAACTGTCTGTAATTTTGCAGCCAGGTAAAAGTCTGTAAAATTTTTTATCAGAGCAGAATCAGGCATATAAATTTAATTTTTGATTTTTCCACACACATTAAGGTGACTAAGTATTAAGTATTCAACCACACTGGCACAGTACCATAATGATAAGGGCATTGATGTGCAGTAAGTATCTTAAAACTACTCTGAAAACGTTTAGGAACAGCTGGTTTTCAGACATAACTTGTATGTTTTGCTCAATAAAGGCTGGAAAGGCATTTCAGTTAGTCGTCCGTTCTTGATATGGACAAATAAAAATTCTGATGTATTATGTTTTGATTCGGCATCTGATTAATTCTAAAGTCCTCTTGCTACCCTGGACTTACAACTGCTGTGCTAAATGCAATTTTGCTTAGTACACTCTTACAGACTATGTTATGATATCACAAGCAACAATCTGATGATCGCAATATGAGTAGCTGTAAAGATGATTCAGCTCTTTGTACTATCTTGCAATGTTGTTAAGACAAATTTGTGAAGAAATGAGATACAGGTCATGTTGAGGAAGTTCGTAGTACTGTTGGAGGAATTTCTGAATTTGGCCCAATTTTAGGTGAATACCAAAACAAAAAGATTTTCGCCACATTTTGGTTCCATCTCAGTCCAGAACTTCGAATTTCTTGTGGCCAAGTGAGTATTACTAGCCAAAAAATGAGGGGTCCAGATATATCTTGCCCCATTTAGTGTCAGACGTGAGGGGGTGCCGCCCCCTTTCCGAATTGATGCCAAGTTTTTTTTTAAAGTGTCAGAAAATTTTACCACAGTAGTTTTATGAAACAAAGTTGTCATAAAACTAAACTGTGATAATGCAATGTTATGCTGGCCCTAAAATACAGTAAGAGCATTTAAATAATTGCTTTCTAGAAAATTTTGTGACAAAAACTACTCGTACTAATTTCTCTCCACACCACCTTGGGCTAGAACTTTTTTTGCAAACATTGATATCAACTAGAGGTGGGTACGAATACCATTTTACCAACAGCACAGCGACATAGCACAACAAATTTTTTATACACTAAACAGCACAATGCAAGATGTGCAATTTAACTTTTTTAATTTCTGAAGCACAACTCAACTCCACAATTGCGAGACAGAATTCTTGTACCAAGTCAAAGAACAACCTTACTTTTGCAATTAAATTTACAAATCACAAAGCAAATTCTGAATTTTTGCTGTTCGAAAAGAAAAAGGAGTGAATAATTTGCAGAAGATCGATCTTTGACTGTCTTACAATTGAAATAAATCTAAATTTGGTTCAAAGTGCAAAATTGCGCTACTAACCAAAAACTTTTAAAAGCACAGCACAATTAATCTGCAACAAATTTTAAAGACATTACTCCATAAGGCAACTTCCTAAATGTCTTTAAATAAAAAATTAAAACACAACTTTTACAATTGCAGAGGTTGCGTTTATGAATTGTGCTCTACCCACCTTTGATATCAAGCCCAGTTTTAAACACTTTGTCATATATCGATGCTAGCCTACCTGCTCAAAAGCATTCTTGTCAACCAAGCTGTTCATGCAAGTTCTACAAAAACATCTGCAAAATACATACTGCACGTTCACAACTTTTCTAACTACTTCACTTTGAAACCTTGCTACAGCTTTTACCTAAGCTATATATCAACACACTGTACAAAAATACTATTTCAATTCAAAAATAAGGCAAACTTAAAATTTCTAAAAATAGAAAGTGCGCCTTATACTCAGGTGTGCCTAATGTAATGCATGGATGAGGTTACACTCGCTCTTCATAATTTGAATCACAGTTATTTAGAGCTTTATTAGAGTTTTAAGAGCTTTCTAAGCTGTATTTAAGTTAGTGTGCCTTACTTAACTTGGAAGAGATTAACTTTACTAACCACAAGCAAATTATTGCCAATACTGACAAGAACTAATCATTTTAATGATAACTTGATTGACATTATTTAAAATAATTACGCTGAACATTTTCGGCAACACGCTGAACCTTTGTCAAAGCGTCTAAACAAATATAATAAATTGCTAGTTTCCACATAGAAGGTAAAACATTCTAAGTGAAAACTAGTAATTTTTTATATTTGTTTAGATGCTTCGATAAGGGAATAGTATTTTGCCGAAAATGTTCAGCATAATTATTGTACGTATAACTAATGTAAATTAAATTATTATTAAAATGATAAGTTTGTGTCAGTGTTGGTAATAATTTGCTTATAGTGTGCCTTAAATAAGCACTAAAAGCCATTTACTGAAAAAAAATGAGTATTATATTGATTTTAAAATGATTACCTGCCGCAGTTTAAATTATCACAAGTGATGACGCTGTTTCCTCCACCACACACAGAGCAATACATGTAGTAACCTTGCTTGTCCAAAAGATAAGCACTTTCTCTGTAGTCTATCTAAGAAATAAAGCAAAGAATAGTTTCAATTTTTAGTACATTACAGATAAAACATTAAAAACCCTACAATCTCTTTTATCCTTAGTGGGATCTTTAGGGGTTAACTTATTCAAATAGCTTGAATAAGTTAGCATTATTTTAGGAGATGGTGAAGAAACTACGCGGTCTTCAAATCAAGCTGTTTGCTACCTGTCCACCTTCTACACAGAGGCTTCACACTGTTTCTTTTCATTGTTGAACGTCAACCAGGAAAGCTCTGAATACCAATTTCTGTAATCGTTGGCTTGACCCTATGGAAATCAAATCAGAGAGTACAATTTTACTAACATACCTTTATTCATTCAATCACTAATAGATTTTTATCTGTGGTGAGCTAAATATACATATGGCACGACTCTAATTACTATCATTATTAAGCACTTTGCAAGAACACTGAAAACAAGAAGCAGATTTAATTAGTTAATTCATCACTTGGCATGACCAGTACTACAAGACTTGGTATTTACAACTTTTCTGCTGGACATTCAGCATTGCATAAATGACAATTAGCGACTTCTATATTCACTTGATAAATATAATTTTAAATCAAAAATTTAAACAAGGCAACTACAGTACTAATAACTCTAACACTATTCAAAGCCATAGTCCAACCAAAATTCTATTATCACTTTAGTTCATCAGGTGACCGACCCACATGATTGACAAAGTACGTACATCCTTATAGTTGCAATCTAGCCTTTTTTCTGTTTTTTTGAAATCAAATACGCCATTTTAATGAATTGGCCGCGTCGTCTTTGCAACAATGTTTGGCAAAGCACAACTCACAAATTTTTTTTGTTGTTTTTTAGACTGCAAAAGCTTGCTTCGTAGTTACGGTTAGAATATCACCGTCAGCCTTCCAGATAGTATAATGACAATAAAAATATGCAAATATGCATTTGAAAATATGGGCCCAGGTGTCAGAAGTAAATGTATTCCTGCCAAGTTGAAGGTTTACATCCTGAAACAGGGTCCTGTGACTACTGAATAGTCAGCATGATAAGCTTAAAGCAAAATATGCAAAAGTTATCAACTAGTATCAATCCAATACCTGACACAAGTCACAAAGACCTCCTCGAAATAACGGATGAGGACAAACCACCTCCATAGAACAACAGCCAAGACAAAGTTTGTCCAATTCTAATTGATTTAAGTTTATCTGAATGAAAAAGTAAACTAGGATAAGTTCACTAAAACCTTTAATGTTATATGTATGTGGAATCATCTCAAACTCAATGTGCAAAACAGTTGCCCTCCAGGACAACCAAGGCTTAAAGGTCAGAAAGCTTGCAAACGGTTAATAGATTTTACATTACCAACACTAACATCAACCAAAGTCTGAAAAAGGGAAACTCACCATAGAATAACTTTTACAAAAGATAGTATTGCTTTTGACATTTGAACATAATCTCAACTAAATACTGTGTATAGGGATTTGAAATTTATAGTACTTTAATTATTTCTTCATATGAACCAGGCACTCTTTTTTTGGTTCTGTTTGCAAGTCTTTCGTCAGGCTGGGCCCCCACAACAAGTAAACTGCTTGGCCCAGAGCTCTAATAAGGCACATTTACTCGCTTTTTTAAAATTAGGATGTCCTTGTAGGTTAAATTACCTCGAGACAACACATTCTTGATTTTTCTCCAATTTCTCCTGATTTGTTTGACACTGGTTGTATTGCTGCGAAAATTGTGCAGTTTTAACAATGTCACTCCTTGAAACACTATTTTTGTCCAATATGTAGGGCACACATTCTACAATTTACTTATTCTACAACCTAGGGGCTCAACCTTTGTGTTGTGCTTACAAGATATTCTTAAAAAGGAGAATTGTTAAAACTTTGACTCAAATTTATCAGTTTCCTATAAATTTCAGTAAATAATGAAATAAGTTCAATGAACATGTGGAAGAATGAAAACAAAAAATGGTCAACTATTGCAAATGAAACACTTTAATTTTGTTAAAAAAGAATCTAACAATGCAACATTTAGCCAGGCATTTTCGTTTAATGCATGAAAAATTCATGTAAATGAGTTATGACCAGTGGTGCTACTCAGCCGGTTAACACGAACCAGTGATTAAATTTAGAGAGCCAGTTGTTAAAAGTTGCTTGCATAGATATATTGCATTTGTAGATTGAACAAATCCTTTGCTAAGTTTAGAGAACCAGTTACAGAACTGCGGGATATCTTTTAGAACTGGTTCTGGCAAAATTTGAATAGCATCTCAAATTTTTTCTTTACAAACATTCAGCAATGAGTGCAAATACTTAAAAACACTACAATTACCACAATATTTTAACACCTTTAGAACTGGACTGTATAAACATATTTGCAGAAACTGAACTATGAAATACTCTTTAGCAATACTGTATATACTCAACTGGAACAAGTAAAATTACTTGGGTTAGGCATTATTCAGCTTTTTCAAAAATTTTTGAAAAAACACTTCATCTGGTATCGTTTGCTCCTTTAAATTTTTTGTTTAAGTTCAAGAATACCACACTTTTTTAGAAACTATTTTTAAAATTATTATTACAAATGCAGAACATGCTCCTGTTACCTGGATTGGTGCTTGGCAGTATTTTCAAATATCCTTCAGGAAGAAATCCCTTTTTAGCCCATTCAATTGCATGCCTACTACTTCTTATTAAATGCCCTAAAGAGAACAGTGCAATTGATGCTTTGTTTTAATTCACTGATGACTACAAATTTCCTGAAGTTTTATTTTTTATTCAGAAAATCTAGAGACTACATAGAATTATACATGTACAACAAAAAATCTACATACCAGATAAAGATTTTCAAAATTTATTCCAGTTTTAAATTTTTTATAAGGTACGTAGATTTTTAAACAAAACTTTCTCCAGCTAATTCACACATATCAAAATTCCAAATCTTCAGATGTCATCATTATGAGGGAGGAAAAGCTCATATGATTTCACTATTCCATGCAATTACACAAAAGTTATAAGTTTTATGATTTCTGAAATATCATCTGAATGGTATTGAAAGAATGACATTCAAAGAAATCTGCACTTAGAACACCATGACTGCTGCAGTATATTAGAGGCTTCATGAGTTCCTAAAGCCCTACCTACACCGTACTTCAGTTTTGCTTGTTTGAGTTTGCACACGTACTTTAGTTTAGCTTGTTTGAATTTTTGAGTTTGCACATGCTCACTTTTGCTTGTTTGATGTACATATTAGTCAAAAGTTCAGCTAGACAGTGTTCCCTTTTAAGGTGCATTTACACTGGATGAGAAGCAACCAAAAACCGATGACATCGATAACTTCCAAAGGTTACAGCTGGCCACAAACTTTGTCAACAATTGCCTAAATTCACTTATACAAGTACAATATTGCTGATGAATGGCTGGCCTATTTTAAGCAACTGACTTAAGCGACCTCTCCCGAAAGTTGCCAACCTTTGCTTCACATCCAGAGTAACACACCTGTAGGTTTAGGTGGGTGAGCAATGAGCATGTGACCAAAAAATCAATGATTTTTTTACGGCAATCATGAAAAAATTAAAAACTGACTTGGCGTGTGCCCAATGAAAACACTGATTCACTGATAGACGCAGTTGCTCGAGTTTGAGCAAGTTTTCACTAGAGATTAAAAATTTTTTAGTCTGGAGCAATTGGCTGCATTTGCGTTTGTCTGCACTTTGACTTTAAGTCGAAGTTAATGGCAAAATGTTAAATGTTGGTCGTCAGTATGATTCAGTAAACATTTTAATGTGCTCAGCCGCTCATGCATCCAAGTGTGATAAAAATCTACTGCATAGTGTAAATGAGACTTAAAGCTTAACAATACTTTTGTGAATATAGGCACCTAATAATTCCTACATTTGCCACTTATTTTATTTATTTCTTCGTGAAATCTCTGTCAGCCCATGGCTCACTGCTCGTTCTTAAATTTACTTCACTTAACACATCTTAACTTAAATAGTGACTGGTCCAAAATTGTGATTGAAGGTACACAATTGTGTTGAATCCAAAATATCCAGACAAAATGTAAGTACCAGTATCTCACCAGTTTTTCCTCTAACGCTTTGCCTAATTGGAAGGTGCCTAAATTTTCTCAAAACAATTGTGCCCAAAGCTATAAAAATGTGTTTATGTGCCCTAAATTTTGTAGCCTACCAACCCAGTATTCAAGTATATCGCACAAAAAAGTCATATTTCTACAAATTTGTCAACTTTTTAAGAGCTATGTTAATCATATTGTCAAGAATAAGAATTGCTTGCTTGTGATCCAACAAATTCGTGATTTGTTGACAAAAAATCGGTGGGTACACGGCTGTTCAATTTTAAAAATTGGTACTACTGCAAGTGGAATGCTGCAACTGAGCTTTTGCAAAAACTAAAAGTAACTGTTGATAAAATAATCAAAAATAGTGAAATAGCTAAGCAATTCAGCATTGTGTAAACAAAAGCGAATTTTTCTTGAAAACAACCAGTACGCACAAACCTGCTCTTTTTGCAGCTTCAGCTAGCACTTCATCCACAGCTCTTTGGTACAACTCACTGCGATGATAAACATTTTCTTTGAAGAATGAAAAATCATGAATGTAGGCCATTTGGTCAACTCTGGTCTAATACAAAAAATTTACTAGACATGTGATACTTAAGTTTTAACAACATTTTAAGAACATAAAGCTCAATATTGCTCAAAAGACAAAAATAAATCGAGAACAATGCCACCTTTAGCATAAAACAATACACAATACAGAGGCTGAAAGTTTAAGGTAAACTAAAAAATAAAATGCTCAATTACTTTACTCAATTCAAAATCATGAAGCTTCAAACCCTAATATATTCTCCAAAGTGTACCAAAAGTCTGTATTACGCAACTTTTCAAACTGACAAATTTCAGTCATTAATTGATTTTAAATGTTTCAAAACAAATTCGGCAGAAAATTTACAACATTAAAAAAACTGCTCAACTAGATGATATAGATTTTAAATTAGCAGGAACCTAACAAGCCTTACAATAAAAAACCAACAACGAAAATGATAATCTTAGACTATCCACAAAAACTACCAATAAGAAACTTTTGGTTTTAATCACAATGAAACCAACTTAATTTCATTTCTAGATAAAGCAAAGACCACTGGAGTTAATAAAAATCTTGAACAGAATAACCAAATTTAACTTCAATATAAAACACAAAGCAAAACAACTGGAAGCATAACATGACATTTCATGAAACTACTTCTCACTCTGTCAAAAGTATAAATGGCAAAAACATACAAAGCACAGGCAGTTGAAGCATCAAAAAGAAAAGGCAGCCAGAGTATTTATATTTCCCTCAGGTTTTGAGTAAATGCAATGGTCTAAGTGTAGAGGCCCAGTCAACATTTAAATTGGGATTGTTTTTTTTTGAATATGTAGTGTTTCGGTGATCAATAATTTTCGCCAGTGATCAGTTTAAGCCATCATACATTTCTGTTTGATTGAAGTCAATTTTATGGTTGAAGTAATCTGTCAAATGCTTGTCCGAATATTGTATTTTATATTCAAGATATTTTGATGTTCCACACATTATACTCTCAAATTTAACTGATTTCAAAGGAAAATGCCAAATTGCCAATCTGACTGATGCTCTGGTATTTTATAACCTTTCGAAACACTCTATAGCTTTTTCTTAGTGACTTTGTGGATCTTTTTACTGCCTCCACCTTTCACGCTGGCTTCGCTTCAAAGCAAGCTTGGCTTGTTGCCATTTATGGGTTGTTATTCAAAATGATTTGAAAAATGCATGTTTTGATAAAATGCCAAGTAAATCTAGAGTAAGAACAAATTTTAGGCAGGCAAAAACGAAATGTTACATTGCTGCTGCATTCAGTCTTACACTATACTAGAACATGACATTACTGTACTATGCATGGTTGCTTTTTGTTCTACAATCACAATTTCATTTTAAAATTCAAAAACTTCTGCAATCTAAATGATTAGCAGTCTTAATTTAATATACAATCTACAAAAATTTTTGAAAAACGTTGCATCAATTAGAAATGAATTTAAACTGCTTACTTTGAATACTTACTTCAGAAAACTTATAATCACCAAACCATTTTATCCATCGCGTAGGATCATGTGGTGGGTCAATAGGGCCTTTTAACTCTGATCGATTAGCTATCCGACCTGGCCACATTCCAAAACCTTTGCACCGGCCCCACACCAACTACATAATAGAAATTGTAATTACATTTTATTCACCGAGTTGATTGGCCAGAAAACAGCGAAGAGACATTTTGATCTTCGAATCAAGCTGCCACCTGCCCACGTCTGCCACTCATGATCGAGGCTTCACAGAAAGTAAGTTTTAATTTGGCCAAAATTAAAATAAAAGCTGACAAAAAGAAAAAAATTAACTTACCCAAATAAAACTTTATTCCTTAAAGAATTATAATAATCTATGGCACGAAAAAACTTTGAACCTACATAGCAACTAGTATAGTTTATGACATCTCAATTGGCAAACTGCAGTCCACTTCCAGACCCTGGAGCACTAAATCTGGACTGTAGTCCACTATTGGACCTTCACACTTTTTTGGGTGGGAACTCATCGTCTGCCTGATGCATGTGGCAAAAGCATAACCCTGATCAAATTGTGGTGAAGACCTTTTTTTTTTTGGTCTTCAATCAAACCAAGGGACAAATCCACCAAATTGCAGCGAAGACATCAAATCTGAGGACTACACCTGTCCCAAATTGTGGCAACAACTTTTCATCTGCTGTATCAAGACATTTGCTGAAACTAGTTTAATACCACTGGTCTATGAGGTAGGTTTAGAAAAAAACACAAATCAACACATTAAATGATGCCAAATAGCAATTTAGAATTTATTCAACTACATATACTGATACCAGTGTTCCCTCTTCGGTTTTGGTGAGTCAGCGTGCACCCCTCAAATTGGAGGTTTTTCTGTAGCAAACAATGGAAAATTTAAAAAGGATTCGGCTTGTAAACAATAAAAATGCTGATTTGTCGATGGTTGCATCATACATCAGCATCGATACTTCATCAAACCAACACTAGTGATATATACAAAAAGCAATTAGAAGTATTATCTAGTACTACGTCAATTAAAATTTTGGTAACTATTCGCCCAAACATGGTCAACTCCTAAACGAGTGAGGATTTGTCTAAAATAAAAGCGCTGCTGTCACTTCATCGTGAGTGGAGGATAAATATGGATCAATCAATCAAATCATTATACGCAAAATAATGACACAATTAGGCCTATCTAATCACTGCAATATTCAAGTTTGTTTGCCGTGGATAACAGTATGACGAAATAAAAAGCTTATGCACAAGTTTACTGGAACTTCATTAGGCAATTGTGTTGTGTTATGGCACAATTAAAACTTAAACAAATAAACAGTACATTGAAAAACGCAAGATCATAACAATATTTATAAGTTATAAATAGCATAGAAGATTCATGAGAAGTTGAACAATGGCTTTTGTTCAACCACGTTCTATTTCCAATATCGACATTTTTTAACTCATAAGACAAACCAATTCACGTAACCATTAAGTATCTAATAAGCAGCTATGTAACCATTAAGCCCAATTTTATCAGCAAACCAGCATTTTTATTGGGCACATGCCGACTCATTTATGAATCTTCCATTGTTTGCTATTAGAAAAGCACCATTTTTAGCGCAAATGCCATTTTTAGCGCACATGTAAGATCAGCTATGTTGTATGGAAGTGAAGCATGGTACTTGAGAGAAAAAGAGATGGCAATTTTGAGAAAAACAGAAAGAGCTATGATTCGAGCGATGTGTGTTTGGTGTAAAGCTATTAGATCGAAGAAACAGCGAGAAGTTGATGGACATGTTGGGCATAAAAGAGTCTTTAGATAGGATGGCTAAAGCAAGCAGTATACGGTGGTACGGTCATGTTTTGAGAAAAGAAGATGAAAATGTGATAGTGAAGGCTTTGAAATTTGAAGTGAGTGGTAGTAGAGGAAGAGGAAGACCGAAACAAACGTGGAAAAAGCAAGTAGAGAATGAGATGAAGAAAAATGGACTGTTGAAAGAGGATGCATGTGATCAAACAAACTGGTGAGGCGTAGTAAAGACAATGACCATACAAAATCCGGCCAACTATGTCGATGGGGACAATACCAAATCCAACATGTGATGATAATGATGCCAACTTGCCAAAACCAAAGAGAAAAAAATGAATTCCAGCTTTGCTGTTACTTCTCTAATTTTTACATTCAAATAAAATGTATATTATGACCAATTTGGTCAATATTGATTTTGTGTTGATATAAAACTGCTAAGAAGTTAATTTAATGTAACATAATTCGGTCTGCGACATCTCGACGCGACCAACCTGATGCGAGACAACTCATCCCGGGAATCCTGATGCCAGGGACATTCTGACGCTCTGGACATCCTGACCTGACCCCAAAAGCTCCAAACTTTCGCACTCTGCTTTTTTTCTTTTCTTTTTTCTTTCCTTTTTTTCGTGCTACGCTGCCGCTTCGCTTTTTTTCTCAACCAATTAACGTTCGATTATTGTGACATAAGTATAATATTTTCCGTTAATTGCAAACTTCATAGGAATCTCTGTTTTGCAGAAACAACTCAAAAGCGAGTTGTATTTTCGCGAAAAGAATCTCGATAAAATCAAAAGCCAAGTGAGCAAATCTGTAAAAATGCTGGCGATAAGTTTCAAGCAATGACCAAATGCCGCGACTAAAAGTAATATATGTTTTACTATTATTAAACAACCATGTAGATATTTCATGAATATTAATATGTGTGGTTAATTTACAGAGAATAATGCTCTAAAAAGAATTGTATGTTAAAGAAAATATTAAAAATATAATTTAAAGTCAAGTACCGCAAATCGAAATTAATTAATGCAGTGATTGTAATATTATTTTTGTTACAGTTTTACACGCATATTTATAAAAAAAGTTGTTAGTTCTATGTTAGCAATAGTTTGTAGATAGACAACTTTTGACATTAAAGTTGAAATTACGGCCAAGAATGAACATAGATTAAAAATACTGTGCAATAGTTTGTAATCATCCAATTAATTAATTTCCCAAAGGTTGGTTTATTTAGTTTTAACCCCGATCAATGGGGCTGCTAGTTTTTGCAACCGCAGTTTTTAACTTTGAATGACTTTGAAAAGAGAAAACAACACGTTCACACTCTTGATATAAGCACGCCAAATTATCGTAATTTCTCCGCTCGCAAAATCAAAGTATTTGAACAATCACAAGGTGCTAATTTTGATAAGCCTCAAAACTTTCAGTTTATTAGAATAAAATCACAAAAATGACAACTCCAAATAACTCAAACTCGTGAAAGTCAAAGCACTTACAAAAAAAATAGATTGACTTCAGTATTTCGTATCCTTGATTGATGGATTAGACATTACTGTACCTATTCTTTCCTTCCACGTTTTCAATATGCACAATGTTTTGAGTTAGCAAATCTACTTTCTTCGTTTACCTGAATTGTCTATCGAAGAGTATTTGCAAGTTAAAAACTGGTACACTTACAAAATAATACATGAAAAAGATTTTGAGGCAACATTTTACCATCTATATTTTTCGCATTTGCTGCAGAAAAAAATTTATCATCTTGCACTCGATAATCAATGCTAGTATTTTATATAATCAATGCTAGTATAATATTTTTCGATGCTCGAAAATGTTGGTGTTGATCACACAATTATATCTCTGTGCCCTAATGTCGTAGATCAAGGCGTACATCTCAAGTATTGATAAGAACTTTACTCAGGTGATAAAGGTTCTTAATCGGCCCAGCCATGATTCTAATGCAGCTTTGGCGGAAATGGAGCTGGTGCAACAGAAAATAAAAAAAGGTTGCCTGTATCTACAAACTATTGATAGCATAGAACTAACAATTTTTTTTATGAAAATGCGAGTACAATTGCTGCGTGGTTATCCAATAATAACAGGCAAAACTAATATTACAATCACTGCATTAATTAATTTCGATTTGCGGTACTTGACTTTAAATTATATTTTTAATATTTTCTTTAACATACAATTCTTTTTAGAGCATTATTCTCTGTAAATTAACCACACATATTATTATTCATGAAATATCTACGTGGTCGTTTAATGATAGTAAAACGTATATTACTTTTAGTCGCAGCATTTGGTCATTGCTTGAAACTTATCGCCAGCATTTTTACAGATTTGCTCACTTGGCTTTTGATTTTATCGAGATTCTTTTCGCGAAAATACAACTCGCTTTTGAGTTGTTTCTGCAAAACAGAGATTCCTATGAAGTTTGCAATTAACGGAAAATATTATACTTATGTCACAATAATCGAACGTTAATTGGTTGAGAAAAAAAGCGAAGCGACAGCGTAGCACAAAAAAAAGGAACGAAAAAAAAAAAGAAAAAAAGCAGAGTGCGAAAGTTTGGAGCTTTTGGGGTCAGGTCAGGATGTCCAGAGCGTCAGGATTCCCGGGGTGAGTTGTCTCGCGTCAGGATGTCCTGCTTCGAACATAATTAGACCAAAATAAAAGTAAAACAATGTAGCACTTGCTAGTTCAAAAATGTTGTTAAGTTTAGATAATCTTGAGTTGATTTGCAATGGCTTTAACTAGACTTTAAACTTGAATCATCTACCCCTACAAGTTTTCTAAGTCTGAGAATCTTAAAAACAATAAAATTCTGATTGTGCTATGCAGGCAAGTTGAATAAGCTACAATTAGTTCAAGCACAGCGTACCAAATCTTCTCTTGGATTGATTCTTTGAGGTGAAGAAATGAAATTTTCATCTTCGCTTTTTTGAGTCCTGCAAAATAATTACCTTAAGTTATTCTTGTGATCATTTAAATAACTTCGAACAGAAATTACACAAATTAACATGTTACCAGAATTGAATTAAAACATATTTCGCATAAAGATTTATTTTATTTCAATTTTCTAGCAAAGTTTTTTTATAATGTATAGTCTGACTTACAACCACAATTTTGCTAAGGGTGGAGGAACTCTTACAAACTGGCTTGGTTCAAAAAAGCTTAAAAGCATGCATATTTTGGTTGAGTGTTCTAAGTTACTTGGCTAAGAGGCTACAGCTCCTTTAGCTCCCACCTGGTTGCGCCACTGGCAAAACAAGTTTTATTCTATTGAAAATTTTGATCTTGTTTGTTGATTATTTTTTTAAAGTCTAATCTTAACTGCCATTCTTACCTTAAAAACTAATTCTAATTTTAACCTAAACTCTAAGCTTAACCCTCTAACCCTTACCTGTATTCCCTCTAACTTTTTGGCATATCAACGGGCACCTAAATTTTCTCTAAACAATTGTGCCCAAAGCAGCAAAAATACATTTATGCACAATAAATTTTGCACCAATCCAGTATTAAAGTATATTAGAAGTCATATTTCCACAAATTTGCAGATTTTTTAAAAGCTATATTATTTATATTGCCAAAAATTCGTTCTCTTCGATCCTACAAATCGCTGATTTGCCAACAAAAATTAGCTATGGAATCACTGACCCTTACTAAACAAAGCAAAAAATACACAAATAAATATTGCTTCTATCTCTTTCAATCACTTTACATTTTTTGGTGAAATAGGTTACTCTTAAATTCAAATGTTTAATTTGTCAATATCACAAAAGTTATCGCTATATTTTCAACAGTTTTTTTCTTTTTTATCAAAGCTAGATCTAGATCAAAACAAACTATTGAACACAAACGCTTTACTTTAGGGTTAATGTCTCTTCATGCAACAGCAGTATTATACCTTTTTTTTGCTTCTTTATAAGCAGCTTGATAAAACTCTGGCTTTTTGCAAGTCCTTTTCATTTTCATGTTTTCACAGCAAAGAGGAATTTACAATAATCAGATCAGCTGAGTTTACAGTTGTGCTTCAAATACTATTATACTGTACATAAACAACAGTTTTTAAAATTTAGATGAAAACATTAAAAACCTTACTGCCTGTTTCATCCAGTATGGGATCTTCAGGAGTTAATTCAAATATATTTCAATGTTTTTGCCGGTAGTGTGTCTAATACTGAATTCTGCTTTGACTACAACCATCATTGAGCACTTTTCAAGAACAATTTTTTAACACTTTTTGAGAGCATGATTGAAAAATTAAAATCTAATAAAATACATTCGACAGTTCTTTTTATCATAATTAACATTTTCATGTTTTAAAGAAAGAAAAAATCATTGAAAGTGAAATAGTTTGGCCAATAATATCATCAAATAATAGTACATCATTATCATTACTAAAATAATTAATTTCAATTTTTCAGCATAGAACAAAAGAATACCATTACAGTTGCCACAAACAAGCAATTAAAGCGAATTACGGTGTTTCATAAAATGCATCAAAATTGAAGGTATCAAGGCCAAACATTTCCACGGCTCATAGTGTGTCTTCCTCCTATTATTAAATGTTTAACTATTATTTAGAAAAATTATTTACAAAAAGTTGGACGTCTAAACCTGGCACTTTTTATGGAACACCATGCTTTGGTCAATAGACACAATATCAGCCATTCTGCTATCAATTAACAGTAGTCACAATATACACTGTAAAACCTCCTAACTTCGACCCACTTTTCAAGTTTAACTTTACATAGCATTCAAATAGCTGCAGATTTTTGATAACTTTGTTTTGTCAAAATGTCTACTACTTACCAAGCTTTAAAATAAAACAACTTAAATTATTTTTACAAATGCTTTTTTGCACTTTTTTATCAAAAATATAAATGGGCTTATCTGATGATTGGAAATCCTAACTTTGGCTAGTAGTTAATTTTCTTACATTTGAAAAGTAAAACAAACGCCAAAGGTAACAAATGGTGATATATTTAAAGACTGGCCCGAAAAATGATGTTCAGATACTCAAAGATTGGCCCATGCTAAAAAATGGTGCTAAATACTCATGAAGTCATCACTAAGCATTAAAAGTATGAGATAAGATCTCTCAACTCAATTACATGAATTGATATTCCTGAAAAATATATATTAATTGCAATAGCTTCAAATACAGTGGAAACTTATTCAGCATTTTCTAGGTTTCATTGATCAACAACTATCAGTTTGCAAAAGTTTATATGTCAGTTATACGGTACCGGTACTATCAACATCATGCAAAAAGTATACTAAGAATTAAATTCAATCTTGACAGCAAAAAATGATTGCATGTACCGGTACCAATACTATATGTACACCCGGTAATGGTACACGCAGTATTACAACTGGACTAGTACAATGTTATTATAGTGGAAAGAACCTCCCTGCAAGTATTATATGGTTTGGCAGTAGCTTGTACTGCTAGCACAGGTAAATAATCTTTAAATAGATCCATATCAAAAATTCCAACTTTTGTGTCACAGTAATATCTTTAATGTATTAAATCGTAAATTTTCCCAAAGTTAGGAAAATTATGGGCTAAAGTTAGGTGTCATTTCAAGAATGCTCTGCAATTTGCTCTTTTACTAGTAACAGCAACAAGGTTGTAAGACATATATTTAGTAGTGGGTAGTAAGTCCACAATTGTTTGCTGCAACGTAAGTATACGTGAGCTCACTGTGGAGCAAGAAAACCTAACCATTCTGATAATGAAAAATTTTACGTCATTTAGTTTGCTGTCTTTATAGTAAAACTATCCCGAAAAGAATTCAAGCATTGAACCAAAGTTATCTATATTTTGTAACTGCATTAAAAGCTGCTTCAAGCAAGACGCACCATTTTTACAGAAAAGATTTCTTTGTTTGTTTTTTTTGTTGCAAAGTTTGTATTTGTATTTGGGCTGAAGTATAGGCCTGGGCTAACGTTAGATTATACGGTACACTAATGCTATTATTGGGTATCATTTATTGCAATCCAACCAGAGTGCACCAAGATACCTGATTCTAATTTAATTAGAGCTCAACCAATATGACTTTTTTAGGCCAATACCGATATTTTGGAAATTTTTAGGCCAATATTAATATATTAACTTACTAACCATAAAAAGTTTTCACTATTTTTCAATTAATTTGACACTAAAAGCTTCACTAATCCCCCTATAGAGAAAAACTATTCCAAACACAAGTCACAGTCCAGAATTATTCACAAAAAAAAACAAAGCAAAAATACAACAATTTTGTAATCAATAATCCAGGGCGCTCGTGCTTGCTCTAAAAAATAAACTGTGTAAGGTAATTGCACGTAGCTGATATTTTATCAGCGGTAGATAGTCAATTCGAAATATTGTCTTGGGCTTAATATTGGCCAATATATATCACCTGACAAATATATCTGTCGAGCTCTAAATTTGATCCTGACCAAACGCTCATTCTCAATACTACTTGCTTCAATTGATATAAATGCGCAGGTACTATTGCACAGTATGAATGTACATCATTGCCAGCATAATAGATAAACAAACGATCCAAAACAGCAAAGCATTCTCAATATTACTTGCTTCAATTGACATAAAAGCACGAATGCACAGGTGCTATTGTGCAGTACAAATGCGCATCGTCACCAGCATTATAGATAAACAAAAGATCAAAAACAGCAACAGTAATTGAAAGATTCTTGACAATCTTAGGTAGCTATATAGTGTTTTAGTAGTGCTGATTGCAGAACATAAAACTCGCTTTTAGGCGAAAACATCATGTGGCCTCAATTATTACCTGTTTCATTTTCAAACTTCGCAATTGTATCCATCGTCATCATTGTGCCTTTTCATTGTAGAAACTTAAACCTTTCTCATAACAGAGCTTGATTCCTACGTCATTTATCAAAAATAGAAAACCGACGAACATTCATTTCTTTAACATTTTTTTTTCCTTTCTGCGCAGTCGTACTGTTTCTTTTAAACAACGTACATGTGTGCATGCACTCACCATACACTCGAATAGACAACTTTTTTCTGGTATTTGGCCAAAATAAAATTTTTTTTAGTAAAAGGGGCATTTAAATGTAGATAAATGGCGAGATTATTTGCTCATTATTGTAGGATGACTATTACAGATAATCTATCGCATACGGAACTATTGCAAAATAATTCATGTTTTATGATGCCATAGATGACATCATCCAAACAAAAAATAGAAAATAAAGGAAACCAATACGCCATCTTAAATGTTATTGATCCTTTAAAAATAGTGAAATTCCTGCATTGCTATGTGCAAATTGCTTTATCAGCAACAGCCACAAATTGCTTTACCTAAAATGCAATTCTACCAAGCGCAACGATTTTTTTAACAACCAAAAGCACAGCGTGAAATGCGCAATCTAATTTTTTTAATTTCTGAAACGCATCGCAACTTCTGCCAATACACTTTTTGGTGCAGTGTACCGTAAGTGTAGCTTCTGCAATTGGAACAAGATTTTGGAACCAAGTCAAACCGCAACTTTTGCAACAAAAATTACACAATGCTATTTCATCCAGAAAAAAAAAAGTAATTGCTAAAGGCCGACATGTGGAAGTATTACATTCAAAATGAAACGAAATTAAGCTTAAAGTACAAAATTATGCTATTAACCAAACAAAATTTGAAAGTGCAGCACAATAAATAGACACCAAGTTTGAAAAACATGAATCCACAACACAACCTTCCTAGTTTCTCAAAATTAAAAACTTCCGCAATTTTTCAAAATTAAAAATTAAATCACATTGCAACTTTCCCAATTGCGAAGGTTATACTGATTAAGTGCGCTTTGCTCACTTCCAACCTTTTATGACATCACTATTAATGATGTCATCAGTGACATCACTGTATCTTTTGCTATAATAACGTCACTATTAATGACATCATTGCAACTTTTAATTAAAGTTTGAATCAAAAATTGTTAACCGGATAGTGTGAAATTAATCGTTGTAACAGTACAAAACGAAATTCGAAACTTGCTAAATTTTCTTGTCTCATTTTGTCAAGTCTCGAAATGTCCAAGATAATTTTGCGTCTGAGATAAGTAATAAGTGATTCTCAACAGGATTAGTGCCATATGCACAACTGGATTTCGGTTTTCTAATGTTATCTGAATAAACAGTGTATAATGGTAAACAAAGCGCAGCATACTCAGAAAAAAACAAACAGCTGCGTAATTAAAACACCAGAAAGTAGTGAAAAAATTTAATTATGCGTTAACTTTTCAGAAACAAGTTGGTAACAAAATATGTGCTACGTTGTTTCAAATTTTGATGGACAACTTAAAAGCCATTGTGTTTGAGTTAATTTTGCAATTCATGACATCACAGAAGTAACTGATGGATTCACTGTGCTTTAAATCACATTTCTGCGAGATCAAACATGCTGCGCAGATATCGTTTGACGCCATATACCGCTCAGTGCCACTGAAAGCGCAAAGGAGAGCTGAAATTTTTTGTGAAGTTTGAGCTAATTATGGGCAACAGGTTGTCATTAACTAGGACAGTTTGAGCGTAAATGATGAGCTAGAATAACAATTATGAAAGTGACGCTGCCGCTGCGCATTCGTATATGGCTTATACATCAAAATTAAACTTCTATTGAAATATCACTTCTAATCCTATATATCCAATCCATATAAGGCATGCTTAAGAGATTAAGCTAAAACACTGAAAGATTTTAAAAGCTAATGCTTGAAAAGATTAAGCATGATGAAATAAGTAATTACCCATATGTATATCTATACATAAATAATTGATAAAATCTTAAAAAGGAATGGGCCTATAATAACACATAAAATCAAAAGTTCTGCCTAAGTACTGTAAAATGTAACATTATGGTACTATACATTAGCATTTTTTAATTATAACACTCCAATTTCCATTATCATAATATGACCTAACAACGGTACAGTCGGGTAAGTTATTGCAAATTTTTTCAAGTTCATTTTCTTTGAACACATGATAGAATCTATAATAAGTGGCACCTGATTCAATTGAAATATCGCCAAATTTTTTCTGAAGTGCTTTCGACACATTGCTCTTTGTTTTCCATGGCACCAAAACATTCTGTTGCTTGAATTCTGTTCGATTCTTATGAATTACAAGTTTACCAGCATCAGATTGTTCTAAATTCACAATTTGCTCTTGAAAATCAACTTTTTCAATGCCAGGTTCTGAAGTACCCATAGTTTGTTTGCTGCTCTTATCGAACTGGCTGTTTTGTTTCAGATAACTTGATGTATTATCATTCAGTTTTTGTTCTATAGCCCATACATAAATTAAACAAAGACCACCAGATCGAATAATACGTAATAGTTCTTTTATGGCATACACTTGTCGCTCAAAAGTTGAATAGTGATGAATAACAGCAATGCATATGCAAGCATCAAAGCAATTTGATCTCACTGGCAAATTTAAACCATCACATACGAAAAGATAATTGTGCTTCTTGCTACAAATTTCAACTAATGAAGCACAGTAATCACACCCAACCGTTACAATGTTAGTATTTGCATTTAAATATCTACCACTTCCACAGCCAACATCCAAAACAACTGCACCATGATCTAAGCTATTGAGAAATTCCACCACTTTAGGCCATGGCTTTTCACGAGTGCATGAAAAATGTTGAGCAATGTTGTCGTAAACATTATGCACCCGCTGTATTTCAAAATCATTAGCTTCTTTAGAATCAGATGGCAAAACACAAACATCGGAGGAATCAGAAGGAAGCTGTTTGCAAACTGGCACAGAAGCCGAGTTGGTAGTCTCTGTAAGTACTTTTCGAAATGTCATGGAGAGTCTAGTGCTTCTTTTCAACAAATAAGGAGTATTCATGGAGTCATTGTAAATCAAATCAGTTTTTCTTGCTTGAATGCTGTGAGTCCACAAATACCTGGAATCACTTGTAAATATAATTAGAGTCCGAGGCTTTAATAAAATTGACACTTTTGTTCCATCAGTAGACTTCATTTCCATCACAGTTGCAGAACCCAAACTTAAAGTTGCCAAAGGTTCAGCAAATGCAGTAGGATTGTCAATGTGAGGAGGTATTCCATCACCAGGCTTATATTTGTTGATTGTCAACTGGTCTGGCTTTTCTGTAAAATATCCTGTATGCAACAGCTTTTCTATTACAGGTTGAGAAAATTGTGGAAGCTTGTCGTCTAAAGGATTTAAACAGTCAACATCATTGCTGCCATATCGAAATTTGTATCCATAGTGAACAACAGTTCGGCGTTTTAAGTCTTCTTGGATATGATCAGCAGATAATGTGGTCAAATCTTTTTCAATATTGTCTGTAAGTTGTTGTTCTTCTTCAGCAGTAATAAAATTTTCAAATTTTAACAACCCCTTTGGAAATTCTTTACTGTCTTCAAACACCCATGATGATTTGTCTGTATAATTTGATAAATGCTTTGGCAAATGACTTAAATAATAAATAAAGAGAACAGATGAATTTTTTTCAGCAGATTTTAATAATTTATGCCCTTGTAGAGAAGCGTAGCATTTCATAGCTGAATCTCCACCACTAAATGCAGCCATTGCATAAGATTTTGCACAACAAGAAATTAAACTAGTAATGTCTCCAAAATTTTCAAGTAATTCAAGCATCTGATGTACAGTGATGCCATTTCCCAAACCTCCATTGGCTATGACTATGCAGTTTGAAGAATGGTCACAAATTTCAAGACCATCTTGTAAAAGCTTATGTCGAGCTTTTTTCCACTTTTTCAACTCTTTATTTGATAACAAAAAAGACATAATTTACATCTACATAAGTACCTAAGAATAATTCTTTAAATAATAATTTTCAAAATACAAAAAAATTAAGCATTGAAATAGCTTGGAAAAGATATATATTGACATCTAAATTTAGGAAGAGTCTATTCACCAGAAATTTTAATCTCCTTTTTTTATCAATTCTGACCCAAATCCAACTCAAAACTAAAATCCTACTCTAAAACTAACCTCAAACCTCATTCTAACCCAACCCTAACTCAAACCCTAATTTCAACCCTTAAAAAAAGCAAACATGAAATGCGTGAATGAATATTCTTAATGTTTTATTCTTGTTAACTTGAACAATTTTGGTAAAGTAGTCATTTCCATAAAGATATTGCACGAGATCGATTTTATTGAAGAAATGAAACCTACTTAAGGTAATAAAAAGGTGCCGCAAATCTTGTTTTCTTATTTCCTTGATCGTGGAAATGGATTTAATCTGTTTGACTTCATACCAAATGTTGGCAACCCTGTAATTCAAAATTTTACGACACCAGTAAAGAATGACTTTGCAAAATTTCTTGCAGAAAATCAAACATTGCGTTGCTTATTGCAACGACCGACGCTCGCGTCGCGTGTTCCTCTGTTTTTACAGGATCACGTCTTTTCGGTGCGACCATTTCAGCGCCACCTATTTCGTTGCCGTACGTTTTCTGCACAGATCGTTTCGGCGCCAATTCGGTGCTCCTTGACAGTTCACTTATTTAGGGTTTGGGTTAGGGTAAGGGCTTTGGGTTAGTCTTAGCAAAAAGCACAGAATGTTGGTGCCGAAAAGGGCTGCGCCGAAAAGTCGTGGACCCAGTTTTTACTTGGCCATTTTCCAACTAACGAGTGCGAAATTTCAGACTTTTGCTTATAATTCGAGAACAGTTGGGTCTAGTTACATGAAATTTGGACAGCAGTTTGAGATTAATGAGTTGTATGTTTGTACCAAATTTTGAGGTAATAGGTCATGTGACTTCGGTTTTAGAACCCGAAAATCACCCCGCAAGTTTGGCGTAAAAAGCGGTCTCAGTCAAAAACGGCTTAAGTACGGCAAAAAATATTTCATAGGGTTGTATGTCTCAAAATACCCTTTCATCCCAACCAACCCACTTTTGGCGTCGATGAGGTTTATTTCTTTTTTTTTCCTAAACTTTGTACGCTCTTCTTCTCCTAAACCACAACACATCGAAATCTAATTTTTGTGTAAAGTTGTTGAGCTGCAAATGCAATTTTTTCTCCCGAAATTTTTTGGGGCAACTCCGCCGGGAACCCCCCCAAAATGGGGCCGCAATAAATCCATTTTTTGAACAGCTCAAGCTAGGGTGCTAGTTCTTTTTGATATCAGTACATATTCAACAGATAAATATTTGGACATAATTTGGGGGTGCCAGCCCCTGGGGACTCCCCCAAATGGATTCCCCAAACATCAATTTTTTGAACGGCTCAAGGTAGAGTTCTACTTTTTGTTGATATCAGCAAATATTTAACAGACAAATATTTTGACATAGTTTGGGGGTGCCACCTCCCCGGAGACCCCCCTAAATAGACCCCCAAAAATCAATTTTTAAATGGCTCAAGCTAGAGTTCTACTTTTTTTTTGATATCAGTAGATATTTAACAGACAAATATTTTGACATAGTTTGGGGGTGCCACCCCCCCGGGAACCCCCAAAAATCAATTTTTTGAACGATTTAACTTAGAGTGCCAGTGTTTTATGATATCAGCAGATATTTAACAGACAAATATTTTGACATAGTTTGGGGGTGCCACCCCCCCGGGAACCCCCCCAAAAATCAATTTTTTGAACGATTTAACTTAGAGTGCCAGTGTTTTATATCAGCAGATATTTAACAGACAAATATTTTGACATAGTTTGGGGGTGCCGCTCCCCCGGGAACCCCCCAAAAATCAATTTTCTGAACAGCTTAACTTAGGATGCCAGTGTTTTATGATATCAGTAGATATTTGACGTACAAATATTTTGACATAGTTTGGGGGTGCCACCCCCCCAGGGACCCCCCAAATAGACCACCAAAAATCAATTTTTGAATGGCTCAAGCTAGGGTGCCAGTGTTTTATGATATCAGGAGATATTTAACTGACAAATATTTTGACTCTACTTTTCTGGAGGTTCCATAATCAGATATTTTTGAATAATTGCTGATTTTACGGTAGACAAAAAGTACTTTTGAGCGTCACAGCATTAGCTATGCGTCGGTCATTCACTGGGTTTGCTGGCAAACTCCCATCTAGTTCTGTATCAAATTTTGCAAAGTCATCCTTTTTCTGATGTCACAAAATTCAAATTGCAGAGTTACCAATGGCTTGGAATAAAACAAATTAAATCTATTTTCAAGTTGAATTACATTAGAAATTGTAGCAAGAAAATTTCTATCAAGGAGTAAGTTGTTTGCTGTAATAATCAGTTGATTGCAAATTAACATACAGATTGTATTTCTATGGCTAAATTAATGTAAATATTCTCGCAATACTGCTTGAGCCAGTAAATTGCTAGTGACACATCAGTTTGAAGGACCGGATTGGTATTTTGTTAGTCGATTACCATTGGCCTATTACTACCTTAAAACTGGGTTCATGAAATGTGAATCTTTGGAATAATCGTACAAAGTCATCATGAGTCAGTTAAGTACCGGTACCTTCTACTTCTGAGGCGGGCTGCTGTTAGTGCCAGTAATATTTTGTTTGTGTAAATGCTTTGATTTGCTTGCTTCGAAATAGACGCAATTTATAAGTAGGCTATTGCAAATCTTTTTGTAGATTAGTCATCAATTTGATTGTCAGGCAAGAGTAGCTTGGGTGTCTAGTGCCGGAGCTAGGTGTAGTGTGCACCACTAAAATGTTATGTTTGAGTGAAAGATAGTGGCTATTACAGCAAAAGCTAAATACTATTTTTTATTTGTCGGATTGGGTGCAATAGAAGTGTTAGCACAGCCCTTGATGATTGTTAGTTTTGTCACTGTGTTTGAAGCCACATACAGTTGGTGAGCTTCAGTCGTATTAGTCCTGTTGCTACTTTCATGAACTTCTGCACTAAATTAGCGTTTGTTTTTGTTAGTAGAAACTGTAGCCTTTTAAAGAATTTATTGAAGTGCATGTGGATTAGGACAAGTTTCACAGTATCTGTTCCATGAACTTCTAAACACAAAGGGTTAACAGAACATTCGGAGATCAGAAGAGTAGTCAGTAGTAAGGTTGGATTGAATTTGAATCTGTTCACGAGTTATTGATGAATTTGAATTCAACTTTTGCAAATAAATGAATTTGAAATCAGTTCTTGCAAACTCAATAAATTTGAATGTTTTAATTAAACATTCGATGAATTTGATTTTCTCAAATGAAAACTTACACTGTGAAAGTAGCAATTTAGACACTGGTCAAAAAGACTCCGAATCAGATCAGAACACACCTAATTGTCACTGAAGATTCAAGCAACTTCAGTTGTTCGTTTCTTGCGCACCTTTGATTAGAGTTGAATTGAATTTCAATCCGCTCACAAGTTATTGATATACCGTATTTATTCGAGTATAAGTCGCATTTTTTTGAACCAAAATATCACCTAAAAAATCAGGTGCAACTTATGCTAGAATAACAAACTTTTTTTTTGGTATTTTCCTGCTATCGCTTTCTGCAGTAACATTTTTTGCACAATCGCATTAGGTATCGCCACGCAAGTCACATCACGCTTTCTACGCTATCGCTTTTCTCATGATTGATTTTTCTCATTACACAAGATTGGTAAAGCAAAATCGCCAGTATGAATAAGTTTTTTTCTCAACGCAGCAGGAATGTCCAACGCACGCTGAGCTGTCGTATGTGCGTGTGTGCTCACGAAATCGTCTCGCATTGGTATGTGCATGCACGAGCACACGCACGTATTCGATAAAACCACGTTATCTATGGCATTTTGCTAATACTCCTTCATTTTCGATTGAAAGTACAAAATTTTGCACGTTAGACTCTAATAAATACGGTACTTATTAGCACTTCCTGTGATATTGTAGCAAGTTCAATTTTTAACAATATTTTTTGTTTTTAGGCAAAAAAAACATCCTGGTGAAAACAACTGGCCATGAACGGCCAAAAAATTTTGTACTGTTTTTCGTGTCAAATTTTAGGGTGCAACTTATACTTGAATAAATACGGTATTTAAATTTGACTTCTGCATAGTCAATGAATTTGAATTCAGTTTTTGTAAAGTCAATGAATTTGAATTTAGTTTTTTTTTAAGTCAATAAATCTGATTTTAGTTTTTTTAAAGTCAATGAATTTGAATTTAGTTTTTTCTTAGTCCATGAATCTGAATTTAGTTTTTTAAAGTCAATGAATTTGAACTTAAAACTTAAAAACAACATGAATGGATCCAACCCTAATCTGTAGAATATGATTTGGGCCACCATTTAATTACCTAAAGTAGTTTTCATTTTTTCAATAAAACTGTTCTTGAGCAGCATCTTTTTGATTTTATCTGGTAACCATGAAAAAAAAAATTAGAAAACCACCCCCAATTATTCTTATGAATCGAAACATTACCAGTATCATAATTACAAGGCCTTTGCATATTCAACACCACAATCTGCAGTGACTAAAATCAGACAACTACTATTCGGCACAGGACAATTAGGTGCTGGGACTATTACGTGCCTGGACTTTTAGAAGCCAAGACTATTAGGTGGCAAAAACCTTATTTTTAACTTTTGCGAAAATTTTTCCACAACAATTTTTTCCAATTTTTGCATTTCATTTCTTTACATTTTGCCATATTTTTGTGTATGCACAATTATTTTTTTGAGATTTGGCAATATTACATACATTTCGCTACAGTCGAGTAGCCACCTTGCAACCACTTTTAACAAAATCATAAATAATTTTGTAGTTTTAAAGCTATCAAAAACAAAATTAGTACAATTTGATAGAGAACTTGTATGCCAATTGCCTAGGCTGTACTGTAAATTATAACTTATAAAAATAATTTGATGCTCGATAAATTGGAATAGTACAGTCATTAGAATATTTGTGCGTACTAGTACTGTTCCCCATGAACTATTGCAGTTCACTCTGCACTATTGCAGTTGCTTTTTTTGCAGGATTTTTAACACGTCATCATGCAATATTATAATAAAAATAACCAACACAAATTCAAAAAAGTTTCCAGAGAGGAAAAAAAATTGAGAAACAACAGGATGGATAAGGTTGCAAAGTGGCTATCTGACTGTATGCATTTTGTTTTCTTGTTATTCTTCTGCATGGCTACTCAATACTTTTATGTTTTTGGAAGTTTTTGAAACTTACATTTTTCTGGTGATATTTCATTGTAGCCTATGAAGTGACTTCGGCGTGCAAAACATGCCCAACTTGATTTTAGTTTGTGAAATCATTTAAAAAAATTAAGAATTTTTTTTTTTTGGAAAACACTGGCAAGTGACATATTAATAGATGCAGAATGCCCCCCTGAGCCATAATTTGTTTATTGTTTTGGATTAACGACATTAGGTTTAATGACATTAGGATAATTTATTTTAAAAATTTTAATCAATCACGTCATCATTCTTAGTTAAAATTGTATATTTGCACCTTTATTTAGTATTAAATGGAAAATGGGTGGTTGCTTGTCTACACAAAATCGTCTCAGTACAAGTAATATCAGTCATGTACAATGTGTTTTTAGGCAATATACTAATCATAGAGAGCTTAAATTCTTGTCAATAATCACCCAATTATGTGAGTACTTCGCAACTTCAAGAAGTCTAAGTTTCTCTTAAAAAAAAACAAGCCGTTAGAAGCTTCTTGACGCGTTAAGCTAACTCATTTTGCTGCAAGAACAAGCTGTTACAAGCTTCTTGACGCGTTAAGCTAACTCATTTTGCTGCAAGACTAGCACTAGCAGCACAGTAGAAAATAATTGTTCCACAGCAGAGGAGCATTGTAAGGGGGAGTTGTATTTTATAAATACATCCACCCAAATCTGTCGATCCATTGAATTGTAAAAACATACCGATAGGCTGTAGCATATGTACTGCTCAAAACTGGCACTTTATATGAGCTTATATTCTGAGAAACACGAAATAAAAACACACTAACTTCAACTAGGTGAGTGGGGTCAGTGATTGGAATGAGATATGGGTGGAGCACTATTTTTTTTGCAATTTCTTGTTTTTTTTCTCTATACCTTGCCAAATCATCATCACATTTTCTTTTCCTCTCAAGTCCAACTTATTAATTTCGATTGTGCAGATTCGATCTTCTTCCTTTCAATATTTTTACTGGTTGAACATAGAAGTTTCTGCAACTGCTCATTCCCTTCATATACCATGACATCTACTATCTGAAGATTACTTGGAAGTCTTTCAATCTCTGATTCAACTTCTGCAAGCTTATTTTTTATTGCTTTCATCAACTTATTGAGACTCAACTAGAAGCATTTTTTTGCTGTTTTGCTTTCTCCACAGTCAACTTCTGCAGCTCCATATCAGTAAAATACTTGACATGCATTTTTGACAAAATTGATTAGTTTGATCGTGCATGAAAATTTTAGAACTAATTAATGCCAGCTCTAAATAACTCATATTTAAGAAGTCGAAGTGAAAACAATGGATTTTTCTTTCATAACGTACCCATGGCTTTGCAAAAGCTGCGTATTGATCGAAAATCCTTGTTCGGGATAAGCATTTCAATGGCTAAGGGACAATATCGCCTGAACTAGTGCATACAACTTCGAATATTTAAGGTTGTCATGCTCATCTGCAGTGTTTCCTCTAAGTTTTCACCACCTGCAAAAATGCCGGAAATAGTGCGAATGTTCTAAACTCAATGTGAAAATGCTGAAAATTTTCTCATCTTTTTTGTCCGGTTTCAGGTTTCAGTGTGATCTCAAAACAAAACAATAAGGTCCTTCAACTGAGTTCTGCAAGTTTTCTCTGTGCTTTGTGCGACATACAAGAGAGAGGCGCCGTAAACCGCAGCTGTCTCAGGGTTGCCAGATTTTTCAGAGCAATATATACCAAACATTTAAAAAATATACACCAAATCTAAAAAAAATATACCAAATAGCCTAAATCTGAAAAACAAAACCAAGAATCGAATTAAATACAAGCACCGGCGCAGCCAGGGGGGATCAGTCCCCCCCTTTTGATAGTACACAATTTCACAAAAATTATTTAAAGAAAAAATTTCAAAAAACTAATTAAAAACGCTCAACTCGAGTGTAATTCCACCCTGAGTTGCAAATAAGCTACATCAAAACTTTTGCATTAAAAGAAAACTTTTTTCAAGGTCATTACTGTAGCTCTCTACAGTATCTTAATCTTTAAAATATTTCAGGCGTCTAGCTTGTATTGTTTCCAAGATATTTGGATTGAAAAAATGTTTGCAGCAAAAAAGGCAAAGTGAATCATTTTTAACGTAACAATGGCAATGAATTACAACCAAAAAAATCAATTTTGGTAAACATGATTGAAAAAGCAATCTATTACACCACATTTTCTAATATAGCAATCGCGCATAAAAGCTTGATTTTATTGAAACAAGAATATTTAGCATAGAAATAAAACTCGGAGAGTGGAAATACTTGCATAGTCAGAGTTGATATTTAATGAAAATGTTCGATCATTGCGTAGCCGGCATCGCGCTGTCTTGAAATAATAATAATGTATCGTCAGCATACTGTTTAGCCTTATGACTGATTGTACATAATGCTTGCTTTTTGTTCGTTTATGTAAAACAAAAACTAACAATGATGCGCTGGAGGTGGTAGCTGACTTTGTTGACCATTGTGGTTTTTTCGCTACCTCCTCGTCAAGTACTTGTAAGTGAAAATTGTTTGGGTTATGTTATTTGTTATCATAGTGCTTGACGAAATATATTTGAACTTGAAGTTACTGCTTTGCTTTTGCGGGAGAACGTGAACAAGGCAAAAAGCAGTGCGATTTTGCACCAAAAAACGCAATCCATTTTGTTTCAAAAATCATCATTTTCCAAAAACTAGACTCAGATACCAATAAGAATTTGAGGCGGCCGAGAACTGCACTGTATCAGTCACCAACATAATCAAATCGTATTTCGTATCAGTGTATCAGTACCACGAATTAAATGTTGCCAACATAATCAAACTGTATTTCGACCCTAATAAATTTTGAGAATATTTTAATTGAAAACATTCGGAAAAAAAACACTAATTGCTGAAGGAAAGCAAATCTCTTTTAAGGGAATGACTCTCCATATATCTGTAACGTCAAAGTTGATTTTTGGTATACTGTTTTCGGTCTGTTTCACCAATCATGCGAATTTATGCGTATAGGTATACGCATGTCATTTGATTGCATGCATTTTGCCTGTTTTCCATTTTTTCCGTTTACACTGAATAAGATAACTGACGTAATTGGACTAAATCGCCTCATGTAGGCCTACATTTAAACAGACAGCCTAGAGAACACGCTGGCCTGAAAAACAGCACAATCAATATAATATTGCTCAAAAAGTTTTTGCAGCTTACCAAAAGCTTAGCTACGATGTCAGTTTGATTCTTTAATTTTATTTTCGACTGGGGTTGGGGATCGACTGATTTAAATTAATTTTACAACTTCAAACTGCTCTATGTCAAATGTTTACTACAGCAACTAGTACCCTAATTTACTTTTAGAAAATCTTTTTCAATCATTTTCTATGTCAGCAAATTACACTGCATAGCTGTGTTGATTTGTAACGGTGTTCTCGTTGTCTATCAGAGAAGCGAGTCTGGTGACGTTGTTCAAAGCGTGTTGAAGTCTAAACTGAGTGAGCTGGTTGCGAGCAGAAAGTCGCGGAAACCTCGTCCGCCTATTTCCAATCTACACTGTGCGTAAAATCGTGAGCGCAAAAGCTTGTCTTTGGTTTATTTTAAACCAAAATTTGGTATGCTTAGCGTATCTCTTTACCAGCGTACAAGCAGTAAATTGTTCCAAACAAATTAACCATACGCCTGTATGTTCGCAATTTTACGCACAGTGTAGACCAGGCCTAAAAATTTTCGCTGCAAGCATTTTAAGCAGTTTTCGGCACCAACCAAATTTCGTTTGCGGACATGCTACACAAATAAACCCATTGTACTTAGTTATACTACAAGCTTGTTTAAAAGTTGAAATACTATCATTTGCATGCCAGCTTGCCTGAATAATAACGCCAATCTGCGACTTTCCTGTATGGCCTACTTTAAGAAAACACTTTTTTGGGTCCTCTGTTGCATCATCAAATAAACTAAAATTTTAAAACCAGGTGAAACCACTTTTATTCTCTTTCATTTATTTATTTTCATGTGTCTGCTGCATGAACGACAGCAGGACTCCTACCTGTTATCACTAAATTTTTCTATTTTGTTACAATTTACCTACATGAAAACTTTCCGATTTGCATATGCTTTAATCATAACAAAAAAAATTAGTTCCCCCCTTTTTTTTATTTCTGGCTGCGCTGGTGAACACAAGCATTAGCTGTACATAAACACAAACAACACAACCATTGCAACAAAGTCGGATTCAAACATAAGCAACTTGTAGAGATTCAATTCAGGTAGCCAATGTATGCAACTCATATTTTGATGTCAAAATCTTTGCAACATTTATCCTTGACTTCCAAAGTTTCATTCGGCGCTTTCATACATATCCGAATTGAATCCATGTAGCATTTCCTTCATAACAACAAAATCTTTGCAGCATTTGTTTTTAACCACCAAAGTCGAGCGAATTCTAGTTATGAACTCAACCATTTTTTATCCCATTTTATTGCGCTTGTCTGTTTTTACAGCGTTAACATGTGAAAACACACACTCAACAAGAGCGTTGGAAACAGGAGTACTACAGTAAAGCATGCCTAAGTATATGTAGCCAAATCTTTGTATGGGCAAGAGCCAGCAGTGTCTTGAAAACGAAGTATTGCAGCCCAAAATTGGACTGGATTACTTGGCAATCCAGACTTTAAATATTTCTTCTTCATTCCATGGCGGCAAGAGAATCTTTCCGTATTGCTCTTCAATTTCATCAATACCTTGCTCCGGCAAACAGTTTCAGAAGGGCAACTGTTCAAGTGTTGCCCTGTGGACGTGAGACAAAACTTTAGATGGTTTCAAAACGCTACGACCTGCAAAAATGTCTTTGTTAGAAGGCAGTCTCTGTTCAATTTGTGCTATGAGCTGCAGTAAAAAGTTTTGGCATCTGTCTTGGACATTTTGTAGCTGAAGAAAAAAGTTAAAATTTGAAGAATTTTTGTGTTCGTGGCTGCAGTGTATTGATTTGCTGTGAAATTTAGATCCAAAATCAACTCTGCTGATGGCAAGATGATTACCATCCTTGCCAAAAACTCTTAGCTTTAGTGAGGCATAATGCATATAAAGTTGCCTGGTCATTTCTTCAGGGTCAGCATTTGTTGATTGAAAAAACTTGTTAGTTTTGTCAATTTCTTTCAAACAGGAGTAAGACAGCAAATGTACAAATCGTTAACATCATCAAAAAGCATATCAGCCAAAGACCTAGCTTTATATCGACAGCTTTGATTAAATACTGAAGAAGAGAAATAAGAGTTAAGACAATTCCAATTGCACAGCATTCTCTGCAAAACTTCTCTTCTAACCAACCATCTTGTTGGACACAAACTCAAAAATGGTAACTTGCAAGAAGTGATATTTGAATGCTCCCAGTCACCATGAACATCTTCATCAGTCATGTTGTTAAACAATTCTTTGTACTCTTCTCTTCTAATGAACTTTTACTAAACCATGAAGGGATCTCTGCTAATAAAAATCCCACGCAGGAGGGTACATGTTCAGGTTGCCAGTGATTTCATTACAAAATGATATTGTAATAGTGATTTTGTCACAAAGTGATTACGCGACATACGGCATTCTAAAGACAGAACAGGCCCTGGGTTTGTGCTGCCAACCCCATTGTACTATTGCATTATTAAAATTAAAGCATTGACTGAGAACAGCAGTCATTAAACAAATCTACTATCCCCAGAGCTTTCTTGTCCTAACCCTCACTTTGTGGCGAAATCACTGTGACGAGATCACTGGTAACCCCTGTTTAAATGCTTTCTTTGCACACAGTGCCAAACTGTGACAAATGCACTTCAACAAAACGCAATGAGGTGATTCCAATTTAACTCTGGACCACACAGAATTGTGTATTCCTACCATGTTCGAAGCACAATCACTACTGAAACCAATACAATCCAACAACTTTAAATTGAAATCAGATAAACATTTCTTCAGTTCCACAAAGAGAGATTCACCTGTTGTGCTAACTACTGGTATGAGGCCGCGATGAGCTAAGAAAATAACATTTTTTGTTTGACCAAAATAGCGAATACACATACACGAAGATGTTTAGCAGATGAACGATCCGCCAACTTACGTAAAAGTATTGGACACTTTTTTCCCTTCAAATTATGTTTTAGTTCTTCTTTTAAGCTAGGAGCTATAACACAATCAATTAATCAAGCGCATTTTGTTCAATGCAAATTGATTTCTCCAAGATTGCTTTCAGTTCCATTTTTCTTCATCACTTCACCAAGGTGATCAATAGCAAGCATCCTTGTGCGGCAACAAATACAAACTGCAAGTTCTAATTCTGTTTTGCGAACTGAATCTGGAACTTTAGCTTTGTGGCAAAAAACATTTGGAAGCTTTGATGACCGAGATTGAGCAGATAATTTTTGCTTGTGCTCTTTAATTTGAGCATGTTGACTTATAGCAGCTTTTAGAGGAGCAATAGATTTTAGGCAAATTTTGCAATAAGCGTGTTCTTGAGAACTGCTGAAATTTTTTTTATCCAAGGAAATTCTTTTTCCCAAACAGGTTTGTATTTTCTTGTAGACTAGAAGCTACGGTATTTTTCCACTCTTTGACTTTGGCATAATAGTATTTGAATTTTTAATTTCTCAAAAAAATCTAAAATTCTTACCGTATTAATTTCGTGGAGCTGTTTGACTTGATGTTCCATAAATTGTGCCCGTATTATTGAAAATAGTCGAAGTCGAAATGTGAACCGAACCGCTCATCGTGCATGCTAAATATTAACGCTCAATTTTGCTTGTTTACTGTTACTGCGACCGACTTAGCGTGTATAGATAAATAAGTGACATTCTGGGAACCGGAAAATAACAGGCTCAACGTTGAGCTATTGTATTGTTTTTGTTTAAGAAGTGTACAAAATCAAAGCACAAACTTTTTTTATGACATATATGCTGAAATTGCTAGAAGCAATATGTTTACGAAGCATGACTAACCCTTGGGAGAGAAAAATATGTTTTGGGACTGTAAAAAGAATAGTACTGCGATGGTTATGACATAAGTTGCGTTAATTTGATTGAATTGTTCGATTCTCTTTAACCCCCATTGTTTTTTCGTAACGAACCAGAATAACTGCTCCTGCATCGGAAATTGTGTGACCAGCTATTCGGAAAACAACGTGATGACTAATTTGTTTTTGCTGTTGTTATGCTTTATCAACTTGGCTTTATATAACGGAGACCCACATATTCAAATTATTGTAGTGTTTGGGATGTGGGTAAAACGCGGAATTCCGCAAAAATTCTACGCGGAAAATTCGTCCACGGCAAATGCAAGGCGTAGAAAAATTTTCTGGTCAATTAGTCTGGTCAATTAGCGATAGACGACTGCAGGCTTGAACCCATGACGACGTGGTCGGTAGCTTACCACCCTCACCACGTGCCCGCTACATATCACAGAAGCAATTTTAGACTTTTACATTAAATCATGTCCACAATCAGCAATGCAAGCTGAATGCACATTCATATTTTTTTGAATCCAGTTAGCTGTAGCTTATCAAGATGTAAGGTCGAAATTTTAGTTAGAGCTGGTGTCAACAAATAAAGAATGAGACTATCGGTTAAAGTTGTCGACTGATTTGAAAAAAATTTTTGTCGAAGCAAATTTTAGTATTGGAGTATTTCAGAGTGGAATATTGTAGTAAAATTTCGGAGCCGAATTAGAGCCAAAGTCAGTTCAACAATTTCGGAGTGGATCCAGAGTGGAAAAATTAGCCACTCCGCAACGCTCTAATTCAAAGACATTTTAGGCGAAGGCAACTTTACACTTGTAAGTGAAGGTTTAAGTGCATGTTGGTAGGTGTTCAAAGTCGCCCCAGAGGCCGGGGCAACTTTGAACGCTTTTTGAGATAGAATATATGGCTTATGAGAGCGAAATATTTTTTTAGTCATGACAGTTCCAGTTGCTGAGGACATACGGTACGTGTTACGTTCAGCCTATAAGCACTTTCCTTGCTTAAACCTGGCGGAAGTGACAAGCAAAAATGATTCAAAACCATTCAAAGTCGCCCAGTTGACAGTACCACTAGGTAGCCTACTGAAATTCTTAGCAATACAGTAGGCCTACTGAATTAGGTACCTCTCACATAGCCTTTGTAGGCCTATGCAACTAGGCCTACTACACCAGAAAATCATGTTTATGCACTGCTAATTTTTATGCTTCGTTCTACTGCAGAATAGCATTAATTACTATCAAAATAGGCCTAAAATGAAGATCTTTTTGCTAAGATAATAGCCTGCATTCCTATTTTTAATAGCCCCCACCCCCCATTGCACATTTCTGGCTACTGGTAGGCGCCCGAACTTAACCTGTTAATCCTTGTTGAAAACGCTACTGTTCAGTAAACTATTTTATTTGCTCTGCTCTGCAGCAGCCTGCACGTTTTAATGTTTAAATTAAGATTAGTCCCTACAAACTCTGAACTGGTACCGGTAACTATCCTTCATTAAGTACCGGTATAACCTGCAACGCAGAACTCTTCCATGACAACTTGGCTGTTTATGACCTTTGCTGCACCTGAAGTTTTTCCATCAGTCCATGGTTTTCTGACCAATCTGCCACCAGCCACCAGCCCCTCATTGCAGATTTCTGGCTACCAGTACACGCCTGATCTAACCCTTGTTGAAAAAGCCACAGTACACTAACCTACTGTATTTTACTTGCTCTGTTCTGCTGCAGCCTGCACATTTTTATTTTTGAATTAAGATACTGCAAGTACTAACAGACTAACTGGTAACTACCTTTCATCAAGCACAACCCAGAACCGTTCCATGACAACTTCGCAGTTTACGACCTTAGCTGCTTCTGAAGTTTTTCCAAGCTTTTCTGGCCATTTGCCAAGCCAGTAAACGCATAGAATTTTTGCGGACTAAAAACGGTAAAACGCGGAATAATATTTCCGCAAAAATTCTACGCCAGAAAAAGCCATGCTTTCATGCTTCTATTTTTTCTACGTGTTCGCGCCAAAACGCATTATGCCTTGGAGCGTGTAGAAGTTTTGCCGAACAAACAGGTTAAAACGCGGAATGTATTTTGCACACGGCACTAGTTTATTCCAAAGGTCTTTCTTTTATGCTCTTGTAAGAGCGCTCCCATGCAAATGAATTTACTAAAAAAGAAAGACTCACGGCCCTACTGCAAGTTTTTTTTTGCTCTTGAATGGTTTCTTTTATCCTCCTAGCCGGCGCTCCAAGCATTTTTATTCGCGCATCTGAAAGAACTAAAAGAAACACTCGTGGACAAAATTTTTGTTGAACCAGGATACTCAAATTGTCCAACTTTCCGCATAGAATTTTTGCGGAATTCCGCGTTATACCAATTTCCTAGTGTTTGTGCAGTCAGCGAGCGGCTGATTTTAACCCCAGAGCGATTTCGCTTTTTAATCCAAGTCTTATCCACTTTGGAAGTGATCTACCACGGGCGCTGTATTCCGGAGCTGATGCAGTTTGTCAATACAGATTTTTTGGGAAAAATCAGTGATTAGTTTTGCTTCAAAGACCGACGGCGCGGATTGAGAAATCTACGAAGTTAATTTCTCACGAGAGTTTAAGGTTGTGTTATACAGTTATAACGCAGCCAGTTCAAGACACGGTTGTCTTGAACACTCGAAGACCCCTCAACGATCACTTCACTGCTCCTTTATCTGTTTGTTGACTTTATATTATTTATATATAATTATTTTCACCTTTTCTTTTTTGTGTGTGTGCATATTGTTACAGTTAACAATAAAAAGTGTCTGTCTGTCTGACAGTAACGTAGGCTAGTTTAATTACTTTACCGGTACATGAAATCTAAAAGTTAAGTCTGAAGTGGTATTTCAAGTAGGACTTTATCTGTTTAAGCTATTACAAGACTTTTTATGTCAATGACAATGTCTTTGCAAATCAAGTATATACCCTGTACCAGTAATCTGTATTCATCACTTAAAAACTACTAATCTGTCAGCAAAGACTGTGAAACGCTAAGTTCAACGCAACAGGCCTTTTTCTTGTTAGACCTACCGTAATTGATACTGCACATTAGAATAACCAAATTTTTGTAGCCCACTATCAGACCGATCAGACAAAATCCTTTCTGAATATAGGTTAATTAAAAACCTAGGCTATTCAATTCTATTGTCCGATCTGCTCATGCATCCTCTCCGTCTCTGCAAGTCCTGGCACAGAGCAGTCCATAATTCCAGAGTTGGAAAGGTATGGCTGCTAGGCTTAACTATACAGCTAACTAAGTCGAACCTTCCATCAACGCTGTTGCCACTTACGGTATCTTGTATTTAGTTAGGCCTAATCCTCAAAACTGTGATGGTTTATATTTTTGGCTTAACAAAGCTTTGACACAATTCCAACTGTTTGTTCGTTTAAAAATCGAAAAACAAGACAAACAAAAATTCTACAACTTTGTTACCAAAAGTTGGTAGCCTTATTAATCTGAGACAGCAGTATCCTTTACAGTAAACAGCTTGCGAGGGCGTTGTTGTGCACTTTATGTGCGTGCACGGAATGTCGCTTCACTTGTTTTAATCACGCGTGCCATAAACTTGGTAATATCACCTTCCAATAATTTACCAAATATATACCGATATACCAACTGAAAATTTTAACTACCAAACACACAAAAAATATACCAGTTTTCTGGAATTTGGCACATAGATATACCAGATGGCAGCTATGAGCTGTCTAGTCTACGATTTTTGGCGGGAAACAAAAACGCCGGTTTTGGCGGGAAAAAAACGCCGGAATACGCAAAATTTCAGTGCGAAAATACCGGAAAAAATTTCGCAATTTTCGCACTTTTTTGCGCTTACAGGGAACACGACTCATCTGTCAACGATTCAATTTTAGACCAGTAATTGTCAAATCGCTTGCATAATGTCGAATGCTTGCATCCACGTTTTACTCCACAATCATCGAGAACTTGCAGCCACTAGCTTTGCCGCGTTGTACTGCAATTTGATGTGCCACTATCTATCTGCTCCTATGGGTTTTTGAACCATTCATCTTGTAATGGTTCCGTTTGGAACCTCATCCGCTGGATTCGGATTTTATTGCATATCTCTTCAGAAGTGATGGGTGACTGGATGTGAAAGATTCACTGAGTTTGTTGGTTAACACATCAGACATCATGTACAGAGATAAATTACTAATGGCGTTTGCAGCTCCAGAGTCGTTTCTTTTGCAAGGGTGAAGATATGAGCAGAGGTGGAGTCGAGGACACAAGGCTCGAGGCCAAGGCCAGGGACACAAAAAAATTCCGAGGCCCAGGCCAAGGACAGCCTTTCCGAGGACAGACCCTCTTAAGGCCAAGGACAAGAATGCTCGAGACCTACACCAAGGACCAAGGACACAGCCGCAAGTGTTCTCAAAAAAAAAGTTTTCAAAAAAGTTTTTCAGGCGATCTCCAATTCATAGGCGTACCCAGAATTTTTGATTGGGGGAGGCCTAAATCACAAATCACATGCAATGACGTCATCAAAAATTTTCAAAACAGGAACTTTTTGTGAGACAATTATCCCAATGAACAATTGCATGTGGGGCCCAATTGGGGCCTTAGTGGGCCAACATGTGGGGCCCATGTGGGCTACCCACATGGGGCCCACTTGATTTTGTCCGTGGGATAAAACTGGGCCCCATCTGGGCAGCCCATTAATTTAATGGCCAAACCCACCAACAACCCATGCTTCTACCACTGGAATTCAACTGGACAGCCCATTAATTTAATGGGCAAACCCACCCACATCCCATGCTTCTATCACAGGGATTCAAATGGGCAGCCCATTAATTTAATGGGCAAACCCACCCACATCCCATGCTCATACTCCTGGGATTCAACTGGGCAGCCCATTAATTTAATGGGCAAACCCACCCACATCCCATGCTTCTACCACTGGGATTCAACTGGGCAGCCCATTAATTTAATGGGCAAACCCACCCACATCCCATACTCTTACCACTGGGATTTCACTGGGCAGCCCATTAATTTAATGGCCAAATCTACCTACATCCCATGCTTTTACCACTGGGATTCAACTGGGTAGCCCATTAATTTAATGGGCAAACCCACCCGCATCCCATGCTTTTACCACTGGGATTCAACTGGGCAGCCCATTAATTTTCTGGGCAAACCCATCTACATCCCATGCTTCTACCACTGGGATTTAACTGGGCAGCCCATTAATTCAGTGGGCAAACCCACCCGCATCCAATGCTGTGGTACTCGACATCCCAAGTCGTGTAAAACTGGTGCAGCGTGAAGCACAATAATACAAAAACATTATACATTCATCAAAACTTGAGGGTTTTGTTTTTACCAACTTACAGTGATAACCGAATTCACGCACAACAACAGTACACGTGAAGCAAACACATTACAGATCATTTTAACTTAGAGCTGGCACGGGAGCACTTTCGAATCTCCTTCTTTTGGACCGGTTTCCGCCTCGATCTCGCGCAATGGTCAACCATTTGACTACTTCGGTTTCCAAATCGACTTCGCTGCATTTACTGGTTGCCAGATTCTTTTTTACATCATCTGAAAAAACAACAATGGGCAATGAGAAGCAACTACACAAGTCGTTAGCGTACCCGAGAAGGAAAAAGCGTTGTTTTTACAACGACCTTGATTGCATAATTTGAGTTCAACTTGCACCCTGGTCACGTTGTTGCGTCTTCGGATAAGACGGATTACGATGATTTATCTCTGCTTGGCAGCTTTAAACAAGCAGCAAACTCAGTGGACAAGAATTCGAAGAAATCCTCAAACTTAAGCATGTAGGTTACAGTTTTCTCCAAGCAAGAAGTAGTTATGGCAAGGAAAGATTTGTGCATCATCAAACAGTTAGCTTTTGACGCTATAAGGTGACAAAAGATCAATACCGGTACATTAAACATGCCAGGCGCGTAGCCAGGATTCCGCAAGGGGGAGCGGGCTTTTTTGAGAGGTGAAAACAGCAGTAAACAAACTTGACCCAAATTTTGATCAGTCTTGAACCAAATTGAGGCGGTTTTTGTGTTAAAATCAGGTGATCTCCAGAAAAAAAGGTCTTCACCAAAATTGAACCGGTTTTTCCAACCAAATTTTGGTGATCTCAAAAAAGAAAAAAAAAGGTCTTAACCAAAGTTCAGTCACTTCTCCTGACCAACTTTGGGTGCGCTCCTGAAAAAAAAAACTCCACTTTTCTGGTCCAAATAACACGTAGGCCTAGTCCTTCACAACTTCTGCTCGCAATGACCAACTTGGCTACGAGCCAAAGACTAGCAGTAAGAGACGTTTAACAACGAAATCTCAGTTGTGCCGTCAATAGTGACTAACAAAATTTATTATGTGTTAGAAACAGTACCGGTAGTTCAAAAACATAAACATTTTGACAAAGAACGCACATTATCCCACAAATTCGAGTTAAATCACTATTTAATATTTTGATGTTTAAGTCACACTGTGCTTTGCTTAAACAAGCTTAAAATATAAAGGTCAATGGTCGTTTTTCGTAATAAAGATACCGCACAGAATTACCATTTCTAGATGAAATCGAAATAGGTTCAACATAAAATTATACTGTTTTCGTTCAAACCTTAGCAGTTTCAAAGTCATTTGATCTAGTGAAAAAAAAAACATTTGAATAGCTTATCAGCATTCTGCTTGAACAAAAGTAAATAAGAAAAAAACTTACCTTGCAACTCATGTATTATCGACAACTTCTTGAATGATTCTTTGCCTTTGCGTCCCGTAAGATTGTAAAACAACCTAACTATCAAAAAGTTGAACTGCATAATGCAACAAAAACTTCCATTTACCAAAACGAAATTGCAAAATTTCGCATCATTAATCTGGTATTTGTTGCCAGTCTGAGTTTTTGAGACTTTTGCCGCTCCTTTTCGTAAGAAAACTTGAAACTAATTTCCTTAACCCTGCTTGCTATCTAGAACACTTATTTTAGTCACCATTAATTTAGGTTAATGAAAAACACTACCAACCGCGATGACTTAATTGTTCATGATGCTTTACAGCAATAAAAGAGTTTTGTGCTCTAACGCAAACTCGCCACGTGAAATGTTCTAAATTCACGCTTTTGCGCATGCGCAGAACCTGTCTCGCAACCCTTTTTTCTCGTGCAGTGTTTCAATAAAAAGAATAAAGTGTTACAAAAATATAAAGAAACTTCCAACATGTATTTGCCGTCTGAAACCTTTTAACATCGCCAAATAGTTTTTCTATACTCAACAAATTTACATGAATAAATTTTCTAATACATTTACATTATTTTTCAATAAAAATGTTAAATAAGAGGTTAAATTTAAAATATTTAAAACAATTTTTAGTCCCAAAATTTAAACTGTTATTGACATTTTTTATGTTCCGTAACAACTAAAATTCAATTCACAAAAATTAATACACGTTTAAGAATCAAAATTTTACACGATACAACTATCACGATGACAGATAACATAAAGTTTTGACTGGGCTGATAGTGTGAATAGCGCGGGCACCCATTATTTAAAACGTTTCAACTTTCTTCGTTTTGTTTTGTTACGTCTAAAACTAAATGATTATTTTTCAGCTTACTACAATTAATGGTTTTCATACTAAACGCTAAAAAAGATTTTGAAGGAGCCCATTTAGGCCCATGCGAAGCCCATTGGGGCCCCATCAAAATGGCCCACGACTGGGCTAAGAGTGGAAATAGCGTGGGCACCCCAAAATCATAAACATTCAGTTTTTTTTGTTTTATTTTGTTGCAACAAAAATTAGAAAATTATTTTTAGGTTTTATAACAACCAACGGAGCATATACTAAACGCTAAAAAAGATTTTGAAGGAGCCCATTTAGGCCCAAGCTAAGCCCATTCGGGCCCCATCAAAATGGCCCACGACTGGGCAAAGAGTGGAAATAGCGTGGGCACCCCAAATTCAAAAAAGTTTCGATTTTCTTCGTTTATTTTGTTGCGACGTTAACTGAATAGTTACGGTATTTTTAGGCTTTAAAGTACCTACGGAGCATATACTAAACGCTAAAAAAGATTTTGAAGGAGCCCATTTAGGCCCATGCTAAGCCCATTTGGGTCCCATCAAAATGGCCCACTACTGGGCAAAGAGTGGGAATAGCGTGGGCACCCCAAATTCAAAAAAGCTTCAATTTTTTTTGTTTATTTTGTTGCGACAAAAATTAATTAGTTATTTTTAGGCTTTAAACTACCTACGGAGCATATACTAAACGCTAAAAAAGATTTTGAAGGAGCCCATTTAGGCCCAAGCTAAGCCCACTTGGGCCACAGTAAAATAGCCCACGACCGGGCAGAGAGTGGGTATGGCGTGGGCACCCCAAACTCAAAAAGTTTGTTTTTCATTGTTTGTTTCGTTGCAACTATAACTCTAAATAAAGTTATTTTTAGACTTTTAACAACCAAAGATGTTTATACTAAACGCTAAAAAAAATTTTAACGGAGCCCAATTAGGCCCAAGCTAAGCCCACTTGGGCCCCATCAAAATGGCCCACGACTGGGCAAAGAGTGGGAATAACGTGGGCACCCCAAATCCTAAAAGATTCAATTTTCATGGTTTTATTTTGTTGCGACAAAAAACTAAATAGTTAATTTTGGGCTTTTAACAACCAACAGTGTTTATACTACGGCTAAAACAAATTTTAACGGAGCCCAATTAGGCCCAAGCTAAGCCCACTTGGGCCCCAGTAAAATGGCCCAAGATTGGGCTAAGAATGGAAATAGCGTGGGCACCCCACAATCATGAAGATTCAATTTTTTTGCTTTGTTTTGCTTCAACAAAAATGAGAAAATTATTTTTGGGCTTTTAACAATCAATGGTGTTTATACTAAACATATTAAATGATTTTAAAGGAGTTCATTTAGGCCCAAGCTAAGCCCACTTGGGCCCCAGTAAATTGGCCCACACAAAGCCCAGTAGCCCAGTTGCCCACCAAAAACCCATGTGGTCCCCATATGGGCATGTTCACTGAAAGTTATTGTAGGATGGAAGATCTAAAATCGTTGCCTGCTGGCACGTAACCAGAATTTTGCAAAAGGAGAGGGCTCAAACTAATAGTTGAAAAGTGCAAATATTTAACTTTGGAAACGTGTTGAGAGAGTTAGTGTAACTCAAAGATATCACAGACGAGGGTCTGGGGGTGGGGCCCCCAGCCGCCGGAGGCTTTGAGGGTCTGGGGGCAAAGCCCCCAGCCGCTGAGCGATTTTTTGTAATTTTTTGGTAAAAAAGCTATTTTAATGCCATTGAATCACATTTTGCAAGTGTTTAGAGCCATTTGAAAGCACTAGATTTTTGATATTTGAAAGCCAATTAAAAAATTGAATCGTTTAAACTTCCTTTTCCTTGCAATTTAAGTCCAAAACAAGTTTTAAATCTTGCATTTTGGAGTTAAAGGCGGTGAATCATCCAGCCAATTCCAGTGGTTTACAACAGCTAAAATTGAACTATAATTTTTGATATTTTTTGTTTTAATTTTGGGACTACGGTTGCAACGATATTCAACAAATACAAAAAGATGTCCCCCCGAAAAAAAGTTTTTGGAAACTCTGAGTTTTGATCTTCCCGCCAAAACCACAGTAGGCCTAGTGGTTTAGAGAACTGTGGTAGGCCTAATAGTTTAGAGATAGTTTATTTCCAAATAGTTTATTTCTAAATAGTTTAGGCCTAATTAGGCCTAACTATCTCTAAACTATTAGGTCTAATAGTTTAGAGATAGTTAGGCCTAATAGTTTAATAAGATTACAGTAGGCCTAATAGTTTGAAGAACTGTGGTTTTGGCGGGAAGATCAAAACTCAGAGTTTCCAAAAACTTTCTTCAGGGGGACATCTTTTTGTATTTGTTGAATATCTTTGCAAACGCAGCCCCAAAATTAAAACAAAAAATATCAAAAATTATAGTTCAATTTTAGCTATTGTAAACCACCGGAATTGGCTGGATGATTCACCGCCTTTAAATTTTAATTGTAAGTGATTTGGTGCTGGTAGGGGGAAGTAAGGTGCATTGTCTCTTGCAACATGTTAGCAGTAAATAATAATCTGCTCGAAGATTTTCCTTAGAGACTTTCGTTTTGTCATGAAAATAACCAATTATAGGAGTATATGTTCGGCCAGGGGCCCAGGCCCCCTCAACTGATGTTCAATAATTTGTTCAATGAGCATTTTTCGTGAGTAGTATAGAGTGCGCCAAAAGTCGGCGTTTGCGGGATTGCGGGATTACCAGTGCGGGATTCGTCCAATTGCGGGATTGCGGGATTTTCGAAACGCGGGATTAAATACAGCATTGTCTCAATGTGGGATTGCGGTACTTAGCCCTAAGTTTAGTGTAGTTAGTTGTAAGAATCGAAACTTAGTCTTGACCTACCTTGCCTGAGTACCGAACCACCGCAGGTGGTTTGCCTGGCTATGGTTCAAGTCTAAAGACCCTTAGTGTCTTGCTTGAGTACCGAACCACCGCAAGTGTTTGCCTGGCTTCAAGTCTAAATTATTATTTAACTGGTTAAAAGCAAATAACTAAAATCAGAATCGTCCCCGGTAGTTTCTGAATCTAAAAAGATTATTTAGTTTATGCTATGGAACATAAGTCTATTTTGTACATTTGGGAATAAGCTTCGTGTAACTTGAAACGTTTCCTGTCGAGCTGTAGCTGAATTTTCGGCGGCGTCGCGAAATCGTGTGGTAAAAAACAGCTGTTTACCTGTCCAAGGTTTAGCTGTGAATCAGTCCAGTGGTGGGCAGTAACTAGTTACAATTGTAACTAGTTACTGTAACTAGTTACTTTTTTAGTAACTGTAACTGTAACTTCGTTACTTTTTTTCAGATGTAACGATATTTGTAACTAGTTACCAGTTTAGAGCCCTAAAAAAAGTTACAGTTACAGTTACTTTTTGTACTACATGCTTTGAAGCAAATTACAGATTTTTTATGAATTCCATTCAAAATAATTGTATTACACTGGCAATACAGGACGCACAGTCGCATGTCTGATCAACCATAACCTTTTATCCATTTTTTCTTTACTGTGTTCACTGGACTATACATGTGGTTGCTGGTTAAAGTAAAGGCAGTGATAGTTTTCCAACGTCGCTTTCTGGTGATTAAAACCATTTGGGGATTCAGGGCTGAGTAGGCCACAGCTATACGTGTACTAGCAATCAGTGTTAGTTTGCAATTTCAATATAATACTACCCTACCATCTAGTGCAGTAGTGGAGAGACTATTTACTTTGGGTAAAGATATCTTAAAACCAAAACGCTGTGGGCTCAGTGAAGAACACTTTGAAATGTTGACCTTTTTGAAAGGCATTTAACTGATTTCTGTTTTCAAAATTTTTGTAACTATCAGTGGATATTTTTAGATCTAGCTAGTCCTTTTTTCTTTGCATTCTTACACGAATGCGATTTTGAAAGTTGACGCATGAAATTTTACGCTTTGACAAAACTAAATTTTGTGACAAAGAAACATCCTTCATTTGGTCTTAATATACTTTTGAGACAAACAGACGTAATCTGGCAAGTGCCGACAGGCCTGTTTTTAGTCCAAATTTTTAATCACTTAAAGTAACTGTAACTTGTAACTGTAACTAGTTACTTTTCAAATTTGTAACTGTAACTGTAACTTAGTTACTTTTTTTGCCAAGTAACTGTAACTAGTTACTTTTAGAAAGTAACTTGCCCACCACTGTGAATTACTACCTTTTGTTAATGTTTGTTACTTTTTTTAACTCTTCAAATATGGAATGAGCATGGCGCAACAGAACTTGTACTGGTGTAACCCCAATGATGTCATTACCCTCTTTACATGTGTACTTTTAATCGCGTCAACCCGCTATTTTCAACCCGGTAAAAGTTGACGTTTTCTACGTCGCTACGGTTGAGTGCTCAAGCGGGCTTGTTTGTGGGTTGAAGTCAACCCGCTTGCAGTAGGTAGGTTAACACGCTTCGAAGCGTGTAAACGTGAAGAAGACAATCGATAAGAGTGGAGCTAGTATTTGCTGGTAGGTTATAGGCCTAAACACATGTAGAAAGTTAAGTTAAAGCCTATAAATTGCAGATTTGGCTTGATAGTTGTTACCGGTAGGTTGTAGGTATGGGTACTAGGCCTATGCTAGGGGCCTACTGGCTATAGCTATAGGGTACGGTAAACAGGCCTGGGCCTACTCACCCTGCCAACTCAGTAGGCTGGTAACGGTAAGAGGTTAGCGTACCCACTAGTCATCAATCAAGTGTCTGGCTTGGTGGTCTACGGGCATGCTTATGTCTTGCATGTTACACGTTGCAGGTTCGATTCTTCATTGCACTGCACTTTTTTTAATGAGCGAAGAGTTGATTCTTGTCTTAGTACAGGGTAGTACTTTGATTTCCTGCTTTCTTTATTTCATTCATTCTTTCTTTATTCCTAAATAGGCTAGGTACCATATCGTAGCCCACTAAAAGCCTTTACGGTGATATTTTGTGACACCCCAATCGTCAGCAATACAGTAGCCTACTCAAACTGCTACTGTGCTAAGTCTGCTGTGATAGGATCAAAAGCCTACAAGTAGCGTATTAGATCTGAGATAAAAAAAATGCAAACAAGGTAAAGTCAGTTTCAAAAGTCCTGGCTACCTATCAGTAAATAGACATAATTAAATAGCCTAGCTGAGCCTGCTTAAAAAAAAGAAATCGTAACTGTAAAAGTTGACACCGAGCAGTGAACAGGTTAAGGCTATAAATTTACAGCAACATAAACATAGGCCTATTAATTAGTCTTATCTACGAACTCTCCTCTAATCTATCAATCTATTATGGTGCTACTTGATCACCATTACCAGATTACCCAGTTACCTACCGGTACGGCGGTACCTCATATGCTAAATGCTGACTTCTATAGCCTAATTAGGGACAAAGTTAACCATAGATTCTCCATAACATTAACAACTAATCATAATTGTTACGGAGAATCTGTGGTCTAACTAGCCTACCTACACCTACTAAGAGGTACCAGTGCATTAGAGATGGCAACAGCGCAGCGTACGCGGCCGCGCGCTGTTGTTGGTGCACCGCGCCGCGCAGCGTGGCAACTAAAATCTGCATTACGTCACAGCATCAGCGCAGCGCCGCGTACAAAAATTTTTTTACATTTTTTTTACAATTATTGTTGGTGATTTTCTCTTTATGAACAACAATGGTTAGTCTGGATGTTACTATTATACGGTATGAATTGAAGGCAATGCATGCTACTAAAACAGGAAAAGGTGCCTTCAGTTCAAGTTTATTTTTTCAGAATTCAGAGCATCCTAGAAGTGGCTATTTTGGCTACAAGAAACTTAGTTTTGATCGGCTGAACGTGTTTTTTTTTTTTGACACCAACAAAAAGATTTTGGTTTTGGTAGGCTAGACTAGGAAAGGTTTAGGACGTTGGGTGAGCAGGGGTGCCGATCTTCGTTGAGCATTGGGGGGATAACTTGCAATTTTACCCCAAGTTTGCCCTATTTTCAACCTTGGGGGGGATGAACCTCGACCACGATTTCTTTTAGGTGAGCAAATTAAGTGAAGACCAAAAAAGGTCTTCACCTAAAGAAAGAAAACTTTGTTTCCCAAATTCTAGTAGAGACCTGCGCTCAAATGCACAACAAAGTCAAATTATTGGGGGGATGCAGGTGCAGACTATACTCAAATTATTGGGGGAGATACAATCAAATTGGGGGGATATATCTCCCCATCCCCCCTTGGGTTTCGGAACCCCTGTTGGTGAGAAGATGAAACAAAGGCAGACAAAAGTAGAAGAAACATATTTGTTGGAAACAATTATCAGAGTAGAGGCACAAAACAAAGCCTAGCGACACACCCTCCCTTTACGCAGTAGGCTTATGCCTATGGTATTGGTACAAGCCCAAGGCTAGACAACAGTTTCTGCTACACATGCGCTTGCATTTCAGAGTGAAAGAGTTAGTTCAGTGTAGCCTATTCGTCAACAGGTCATGGCATCAAGAATTAGGCTTTTGGTAATCGGTCCTATGTCTGAAGCCTATCTCATATACGTACAGTAGTAGCAAAATTTATTCCACAGTCCAACACACATGTAAACGGCAAAGGTATTAATACATAGGGTAGTTTCATACAAGTGTAGTAGCTTGTGACAGCATGCAGAGCACATGGTACCTTATATTTCATTAATTGAGCTACTGGTTCAGGATTAGTACAGTAGTTGCATGAAATCATCAGGTAGACTGGTACTGGGTAGATTGTTTTTGATTGCCAAAACATGGTGCAGAAAAACTGATAGCAAGCACACACAAGGCAGATTAAACCTGAAAGCCTATAATTGAAACGACTGATCTCACATTGCATGTTTTTTAGTTTTTACTCGGCCATTTTCAAAGTTAACAAGTGCAAAGTGTCAGACTTTTACTTACAACTCGAGAATGGTTTGATCTAGCTGCATGAAATTTTGACACCAGTTTGAAATTCATAAGTTATTTGTGTGTGCCAAATTTCAAGGCAATGAGTCCCGTAACTTCAGGTTTAGGACCTGAAAACTACTTCAAAAGTTTGGTATAAAAAGCGGTCTTATTCAAAAACGGCTTTAAGTACGGCAAAAAATATTTCACTTGGTTATATGTCGTAAGATACTCTGTCATCTACACTTTTAGCCGCATTGAGTTTTTTTTCTTTTTTCAGTTTTTGCTTTCTAAATTTTGTGCACTCTTCTTCTCCTAAACCACACAACATCCGTATCTAATTTTTGTGTAAATTTGTTGGGCTGCAAATGCTATTTTGTCTCCTGAATTTTTTTGAGGCTTCTCCCCAAAACCCCCCCAAAATGGGGCCCTAAAAAACTAATTTTTTTAATTGCTCAAGCTAGGGTGATAGTTTTTTGTATTTATTGGTAGATATTTAAGCAACAAATAGTTTGACATAGTATGGGGGTACCCCCCCAGGGGCCCCCAAATGGACTCCCCAGAAATTAGTTTTTTGAATGACTCCAGCTAGGGTATTACTTTTTTTTATACCGGCAGATGTTTAAAAAACAAATATTTTGACATGGTTTGAGAGAGCAACTCTTTTGAAAACTCTCCAAAATAATACCCCAAAAATCAATTTTTTTACATGTCATAAGCTAGAGAGCTAATTTTTTTCTGATGTTAGTGGAAATTTAAAAGATATTTAACTTGCGGTGCGGCATGGTGCAGCGTGAACTTAGTTGTGTTTGAATGCGGTGCGGTGCAGCATGCGGACAAAGTTTGCGGATGCAGCGCAGCATGCGGATGCATTTTTTGTTATCCGCGCCATCTCTACAGTGCATCAAATGCGCCTCAAGATTCAGAGATTTCAACCCACTTCAAAAATTGTTCATGTAAACACAAACGCAAGCGTGTAGAGTGGGGAATCCCCAACTTAAGTCAACGCGCGTTGACTCGACCCGCTTACTTTTTGCCATGTAAAGAGGCTTACAGAAACAAATTGGATCAAAGTTGGAATGTCTTGATTATGAACATAAATTGTAGGCTATGATGATTAGAAATTGTAAACTGTTGATAAAATACTGTTTTCTTGGATAACATATAACCACTCTTCAGAGGTGGAGTCGAGGACACAAGGCTCGAGGCCAAGGACACAAAAAAAATCCGAGGCCAAGGCCAAGGACAGCCTTTCCGAGGACAGACACTCTCGAGGCCAAGGACAGGAATGCTCGAGGCCAAGGACCAAGGACACAAGCGCAAGTGCTCTCCAAAAAAAAAAAAAAGGTCTTCACAAAAATTTTTCAGGCGATCTCCAAAAGAAAAAAAAAAAAAGGTCTTCACAAAAAAAAACGTTTTCCGAAAAATTTTTCAACCGCTCCACAAAATTTTAACAATTCAAAAAATAGTGCTGTCCTCGAGCCGAGGACAGGCCAATTTTCGAAGACTTGAGGCATCGAGGCCAAGGCCAAGGGCTTGACCTTCGAGGCCAAGGACTTCAAAATGTGTCCTCGAGGACGTCCTCGAGGACTCCACCTCTGCCACTCTTAAACTTTGCAGAAACATTTCAGAAGTCAATTCCATGTTTATTTTCTTGAATTGATGCAATTCAAAGAAGTAAAAGTCTATCTTAAACTTCAGAGAAGAATATGATAATTATCTTTATCCTTTGGCTTGTTCATAATTCACAATCATCTGTAGGCAAAATAAATAAGATTTTGTGAAAAACTCTGTCTGGCAAAGGACAATGAACAAATAAAAATACCATCACATTGCCTATTACCCTATATAATCTGGAAAAAATATAGTTTTTATAAATATAAGAAGATATCAAACAGGCACTATTATAATAGTTGTATAGGGCATAACATATACAACTATACTCTGAGAAACTATAAATGCAATGCGACTAAAAACTACTGCCATAATTAGTGCATTTAACTATCATGCAGGTCCAGCATCTGCGAAAGGAAACCTTAAACTTGTCGCTAAAACTAGATTGTCTTATACAAGGACTACAATATTAAATTAAGACTTAAGAGCAGAGGTGGAGTCCTCGAGGACGTCCTCGAGGACACATTTTGAAGTCCTTGGCCTTGGCCTCGAAGGTCAAGTCCTTGGCCTTGGCCTCGAGGCCTCAAGTCCTCGAAAATTGGCCTGTCCTCGGCTCGAGGACAGCACTATTTTTTGGAATGTTAAAATTTTGTGGAGCGGTTGAAAAATTTCTTGGAAAACGTTTTTTAGTGGAGATCACTTGAAAAATTTTTGTGAAGACCTTTTTTTTTTTTTTTTGGAGAGCACTTGCGCTGTGTGTCCTTGGTCCTTGGCCTTGGCCTCGAGCATTCTTGGCCTCGAGAGTGTCTGTCCTCGGAAAGGCTGTCCTTGGCCTCGGATTTTTTTTGTGTCCTTGGCCTCGAGCCTTGTGTCCTCGACTCCACCTCTGCTTAAAGCCGCATTTACACGGGCGACTTTTTTGCAACGCGATTCGACAATTTTTTATGCGTGAAAATCTCTCTCGCAAAGCGGTTACTCACACGAGGCAAGACTCGCTTGCCGCGATCGCGTTTGGCAAGAATCGCTGCCGTGTAAGTAACACCTGCGATTTGCGATGCCGATTATATTTTTGCGCGACTCGGTGCAACAATCGTTCTCGCCCATGATCACTTACACGAGGTCGATTTTAGCGTCTCGAGAGTCACAAGACAAAGTCGCGCTCGTGTAAACAGCAAATCGTATGCAATTTACGAGTCGCCCAGGCATAGCGCAATGCACAAATGCTTTGCGAGTCGCTGGCTGCGATTATCTAAGTTTACTTCATAAAATATTGTGTTCATGGTACAAAATAGTCTGTAGTGCTTTTACCGTAATTAATTGTGATTGTGATATTAAATTTACTTCATATTAGTTTGAAACGAAGAAGAAATAATTTTCTTGTTGATGCTGGCACTGGTCTACTGCAGATACGGCTGTCATGAGCTGATAGCTGATAACTGTGAAGCCAACCAAGCAGGGCTTTAACCCTTTATAAAATGTATGATAAATTAACCACAGGAAACAATACCTTAATTGTATTTTGTTTTTATAATACCGTAAGTACACTGTTTGCATAAGAACCAGTAAATTTTGAGTTGAGGCTGACTGTTCTGAATTTTTTGCCAATGTTGAGCATCAGTTGCTCTTAATTGGTTCTTAAATTTTGAGATCATTGATGTCAATTATAGCGACAATGTTTGTTAATACCTAGTGGTCTGTCTGCTTGTAAACGATTTTTTAGCTGCTTTTGCAGCATCGTAAAATCGCGGAAAGCAAAAAAGCAAGCTCTAATTTTCGTTTGAACGAGAGCCAAAAAGTTTTTTTGTTACCTGCCCAATGCGCAATAACACTCTATACTCTCGAAGTTATTCAAGCTCTTTTGTTTTGAATCAGTACAGAATTTAGTTTCTTTTTTGATTTGGCATTTTTTCTTTTTCGGTTGTTCTTAACCCTAGAATAGCTAAGACAATGAATTCACAGTAATAGCATTTGGACAATATAGTTTGGAAATGGAGGTGCTTGTTACAGAAGCCCTCCGTTACAATATGGAGCCTTCACCGTGTCCGTCTGGGAAAACCACAATTGAAATTCTTCAACTTGAACTGCATTGTTCAGACAAAATGCATAATTTGGAACAGTAACACATGGCAAAAGATATCTGAAATTTAGCCTGAAAATAATGGACTTAAAGAGTGCCATACGAGCGGTCTTGAAAATGAAATACGTCTGTTTGCCAGTTGCTTGAATCAAAAGGAATGCCAGAACAGAGGTAACTCGGCCAAACACAAAGGCGTGCAGGAATTACCAAAAAGCGCGTAATTTTTAAAGCGTTGGCTGCAGGAACTAAAGTGAGGCGCACAAACTGAGCAAACTAAAAGGAAAAAGCGGCCGGATCAAAACTAGAGCGGGGCAACACAAAAAAGGTCAATCGGTGCTGTGACAGTGCTGGCAGAGTAGGCTGATAGGCTCACATCTATGCTCACTCGTTGGGTCCAGCACTTTGTATACAAGTACCATCCACTGGTTTTTGTCGGCTAAAAACGTGTTAGCGTTTGCATTCTTTTCTGACCCGAGATTGCTAGAGCCTACCGGCAATTCTTGCGGTTAAAATAACCACAGTTAAGTGAAGAAGCACAACACCTACTGCCCCGCATATTCTGATTAAACATTAATTTCATGAAAATGATGTTTATAATGAAATCATGTTCTCAATTTCGAGTGGTTTTATGGGGCTTTTTCATTTGAATAACGCCAGGAATGAGTTTTGACATGAAGTCACTGGCGTATTTTTGCTCAGTTCATAATAATTCATCCTCCGCACTATACTTACTGTAATTGCCTAGCGTTTAGCAAATGCATGCGCTGCTTGTTTTATTATTGTGAATATTGGTGCTTTGTAACAGCTGTGGTTTAGTAGCTCCATAAAAAAATTACATGAAAACACATATTATATGAATACTATGTGGATTTTTTGAATGTTGGTTTAATTGAAAAAGAGCCAGTACTTCTGTAGTGACAAAAGGCGCCTGGTATCACTGCAGAAGAACTCAAAAAGTAATTTTCTAAAAACAAAAATAAAATTTAACCATTAGCATTTCGTATAGTATATGACAGCACAGATCTCCGATAAAATACTAAAATACTTGTGCACTATCAAGTAAATAAACAATATGAATTTGTCAGTTACACATGCTTGGAGAAAAAGTAATTTCAAAAGTGTTTTTAGAATCAACTGCACAAAAATATTGTTAAATTTTATTGTTTTACCCAACATTATGCATAACCAAACAAGACACACAGTCAGAGATGGGTTGCGGTAGAGAAAAACCAATACCTAAAGGGTAAATGACAGAATTTTATAATAAATTATGAGCATTAATGCCCGCTTGACTTTGCTCCATCCAAGCCAACTCAAAATAACATTTACGTATCACACATTCGGCTCGAGCAGCACGCCGCCGTTGCTGCTTCATCTTTCACCTTGCATTTTCATTGCAAGTTTTGACATTAGCTGCTTAATAGTATTTTTCGTATTTCGTTTTACGCTTGCGTTGGCTTCATTCATTTTCTTTTCAAAATTCCAAAGCGTGATTGCTTCAAATGCAAAAGCTGACAAGCGGCGCATTTGAAGTGCTTTTGCAGCAGTTCGCTTTTGCAAATTCAAAACCAGCAAGCAGCGCTTTGAAACTATCTCGCACCGTGTAAGTAAACCAGTGCGATAGCGACTCTTCCGCCGACTCGATTTGGCGAGAATCACTGGCACGCAGTCTCAGCGTGTAACTTCAGCGAGTTGCAATCGAATGCGAGCGCCGCGTTAAAATCTCTCCCGTGTGAGTGACTGCTACGATTTGATTTTTCGGGGGGCGTGTCTGGCGATATCGCGCAGACAAAATCACACGTGAATCTTGCGCCGTGTAAGTGACCTACGCGATTTGAGAAAGAAAAAAGGCAAAATGTCGATTCTCGCAGCTAAAAGTCGCGCATGTAAATGCGGCTTAAGAGTGACTTGTCATATTTTAACACATCAGCATTCTTACCTCACACTGTTATAGCACTTATAAACCATAGTACATCCAAAATAGGCTAAAACCTCTCGGTCTGCAGTTACAGCAGTGATTAGCCACCTCAAAAACAATATTTCAACTTATGCCTTCAATCAATTTATTGTCTTTGATAAATATACCGGTAGTAAACTAATGGCTAGAAACCGCAAAATTTAGCATTTGCGGCCAAAGGAAGGCGTCTTTTGCTAAAAATCCTGATACATTCAAGGAAACAAGCTTTCCTTAATATCACAGACATCACTAACTTCCTCCAATTCCACTTCGTTTGTTGCCTACACCCCCATATATTTTTTTTTAGGCCAATTTGCTTCGGTACCTGGTCTAGGCTATGCCAATATCCACTTACTTCCATTGCTTTCCAAGTGCAAGCAGTAAGAATTCTCGCAATTCATTCATGCGTGACGTGATGTAATACAGCCTTGTGTTCTCTCTGGGTTTAAATAGTTCTCTGTGGTTTTAGAGTACCGTATTTGCTCGTTTTGTAGCCCGGGCCCTTATTTTTTTCAATCAAACTCGCTACCGGGCCCTTATTCAAACGGGCCGTTATTCAAGCACGGGCACTTGTTATTTTCAAAGTAAAATTATGATCAAAAACTATCGTTAAAAACAAATATTTCACGACATTAATCCTTTTTTTATGTCAATTTTTTCACTTCAAACGCAAATTATTGACGTCTTAAGAGCAATTCCCTCATATTAATTTTTATTAGGCTACTAACAAGAAATAACAAATCAAAATTTATATTTATTCAGCAAGTGGTACGCTATACCCCTGAAAAATCAGCTTTTACATCAGGCGGGTATTTAAGCACGGGCCCTTATTTATTTTTATGTTCTGTTCACACGGGCGGTTATTTAAACGGGCCCTTAATTAAGATCGGGCGGTAAAACGAGCATATACGGTAAGCATTTGAGTTTGTGTTAGATTTGAGTCAGAATTAATAAAAAACTAGATAAAAATTTCCGGTGAAATAAAGCCTTCCTTTTTTATATTCAAGTAGGCCTATTGACTTGTACTGGTCTGAGTCTGCCGGTTGTTTTTTAAAATACTGATGGAATAATGTCTGGTCTTAGAACAGAATTTATTTATTTGCCAAATTTCCAACAAGTTGCATGCAAAACAACTAGGCTACAACTTACAGATATAGCTTTTAGTTCTCATCTGCTCTGTACTCAGGGTCAAGGGTTGATAAGAATCATAATTTTTTTCAAAAAAATATTTTTTTTACTTGAATTGGATTTTTATTCGATTTTGAGAAGTTATTTCAACCAGTTTGGGGTAGGACCCTGAGGGTACCGTATCTACTCTCAATGTTATGGTAATTCTGAATTGGATAGGCCTAGGCTAACGTTTCAAACCAATTTCAAACAAAAGCAGTGAGCTTGGTCTTAGGCCTATTTGTTACATCAAGTTTAAATCAAATGCTGAATAAAATCCATACAAGATACAGTAACCTACCGGTATGTCCCAGACTATTGACTGCAGTTACACAGAGTAGCCCTAGTATTTTTTTGCTAGAATTGTTTTGGTGCATTAAAATCTCTACAAGTCTTTGAAGAATAGGGTAGGCTAATGATTGAATTTCATTAAAATATCAATTGTTACAACATGAAAAAGTTGTTTTCCAACCAAAAACTATTGAAATTTTTAGACTTTTAAGATTATCTGTTCTTAAGATATTGTATCCATGGGTGGGCAGCACCGCGGTACTTTCTTGGAACCAGTACCATTGGTACTTCTGTGGTACCAGTACCGCGGTACTTTGCTATTTTTGGCGGTACCGGTACTTTAGTTTTGTTTTATTTTTCAGCAGGGATTTTAAGAAGTTAATTAAAAACTTGAAACATAAAAATGCTTGTGAATGAACCGGATAAACACTGAACAGCAAATCTTTTTCCTTAATTCAGTGTTTAACTGTTGGTCTTACTTGCTGCTCCTACTGCAGGGACTTAGCATTGGCAGCTTGCTGGCCCATTTGAAAAAATGACTTTTTCTTGCAATGGCACAATGAAACTGAAACAGGAAAGCTTTGCAGTTTGTTGACTTTGAAACAAAGGCAAAGAGCAAATTTATTAAACAGACACACCAGCTCAAAACTGCTCAAGACAAGTTGGAAAAATTTCGTAAAGCTTGCTTGAATTTTTATTTGTATGCAACAACTTATCTTCTGAATCACTTACCTTTTCACGTACCAGTCATAAAGCATGCTTGATATCTATTCTTCACCCTTTGCAAAAGAATCGATTCTGGTGCCACAAATGCAATTAATAATTTGTCTCTGTCCATAATGTCTGTGTTAACTAACAAACTCAGTGAAGTCTTTCACATCCCGTCACCCATCACTTTTGAAGAGATATGCGATAAAATCCAACCCAGTGGATGAGGTTCCAAACGGAACCATTACAAGATGAATGGTTCATCAACTCCTTCGAGCAGATAGATAGTGACACATCAGATTGCAGTACAACGCAGCACAGAGATCGGCAGGGAGTAGATCAGAGAGGTAGTTCTGCGCTGTGACCGTTCTGTCATTATGTGGGTGGTGTCTGGAGCAATCAGTATAATCTCAACATAAGCCTAATGTCCAGTGAAATAATAAACAATAAATGTCGATTTATTGTTTTGTAGGTATATAATTGTCAGATTGTACGTTTTGCATGTCTTTGTATTTTGCTTTTGATTGACAATGAGTGTCATAAAATTTTGTAAGATTTCATAAAATTTCATAAAAACTGTCATAAAAGTTCATAAAAAACCAGTGTATATTTTCATAAAAAATCATAATTTTTTTGCCCTTTTTGTCATAAAATCATAAATGAAATGGGTATTTTTTTAGTGGTAGCCCTGTTTTAATTTGAAAGTAGGCTACAGGTACCGGTACCGTGGTACTAATTTTGGCAAAGTACCGAACACTGGTACCGCAGTACTTTTGCAAAGTACCGTGCCCACCTATGATTGTATCTTTATATCAAGTTGATCTAAGTCATGATAATTGGGACTTCCACGATGCTTTGCATCGAAAGTTCCTTTGCTTTTTTCCGTGCAAATTTACAAATTTTGCAACCAGAGGTTGAAATCACTAGGCCTATAACTTCGAAACGGCTAAAAGTAGAAACTTGAAGTTTAGAACTTTGATGGGGTATATATGGATCAATCTTTGTGCAAATTGTGGAGGCAATCAGTCATGTGCTACGGGTTTCTGAGCCAAAAAACGGAAATGCCAATTGGAGGTTTAAACCGCTCTGGCTCCAAACTTAATTGCAGGAGAATAAAATTTTTGAATTTATAAGCGCCTGGGAATGCCGTTTCAGCTCCCAGATTTAAATTACGTCAACTCCGACACTTTTTTTTTTCTTTACTTTTTATTCTATCAAGTACTTTTTATTGGAAATAAAAACTGTAAAACCACCAAGGCTAGAAACTTTAATTTTGGAAATATGATAAGTCTATATGTTAAGTTGTACACCTGCATTTTCAGAAGCGTTACGTCATGTGGTTTTGGGCAGATGCGCCCAAAACTTGTGAAAACAAAGTTTAATACGTGATGTTAAAAATTAATTTTGGTCACGTACTGGTATACACATGTGCTGCTGTGGCATAGTGGTTAGAGGCGCCAGCATATGAAACCATTGTGATTGACCTAGATTCAATTATCTAGTGGACCATCGGTTTTCTCATTCCAAAATTATTTTGAATCCAGCACTTGTTTTTTTGATTAAGACAAAATCTATAATATTTTTCATTTTGACATTAGATATGATCAGAGGGTTTGAGGTTTGACTCTCTATAAAGAATCCCCAAAAATCATGTTTTTTAATGGCTTAAGTTAGGATGCTAGTTTTTGATATCAGTATATTGATATTTAACAGACAAATACTTGGACATAGTTCGGAATTACCACTCTCCCCCAGAAACCTCCAAAAATCAGTGTGTTGAACGGCTTAAGCTAAGGTTCCAGTTTTTATTGATATCAGGAGATATTTAACCACTTTGAAATGGGATACGTACATGTTAGACTGCATCATTTGCCCTTTGAAATTAAAAAGTTTCTATTCGTGACCCTAACTTTTTTTGCATGTGAGGTTAACTATAAAAATAAGCCCTGCAAAATTTTACATTGATCGATTTATGTTTAGACCCCCACCTGGGCCCTAAAGTTGGGCCCACGCAGCAATTTTTAGACAATTTTGCCGCTAGATGGCACTGTGTTAGAGGCACACTTAAATAGTATGTTTCAAAAGACAGCACTATTTTTAATCTTTCAATCAAAAAAAAAAATTGTCACAATTGAGCTACTGGATAGGGAAATATAACCAATTTTATGGCCTCCACGCTCTCTACTGCCACTAGCAACCAAACTGCAATTTGCAGTTTTTAATCCAAATTTGGCAAACAAACTTGTATTTTTGAGGATGTCAAATTCATTTTTGTTGTTTGTTTTTTTGTTATTTTGCCACTTGGTGGCGCCAACGCAAGTTTTTCACGTTTGAAACAGAATATAGACGAATTGCACTGTTACTGATCTGAAAATGCAGCTATGAGCGACTAACTGGCAATGCTCTTTAGTGATTAGCAGTAAGCTAGTGGTGTTCCTGCAATATTCGAGTTTGTATCACAGCACAGTAAAATCCTTATTTTTAAAAAAATTTAAACTTTTTAGAAACATCAATGAGCTAGGCCTAAACAGCACTCGTTGATTTACCATATCAATTTTTTGGATCACTTTACCTGCTTTGAATGCTCAAAAAAACCAATAGAGGGAAAAGTGAGGGGATAGTAAGTTGTCAAAGCAGTTTTTTACCACTTTCGAAACTTTGAAACAACTCGCAGCATAAAAAAATTTACTTGAGCTGTTGTTTTTGATACAGAAAACATAAATCATTTTCAATTAGACTATATTTCGTGATATTTGTGTACTGTACTGCACAACGAGTGATTCAAACTTCAGGAAATTTTTGCTTGGCACCGTTCCAACTGATGATGACAAAGAAATGAAAGGATCCAAACTTCCAACAGAACACCAAGTTCTGCTTTGCTATTTAGCTCATCGTCAGTGCTCAACCACAATTTCTAAACGTGATGCTTCAAAAAAAAAAAACTGTAGACTGCGTGATTCCATTTTTTTCAAAAAGCTGGTGTACCTACTCTTCCCAAACAAAAAATGGCAGAAGCTGTGGAAAAGTTGTTAGCCGAAATTGAGAATCTTTTGAAAATAAAACACTCTGCGAGAAACTCAGGAAAACCAAAAGAAAGAATTGATGAATTTAAACTAAGGATTAAAGAAAAAACAATGAAATTTTGGCCAAGAAATGTTTTACAAATGATGGATAATGAAATGGACAAAGCATTTTTGCAATCCATGATGCCTGACCGAAAAGCTTCAATGAGTGGCAAAGACAATACTGTATTCAGTCGAGTAAAAAGAAAACTGGCAAGAGAAAACCAAGAATCCAAGCGAAAAAAGAAATGGGAAGATGAGTCAGCAAGCTGCAGCGTCACAGCGCTGCCGTTCTCAGTGACAGTACCACTACAGTTTCCAGCAGTGATGACGAAATGAGTCTCTGACCAACTACTTCTTCTGATCAAGTTTCTAGAAGTCACAAAAGATCCGTGAAAACTGGAGTAGGCGTTCACATTCCTCATGACATCTTAAAAGCACCGAATGTTGTTCAGGCATTAGCTTGGAACGAAATTTCTTCATCAGCTATTTCTGCTGTAATGCATGAGATTGTAGCAACATCAGAAGGAGATCCATCCAAATTATCTTTAAGTTACGCTTCTACAGAACGATATAGAATTAAAGCTGTTACATTTTCCGTTCGAATCGTTAAGTTGTAAATAACCTTTTCCTTGTAAAATAATATCGCTTTGAGGCTAATTGTTTTTGTTAGATAAGCTTGTCTTCGAAATTGTCGATTTTTGAAACTGAGTCATATTTTCTGTCAAGTTTCGTTAAAACCTCTGATAAGATTCTTGATTTCTAGAAAGCTTCGTACTTTTGTAGGGAGTATGATAAATTTTCTTTGTTAAGAAAGACGTTGGCCAATTTTTGGTATCAGTCGAGTTTTGTTATGCCTGAGGTTTGAGCGTGTAGCCTGACAGATATTCTGGCAGCACAAAAGGGTTTTTATTTTTTTTTGTAGGAACCTTTGCAAAAATGGGTTTTTATTATCTGCTTTTTTGCTTTACATGTACGTATTCATGTTAAGCTTTTAGTGATGCAGTTTGAAATATTGCATTTGTGACCAACGGGAATTACTGTGGACCTTTATTGCGGTCGATAAAAGATTTGGTAAGTGCCGTTACTTGTGAATTTCTATTAACGCTAACCTGCAAAGCTTGCTTAGTTATTTGTAACCGATCGACTTTTTTATTGAGTTAATTGACGATCTTAGACCGCAAACCATACAGTAAATACGAAATTTACGTTGTAATCGATTGTTTTTTCTTGTTATTTCTGTCATTCGAACTGTTAGGGACTTTTCTGCCACAGCCGTTTTTGATTGATTGGTTAATAATTTCTGTGGCAATAATTGCTTGAATTTGTGTTTTGTTTTTTCAGAAACTGCATATCGCATACAACCGCATACAGCAAATATGTGTCTAATAAAATCCAGCCGCAATTAAAAGTTCACGGGCGTGATGCTTCGGAGACAGCGCTGCGTAACAAAAGCCATTCAAAATATAACTGAAAAAATTGCTGAAAATTGGACTCCTCCTGCAGTTGCAAACATACATTGGAATGGTAAGCTAATGGAGGCATCAGATGGAGTTGGTAAAGTGGAAAGATTACCAGTGTTGTTATCTGGCATTGGCGGTACCAAGCCGCTTGGTGTTCCAGCTATTCGTCACAAATCTTCCAGTTTTGCTGGTAGCCTTATTGCTGATGCTTCTGATAAGCTGATCAAAATCTGGGACTGTCAAAATGGTTTGGCGGTGTTTGACACGACCAGTTCAAACACTGGAGCTCAAACTGCGGCTTGTGTAGCATTGCAAAATACAATTTCAAAGCCGTTACTTTGGTTCACATGCCGCCACATGTGGGAGAAGTAGTCTTGGGCCACGTCTGGGATGTTTTGAAAAGCAAAGTCCAGAAATTCAAATTTTTCCAAAATTCAGAAAGCATTTGTCTACTATTGAGACAAATTGTGAAAACCTCGATTTTTGTGTTACTCCACCCAATGTTACTGATAAAAAGGACCAAATAATTGAAATGTGCCACAGCTACCTCAAGCAGCCATGTAATTGAGGCGACTACAAAGAATTGGTAAACTTTATCTTGGCGATCCTGCTGCAAAAAGAAATTTTGCATCATTCAACAGACCTGGAGCCATGCATAAAGCACGCTGGATGTCCAAAATTCTATATGCAATCAAACTGGACTTGCTTGGGTCCAAACTATTTGTTGTTGTTGTAGCGCATATTTATCCTCCTGTCACCGGACAGCGTCAGACGCTAACTTGTTGGACTATCCGCACACTTTTCATTACCAGGATTACTTTGTGATTGGCGGAATCCGCACCTGCTTAGGAGTTTCCGATGATCCAATGTTCCTGTGGATTTCTTCGAATTCTTGTCCACTGAATTTGCTGCTTGTTCGAAGCCACTAAGCAGAGATAATCATCGTAAAGCGTCTTGTCCAAGGGTGCAACAACGTGACCAGGGTGCGGGTTGAACCCAGATCATTCGATCAGGGTCGTCGTAAAAACGACGCCTTTACCCATTCGTCCACGCTGCCGACGAATAATATTGAGCAACTTGAAAGGTAATATTCTACTGAAGTACATAAATTTACGCTATTGTATTTTAAAACTTTTTAATTACCATTCGACCACAGTACAAGGAGTATAACTGATATTAATTCAAAAACAAAATTTTAAAGTTGATAAAATGTTATTACACTGCATTGTGCATCAGCAAAACTGTACTAACATTTTTAGTAATAACTTGAGCGAAAATCAAGATAAGGCGAATTTTGATAAACCAAAAAGTCTTCAACAACTTAACGATCAATTTTATTATAAAAATTATTTGTTTTTACCACAAAGTACAAAATATTTATTGTGACGTTTTTATTTCAGGAAAGATTTTTGGAAAAGGCCAACTACAAAAAGTCCAACGATTTGTCAAATTTGTTGTATTTTGCTACATTCCTTGGTGGCTGACCGCTCCAGTATCATCCAGTGCTCCCAAAAATGATCTACTTTTTTTAAAATTCATTGTTTGATTACAAAACAATAGATAGTGTGATTGCTAATGAAGCATTACGACGTTTTGGAAACCACATGTGGTATCTTACTGAAGAGCTTTTACCACTGTGTTTTTTCAGCTACAGTGTGAAGGACAGTACCAAACTGGCAATGGCAAAGAAATTGTTAAATGTTGAAAAAAATGAATGCTTTTACAATAGATATGGCTCTGGCTTTGGCAAACCCAAATTTCCAAAATTGAATGACGATTTTTCAAGAGAATTATATTTTTACGTGGGAAATGACTCTTGGATGTTTTTTAAAATTCTGAAACGTGATTCATCGTTTCTTCAGCGACCAATTGATACATGCAAAAAAATTCAGCCTTTATCGATGCCAAATTAGTCATCGATCATATTAAAGTTGTAAATGATGCAGCAGAGCGAGGCGTAAAGCTGGCACAAGATTTTCAAGGAGCTGCTCGAAAAGAAAAACGCTATCAAAATGTACTGCAACTTGTTGAAAACTCTCGAAAACTTTTTCCAGACCAAAGAATTTCCAAAACGGGCCAGTTGTGGTACTTAATCAATTAAAAACTGGGTGGGCTTTCAATTTTAGTCATTATTACAGTGCTACTCCAATGTACTATTGCACAATATCTTTAAAATAAGAATGCTTACACTTTGAAACATTGAATTGTGCTTTATCTGCAATATTTTTCAAAGTTTTCTTTTTGCAAAAGCTTAAAGTTGTAATTATTAAATTGCGCAAATTCGTACGCAAGCGTTTAAAATGTTTTTATGCCATCTAGTGGCCAAATAACAAAAAAACAAACAACAAAAATGAATTTGACATCCTCAAAAATACAAGTTTGTTTGCCAAATTTGGATTAAAAACTGCAAATTGCAGTTTGGTTGCTAGTGGCAGTAGAGAGCGTGGAGGCCATAAAATTGGTTATATTTCCCTATCCAGTAGCTCAATTGTGACAATTTTTTTTTTTGATTGAAAGATTAAAAATAGTGCTGTCTTTTGAAACATACTATTTAAGTGTGCCTCTAACACAGTGCCATCTAGCGGCAAAATTGTCTAAAAATTGCTGCGTGGGCCCAACTTTAGGGCCCAGGTGGGGGTCTAAACATAAATCGATCAATGTAAAATTTTGCAGGGCTTATTTTTATAGTTAACCTCACATGCAAAAAAGTTAGGGTCACGAGTAGAAACTTTTTAATTTCAAAGGGCAAATGATGCACTCTAGTACATGTACGTCAAACTTCATTTTGCATTTGAAGACAGGGAACGCATATCAATGTTCGACGTATGTCCACATGTTTTGCCTAAAGGACGGCTATCGATTGTAAACCTTGCAAAAGCTATGTTGCATAACAGTAGTCTGGTAATTAGAAGAGGGATTTCCCTGTTGCTTTTAGCTTGAAAACAAGAAAAAAGCGAGAATAAATACGCTGTATTATTAATTGGAACGACCGACGCTCGCATCGCGTGTTCCTCTGTTTTTACTCGGCCATTTTCCAACTAACGAGTGCGAAATTTCAGACTTTTGCTTATAACTCGAGAACGGTTGGGTCTAGCTACATGAAATTTGGACAATAGTTTGAGATTAATGAGTTGTATGGTTGTACCAAATTTCGAGGCAATAGGTCACGTGACTTTGGTTTTAGAACCCGAAAACCGCCCAGCAAGTTTGGCGTAAAAAGCGGTCTCAGTCAAAAACGGCTTAAGTACGGCAAAAAATATTTCATATGGTTATATGTCTCAAGATACCCTTTCATCCCAACCAACCCACTTTTGGCCGCGATGAGGTTTATTTCTTTTTTTTTTCCTTTTTTTTCTTCCTAAATTTTGTACGCTCTTCTTCTCCTAAACCACAAAACATCGAAATCTAATTTTTGTGTAAAGTTGTTGAGCTGAAAATGCAATTTTTTCTCCCGAAATTTTTTTGGGCAACTCCACCGGGGACCCCCACAAATTGGGGCCCCAAAAAAACATTTTTTGAACGGCTCAAGCTAGGGTGCTAGTTGTTTTTGATATCAGTAGATATTCAACAGACAAGTATTTTGACATAGTTTGGGGGTGCCACCTCCCCGGGGACCCCCCCAAATGGACCCCCCAAAAATCAATTTTTTGAACGGCTCAAGGTAGAGTTCTACTTTTTTTTGATATCAGTAGATATTTAACAGACAAATATTTTGACATAGTTTGGGGGTGCCACCCCCCGGGGACCCCCCAAATGGACCCCCCAAAAATCAATTTTTTGAACGGCTCAAGGTAGAGTTCTACTTTTTTTTGATATCAGTAAATATTTAACGTACAAATATTTTGACATAGTTTAGGGGTGCCACCCCCCGGGGACCCCCCAAATGAACCCCCTAAAAATCAATTTTTTGAACGGCTTAACTTAGAGTGCCAGTGTTTTATGATATCAGGAGATATTTAACAGACAAATATTTTGACATAGTTTGGGGGTGCCACCCCCCCAAATGGACCCCTCAAAAATCAATTTTTTGAACGGCTCAAAGTAGAGTTCTACTTTTTTTGATATCAGGAGATATTTAACAGACAAATATTTTGACATAGTTTGGGAGTGCCACCCCCCTAAATGGACCTCCCAAAAATCAATTTTTTGAACGGCTCAAGGTAGAGTTCTACTTTTTTTTGATATCAGTAGATATCTAACAGACAAATATTTTGACATAGTTTGGGGGTGCCACCCCCCCGGGGACCCCCAAATGGACCCCCCAAAAATCAATTTTTTGAACGGCTCAAGGTAGAGTTCTACTTTTTTTTGATATCAGTAAATATTTAACGTACAAATATTTTGACATAGTTTGGGGGTGCCACCCCCCGGGGACCCCCCAAATGGACCCCCTAAAAATCAATTTTTTGAATGGCTTATCTTAGAGTGCCAGTGTTTTATGATATCTGCAGATATTTAACAGACAAATATTTTGGCATAGTTTGGGGGTGCCACCCCCCGGGGGACCCCCCCAAATGGACCCCTCATAAATCAATTTTTTGGACGGCTCAAAGTAGAGTTCTACTTTTTTTTGATATCAGTAGATATTTAACAGACAAATATTTTGACATAGTTTGGGGGTGCCACCCCCCCAGGGACCCCCCAAAAATCAATTTTTTGAACGGCTCAAGGTAGAGTTCTACTTTTTGTTGATATAATAATAATAATAATAATTGCAATTTATATCCCCCTTGAGATAACACCAACAAGTGTCAATGCATCTGACTAAGGGGCCAAAGTAACATTCAAATAGCTTTACAGAAATAAAATTAATACTCAACAGAGGTACTAATTCTACAGCAATAAGCAGCAAAATACTGGCATCAAACAGTGGTAATATCCTCAAAGGCTAAATTAAAATAAAATGCTTTTAGACGTTTCTTAAAAAGGGACAAAGTTTCAATTTCACGCAGAGATAGTGGCAACGAATTCCATGTTTTGAGTGATGCACACGAAAACATTGATTGGGATCTAGCAAAGTTTAAGCTAGTTATCGTTTGAAGCAGCCAATTATCATCATTAACACGCAAGCTATATTTTTCCGAAACAGAACGAGAGTTGATTAAATTTTTCAAATATGTAGGAGCATAACCATGCAGGCACTTGTGTGTGAGCAAAGCAATTTTGAATTCAATACAAAACTAAACTGGTAAAAATGAACGCTTTTCAAATATGGTAGCATATGCTTACGCAAAGCAGAACCACGAAGTCCAAAAATAAATCTCACTGCAGAATATAAAACTTTTGTCAACTTGTGCAATAAATATTCTGGTAAGTTATAAAACAAAGCATTGCAATAATCAATATGGGACAATATCAAAGAATGAACTAGCTGAATTTTTAGAGGTTTAGTAAGCTTAGATGCAATTCTGCCTAAATTACGTAAATTGCCATAACAAGTACTAACTACTCTATTGATATGCTTCTCAAGGTTCAGTCTGTCATCAAATACTACACCAAGAATTTTGACAAAAGCATTAGTCATAGGCAAAGAACAGCTATCATCAATTTGTATGTTAGAAATTATTCTGGATTCAATGTTTCGGTTAGATAAAATTTCGATGACTTTGGTCTTACTTTCATTCAATTTTAGAAAATTACAAGTCATCCAATGCTTTAAATCTTGCAAAAAGGCTGGAATTTTGTTTTTAATCATGTCTACAGAAAAGTCTTTATCAAAAGAAAGATAATACTGCATATCATCAGCATATGAATGCACAAAAAGACCATGTGAATTAGCGATTAATTCAGCACTTTAAAAATACAAGTTAAATAGCACTGGCCCTAAAATTGAACCCTGGGGTACACCAGACTTAGCATCAACTGTATAAGAAGTACAGCCAGCACCTTTAACAAAGTAGCTCCTATTATTTAAATAGGTTGAAAAATTCTAAAGCTACATCAGAAAAACCAAATTCAGCGGACAATTTACTAAGCAAGAGATCATGCTTAACCATATCAAAAGCAGCTGACAAATCAAACAAAAGAACTACTGCATTTGACTTGGCATCTAAAATTGACAAAATATCATTGTGTATTTTTACAAGGGCAGTCTCACAGCTATAGCTAGATCTGTAAGCTGATTGCGAATAGCCATACAATGAATTTTCACACAGATATGTATTAATTTGGAGAAAAACACTTTTTTCTATTAATTTGCCAAGAAAAGGCAAATTGCTTACAGGTCTAAAATTTTCAATATTATCATTATCCAAGTTCTCATTTTTAATCAAAGAAGTAACACATGCCTTTTTGAGAACATCTGGAAAATAACCCTGACTCAATGAAAGATTAACAGAATGATGAATTGCAGGGAGTAATAAATCAATGCACTTCTTCAGAATACTGGTTGGTAGTGGATCAAGATCACATGTTTTAGATGGCATAGACTCAATTATAGCTTTTAAACCAGCTAAAGATAGCGGTTCAAACTTTCTAAATTTGGAAGCACATGAAGATTTAACTACATTTATATCAACATCAAGTGTATTGCAATTATGGTAAGACATGTCACTATAAATTTGTTCAATCTTAGCATTAAAATAGTCAGCAAATTGACATGCTTGTGCAGTGCTTGTGATAGGCGGATGATTTCCCAAAAATTTATCCAATTACTGATTCACAACATTATAGGTGGCTCTGGCATTACCTTTGCAATTAGCTAGTTTTTCTTTGAAATATTTTTCTCTTTCAATGCAATAGATTTTATTAGCCTGTTTACATGTTGCATAAAATTTAGATTTATTTTCTAAAGATTTATTCTCCCTAAAAGCTCTTTCAAAAACTCTTCTGCTTCTTCTAGCATTTTGACATTCCGAATTCCACCATGGCGTTATAGATGTTTTGATATATTTTTGAACAAGAGGAGCATGCTTTTCTAAGATTTTACTAAGTATATCATGATAGACAACAATAGATTCATTCAAGTTTTGACATTGCAATACCAAATGAACTATATCAGATTGTTCCAGATCATATCTTAGTAATTCAAAATTAATTTGCTTCAAATTTCTTACAATTTTTTTAACCAATGGAGCAGGGGTGGAATGTAATCCAGCAGTGTCTACAACAGCAGTAACCAAGTAGTGGTCGGAATTGGTTCCAGTGTCAACTACGACATCTAAATTTTTCATGAAGTTTTTATCCATTGCATTTTTTGAAATAAAAAATGCATCAAGAACCCCACCTTTGCAGTGTGTGGGATTACTATTAAAACTGTCCAATGGGGTAAAACCATAGCAGTCAATCATGTTAAGAAATTTGACTGCATCTGCTGAATTAGTTTCAAAATCAAAATTAAAGCCACCACACAAAATAATTTTATCTGACAGAGTAACTTTATTGCTTAAATAATCTTCAAATTCTGACCAAAATAGTGATGTAAAGCTAATATTTTCTTTCTTAATTCTTTTAGGCTTGTTAATTCCAGGTCTGTACATTAAGCATATCTTAATCCTTTCTTGAGCTAATATTACTGCTTCAGTAACTTCAAATGACTTAAACTTTAAAGCTTTTTGATTCTTGATAGGAAATCCACTTTTGAAAATGAAACCAACCCCACCTCCTCTTCCAGCCCTTGGGGCACTGAAAATATCGAAACCCAATTCATGTAGTTCTCTTATCTTAGCTTTGTCTTTAACTTTTAGCCAAGTTTCAGTGACACATAATAAGGCAATGTTATTTTCATGGATGAGCTCTGTGACCAAAGCAATTTTATTGCATAAAGATCGAGCATTAAAAAGACCTATTTTAAGAGAATATTTTAATTTATTGGAATTATTGGGAGTAAGCACATTCATTGAAGAACCGATATTAGCAATGGATTTATCAACTAACTTGCTCTTATAAGATTTAACATGTTTTCCAGACCTACAACCCTTTTTGGTTGGTTTAGATATTCCAATAGACTGCAAAAAACTCCATATTGATTTGGGTAAAAATAAACCAGAATTATTCAAATTTAACAGCTCAGATAGAAAGTAAGAAATCATCTACAGTAGATAATCTTTATCTAATCATTAGAATCATAGTCTAGTCAGAGACTGAGACAGAATCTTTCAAGCCAACATTACCACTGCTAAATTCCAGAACTCAAGTTGAAGCTTCATGGAGTCTTAATGAGTAGGCTAGTACTTGTCAATTAATAATCTAACAACTAATATCCAAATTTCATTTGGGCCTGCAGCTGCAAAGCGCTACCCACAAAACAAGAAATCATTGTTCAAAGTAGATCCAAGGTAGCCATATGATAGGGAACAGAAACACCAGGTTGGCCTAACAGCAGGCCTCTGCTGCAAAAGCTAATGCAACCAATAACAGAGCAGCTACATTTTACAATTTAAGTTTAACTTATTCAAATAGAATATTAAAATAGTTTTTTTTTTTAAATACAACAATATTAAAATAATCGAAAAAAATTGGAAACATTTTTTTCTCCATGTAGTGACGTGACCCACCCAAAAAAGTCCTTATGACGCAACACAGGCAAAAAAATGCTGGACATTTTAACAATGCATTTTGCTTGAAGTGAACCTACTGTATATATAAGTATACTGTGTCCATAATCAGATATTTTTTAAATAATTGCTGATTTTACGGTAGACAAAAAGTACTTTTGAGCGTCACAGCATTAGCTATGCGTCGGTCGTTCACTGGGTTTGCTGGCAAACTCCCATCTAGTCTTTAATAAACGGTTTTGAGAGGCTGGACGATTGTTGCAACATTACAGGGTAGAGGGAATTAGTAGCGTCATATAAATAAGTTAGGTAATTTTTTGGATGTCAGTAGATATGTAAGAGACATTTTTTTACATAGTATGTGGGGTACCAACCCATGGAACCCCCCCAAATGGACCTCCCCAAAAATCACTTTTTGAAAGTTAAATATTTAACGATTTGTTTTAGTCAAACTGGGTTCATGTGCTGTGCTGACACAATGGTTAAAGCCGACAGTGATTGAAATTGTCGTGATTGAGCAGAGCTGGATTCAAATACTTAGTCTGACGTCTATTTTGCCTAAACCACAATTGATTTTAAGTCAACAATTTTTTTTTTCATCTGACAAAATCACTTTGTTTGCAGTGTATTCAAGTGAGTTTTACAGAAATATTGGCAACCTTCAAAGAATGGAGGGGAGAATGCTGTTGAAAAGGAACGAGCGGAATTCCTGTATTATTTTTCTTTTGGAAAATGAACGTTTAGTTGTTGGTTGATTTAAATTGGTATTTAAAACATTGGTAGTGTTTGCACTAGTGCATTTTTTAAACTTTTTTAAGTTGTAAGGTCAAGATTATGGTTTGAGTTACATGTTAATGTTTTGGGTTCAAGTCAGAGATTGGGTCTGAGATTCGTTTTATACAGATTTAATTCCTGAGTCTGGATTAGATTTTGCCTTTGATCAAAATTAATCAAAAAGTTGATAAACATTTTTATCCTCAGACCGTGGATGAAGACACAGCCTAAATCATTTAATTTAAATTGAACCTCTCTGTACTGTAGCATAGATCTTCAAGATAGATAGCTTAAAGGCATAGCGTGCAGTATATATCTGAAGATAATGCATGTTGACACGAATAATTGTAAGTCTTTTCCAGAAGAGCAAATTTTGACTCATGTGATTGATGGATTTATAATTGAAGAATCATTATCACCGTTTCCGGTATGTGCGCTTATGCATTTAAAAGTTTTTTTATGGATTGTATTTCTGATTTGGTAGAAATATTTCAATTGAAATGCTTGTTCATTTGATGCATTTGAGACTTATTATTTGCTTGATTCGACAGTCAAAAAGGATCACAAAATGCAACTTAAATAATATGCGAATCTAACACTTTGAGCATTTTTAGATATATTTATAGGTACAAAATGAGACAAGCACAAATTTGGCCTTAATTTTTAATGTCAGATACGTGAATGTGTCTTAAGTCTTGAAGTGTGTCATTATAAAAAGGAGCTAACTTGCTCTACGTTTGTGTTGCAAGTTTTTTTTTTAAGGTAGTGCTTTCATTTGTTTGATAGGTTGCTGCAAACACGCTCACAAGTGCCCAGATTGATTTTATTCGCAGAAAGCAGCAAGAGGTTTTGGCTCAAGAAAAAGGTTTGTGGCTTAGCAACTTAGCGTGTAATGCTAAAGGTTTCCAAACTGCAGATTTTAAAAACTGCTAGCTGATTAAGTTTGACTGTTATTGTTAAAAGGGCTAAATGTTGACATTGATTGTGGAAGTAGAAGGCCTCCATGGTTTTAAACCATCATCCACACCGGCACAGCTAGAAAAAAAAATTTGGAGGGGGGACAAAATTTTTTGTTATGATTAAAGCATATGCAAGTCAGAAAGTTTTAGGCAAATTGCAACAAATTATAATGTTTAGTTATAACACGCAGAAGTCCTGCTGTGGTTCATGCAGCAGACATGTAAAAAAAATAGTTAAATGAAAGAAAATCGAACTAAAGTGATTTCACCTGTTTTTACAATTTTATTTTGTTTGATGATGCAACAGCAGACGCAAAAAATCATGAATGTACGGGCGCATCATTAGTTTGTTTGAAACAACTGGCTGCTTGCATGCTGGTAGGGCGATATGCTGGGGGCACCAAATTTCGGTTTGAAATAACCTAAAGACGAGCTTTTGCACTCACGATATTGCGCTTAGTATTCTTATTTTCCCAATACGCAGTTCTTTTGTTTTTTCCCTTTTGCGCAGCACCAAAGCTAGCCACCTAGCCTGAGCCCATGATGCAAACTTCAATTAAGAGTTGAAACTGCTGTATCTTTTGAGCAGATATCACAAAAATGATTCATGCAATTGCATTTAACTATTAAAAAATATTTGATGCTTTTTACGCACTTTTAGATCTACTGCAAATGGTACCAGCAAACTTTTAAACAGCTGCAATTAACTTCAATATATTTTCGGTTCTAGTTTACCTACAACTGCAGCAGATATATGGTTGGATTCAGCAAAGCTCCTGCTATCACCTTGCAGTGTCAAAAAACAATAATATAGTCACTAGAGACAGAATGCGCATTGAGATCTTGAAGTTGCACAATATAGAAAATTTCATGTGACTAGACTTTTCTGAGAATGAAGATTGCAAATTTGTGATGACTCACTCGAAAGCACTAAAAAGTGCAAACTTGCTCTAAGTAACCAAGCCAGTTCTAAGTTTAAGACTAGAGGGTCATTCCATGCCAAACGTCCTGATTTTTCAAAATGTCCCAGCTCGACCCTCTTCAAATTTGTTCAAAATGTGTTATAATGTTGTATGGCATGATTGACCTGCACACTAAACATTTTAGCTCAATATCTCTTGTAATTTTGGAAATATGACGATTTCAAATTTGCTACCCTCTCGCGATGGTGAGGGCTTGGTCATTTTCGGCCATTTTCAAAAGCGCATTTCTCTAAATATAAAAACAATGAAAAGCTGATTTTTGGTGAACTGATCAACTTTCAGCTATATTTCATACAGCAAGTGTCAAAATGGCGCAGGCTTATAGCATGATAGACATAGGGGGTGCCAAAGTTTTCACATTTTGACGCGAGAACAAAATTTTGGTCAAGTTTGAACACTTGCATCTCTCATATGAAGCATAGCATTGCTCTCATTTTTAGCATGGTAGCTCCCTACCTACTGGACATGAACTTGACCAATTTGGAAGGAAAACACTGCTTTCAAAAAAAACTTATTTTACTTCAAAGTATGCACCAGCGGCAAAATTGCAAAAAACACGCCATCTTGTGGTGGAAAAATGGCCCCGTCAGACACTGTTTTCAACAAAAATTTTTTTGAGAGTGGAAAGAGTTTTTCTCAAAGTACGTACACACCAAAATTCAACTTTGTCCCGAAACTGTAAAGGGATGAGATCAGTCATCTTTCACCATATAGTTTTCTCTCAAATTTGCAAAAAAAAAATGAAAAAAATGATCCTCAACATGAAATATAGATAAAAATTTGACATGTTGTTCAAGAAGTTTAGGCTCAATTGATTACTAAAACTTTTGGCCTGTTACTGCTTATTGTTTAGATGCAATTTTGACTCAAATATGCCACTAGATGGCATACTTTGGTTAGGTAGCATGTGCTTTTTGCTTTCATATTGCTCGATCACTTTTAGTAGCTTGAAATTACAAAATTTTGGATATTGTTGTAGCTAAATGTAAATTGGCCATTAAATATTTCAACAATACAACTTTAGACAACAATTTCATGTTCATTATTGTAAACTTACCAAGGCCAGCCAAAAACTAAAAGACAGCTAAAAGTGATGTTTTTTCGAAAGTGCCAAATTCAACAACAGCACATCACGCAACAGCATCACAAAAAATTTGGGGATATTGCAAGCCAATAAATAAAGACTATGTTTTATGCAACTGCAATTTGCACTATAGTATGCAATGTGTCCCACTTTCTTTAGAGCAACTTCATTATATATAATAAATCAAGAGTTGTGTCTGGCAGCAAACAATTCTAAAATGTTGTCATATTCTGTGGCAGCCAACATAGTTTCTTCTGCTGTGTTGTAGTAATTGAGGAGGAGCAATTATGGTTAATATATCAGTAAATGGTACCTGTCACAAATAATCATTTTAAAGATCTTGTGGCCATGTCGAAACCAAATGATTTTGCTTCATAAACTTGATATAAGCATCCTTGTTTTGATCCGATCGTTCCATTACAGCACCAATGTACCATACACTGTGATGCAAGCAAGCAACATATTTTCCAGGTTGTAAATTTTGATGAAGCTGCTCACGTAACCGCATTGAAGTAACATTATCATCATTGTAAAGTTTCACTTTAACTCCTTCTTCATCTGATGACAGCCTTTTCATTGCTAAAGTTGATTTGGATTGAGGGATAAAGCAGTGATGAGATCTAGTGCCAGGAACAGTTGGTCACCTTGAATATCTTTGTTTTAATTCATAAGCTTTGATATTGCTAGTAACTTCTTCATCGCTAATGTAGAAAAAATTATTCCAACAATATTTTGGGTTGCTCATTGAAACATTTGATTAGGGGTCAAGATTTGGTTGTTTTCAGTGCTTGAGTTTTTGTGTATCCTCAAAATGTATCCTCAAATGCTTGAGTTTTTGTGTCATCTGTGAGTGCTTGAGGCAAGACACAAACACTGTACATGCATTTACTGGCAAAGTTATAACGTACATCAAGGAAAAGTTACCTGCTATTACCCAAATTTACTTCTGTGAAGAAGCAACTAGTCAAAACAAAAATTTTATTAATTTATGCTATCACGAAGTTGACCATGGGATTAAAGCTCAATGGCATTTTTTGCGACAAGTCATGGAAAGTCACCTTGTGATGGAATTGGATCACCACAAAGCAGTTTGTGGCAAGAGCAAGCTTTCAAGCAACTAAAAACAACCAAATCTTGACCCCTAATCAAATGTTTCAATGAGCAACCCAAAACATTGTTGGAATAATTTTTTTCTACATTAGCGATGAAGAAGTTACTAGCAATATCAAAGCTTATGAATTAAAACAAAGATATTCAAGGTGTCCAACTGTTTCTGGCTCTAGATCCCATCACTGCTTTATCCCTCAATCCAAATCAACTTTAGCAATGAAAAGACTGTCATCAGATGAAGAAGGAGTTAAAGTGAAACTTTACAATGATGATAATGTTACTTCAATTCGGTCACGTGAGCAGCTTCATCAAACTTTACAATCTGGAAAATAATTATGTATCTTGTATTACAGAGCACAGTACATTGGTACTGTAATTGAACAATCGGATCAAAACAAGGATGCTTGTATCAAGTTCATGAAGTGAAATCATGTGGTTTCGACATGGCCACAAGATCTTCAAAATGAGTGTTTGGTACTGTTGCGATCGTTGATACTTGGCTAGAGTACAGTCTTTAATCTTTAGAATTGCCCACGTCGGCTGAAACAAGAGAACGACTGAGATGTTAATTGACGAATCGAAAATGGCAGTTGATAGTTCCTTTAGCTTCTTGAATCTCAAGAAAGCAGCACACCAGTCTTAAATTAAAACTTCTATTTAAGATTGAAACACAAACCAACTCACTGAGCAAAATCCTTCCACTCACACCTCTTACTAAATGGCTATAGGTGCCAACCCCAGATACACAAACTCGGCTTAACTGCCTACAAAACTAATACCTAAAATCACCCACTTTTAGAATATCAGAATAATGAATAAAAAACGACCCGCCTATTTATACTACGACAAAAGCTATCGATTATCCCAGAAAAACCCTTGATACGTCACAATAGAAAAAAATACACGAGCTTACGATAAACAAATTTTGACATAATTATGACATCACAAACTTCAAGTCTAAATATAGCAATTAAGAGTCGCAAACAACCCAAACATCGATAACTGCAGAATCTACGAGAAAGGAATTATCTCAAATATTCTAAATCAAAAAAAGCGGCAAAAGTAGTAAATCAGTCTCGTACACGTTAAAATACAGCAAATCATCATATCTCAGGCATTCAAAATTATTATTTGTGATAGGTACCATTTACAGATACATTAACCATAATTGCTCCTCCTCAATTACTACAACACAGCAGAAGAAACTATGTTGGCTGCCACAGAATATGACAACATTTTAGAATTGTTTGCTGCCAGACAACTCTTGATTTATATATAATGAAGTTGCTCTAAAGAAAGTGGGACACATTGCGTACTATAGTGCAAATTGCAGTTGCATAAAACATAGTCTTTATTTATTGGCTTGCAATATCCCCAAATTTTTTGTGATGCTGTTGCATGATGTGCTGTTGTTGAATTTGGCACTTTCGAAAAAACATCACTTTTAGCTGTCTTTTAGTTTTTGGCTGGCCTTGGTAAGTTTACAATAATGAACATGAAATTGTTGTCTAAAGTTGTATTGTTGAAATATTTAATGGCCAATTTACATTTAGCTACAACAATATCCAAAATTTTGTAATTTCAAGCTACTAAAAGTGATCGAGCAATATGAAAGCAAAAAGCACATGCTACCTAACCAAAGTATGCCATCTAGTGGCATATTTGAGTCAAAATTGCATCTAAACAATAAGCAGTAACAGGCCAAAAGTTTTAGTAATCAATTGAGCCTAAACTTCTTGAACAACATGTCAAATTTTTATCTATATTTCATGTTGAGGATCATTTTTTTCATTTTTTTTGTTGCAAATTTGAGAGAAAACTATATGGTGAAAGATGACTGATCTCATCCCTTTACAGTTTCGGAACAAAGTTGAATTTTGGTGTGTATGTACTTTGAGAAAAACTCTTTCCACTCTCAAAAAAATTTTTGTTGAAAACAGTGTCTGACGGGGCCATTTTTCCACCACAAGATGGCGTGTTTTTTGCAATTTTGCCGCTGGTGCATACTTTGAAGTAAAATAAGTTTTTTTTGAAAGCAGTGTTTTCCTTCCAAATTGGTAAAGTTCATGTCCAGTAGGTAGGGAGCTACCATGCTAAAAATGAGAGCAATGCTATGCTTCATATGAGAGATGCAGGTGTTCAAACTTGACCAAAATTTTGTTCTCGCGTCAAAATGTGAACACTTTGGCACCCCCTATGTCTATCATGCTATAAGCCTGCGCCATTTTGACACTTGCTGTATGAAATATAGCTGAAAGTTGATCAGTTCACCAAAAATCAGCTTTTCATTGTTTTTATATTTAGAGAAATGCGCTTTTGAAAATGGCCGAAAATGACCAAGCCCTCACCATCGCGAGGGGGTAGCAAATTTGAAATCGTCATATTTCCAAAAGTACTAGAGATATTGAGCTAAAATTTTTAGTGTGCAGGTCAATCATGCCATACAACATTATAACACATTTTGAACAAATTTGAAGAGGGTCAAGCTGGAGGGTCCAGGACGTTTGGCATGGAATGACCCTAGAGCTACCTTAAACCGTAATAAAAGCGACGAATGCAATGGTAAAAATATGTTTGACACAGCGATACAGATCGTCTTGCTTTAAAGTGAAAATTGGCCATTGAAGCCCTTGCTGTAAAGTAAAAATTGTAAGCGTACCTGCATATCCTCTGCTTTTTACTAAATGCAAAAAATGGCTGGGCATGTGGGCAAGCACAGTGTCTTAAGCATGTTCGTTGCAACTAATCATTTATTTACAATAAGCAAGAGCATCTCAGCCAGTGTGGATTTGACTCGAAAGGAGATTGAAACTTTTAATGGTTTTGAAAGTGTTGTTGCAAGGACTCAAATAATGAAAGCATTGTGTAGCCAAAGAAACAAAGTTTCAGCAGCACAAAGCTCCAATTGCGTTATTTTAAAAATTAGTTTATTTTATTTTATCAAACGTTGCAAAATAAACGCGTTATGAAATAAGCTTGCTTTTAAAAACAACACTGTCGCGTCCTCACTAAACAAGGCCCAAACTACTGCAAGACAGACTACTATATCATTATAATTTTATCATAAGTTTAATTAATCAGTGATCGACAGCAAATTCAGGTCTTAAAAGTTTAAACAAAACATATTAAAAACAAGTACTATCTAGAGAAGTAATCACAACTGTCAATCTTATTTAATGACGTCATTATTTGCATGCATCATGCTTGCGCCTAACGTGTTAAAAATCAGTAATCGCTTATTGGCATGTTTAAAGAAATAATGCAAATTATCAAAAAAAAATTCTGTTTAGAAAAAACAAAAGTGACATCATCGATGGCATCATAGATGTCATCATCATATTCTACACTTTGTTCCTATCAGATCTACATTGAAGATCAGTAAGAAAAATAACCACAATAGACGTTTTAAGACAAAGAGATTATCAAAAACATAATTCTTTAATTAAATCAGTCGTTGATGCACGTTACTGATCACACAGTTATGCAATGATCATTTTCGCCGAATGCGCAGCATTTTTTCCTCAATTCGTTATGCCTACATTTTGCGCCCGATTTTACCGCAAATTTTTATGAAGAGCCTTCAAGAGGTTTGTTACAAACTGTGCAAAAATTTTAAAAAAATATGCAGCAAGAAAGTAGTTAGAGCGAAAAGAACAAAAAATGCCTGCGCATTAGGGAAAAAGATAATTATATAGATCAGGATTAGGACGAGTTTTTGTTTACAACCAATCAGCATGCTCAATTTAGACTTTGACACCATTTGGACTACGTACTCGGACTTGCTTTTCTGATAGACGAGAATGCTGTTATAAACAATATGCGAACATAAGAAATTTTTCGAAAAACATTCCATAAAAATTAATTGGCGAATCGCTCACTTTAATAGACATTTGACATTGCTCTGTTTGAAGTTGTAAGATTGATTCAAACCAGCTGATCACTTGTTCCCCCAACCCTAGCCGCAAATAAATTTTAAGGATCAAGCTGATGTCGTGGTTATGCCTTCGGTAAACTACAAAAACTTTTTGAGCTATATTATATTGATTTCGCTGTTTTTTAGGTAAACGGGCTCTTTAAGCTGTTGATCTAAACATAGGCCTACAAAAAGCGGTTTAGACCAATCTGATATTTTTTTCAACTTAAACGCAGAAAAAAAAGAAAAACAGTCAAAATGCATGTAAGCAACTGACAGACTTAAAGCAGTATATATAATAAAAAATCATTTCAACCTTCAAGATATATGGAGAGTCATTCTCTCACAAGAGATTTGCTTTCCTTCTGCAGTTGGTATCTTTTCCCAAATGTTTTCAATTAGAATATGAGCGAAATTTATTAGGGTCGAAATATGATTTGACTATGGTGACATTTAATTCATGGACTGATACACATCAGATCTCGGCTGCCCCCAATTTTCACCAGTATCTAATTCTACTTGTTCCATGTTCAGTTTTTTAACAAAATGGATTGCATTTTTTGGTGCAAAACCGCACTGCTTTCTGCCTTGTTCGTGTTCTCTTGCTAAAGCATTGCATTATGCAGATGAGATGCTTATTCACAGACATCGCGACATGGGCTACGCAATGAGGATTGAACATTTTCATTAAATATCAAAATTTGACTGTACTAGCATTTTTTATTTTCCGGGTTTTGTTTCTACCCTGTGTCAGTTGCATAAAGGCATTGTGGCTAAATTTTTGTTTCAATAGAGTCAAGTTTTTATCGCGATTGTTTGATTAATGTGATGTAATAAATAACTTTTTCAATCTTATTTACGAAAAATGATTTTTCGATTGTAACTCATATCCATTGTTGCGTTAGCAAGGATTCACTTTGCCTTTATGCTGCAAATTCGAATACCTCTGTAACAATACAAGCTAGAGGGCTGAAATTTTTGTACAAGGTAGAGAAGCTAATTACTTTAGAAAAAGTTTTCAAAAAATACAAAAGTTATGACGTTGCTTATAAATTTGCAGCTCAGGGTAGAATTACACTTGAGTTGAGCGTTTTTAAATTAGGTTTTTGATATTTTATCTTTTTTACATAATTTTTGTGAAATTGAGCACTTTTAAAAGGGGGGACTGGTCCTCGTAATGCCCTGGCTGCACTGTTGATCATCCATATTGTGTTTGCTCTCTACAAACTGCTTGTGCCATTTAAGCACTTTTTATTTCAACAATGTTAGATCACTTCGTAATTCATGCAGCTTTATCATAGTCTACTGAAGAGTTTTTCAAAGTTGGATGTTAATTTTTTTGTTTAGATGTGAAATTTGCTGATGAAGACAATGCTGATGGAGAAACTTTTTCCATGCAAGATAGCATAAATGAAGATGATCTTGTAACATGTGAGCAGTGTGGATTTACTGGTTCTCCAAGCTCTTTTTCATCTTTGCGATTTTGCTCTATCTCATGTGCAAGAAGATATGCAATTAGTCACTCCAAGCGAAGTCGAATTGCCAGTAGGTCTAGATTTCAAACAGGTAGAAGAAACAAAAGATTTGGACACTATCAAACAGAAACGATTGAAGATTTGTCATTTCATGTAAGTTGCCCTTAACTGTGAAAAAACTTTTTATTTGTTGTGTGGAAAGAAATTGGCAGGGTCCTGTTTTCTAACTATGTCTAAGGTATATGCTGCCCACAGAGTATACAATTGCAGTAAACAAGATATTGTTGTGATTGCTCATTATTGACACTGTTTTGTCTGATTTTATCAAACTAAGAACCGTAAAACACCTATACATTGGTACAAGTTTTGAAAGCATTTATCGCTGAAGTTTTAGAACTTTAATTTTTGCTTGATGCTTTGGACCTGAGACCTTGTACAGATAGCTTAAAGTCCCAGTTCAAAAAATAGTGCCAGGTCATTTGACCTAGTTCTTTTAAAACGCTATTTGCTGTACCAAAGTTTTGGCAAAAAATTCTTTTCTTTGGTACACATTAGAGAATTAGGGATGTGCCAATTAATTGGCATTGGCAAGTACCAGCAATTTTTTGGAATTGGCATTGGTGAAATATGGTCGATACTTGCTGATTTTTTGAACGTAATAACATTGCTAATTTTTTCTGCTCAGATCATTGTACATTTGTATTTTTTACCAGACTAAAACAATTGTCTTTTCACGAAAGCATTTACACATGTTACAAAAGAAAAAACTACAAATCGTAAAAGAAAAAAATAAAACAAAGGTTTTTTTTGCATGCGCATTGCTCATTGTTTTGCTCAATTGCATATTGTGCAACGCAATGGTAAAAAAAAAGTTTATTGCATCACATGATTCTTTTACCAAAACTATTGATTACAAAACATTTGCTCTGGTTTTGAATGCAGTGAGCAGTAAGCTTGAAAATGAAACATGTGTAGGTCTAAAGCTGCTGTAAAAAAGTTACCCGTATCTTCTGGTAATCATCTTTCTGTTAATCATTCTTCAAATCGTATGTTGTGTGTGCAAGATCGCTAGTCAGTCACAGTGATGAGCCACGGTTATTGCAAAGCTTTAACTAAGCAAAATTGGTGTGACACTCACCTACCAAATGCCATTAAAGGATATTACCGTGTCGGTCTAATGATGTCAGTGAGATACAGTAACTTAATTTTTAATGGTGTAGCCAATAGTTTTTTGCTTGATTTTGCTTTCAAATTGGTGTGACACTAACCTACCAAATGCCATTAAAGGATATTACCGTGTCGGTCTAATAATGTCAGCGAGATACAGTAACTTATTTTTTAATGGTGTAGCCAATAGTTTTTTTTGCTTGATTTTGCTTTCAGTGTTAACACCTGCTTGTTTGCAAAGGGTTGCTTTAATCTAAACACAACTCCACTTAAAATAAGTTTGTATAAAAGGTATATAGTAATCAAACGGAATCTGCGTTTTAACAAGAATCGGCATTGGCAAAAATTTTGGTATTGGTACATCCCTAGTACACATTAGACTTTTTGCTTAAAAGGTCTCTTGAAGGCCACTGAAGTAACAATGAGGGTAATAGTACTTATGTTTGGTGTATACTTACGGAAGTATTTTTTTTTCAAAAATAGACAGAAAGTTGAGGATTGTAGTTGGTTGATATACATTTAGAACATAGAGGTTGGCAATGGTGATTCACTTCCATGTTGTCGCTGCATATTGTTAGATCATAGGGGTTGTGAACTTGATACAAAAACACTGAGGCAAACTCTTAAACCTGCACAGTTTAATATATAGTTGATGCAGTTTTTAGGAAATAAAAAACTATGATTCTATACTGGTAACAAAGAACAACAGTATACAAATGGCAATACATGAATATTTCTCAGGTTCGAAAGCTCTAAAGCAACTTTTACAGAATAGCCAAAAATTTGCTACTATACAGTAGGTGATAAAATATTTATTTGTGGTAATGCTTTTAAAAACAACACAGTTATTATGATCATTTAGCAATAAAAATGTGTTTTGGCAAATAGTTGCTTGTTCGGTAAAAGCGCCTATCACAAATGTTAATGGTGAAGATTGATTGGCTCTTACTGCTGCATCAAGCTGACTTTCAGATTTGGCAGTATATTTTCAAGGAGCCATCAGAAGCACAATCTCCAAGTAACTACCAGTTATACAGCTAAAATGCTTGGTCTTCGACTTTTATGTGCAGACGCATAGGTACCAGGACTATTAGGTGCCAGAGCATTTTTTTTTCACCCCATATTCGCTAAGTTTTATTTTTTAAGCCTGGCGTATGCAACCTGCAGCTTGCGTTTTAAAATTTTGCAGCTTAAGTCCACGAGTTGCTTGTGTTATCTTGGGACACTCAGCATGTCGGATGATGTTTCATGGTCATTTTAAGTGTAGCTGTACCGAACAATACAGTACAAATTTTTTCAGGAGCTCGGGATTCTTCTACCTGCAGATTCCTATTTATGATCATTGGAACGACCAACGCTCGCGTCGCATGTTCCTTTGTTTTTACTTGGCCATTTTCCAACTAACGAGTGCAAAATTTCAAACTTTTGCTTATAACTCAAGAACGCTTAGGTCTAGCTACATAAAATTTTGACAGCAGTTTGAGATTAATGAGTTATATGTTTGTACCAAATTTCAAGGCAATAGGTCACGTGACTTTGGTTTTAGAACCCGAAAACCGCCCCGCAAGTTTGGCATATAAAGCGGTATCAGTCAAAAACGGCTTAAGCACGGCAAAAAATATTTCATATGGTTGTATACCTTAAAATATCCTTTCATCCCAACCAACCCACTCTTGGCTGCGATGAGTTTTTTTCCTTTTTTTTCCTAAATTTTGTACGCTCTTCTCCTAAACCACAAAACATCGAAATCTAATTTTTGTGTAAAGTTGTTGAGCTGCAAACGCAATTTTTTCTCCCAAAATGTTTTTAGGACAACTCCATCAGGAACCCCCCCAAAATGGGGCCCCAAAAAATCAGTTTTTTGAATGGATCAAGCTAGAGTGCTAGTTTTCTTTTGATATCAGTAGATATTTTACAGACAAATATTTTGACAAAGTTTGGGGGTGCCATCCCCCCGGGGACCCCTCTAAATGGACCCCCCAAAAATCAATTTTTTGAATAGCTCAACTTAGGGCGCCAGTTTGTTTTGATATCAGGAGATATTTAACAGACAAATATTTAACATAATTTGGGGGTGCCACGCCCTCGGGGACCCCCCAAAGGGACCCCCCAAAAATCAATTTTTTTTACAGCTCAACTTAGGGTTCCAGTTTGTTTTGATATCAGGAGTTATTTAACAGACAAACAATTTGGCATAGTTTGGGGGTGCCACTCCCCCCCGAGGACCCATCGAATAGACCCCCAAATATCAATTTTTTGAATGGCCCAAGCTAGGGTGCCAGTGTTTTATGATATCAGCAGAGATTTGACAGAAAAATATTTTGACGTAGTTTGGGCGTGCCACCCCCTTGGAGACCCCCCAAATATCAATTTTGTGAATGGCTCAACTTAGGGTGCCAGTTTGTTTTGATATCAGGAGAGATTTAGCTGACAAATATTTTGACATAGTTTGGGGGTGCCACCCTCCTGGGACCCCCCAAATGGACTGCTGGGACTCCCCAAATGGATCCCCCAAAATCAATTTTTTGAACGGCTTAACTTAAGTGCCAGTGTTTTATGATATCAGCAGATATTTAACGGACAAATATTTTGAAATACTTTGGGGGTGCCAACTCCCCCCAAGTATCCCCCAAATGGACCCCCCAAATATCAATTTTTTCTACAGCTCAACTTAGGGTGCCATTATTTTATGATATCAGCAGATATTTAACAGACAAATATTTTGACATAGTTTGGGGGTGCCACCCCCCCTGGGGACCCATCGAATAAACCCCCCAAATATCAAATTTTTGAACGACTCTAGCTAGGGTGCCAGTGTTTTATGATATCAGCAGAGATTTGACTGAAAAATATTTTGACGTAGTTTGGGGGTGCCACCCCTCGAAAACCCCCCAAATATCAATTTTGTGAATGGCTCAACTTAGGGTACCAGTTTGTTTTGATATCAGCAGATATTTAACAGACAAATATTTTGACGTAGTTTGGGGGTGCCACCCCCCCGGCGACTTCCCCAAATGGACCCCCAAAAATCAATTTTTTGAATGGCTCAATTTAGGGTGCCAGTGTTTTATATCAGCGGAGATTAGCAGACGAATATTTTGGCGTAGTTTAAGGGTGCCACCACCCCTGGGGACCCCCAAAAATCAATTTTTTGAACGGCCCAAGCTAGGGCGCCAATGTTTTATGATATTAGAAGATATTTAACTGACAAATATTTTGCCTCTACTTTTCTGGAGGTTCCATTATCAGATATTTTTGAATAATTACTAATTTTACAGTAGACAAAAAGTACTTTTGAGCATCACAGCATTAGCTACGCATCGGTCATTTGCTGGGTTTGCTGCCAAACTCCCATCTAGTTACACTTTGCTGTAAATGTTGTTACTGGTACTATTTGTAAGTTTAATTCAACTCACACTACAAGAATAATTCAAAAATAAAATAATAATTTGAAGCAGTATATAATCCTGTACAATAAGGGTATTCCTTAAAATTTTTTTCTTAATTTAGAAAAAGCAAAAGTGCCAGTTGATGAACTTTTTACTATGTAGGAAGAATGCAAGAATAATTTTTTAAATTTTGAAAAAAGTTTCCCCACTAACGTGATTTTCGGTCCCTGCCAACCCCCATTTAGTGCTTTTTTGTTTGCAGTGCTTAACTGGCTCCAAGAACATGTTTAATACCCTTTTTGGAGGAGCACCCTTACTCTCACACAGACTTTAAAAAAAAATTGGTTAAATTCGACCAATGCGGCCTAGAGATATAAGCATTTATGTACTCTACTTGCACAATACTCCCTCAAGTAGCAGAAATTCAAAATACGCTATTTTCTGAAGTATTTGGGTGATTTGTGTAGAATTAGTGTCTAATCCTACATTTTTGATGAGAACAAGATGGAAGAAGTGGTTAGTTTTAGAGAATTTTGCCACTAGTGGGCAGCAAATATGATTTGATTGATATTGGTGATTACAGTATATCGTTCACCTAGAACGGAACTATGGTATGTCCACTTTTTTGAAAATTCATTTTTTTGCCATTTTTGAACTATTGGACATTGAGCTATAACTTGGCAGTACTGAATTTATTCTCAGTGCTTTAATTAGGCTTACTCACTATGATGTCCAAGCAAAATTGGGATTTTTTAGAAACGGAATAATGCTATGTCCAAATCTGGACTTAACATATTTTTGTCATCATTCATATTTGGACATAACATTATTTTGTGGACTTAAAGTTTTTAATTCTGATTTTGAATGGACATAACATCTTTAGTTACTTATTCAATCAACACTGAACTAATATTTTTCTGGTAATTGTTGCTATAAAACTTGTACTATTTACATTAACTTAATTTTTTAATTTGTCATAGCTGAGCTGGTGCCGCAATCATTAATGTTGGACCATAAATCGAAATGACTCTGAAGTTTGAATGTTATAATATGTTATGATGACGAGTGTTCCCTCTTCTTTTAAGAGCAATGTTTACGAGCTTGGCTCAAAGTGATTGAAGACAGAGTTTAATGAACTGAAGCCAGTTTAGAACAATTTGTTAGCTAAAGCATTACCGGTACTATGCATTATGCATTACTATGCATTAAAGCATTATGCAGTTTTTAATAACCACAGTAAGGTAGGTATGAACTTTGTTTATTAATTAAAAAAAACATTGAATTCTTGCTAGTTTGAAGATGAAAAAGCTAGAAATTGTCAAATGTAATATAATAAATTGTTTATTTTTGACTTAACTAACTAATGAACTATAGAGCATAAATTTAATGCATTAGTTAAGTTTTGAGAAGCAGCAATAAACTTAATGTAAATATGTTAATAACAACCAGTGCACTTACAGCGCTAGTAAAGCAATTTGAAAAGTAATGAATAAGTACCAGTTTAAGAATCAACTGATAAAATGTCAGTAAGAAACTATCAGCTCATTAAAATGTGAAATTTATGGGGACTACCGAGGATGGATTAGTGTCATAATGTCAGTTGGAAATTGAATCTTGTGCAGCATAGTAAAAGAACAAGTCTTAGGGCTGAACAAAATGTACAGTGCTGTTCATAATTCAGGAGCCACCCTGCAAAATTGCCCATTTTGTAAGTTCCAAGTCGAATTTATGATATGTGCTTTAATTGTATATGGGCAAGTTATATATTTTTGTAAAGGGTTTGCTACGAGAATTTTACTGAAAAAAAATTTTTTTTGAAATAATTATTTGGGGCCAAAATGCACCCCTTAAGCATGACGTCACTTTGATGGGCCATTTTTGTATTGGTAACATGGTTGCAATGATCGAATTAGCAAAATGAAATCGAAAAATTATGTTAGTATTTATTGTGTATTCTGATGACCTGAGATCACATCTTGGGTCACATCATGATTACACCACGATTTGCTCCCTATGACGTCATAATGGGAGCAATTTCAGGACTTTCTTGATGTTCAACCTTTTTATTCAGTTTCAGTCATCATGGGCTTCAAACCGATTAGTGCAGAACAGAGAGGAGTGATTATTTATCTTTACAATGAAGGAAAATCGCAGAGATTTATTGCAAAAAAGACTGGTACATCTCGTAAAGGAGTGCAAGGAGTGTTAAAGAGGTGGATCGAGACAGGAGATGCGAAATGTCAGCCTCGATCTGGAAGGAAGCGGAAATCAACAAAGAGGTCTGATAGAACTTTGGTCAGGATTTCTTTAGGAAACAGGAGACTGAATTCAAAAGAGTTGGCCAGAGAGTTAAAGGAAAGTAGTGACGTTGAATTGTCTGCTCCAACAGTGAGGAGAAGGTTGCTGGAGAATGGTCTTCGAGGATGTAAAGCTCGAAAAAAACCACTCTTGACGGAAAAACAAAGAAAACGCCGATTAGATTGGGCACGCTCTCGTGTTAAGTGGCCAATAGAGAAGTGGAGGAAAGTTCTTTTCAGTGATGAGTCGACTTTTAGTGTAAACAACCATGCTGGAAATAATTTTGTGAGAAGAAAACCAGAGGAAGAGTACCGGCCTTATTGTATTTCACCGACCATCAAGCATCCCCAGTCAATTATGGTATGGGGTTGCATGGCTGCAAATGGTATTGGTAGGCTCAAAGTGGTGTCTGGGATGATGAACGGGACAAAGTATATTGATGTGCTGGAAAATAAAATGTTATCCAGTGCACGTTCTTTGTTTTCCGACGATGATTGGATTTTTCAAGACGATAATGCTCCATGCCACCGTGCTAAAAAAATCCAACAGTGGTACAGGACCCATAAAATTGAACGAATGGATTGGCCAGCCCAATCTCCTGATTTAAACCCGATTGAAAATTTGTGGTACCGAGTTAGTTGCATAATTGGGAAGAATAAACCAAAGACGAAAAGAGAGCTTATCGAACAGGTCATTGCTGCTTGGTTTCGAGTGATTTCACCCGAAGAACTCAACAAACTTGTTGAATCACTTCCTCGACGATGCAAAATGGTGATCGAAAACCATGGATGGCCAACAAAATACTAAATCAGTCCTTGCCAAATCAAACGGCTCGTTTCAGAGCCACTATTCTGTAAAAAGAGTGTTAATAATTTTGACAATTTTGTAATCTTTCCTAATTTTATTACAGGTACGATATCAACTTGACATTTTAGCAAAAAAATGTCATGCTGCTTTTAGGCTTTAAATAAAACCAAAAAAATATCATAAATTATGACGTCATAATGAGTGATGCGCGATGAAATCATGAAGTAAATATGACATGACCTAAACTTGTTACAATACCCGATAAACTATCCTTATTCCTTTAATTGCGTTTGACACCAATACTGTAATGCATATTTGCTGTTAGTAAGGAAATGAGTTTTTTGGCATGACGTCACGTAATGGGGGGCAGTTTGGCTTTAAAATTATTTTCAAAAAAAAAAAATTATGCCGAAACATTACCAGCAACAAACCCTTCACAAAAATATATAACATGTAAATGATATATAATTATAGCAAATAGTATAAATTAAACCTGGAACCCAAAAAACGAGTGTTTTTGCAAGGTGGCTCCTGAATTATGAACAGCACTGTATGTTATTACTCGAAATTTAAAAACGTTGCAGGTTAGTCAATAAATGAATACAGTTTTTAACTACCTGAAAATTTAAATTTATTGAGTTGGTAAATTTTCAAAATCAAATGTAACTGTAATTTAAAGCAATCAACAGTGAAACTTGTGAGAACGACTGTAGAAAGTGTAAGTTTAACCACAGTCTTTACATTAATTTGTCTGGTTGCATTGTGATCAAACAGCTCATAGTAACTAGTGTTTTTCATGGACTTAAATTATAGATATTTTCACTACTCTAGGACGCTTAGAAGAGTATGCTACAGCAAAAATTGACGTTTTTGGTACTATATTGTATAATTGCAGTTACCATTAATTAATCATACAGACTGTGGTTAATAGTGTAAAATGTATCGGTAATGAATTAAGTCTGCCATGTTAACAATTGTAATGAATTAAGAGAAAAGCTTACAAAGCTAAACTGACAATAGATAAATTTTGTAATGAATTACTCTTTCAATTGAGCACTGTGGGTATATGAAATGTTCAAAATGAAGAATTGACCATGAGTTAAGATTTGTGTAAAAAGTGATATTATGAATTTGGGCCATTTTTAAAACGTGTAACATACTGCAGGGAATTAATGAAGATTTTGAAAACCAATTGATAAGAGGAAAAAGTATAATGTGCCTAATTGTGTGGTCATTGATCACACACAGACACTCAGACAGATATTTTCAGTATTAGAGTTTTAGTGAAGTTTTTGTGAAATTAAAGCTGATAGCTTGAGCCAAACTATGAGAAACTTTTGTGGATCATTTTGAGTGTTGTGAAATTTATTAATTACTTAACTCTATTAATGCAATTGAGAATCAAATGTTGATGATGTTGTAAACAAATTTGAGAATCAAGTTCTGAAAGAAAAATTAAGTGAAACAGTACGTTATTGAGCCTCATGTATTGAAAACCACGGTCCACGACATCCTGACGCGACCGACCTGACGTGAGACAACTCACCCCAGGAATCCTGACGCTAGGGACATTCTGACGCCAGGGACATCCTGACGCCAAAGCTCCTAACTTTCACGCTCTGCTTTTTTTGTTTTCTTTTTTTCGCGCTATGTAGCGGCTTCACTTTTTTTCTCAACCGATTAACGTTCGGATACTGTGACGTAGGTATAATATTTTCCGTTAATTGCAAACCTTATAGGAGTCTCTGTTCCGCAGAAACAACTTAAAAGCGAGTTGAATTTTCGCGAAAAGAATCATGATAAAATCAAAACTCATGTTTGCGAATCTGCAAAAATGCTGGCGATAAGTTTCAAACGATGACCGAATGCCGTGATTGAAAGTAATAAATGTTTTGCTATTACTAAACGACCACGTAAATGTTTCATGAATAACTATATGTGTGGTTAATTTACAGAGAAAAAAGCTATAAAAGTATTTGTATGTCAAAGAAAATATTAAACATATAATTCAAAGTCAAGTACCGCAAATTGAAATTAATCAATGCAGCGATTGTAATATTATTTTTGCCTATTATTATTGGATGACCACGTTGCAATTTTACACGCATTTTCATAAAAAAATGGTTCTAAGTTTTATCTTAGCAATAGTTTGCAAATAGACAACTTTTAAAATTAAAGTTGAAATTACGGCCAAGAAGAAAAAGAAAGAAAAAAAGCAGAGCACGAAAGTTACGAGCTTTTGGCGTCAGAATGTCCCTAGCGTCAGGATTCCCAGGGTGAGTTGTCTTGCGTCAGGTCGCTCGCGTCAGGATGTCCTGCTACGTGAAAACCAATACTGGTACCGTAATTAAAATTTTAAGAAAACTGTGAAATTTCTTGAATAATAAATAAGTGATGAAATCTGTGTAGTAATGAATGATGTCGGCTTGAAGTTTAGTACTAAACACCAACATAATTTGCATTTTGTTACTTAACTAGTTAACCACCCAGCATGGGTTAGCTTACATTGTAAACTAAGTTTTAACTGTGTTGCTGTTTGTTGAACTTATTAAAAACAGGTACCAGAAATTAATAGCAGGAATGACAGTATTTTTACAAAGTTGTTGACTTGGATACCTATTGCAATAGTTTGACAAAAGACTTGAAGCTAATCAATAACAAAAGTATCCGTTACAAACTTTTATTATTTGCATTAAATACTTGCAATACATATGGTACGTCCAGGCCATCATTTTTTTTTTGAAATTGAACTATTTTATGTCCAATTTTCGGCAAAAAAACAAACAAACTGCGCCATCTGGTGGTGAGCATCACATAATGTTATAACCCTAAAAGACCAAAAAACAATTTCGACTGCTATAATTTTTGATGTTGCTCATGCTCTCAAGATTATATTCATGAATGCAATGTTGTTTTTTTTATTTTGGCTTATTTCTCGAAATGTCAAAATTGGACTTAAAATAGTTCCGTTCTAAGTGAACGATATGCTATAAAGATGTCAAAATTTTTTGCTTCTGGAATTAAACGTTTTAGTACTTTCATGACAACTTAGAGTGCTTGTTGCTTAAAAAATTTAATGTAATAATCTTTTTTGATCAATCTTCTGGTTGCAAATTTGCTGAGAAGTAGCACGAGATTGGCAGTTGAATTACTGTTAGGATTATGTCAAGTTGCACCTAACAGGGCATTTGGTTGTAAGTTTTAAAGATCTCTCTTGCTCCATACCCTTTCTGATGACTCCTTTCCATACTGAAGACTGTGTGCGAGCTGCTGTTCCATCATGGATTTTTTAGAGAATGCTGGATGCTTTTTTTTGTAGAAACCTTTAGTACGGGTTACTAAGTCCATAGCTTTTTTAGTCGTTTGTCATTTATATCTTTTAGTTGGCTCGTCTTCTGTGTCTGTTATATTTGTGAAACTTGACCCATCACTGCTGTCGCATTCTGGAGGTTCCACTATCATTGCTGTTGAAGGTTTACAGCTTTCATTAGAAGGTTTCTTTAGAAGTTTTCTTTTTGAAGGGTGGATGGTGCTCAAGGGAGTCTCTTTATTTGTGATGTATCCAATACTATCATTAAATTTAACTTGATTTTCATATAGCTTCTTGTCCTCCTCGCACAGCCACTCTCCATCTGATTTTGTAATATCAAATATCTTAGACATCTCTGCTTCAAATTTGCTGGTAGGTCTGCGCTGATATTTTTTATATTGCTTGATTAGACAAGTTAAACGATACGTTGCACCTTTTTCTGTTAAGAGGGGAAAGTTCAGTTTTGCCCGAAGCCCAGTAAGCTCTTTGCATACGATTGAAAGTCTATGTTTCTTTGATTTGGTGCTCTCCAGGAAAAAGTAGTAATGTCAGAGTATAAGTTTTTTTAAGGGCATACACACAAAATCAGTTAAGCAGTCAACCTTTGGCAGAGGTCTCCTTGTTGGTTCTTGCAAGGAGAGACTTTTGGCAGCTAGATTATCAGTCCATGCATAAACATTTTTTGAACAATTCTAGCTGATTTATGATACGCCATAACTCTGCACAAATAAGAAAATTGTTTGGACATATAAAAGTGACTCACCAATTTGGTGAGATAAGAAAAAAATCAGTTTGTAGTTGTTAAATATAGTAATTATTCTTTTAAGTTTTCCTGTGATTGAAAGCTAAATCTGCTCAAGTCAAACCATTAATAGCTGATCGGGAATAGCAGGTATGTGACTAAACGGTTAACATGTATAACGTGTTGCATGGGAAGCACTGATCTAAATCTGTTTTTCTCACAAGGAAAGCAAGAAAACAATCAAAATGCACCACTATGTGCCTGTGAACTAGGCAGGGTTTAATGTTTGCTAGTCATCAATCAAGCCAAAACTTCACAACTAGGAAACAGCTTTACCTTTACCTAAATACAGTGGCAAAAGGTTTTTTTCTAGAGTTACGCTGAAATGCACAGTTAGATGTAATAACGGCGCAGAACCAGCGATCCTTCGACTGCCAACCTTATGCTAGTACTTGTATAAAACTGAAACCTGAACATTGAGCTCAAAAGATCTTTACATTTTAGTTTGAAGTTGTCATAAAACTACTAAAACATTTATTTGCGAAAAACTTATGCCCTTTAAAGCATATAATCACTAATGTTGATGAAATCATGTTTGCTGCCCCCTAGTGGCAACATTCTCTAAAACTAACCACTCCATTCAATTTGTCATGATTGAAAATGTAGGATTAGACACTAATTTTACACAAATCACCCAAGTACTTCAGAAAATAGAGCATTTTGAATTTCTGCCACTAGAGAGAGTATTGTGCAAGTAGAGTACTTATACTTAAATGCTTATACCTCTAGGCCCCATTGGTTGATTTTGACCAAATTTTTTTAAAAAGTCTGTGTAAGAGTAAGGGTGATCATCCAAAAAGGGTATTAATCATGTTGTTTGAGCCAGTTAAGCACTGCAAACAAAAAGGCACAAATTTGGGGGTAGGCGGTGACAGAAAATTACATTTGTGGGAAAACTTTTTTCAAAATTTTTTAAAATCATTCTTGCATTCTTGCTACAAGATAAAAAGTTAAATTAAAAACTTTAAAAAATAACCTTAAACTTAAAAATATCCATTTATTTAAACCTTGTTTTTACTATATTTACAACAAGGTGTTACAATTATAAATAGGAATCTGCTGAGAGATGAATCCCTTGCTCCTGAAAAACTTATGTACTGGTACTGTATTGCTTGTTACTGGTAAACTTTAAATAACCATGAAGCATCACATGGCTTGCTGCGACTGCTGCTTTTGCCAAGATTACACAAGCAACTCATGCGCCGCAGATTACATATATCTGGCTTAAAAAACAAAACTTAATGAACATGCAGCAAAAAAAAATTTTTTTTTGAAAAATATGCAATAAATTTTAAAAAAATTTTTTTGGAAAAATTTAAAAGAAAAAAAAATTTTTTGCTCTGTTGTCTAAAAGTCTCGGTACCTAATAGTCTTTGTACAAATTGGCAGCACCTAATCATCCAGTGCAAAGACATCCACGCCTAATGGTCATCGTTTGTAAAATGCTTACCATATAGGGACTAAATGCTTTCCCTTATATCTTTAAAAGGTGAATTTATATGTACCAAAGTTGTTTTTTTTGTAACTGCAAACTCAACCCTTCAACAAAAAATTTACCCTACTTTGCCTGCTAGAAAATAATTTCAGTTCTGTTTACATCACAACTCAGTTGATACACAATAGCTATTTTTGTCATTATTTGTCACAAAAATTATTTTGTTATACACAGCAGAAGTTATTTTGTCACTTCTACAGCAGCTCATTTTTGAACACTGAGGCTTAGCAGGCAACTTTTGAAAAAGTGTCTTTTTAATCTCCTACAAACGTTGTAAATTTACCTAATATAGAGAGATGCCAAATCCACTTAAGTGTATACATGAAAATTATCCTATTAACTAGTTACAGATCACCACAATTTAACATGCTCCAACAGTCTGTTTCACCCGTGTGTGCTCTTCAAAGGATCACGTCTTTTTGGTGCGACCATTTCGGCACCACCTATTTCGTTGCCAGTCGTTATTGGCACAGATCGTTTCGGTGCCAATTCAATCCTCTTTGACAGTTCAGTTATTTAGGGTTAGGGTTAGTCAAAAGGCACCGAATATTGGCACCGAAAAGGTCCGCCCTGAAATGGCCGCGCCGAAAAGTCGTGGACCTGCTCTTCAGGAGGCTTAAGTTTAATATAGTCCAAACAAAACAAATTGAATAAAATGTCCAAGTAAATATATCATACTAAAAAGAGATGATGCCAATTGATAAATATCAAGTCGATCTAGGTTTGTTAAGTATTAATGGTGAAGTGAATGGCTCGAGCAATGAGAAAATGCAGTTGGGTGTCACAGACATAATCCATAACCAGTATAAACACAAAGGAACACCTAATTCTGTATAAAAATATTGGGTATATTTACTTGGTCATTTTATTCGATTTGTTTTGTGTAGACTATATTCAGCTTAAGCCTCCTAAAGAGCCCACAAGGGCGAAACAGACTGTTGTGGCATGTTTAAATTGTGGTGGTCTGTAACTAGCTAATATTTTGCTCTGATTCGTCATCAAGCACTTTATCTGGTTTGCCGACCCCATTGCAAGCATTGAAAAATATTCTACATACCTATCATCTACATGCAACTTTAGTTAACACATGGCACTAGCAGTGGCTGAATTAGTATCCACATCCAATCAAAATACTTTCCGATTTTGTACCAAAGTTCCCCCCCCCCCGGACAAATGATCTAAGAGTTTATGGAAACTAACCTCATATTTATTTGGTAAGAACTGTTAATTAATTAGTTTCATGTCAAAAATTTAAACTTTTTCTGTCAAGGTAAGTATTAAGCAACTTAGGTGCTAGTAAATTGAATGAGATTGCAAATGACTACCATGTATTGCTTATTTTTATCTAACCTCAGCAATAAACAGGTTTATAGCTAGCAATTATTCCGTTTACTTTCCTACAAACCTGTTTCATGCATTATCGCAATCGGCAGCGAGCAGATCTCATTTAAGGAATAAGATCTGCTTCGTGAGTGGCAGTAATGCGTGAAACAGCCTTGTAGAAAAATAAATGGATCAACTGGCAGCCATAAGCTTGTTTATTAAACTGCTATAGACCTCATAGGAACATTGAGCACTCTTCTGGTTATACAGCAACACAAATTTATTGTTAACCTCAGCAACATAACTGTTTGGCAGTTATGGCTTCTTATTACTCATTAACGTTATTTTTGTGTTGATTGAATTTGGGTAACATTGTTGACTATTTCCATCTCATAGATTCACAAACATCGCTTTTTGTAGCATAACCGTTTGTGTTGTAGCATTGATTTTTGTTTACTTTTCCCAGCTAAATTTTTGAACCCTGTGTTTTATATTTCATCCATTTATTTGCTGTGGTCTGCGCATTACTGTGTTTTTCAATTTCTACAAGCTTTTAACCAACCCTTTAACTTCTGGCACAACTTGCAGGCTGCAGCCCCTGTTTTTTCTGTTTGAGTTCAAGCTTTCTTTCATTTTCGTTTTGGAAGGTGTAGGCTTCAAACATCTTTTATCTTAATCTTGTCGCATGACATCTTCTCTTTAGGTTTTCTGGGTTAATCTATAATTAATTTTTTTATCGTGCAGTGTCATGGCTTAAAGAGATTGTGGCATGTTTTTTTTGGTTTAATAAAATGTTGACATCAAAAAAATGAAATTTGCGCATTGCTATACTATTCAGTTCCTTGCATGTAACGTATTTGAGGACTGTTTTTATAAAAATTTTGATACGGCGTATTTTGATATTTTATGAATTGTTCTGTTTAAAGTACTTCTCCTTCAAGTCAATGCACTTTTGCATGTGATCCTGCCCCCACGAAAGCACTTGGTAAAATCCTCTTCTTTGAGTCTCTTGAACTCCTACGTCACTGAGGCTTTTATTTCTTTTAGAGACAAAAAATGATTCCCTTTCATCACAGCTTTCAGTCTCGAAAAATTCAAAAGTCACAAGGTGCCAAGTCGTTGGGGAATAGATAGGGTGGTCAAGAGGTCTTATTTTGTTTTTTGGCCAAGAGCCTCTTCACACTAATTGCCTTGTGTGCGGGTGCGTTGTCCATGTTGAAGAAGCCATGACTTGTCAGTTCACAGTTTCCTTCTAGTCTGGTAGAAATACGACAAAATACATTGAAATCTGAAAAAAATTGTAGTAAGCTGAAATTTGGCACAATGACTCAAGACCATGTCAAAATCCCCATTATTTTGACATGGGACTTTCCCCTTTTTCAGCCTTGAAAGTTTGCCATCTAGTGTCAAAGAGCCTTTACTGTCTAACAGCCAATCCAAAGGTTGTGGAAATGCGAAATTTTAAACAGTAATTGATTTTCAAGTGCAGCTATAAACATATAGTTTGAAATTGATGACGTCATTGCCAAATTTTTTTTATGAAAAATTACATTATCTGTATTCGAGTGCATTGATGACTCAAATTGTGAATGAGAGTTAGCTTAAACCAAAAACTGCGTAAATTAAAGTGATGACATCGCAAACGTTTTTAATGAGGTCATCTGTCAAGAGTTTTGATCGTAAATTTGAAATGGAATATTTGACTCAAGGAAACATTGCAGCACTTTGTGAATATCAGTATCATCATCATTTTGTGGTCCCAAGGCATCTTCAAGTCCTTCGCTGAAGTCTTGCCTCATCCTTCTATATGCAATGATTTTATAAAATAATAACTAGCATAATTATATGTAAATTAATTCGAATATGTGTCAAGCACGATAATATATCCAATAAGAGCAAGATTTTTACTGTTTTGCGATGTCTGAAAATAGTATTATCTTACGCAAAATAATGTCTGGCAACATTATTATCAGCGTTATTTTGCGTATTTGCAATATTATTGCAATGTCTGACAATATTATTATCTTAATCTATGATAACCCACGCTAATATCTGACAAAGTGTGCCTTAATAATTTTTTTATCGTTGCTAAAGCTTGCATCTTAAACTAAAATTGAAGATTAACTTCAACTGCACGCACAAGCTTTTTGATTAACATTCAAGGGCTTTCTTCATCAAACTGCAAAATGCATTATTTTATTTTAATCCCCTATTGGCAGTGGTGGGCAAATTACTGTATAAAAGTAATGAAACTACATCACCAAAAATTGCTGTAAAAAAGTAATAAAATTACCGTATTTGGTACTTCTCAAAAAAAGTAATCAGTAATTTGTTGTTACTAATTACGAATTACTTTGAATGAAAAATTCAGCCAAAATGACAATAGTCTACATCACTATTTCTAATGGCGCTAAACGAAAAAAAACTTGGATTTAGTTAGTGATCCAAGTATCATCGTAAAGTTATAGCTTTCATTATGCTGCCTATTCAATATGGTTTAGTGCTCACCAACATTATTTTGGTTACTTTATTATGTCTGAGCATGGATCCCATGGTCTGAGTGAGTACAGAATTGTTTTAAAACTAAGCAGGTTTTGAATTTTGGGTCTTTAGTTTCTGCAGTCAAGGTCATATTATAACAAGCCGGCTACTGTGACTTATGCTGCGCTGAAGCCAGATCACGCTTACGTTATGATTCTCAAAATGCAAAATCGAGCAATAAAATTTTATGCTGTAATTAACTCCAAATTTATTGCACTTCCTCCAATGTTGATAAATAATTTCCAATACGTCACTAAATATACACTAATAATTTAAATAACAAGCCTAAGGTAATTCTCATATTAAAGTTCCATCAAGATAAAAAATTGAAAAAATACTTTCTGATTGATCTATTTGTAGGTGGAGTGGTAACGCGTTTGTCTCTGGAGCGGGAGGTTCAAATACGGGCCAGTCAAATCAAACACAGTATTGCCAACGGCTTGCCACTGCTGCCACATTTCTTCGAAAGAAGCTGTGTTGCCCTGCCAACTCGTTACTTGCTTCGGTGTAATACAGCAAGTATAATGAAAGATTTGATTTGATCTATCATATTTCGGTAGTATTTTTTCAGTCTATTATCTTGATAGTACTTACCAATGGAGCTGAGTTTACTGTGTGGCAAAATGGCACCATATTAGGAAACTGGAAACTAACAGTTTGTCTTTTTTCTTCATGGTTCATTTGTTCTAGAATATGCCAGTTCATCCAATCAGTGTGAATTTTTTCTTCACCGTTTACTCATTCTACAAATATGTTGAATCAAAGCAGTCGAATACAAGTTACTGATTAAAAAAACTGCACAACAAGAGCAAACTTTTTTTTCAATGCTCTTCTCTTTTTCTGCACACGTTTGTTTCTAGTGTAGTAATAAAGAGTCGAAAATGGCATTGTGCCTGAAGCAATATTGCAGCCCCTGGGTGGCAAAGACTTTTTTTTAAGTTGTTTTCACTCTATATTCGACGAAAAATGCGACTCCTAAGCAGTGAAAAACTTTTTTTTGGTCAACAAATTTTGTTGACAGAAAATGTGATAAAGGGTCCGGAGCAATATAGATTTGATCTCGCCTACTAGTATCACCTTTCTTAAGTTACGAAAAATATTATAAAACTTTATAAAGAGGTGGTTGGTGATATCATATGCTTTTTGCAAATTTATCTTTGTTTACTATGCGTTTATTTTTTTCTTTGATATTCTTTGTAAAGAGTTGGTAATTTTCAGCTTTTGCCTTAAAAATTTAGTTCACACTAAATGTTTACTAGTTCACCCTAAATGTTTAAAAGTATTATTTGTTTTGGACAAAATAGTGTCCTTTTTTTGTATTGATGTAGTAGCTATGGCAAAAATTTTACCCATTGGCATATGAATGAATGGGATATTGTAATACCTACCTTCGTTTTTTGCACAACATTGAAATTTGATACTACGCAAAGGTGGATAATAATGTTAAATCAAAATATGGAAGATTATTCAGATTGAGTCTGTTAATCAAAGATGCAAAACAAAACTTTCGTAAATAAAGCCTGTGCATGTTTATAATTAAGCAAACAGGCAACAAAATACCGCCACCAAAGTCTTCTTGAAACCAGCGATATCAAAAAACTTGACCATATAGTTATTTTCTATTGTTATTGCACTTTTGTTGCACCCCTATGAGCTCTATCAATGATCGGTCGTCTTATACGAAACTAGCATTGCATTTATAAACCATTCTAGAAAGCAGAAAATTATACGGCACATGGTACAACCCTGCATCATTCCCAACAGAAACAACTTTTTTGATTGGCTGGAGGTGTGAAATAAGCAGCCAGTCAAACGTTTTTACTAGATGGTAACATTTACAAAGTAATTTGTAATAAGTGATTTTGACACCTTTAAAAAAGTAACAAAATTACCACAAAAGTTGCTTTTTTGAAAAAGTAGTGAGTGTCATTCACTTTAAAAATTTCCAAAAGAAGTATTTCGTTATTGCCCACCACTGCCTATTGGTAGGTCTAAATTTTATCTGCTTGACTACTACACCAGAGTTTTACTGACAACACAGTTTTTGATTTTCAATCGACTGAATGAATTCACAACATAATTCTCCCAAGTTTAAAGCAAATAAAAAAAAGTTTGCAATGTTTCATTAAATGGTCAAACATTCTTTCAAATATGCGGTCAAAACTCGTTACAAATGACGTCATCCAAAACGTTTGTGACGTCATCACTTTGATTTAAGCAATTTTTTATTTGGAACCAAAAACCTTACTCTCATTTACAATTAAAGCCTCAATATGTCATGTTTTCAAAATTTTGGCAAAATGAATTTAAAGTAAATTTTTTAAAGCCTGATATTAAAAACCAACTATTATTCAAAACTAGGCTCATTACAACTTTTTGATTGGCTGTTTGATAGTAAAGGCCCTTTGACACTAGATGGCAGACTTTAGAGGCCGAAAAAGGGGGAAGTCCCGTGACCAAAATATGGAGATATTTTTTGGTGGCTCAGTACATGGTCCTGAGTCATTGTGCCGAATTTCAGCTTAATACAAATTTTTTCTGGGTAAAAGCTATTTTTACCGGACTATTCTGCAGACTCAATGTTTAGGCTCAGTTCTTCAGAGATCATTTGTTTGTACAGTCAACCTGCGATCATTTCGTACCAGCTGTTCACTCTAGTGATGTTCTTCTCTATCCTCATTGTGGAATGTCGTCCTGTCTTGGGATCATCCTCCTCTTCCTCGCGGCCTTTCATGAAATGCTTGCGCCATTCAAAATTCTGCATCCAAGACATCACATCTTTACTATACCCTTCTTTAAGAAGTTTAAAATACTCAGTTGGGGTATACTTTAGTTTCACTAAAAATTTGAAGTTGACCTGTCATTCCATTCTTGAGCCTCAAACAGTTTCTTATCAACCAACAGTACAAAGTGCAAACAAACACGACAAAAAGTAACAAAATTGTAACAAAGCCTACTAATACTATGTTTCATAAATACTTGTAACCCAAAAATGGAATAACCTACAGCAAAAAATTACAACACAACAAAGCTAAGAAGTTATATTTTACGATGACCAAGTGGCTTGCCAATTGGAATTGTGCCAAGAGCGTAGTTGATAGTTGATACAGTCCAGTTTCTTTTTTGTCACACCTCGTATACTCGTGTAAAGGTTGCATGTATAATTTGTGACTATCAAAATAGGTATTTGTGGTTGACTTGTGTGTTGGTTACATCCTTAATTTGTGATTGTTGAAGTAGGTATTTGTTTTTGGTCTATATATAGATCATACTGCAATGTGGTATGTTACACAACTCATTCTAATGCAAAAACTATCAAAATATTTATCTTTTTGAATGATAACATAGTAATTTTGAATTAATTGATTCAGTGAGACAGAATCAAATTTTTTGCTAGCCGGATTTGATTTAGACAGATTTGATAGATATTTGTTTATAAGAGGACGGGTGTTTGTATTGGACAGGTCCTCAATGACATGCAATCCAACACAATCAGTCTGAACCCAACTGGCTAATTATTTTTGAAAATTAACCAAAATAACCTTTTCCCAAAGAATTGCTTGGAAACATTAGTTTCACTTAATTCCAAGCTAGCATGCAGTCCGACACAACAAACTGGCTATTGGACTAAGCAAATCTAAACCCCATTGGCAAACCAGGTTAGAAAATATTTACCTAGGGACAAACTTCCCCCAAAGTACTGCTTTGGACTCAAATTCTGCTTAATTCTAAAGCTAAGGATGTACTGTAGTATATTTGAAACAATTTATGAAGATATTTTGCATTTTAGTTATATAGATCATTTTGTTCTCAATGATTAAAATTATTTGCAGTCATCTTCGGTGCCCCTGCATTCTCCTTCCAGCAGTGTTTCTGCTAGCTCCTTTTCTGAATGCGAAGATTCAGTGTTGTCGTTAAGTGATGCTGGGTCTGATTTTACTCTTAGTCCTTCTCCATCGCCTGAAGTTTCCCACACCAGTGCTCAGCAACCATTAAACTGGTCGGTTGATGATGTGTGGAAATATATCCGTTCACTTCCAGGTGAGATTCATTTTAACCAGGCACTCTGTCTTGGTCGAACCAAGTCAACTAACTGACTGCAAACCAACTGACCCCTAACATTAGGGTTAGGGTAGTCGGCGGTCAGTTAGTTTGCAATCAGTTTGCTGTGATCAGTTGTTGTGGACCCATCTCAGTCTGATCGCAGCAACAGCAGCCACTTTAAGTTTCATCTGCTAAGTCCTGGGCAGCCATGATTGGTACTGGGTAGACTACCTCGCAATTTTAATTTATAGTCTGATCAGTGTTATTTTGAAACTTGACTGAATCTCTGTATTACAACACACAGCAGGATCAGTTTAGCTTGTGTCTCTAACATCAAGGGTGGTAGCTTGACTTGACTACCTCGCGTCCCTTCACAACTTTCCAGTCCATTAATCAATAAATCCTTATCAAATAAACTTCTGCTGTTACTGAGCAATCAAATAAGTTGTCTGTGGCATTGAAGGGAAATAAGTATTCAGTGCTTTCCCAAATCACAAGATTTGAAACGTATTAAATTTTTTGATTAAATTTTGTGTATTTATCACTACAAAAATACTGAAGAGCAACACTATGAAAAATAATTATCATAAAGAGACAAAATGGCTTTGAGACCTTGAGGCATAATCAGTTCAAACTGGCCAGCCACCTTACCGTTAGTAACTTGACCCTCGACTATATATTTGGTCAATTTCAGTTCGATTGAATGTTGAATCATGAATTAAGTTTGCAATGCCAATTGATAGACCTTTGTCTATAACTGAACTCTGGCGTAGAAGTTCAAACATTTTATTAAGGTTGGTCAAGGTAGAACTTCGAATTTGAGTGATTTAAACAAAAATTGAAAAAGTTTTGAAATAGTTCAGAAGTTTTTACTTTGTAAGCACAGGCGATAAGCCTAGGTAATTAAGAGTTGATTGAAACAGGAAAAATATTTTTTGTTACGATGTGCAGGTGTCTAATTTTGACAGGTTGTATGCATGCTGCAGCAATGCCTAAAAGCTAATTCAGCCATTTCAAATGTTGCAAATATTAGTTTCATATTCAGTGTGCAGACTAGAAGCATTTTTCCAATCAGCTTATTTGACAAACCAGTGATATGGTGGTAGGTAACTGCATGCTACTGCATAAACAGTTGAGTCGAGTTTACTTTCCAGATGGGTTAAGCTAAAAGAGTACAGAATCGTTTATTCACAGCTTCTCTTCTAGAGGGTCCGCCGGTCCATAATTTCTGACCGCAAACATGCTAATCGTAAACCAACTGAATGACAAGTAATCCTAATATTGACAGTCAGTTGTCTTGGCTCACTTCTAAAAAGCATTGTGGAATCTTCATCGTATTAGCCAAGAGGTTACTGGCCTGTTTGGGCCGCACACACCAACAGTTTGATTTAAAGGTCCTAATTTGGTCGATGCAATGTAAAGTTTAAAATAATCTTCAATAATTACTTGTTCAACTAAGCTTGATTTTAGACTCTTTGCAACTTGCTGATGAGTTTCGTGCTCAAGAAATCGATGGATCTGCTTTGTTATTGCTGCATGAAGAACACCTCATTTCATCAATGAAGTTACCGTTGGGACCTGCTCTTAAACTTTGTGCTCATATTGATCGATTAAGGAAACAAGAGTCGCGTTAATCACATTTTAAAATTTGTCAACAATGAGCTGCACGATTTTCATTAACTTTGCTTATAGAGTATAATAAGTTGATTTTTTTATTTGCCATACACATCACAGTAATAATAAAATTTGAAACTCTGCAGACTCTTTTCTTTGTTGTTAAAAATTCTGAATTACCAAAGGTCTAACTTTTATTTGGTTATGCACCCCATGTAATGATGTGAACTCAACAACAAATGAAACAGCCTGAAGGGTTTAACATGTGAATTTTCAGTTTCATCAATACTGTTAGGTTAGCTGTTTTGCTGACGAGCAGTTTCTTGCAATACAATATGTTTTTAACCGTTGTGCTTGGGTGCTCATGTACTGACTAAAGTGACAATCAATTACTCTGCTCTCAAGTCAACTTTTGTTGCGGTACGAATAGCGGATTATGTGTACTGTGGAACTGTTCAGTATTGATACCGGTATAACATTTGTGTAGAGAAATTTTTGGTTCAGGTAACCATCGGCAATTGTATTAATTTTTGCTACTTTTTAGGCAAGTTTTGATTACGCCGCAGTCCAGTTGTTCAGTTGGGTTATCTTTGTAGTTTGACTCTGTGAAGCAGGATGCCAATGCTTTCAAGACGCATGGAGCATTCTTAAAACATCTTGTCCGTTTTACGGACAAGCGCCGATCCATTAGCCTAATTGTGAAAATTTTGGTGTTCCGCTATCATAGAAGCAATAAGCGGATGTTGCTATAAAATATATAAATAGAATAGTTTTGGTCCAGAATTGTCTTCATTTTTTCATTTTAACTTTAGGGTGCTTTAATGCACTTTATTTTGAATGCATTATTGTAAATGAAAATGAACCTGTGTCATTTTTTCAAACTTTGGATCCAAAAACTCATTTTTAGCGTACGTGCATTGTGCAATACTTTTCAACACAGTTTTAAGAAGGGATGGTGGTGGTGTTGGCGAATATGCCCTATTCTGAATCGATCAAATCGCTACATAAAGCACTTCTGTAAAATCATGATAGTAAAATTATTTAATCGTTCGTAGTGTTGGCCACTGAACGAGTGATAGTGCTTCAGTTTATAATCCTATTTTACCATTCATCAATTTTGATTGTCGTTTTGTCATAAACAGGGTTGTCACATTTGTGGAATTTTTTTGCTGTTTTTTGTTTTTGGTAGTATGTGGGGCTTGTGGGCCATAAGTATGTATATAACTATCGCTCTGAAGTGTTTCAAGATTTTTTTGATGGTATATACTTGCCTTAAAGCCCTTCCAAGGATAAGACGCTTAGCGATCATTATCTCTGCTTGATGGCTTCGAACAAGCAGCAATTTAAGTGGATGAGAATTCGAAGAAATCTACAGGAGCTTTGGATAGCTGGAAACTCTTTTAAGCAGGTGATTATTCCTCAAGCACGGAGTAGTCATTCCGTTGCAAGGAAAAGTGTGAAGATCGTCTATATAGTTAGCGTCTGAGACTGTCCGACTACAGTAGATTAAATATGCTTTATACAACAACAACATTTCGGTTCCTGGTGCGTAGCTAGTCATGTGAAGTATTTTGGAATGTGTTGATAAGAACGTAAAAAGAAATTTAAAGTATTTTTTTGTGACTGATGTATCTTGTTTTGGCCCACCCTTTATATTACACATTTTTAATAATCTTAAAAATTCAAGATAAATTTGTAGAAAATCCTGAAAACTTGGAAGAGTAAATTTTCCCATGATCCACAGAGTGATTCCATGCAATTGGCCGTCCAACGGGATGTAAAAAACTGACTCTTAGGGTCGTGCGCACCAACGTAAGTTAACTTCGACCCTCGGATTATCAATTTTGTATCTTCTAGACCGTTCGACGTATTAGAACAAAATAAATTAAATTCGCAAGTTCAAAGGGGTCATTTTTGAATTACTTTGTAATTATAGCGATTGGCCCGGTCATTTGTCTGAGTTTTCCCCTAAAGTTTTGTTAGTCCTCGGCTCAAAGTTAATCCACCTTGGTGCATACGACCTTTAGCACATGTTCTGTTTTGATGTAGCACACGGGAAAAATTTCATAGTTTGATATTTCTGTTTCTGTGGCAACTCTGAGATGCTGTATTGCACAACACTGTGCGTACGATACGTTGTATCTGTATTTCTTTTCAAAGCTGCTGGTATAGCGTCTTTTCAGTGGAGATTCAGAAGCTTTGCAATTGATTTTAGCCACAACCAATGAAGTGTGAAAGGTTCTTTTGTGAATGTTTTGATTTATAATTTTACTGTAGAAATGCGAGCAGATGTATTTTTGAATTAGAAGGAGCTTACAAAATCACTTCCTTTCTTAAACATTAGTTAGAGATTTTGAATTCGGCAAAATTAAGCAGCTATTAGTACAAATGTGTTTGAATCACTCTGGTTCATCAGTATCTGCTTTTGAAGAATTACCGGTATTGTATGTTTGTATTGCAAGTGTTTTGCTATAAAATCTGTAAATTTTCGTGAGAACTTGCCAAATTCTCAAAAGTTTAGGGGACCTACACAAAGTGGTCGCTCACAAGGCAGTCAACGATAAATTATCAGGTTTGTCAAAATTCAGCTCCATATTTTAATGCAATCACAAACACGAAAAAATTGTCTACTCTGGTACAAATCTATAGATCACACAGTTGCAAATGAGCTATTGCGACGCGTTTCGACCTTGCTCAAGGGTCTCATCTGGCAAAAAAAAAAACTATGAAAGTCTCCAAAAAGTCAGGTAAGCACAGCAATGGAAAAATTTTTTTACAAGCGCATAAGTAATTACATCAAAACCTGCAGTACAACTCCAAATACGGGCAAGTTTGCCACAGTAAAGGGTTGGGCTAAAAAGCACAAATGCAGCAGCAACAAATGCTGCATTTGTGCTTTTTAGCCCAACCCTTTACTGTGGCAAACTTGCCCGTATTTGGAGTTGTACTGCAGGTTTTGATGTAATTACTTATGCGCTTGTAAAAAAATTTTTCCATTGCTGTGCTTACCCGACTTTTTGGAGACTTTCATAGTTTTTTTTTTTAGCCTGATGAGACCCTTGAGCAAGGTCGAAACGCGTCGCAATAGCTCATTTGCAACTGTGTGATCTATGGATTTGTACCAGAGTAGACAATTTTTTCGTGTTTGTGTTTGCATTAAAATATGGAGCTGATTTTTGACAAACCTGATAATTTATAAAATCTGTACCAGCAACCAGGACGTCTGAAGGCGAGTCGAGAAGAGTCTAACTCCTCTCAACATAAGTTTCCGTTTGGTGGTTTGCTTTTTATTAACTTGAGAAAGTTCATGCTCTGTTAAGTTTTATTTTTTTGTAGCTTGCATATGCAGTCAACTCCAGTTAATCGGACACAAATTGTCAAGGAACGGAATTACCAAAAACAAATACGGCTAACTCTTTAATCTGACAACCTCGCTAATCGAACATTATGCACTGGAACTAATCGTGTCCGATTAACTGGAGTTGACTGCATTTAACTAATTTTTTGTAACTTGATTTTGAATTTAAACTTTTAACCTAAACGGAGAAACTGCTGCATTCTTTTTCTCGATCAGTTAAATTGTTTATTTCAATGCCAAATGGTAGAATTGTTTCTACTAATTTTCGTAAGCAATGCTCAGTCTGTCAACAAGTGGAATCATTTCAAAAATGGTTGCAGTGTTGTTTTGTGATGTTTTGCAGGTATTTCAAAATGGAACTACGTTCGTTAGGTTATATTGCTGTAGGCTTTTCCTCTTTAGCTGTCACCTTGCTGACTAGTTTCAAATTTTGTTATTTCTTGTCATCTAACCAAAGCGGGCTATTGGTAGAGTCAATCAGTAAGCATGGCTTAAGTAAGTCTTTTTAAATTATTGAGTTTTAAATTGCTATGTCATTTAGTCTTCTTTTGTTCTTGATGGCCGTTAATTGCATAATACGTAAATGCATAGTTCCATATACGCGACAAATAGCCGCCCCATTTTGCCAAAAAAGTATACAGTGTAACAAAAATGTGATTCAGGAGCCCCCTCAAAAATATATACTCATGTTTTATGTTTTGTATGTCTATTGTTAATAACAGCGGCCTTATGCTGACATTTTATTGTAACATTCTGCTGCCACCCACAAGAAAGAGCTGGGTAATTTCTTCAGACTATAGCATGTTGAGCACACTTTTGTCAAAGTATATAGAAGCAGTAGCTCAATTGAGCTTTTCAATAGCAAGTTAAACTGTTTTTGAATTTCCAGATTCAAATGAAATTGCACTTGCTTTGTTGCTTGTTATTTTCTTTGTTGTTGTTCATTCCCTGTTTGCAACTGAGTGGTGTAAACGCTTGTTCGACTTTTTGAGTGTGACTGCCATTCATCGGTCTATTTATAATCTGATTTCTTCAATAGCTTTACAGGTAAGTGTACCGTACAAAAATGTCTGCATCAAAGTTGAGTGCTGTGTTAATTCTTTCTTGCGTAGACATATGTGTAATATAGCTTATGTTCTTTTCAATTCATGTGACCTTCATTGCAATATTTGCCAGTTGCACGTCAGTTTTGAAGCGGAGATAATTTGGCTGATTTAAATAAAAAATGGCCAATAGGTTGGATCAGGAAAGATTGGTTCAAGACAAACGATTTCTTTCATTTGACGTCATTACTTGCACTTTTTGTTGAGGATGTTTAAAATTTTTTTCTCAATAACGCTTTTTCGTCCTCGATACACACGGTGCATCAAGTTAGAAACATTCCTTAAGCAGCGATTTTTTCTTCGAACGAAACCAAAATTAACCGATGTCTGCCAAAGCGTTCAATTTTTTGTGGTGACGGTTTTCTTGCTAAAATTTTCCAAGAATTGTGTACTGGATGGAAACAATCATTAGCTAAATTTTTTTCGGTTTAGAACTCGTATTAGACTCCAGTAACACTAACGCATTTGTTAGAGTATAGTGTATCTTGACATAAACGAACTGAAATTTTTCATTTAGAGCAAAGCTCTAAAACTGAATTTGTAACGGCTGGCCACTTAAGAAATGTTTTAAGTGATGAAGCTGGAAGAACATTTGTGAAGCTTTTGTTTTGCTTGAGTTGCATATCGGTGTAATGTTTGGTGGAACTGCGGTAGAGTGTTAAATTCGGAACGCTAGACCTTCAGTGTCTTTGCTTTCGTAGCTGCTTCTGTAAGAGACGGCCAACTTAGCTATCGAAAATATTTCCGTGGTATATTTAATCTAAAATCATGAAAATTGTACACAATATTCTTTGGAAAGCTCCGCAGCTTTTATCTCATAAGTTTATTTTATTGCTAGGTTTTGATGCGCTACTGGGCAATTTCAAATCTTCCTTTAGTATGGAATTATGGCCACAATTACTTCGTTATTACGTTGTGTCAAATTGTTCACGTGATCGGGTGGTTGAGCATCTTTTCCACTATCTACATTCTTGATTTCCACGAGTTCATCGGTTTAAAGCAGGTCAGTTTGTTGACATTGTTCTATATTTTTAAAACAAGTTTTAGCATCGGTCGTTTCAGTTTCGGTTGTGCGATTGTGTCTTCACCCTTCTCATCAAAACAGCAATATTATTTGTCTCAAAAGCTAATTTTAATTACTGCTTGCTTTTTTTCAAACCCTTTTTAGTGACTAGAGTAGTGGAAATGAAGGAGTTTTTCGATGCTGAAAACTTAAAGCTATATTTTTCGATCAGCAATCAGGTTCGTCGTAAAAACGATAACCTTAACGAAAAGCTGAGTTTTTTGCTTGCTTCTTTGCAACTAACTTAGCTTGCTTGATTTTGTAAAGTGCGCGCCATGTTACAATGTTGTGAATTGTTGCAGGTTCAGTTTTACTTGAATGATATGGGATGTCCTCTGTCTGTTAAAACCACTGGTGCGCAAAACTTTTTCAACAACATGAGGCACCCTGTTGCCTTCGGAGTGCTGGTTGTACTGTGGATTGTTCCTTGCATGTCAGTGGACCGGCTTTTGCTGGCTTCTGGTAAGCGCATCTAGTTTGCTCTGTGGCAGTGTCCATAGTGTTTGTTTTCGTCTTAAATCAATCACGCTTAAGTTTTTTTTAACAAATTGCACTTTTTTGGTGAGTCAGCTTGCGCCTAAAAAATCATTAATTTTTAGCAACAATAGACAATGCAAAATTGAGTCGGAGTGCGCTCATCAGAAATGTTGATTCGATTCTATAAATCCGCTTAAGCGTTGCATAGATAAATAGATATAGAAGCATTCTTGATAAGAATTATCTACCCCAAAGCTATGGCATGTGAGTAACGCGTTTTGGTGTTTTGCTGATTATTTATCCTTGTGTGTTGTTTTGATGATATTGTGATAAAAGCTCATGTTAAACGGATTTACGATTTTGTTTATTTTGAAGTTATCGAAGTTTATTAAGTATTTCAATGGTAATGAGAAGTTATTTTAAAAAGATTCCCGCAGTTTGCTGCCAGAGTTTTTTCGTTCAGCTTAGATTTGTTTTTTGCTGTGTTATTAGTAAGTTGCTATACTTTTTCAGGTTTTTCTCTATATCTTTTCCATGGGAGCAAGCTGAACAAAGAAAATTACGAGTATGTGTCGGAAATGTACACCAAAAAAAGCCATTCGTTAGACGATTCCAAGCATGAATAGAAACACGTATCAACCGAATCGCTTTTTATCGTCGCTTTGTAAGAGTTGACTGAAGGCAAACTTGCCTGGATGAATGGATAATCCGTTTTGCATGAGGTTTTCAATCGTCTTGATAAAAATCAACACGATTTCGTCATAAGCGCGATCATTCTAAAAAACCTTGACACAGGAAAAAATTTTCCCGAGTTAAGTATTGTTCAATTCTCTTCCGGAATTTCACTTTGTGCTTACAATTTCTGGTATTATTGAAATTGGCTTGTGTTGCTTGTCAATTTATGTTTGTGTTCAATCAAACATGACGTAATTGCGTTGCTTATGACGAAATGGGTTTGTTGTTTTTTTTCACAAGCAAACAACGGTAGCATCATTGCAAATCTCAAGCAAAAAGGCTTGCTTGTACTTGTCGGCTTGTTACGAGTATCTTTTGTGTATGCGCCTTCGTTTTTGCTTCGTCATTTATGTCTTTGAATCAGTCTGTGGTTGTTAAATTTGTCTTTATTTGTGTACTTTAGTTTGTACTCCACCTTCGTTTACCTAGTTTTGCACACTTTTTGATGGAATTGATTACTGAGTTTTTTAAGTCAACATTTTTTTGGTGCTTCGCTTATGCGATACTGGGCTTTTCATTTCAGCCGTTATTTTGTGATCGGCTTTCTACTGATCTAATTATGACGTGCAGTCACAAATTATATCTGTATCACCTGCTTCGAGAAATGGCAGAAATTGAAAAATTGAAAAAAAAGCGATACGGTACTAAAAATAGGGTTGGAAAAATTACTTGTTTTTGCTTTAATTACAATTACAAGGAAAAGATTCTCAAAACATTGCAACCAATTTACGTTCATACGAAGCCTCGAGTTTTGCTTATGTCAACAGAGTGAATTTTTTTGTATTACTATCCTAAACGTATCAAAGCCCCATTCCTCTCTATCTTTGTTCTTCCATCAATTTTTGTTCAACTTTAATTTTGCAATACGTAATTTCGTTTGTAAGCAATTTTCAATTATGTCATTGAATTCATATCGCTTCCAGCAGCATTATGGTTTTTAGCTAAACCATGATATCATACCGCAATTATTGTGCAAAAGAAAATAAGTTTTAACACAATTAAAAATTGTAAGAAAGTTAAACAACTTCAAGTTACAACTATTATTTAACGCTACTTTAACTTTTACCAGTAATATCACATATTTAGCATGATCATACAAAATAGAACCATCAGTATCGCTTCGACATGCACACAAGGGCAAACAAGAAAAAAAGGACACAAAGTCTTAATATCAAAATCAGCATTGAAGTTACAATGGTTGCTTATCAACAATCATGTTTGTTGCTTGCTTGACCCAGTTAATACTTAATTATGGACGTTAACGAATCATATTGAAATCAATGAGCAATAATAATTAGCAATTATTAACAAATTAGAAACAACACAAGAAGTTAACGGTTAACACTATGAGAAATATAATTTTTGACTGGATAACCGAATTTTTTTCATATATAATTTTTACTAGTGGGTAACCAAAGCGTATCTAAAACAACACTAGCAACAGATCGAAGTACGCCGATGTCTAGGCCTGTTTTGAAAAATCGCCATGCCATAGATGCTTTGACCAACTCAGTCTTTTTGGCAAGTATTCTTTTACATGTTTTCCACCGGTTACAGTCACATCTGAGGTCATAGGCCAATTCCATGTTGGGCTATTTTTTGGCTTGGAGTTAGTGCTAGTTATGATTAGAATAGGTGCTAAGTTTAGGTTATGAATATGATTAACATTATCTCGAAACTAACTCTTAACTATCCCTTACCTACTTTGATGTTCGGTTTGTGACGTCAGATGTGATGGGAACCAGACGAAAATATCGATATCGAGTTGCAACCGGAGGAAAATTAATATTGTTCAAACACATTTTGTTATCATCTATGTTAGTGAATAATAGAGTAATTGTAATTGAAAATTGGTAGAAAATTTTTCGATTACAATTATCGACTTTTGAAAATTTTCAGGTTACAGTTGCATTAAAATCCTGTAATTTAGTACAATTTTGTCAATTACAATTTTTCCAAGCGTGACTGGAAAATGGCGAAACTTCGATGGCGCCATTGAATAGCTATAAACGCAGTTGTATGAGAACGAAGACTTCGTTTGCTTTTAATTTTCGATTTTGGTTGTTAGTGTTTTTGAAAGGGGAAAAGTAAGTAAAAATTTCTCGTTAGTCATTACAACCATCATCCAGTTCCGTCAGTTTACGGTACGGGTATTTTTCAATAGTGGTATTTTCAGATATCTCTTGTAGTTATAAATTAGGTTTCTATGCTTTTTGAGATTTTTAATGTCCATTCCATTACACAATCATGGCTTGATGCGTATCGAGAGTTTCTATATTTATTTGATAATGAACTGGCCTGTCCGTCCAGCAATTTTGCCCCTCGTCTCTGGATCTGAGCTCTGAGGTCTTTCCTTCAAATTCAGGGCCTGTAAACCTGGATACTACCCGAGAATGCAAGTGTGAGCTTCAAAGCTTATCACCAAGTTGCTTGCTTGTGTGTAAAACGGCGAGTATGATGTATCATTGATCATATTGACTTCAATAAAAATATTGCATGAAATACTATCTAAAATAGCGACTGCATCAGCCGCTGCATCCTTTGTCTTCTACCCGCTTTCAAGCAAAATCACTGCCCTTGATGGCAACTTTGGCTGTAAATTACTAACAATATGCACCTCCATTTTGCTGTTGCTGGAAATTAAGAAAATATTTTTGAAAATAGCGGATTGCCCAATGTTTGCTGTTTCTGGAAATATAGAAAATATTTTTGAAAATAGCGGATTGCCCAATGTCCAAATTCTTCATGTTTTATGATCAGTACAAAAGATTGTATTTTCAAGTTGGTTGTCAACTGTTTTAAATAATTTTGCACGATTTTCTGCGTTGTCGTAGTAAACGTAAAATTTGATTAACGTTTCGTTGAGGTTCGCAATAAACTTATGTTTGTTCAAGCAACTTAAAAGAATGTGACAAAAATTTTGTGGAAAAGATTTGTAAAACCCCATATGGGAATCGCATAGAGAAGGTGAGGATAAATTAGTGCATGATAGAGTTGCTGTAGAATTTACTTGAGGGAAATTCAATTTTTTTAGTATACCCACAGCGTAGGCGATTTTACGCTCAACAAATTTGACATGTACATCAAAAATAAGTTTTTGCCAATCCATAGTACTAAGTACTGGACGGTACTATTAACAGCTATTAGACTAAAGATTTTTGGTTTTGTGCGACCATTATAACCCATTTTGTTCAGCTACTTGTACAACCCATTTTGTGCATTGAGAAGGATCCCGGTTTCGTAAGTCGTTTTCTTATAAGAATTAGTAACTCGTTTAACCATGACTTTATGACGAAAATCGTGACTCGAGAGATGATTATTATAGGATGACATTGATTTTATTCAAACAGTGGAATCTGATTCAAAATCGTATGGAGCTTACCATTCGGTTGCAGACGCAGTGCAGTGCAGACGTATTTCTTTGTACTTCTCTCTGATTTGTACCAACAGCTAATGCTAACCTTAGAATGACAGGCGAAGTTAGAAACACCAAAACATGAAAGATGTTTCGAGCTCTAATACTGGTTGCAAAGAGCCAAGCAACTTTACTGAAGCTGACCGACAAAAATCAAGCAAAATTTATGATACTGGTATGGTTGAAAACTTGACAAGGCAAGTCTCAAATCTACAAAGGAGCCTGAAGATAGCGCTCGAAAATTTTGCATTTTTTTGCAGAAATAACTTCTTTTTAGGGATATTTTAATAAAACAATAATGCTTTTAAAACGTCACTTAGAAATTGGCAGTGCAAACATGATTAAACTGGTTGCATAAATGGGTTAATTGGGAGGTGGCTAATGGTAAAATTTTAGTTCTCTTATTTAGATGCTAGTAAATTATAAAATCGAATAGTCCAATAAAACTCACACTGAGTAATCTGTTTTGTCTACAGTTAATGGAGAAAAAAATAAATGGGGGGTCTAATGAAAAGAGATTTGAGAGAAATGATTGGTAATTAACTAATACTGAATAGCCCCCCTATTCCTTAGTTTATAGTACCTATATTTGTTGATGACACCTATGTTTAGCATTTGTACGCTTGCGATCAAATTTGATGGCGTAATTTTGACCATTTTTCAGTTTTCATTAATTTGTTGGGTTTATTTTTAACAAATTAGCCCTCCCCCCTAAATAAATGTTACAAAAGATGTTTTAAATCACTATTTAGTCAACTCCAGTGCATTTAACAGTCTCAAAAGAGCCAAAAACGTAGTGTTTTTCTTATTCTGCATTTTGGTCGGTATGCCAATGGGGGGGGGGGGCGATAGCCCTGCCCCCCCTGACTAGGCTACTGACTTCACCTCTGCTAGCAACCATGCGAATAAAAATTGCTTTTTTGTCCTCACTATCCTCTTAATGCGTTAATTTCTGACGTTGTGTCGCTACTTCCTCTTCCTGACTCTACGTGTTATTATTTTGTAACTGTGCATTCGCTATTGTTGTGGTGATCAAGAATAAAAAACGAATGATTGAGCGTGATCGCAATCTTTTTATGACATCACAGAATAATGCAAGAAAGAAAAGTTAAAGGAGACCTATAATGGCGCTGGAAAAATAATATTTCAACATAGTTTTAACTTCTTTTGAACCCAGCTGCATAAGCATGGCTTCAGAAAACCTTTTTTACGCCAAGCGTAGACCAGAGCTGAACCCGGTCTACTGTACGTGATGTGAACGTACGAACGTATTCAGATCCACAGCCTACTGGACCTGCGGTCAAAGGTGGGGAGCTTATTTCACGCACAGTAGACTTACTTAGCCCGGTCTACTATGCGTGAAATCGTGAACGTACGAACTTATTCAGATCCACAGCCTAATGGAAGGGAATCAGATCCACCACAGCCTACTGGACCTGTGATCAGAGGTAGGCAGAGCAAGCCATAACCGTTTCGCCTCAAGCAAACACGCAACAACACTCCAAAATTCTTGCGCAGTAGAAGCTAGTCATGCAAAAGTCACGAAGGCAGCCGCAATCAAGCGTAACCCTCCATTGCCTTTTTCTCATACATTTGGTTTAAACACGGCATTTTGTCATTGCATTGTTGCGATTGGCGTAGTGCAGTAGTTAACTCTTTTGCCTTCCAACCATCGCAACTGGGTTCGATTCGCACTTGGGTTACGAACTGTAGAAGCTAGTCATGCAAAAGTCACGCAGGCAGCCGCATTAAAGCGTAACCCTCTATTGCCTTTTTCTCATACATTTGGTTTAAATTTGACATTTTGCTACTGCATTGCTGCAACCTGCGTAGTCTAGTGGTTAACGCATTCGGCTTCGTGCTTTGGTGACGAACGCGTGGAAAGGATGTAGGCCTATACGGAGTATAGATGCAGTACGCAGGAACGGGAAAGGAAATGCATGAAGCAATCTTCTTTTTGGAAAACCTTGCATTACAGTTAGGGTTGGGGCAGCGATGCCAGCCTGAGGGAAAGCAATTACGTGGCAGCAGCTTTTTCGCAAGCCCATCGCATTTGTTAAACACTGCAAAATAAATGGCACAGCATAATGCATTATTTCAGCACAGACACGTAGCCAGAAATCTGCAGTGGAGGAGCTGTTTCGGAGGTTTAGGGGCGGAGCAACTAGCGCTAGATAATTCTGTATATTTTTGCAAAAATAACTTAATTTTAGGCCTATTTTGATGAAAATCAATGCTTTTACAACGCGGCATTAAAACTAGCAGTGCAGAAACATGATTAAACAACATAAGCGTATCCAGGATTTTTAATTGGGGGCAAACCAGTAATCACATGCAATGACGTCATCAGAATTTTTCGAAGGAAGATTTTTTGTGAGACAAAGATAACGTAGAATGGAAGATCAGAAGCGTGGCCTGGTTTGACACTTAACCAGGATTTTGCTGAAAGGAGACGGCTTAAACCAAAAATTAAAAAATGATAATGTTTGAGTGTATCTCCAACGTATATCACAAGCTGCTGGACAATTTTTTGTAATTTTTTTAAAGGAAAGCTATTTTAATGTTGTGGGATCACATTTTGCCATAGGTTGGCAAGTTAATGCAAAACGTTAGCTTCGTTAACCGTTAATCCGTTAACAAACTTCACACCTCCGTTAACGTTAATCCGGTATTTTCAGCTTTAATTAACGGAAGTTAATAAAGTCCGTTAATCCGTTAACATTTTGCGTGTAATTTACATTTCTTTTTATTCACTCGCTTCTAGAACACGTATTGACGCCGTTGAGCTGATTGTAAGGAAATATTTATCGCTATGGTGTCTTTTTGTGTTTTGGAAGTTACATTTTAAAGTCTAATCTAATTTCAAGATAAAAATAAGTTCAAATGCACAACGAAGCTGCGATCGGAAAATCTTTGGAAATTGCGAACAACGATAATTAATAAACCTATGAGGCTGCAGGTTATTATTTGCCACAAAAAAAGAACTCCTTTCTTCGCTTTGTTCCATAAAACTCGTGCGAATACGCAACAAGTGTTACCAGTGCAAACTGGTTTGTACCTGTCTGATGAAGAAATGGTGCGAGATATTAACGATAAAAATCTTAACGGAAGTTAACAGAACTTAACGGAAGTTAATTTAGTCCGTTAACATGAAAAAACTTTTTAACGGATTAACGAGTTACTGAAAAAGTTAGCTTCGTTATTAACGGATTAACGATAAACGGACTTATGCCCACCTAGGCATTTTGCGTGTGTTCAGAGCCATTTAAAAGAACTAGATTTTTAAGATTTGGAAGCCAATTGAAAAAATTAAATTGTTCAATCCTCCTTTTACCGACAATTTAAGTTCAAAACAAGTTCAAAATCTTGCATTTTTGGGTTAAATTTTGTAACATCAAACTGTAAGGTTTTAAAGGCCTCCTCAATTTAAATTAAGCAATTTTTCAATGATCGTTTCTCCTAGCTAATTTTTTTTTTAAAGTATTTTGTCGCGTAAAAATTGGCTAGGTGGAGGTGACTTGTTGATGAAAAATGGTACAATAGATGGTTACGCCTACTTAGCCGTGTAGCTATGTTATTGCTCGGGCCGTTTTAACATTACGCGTGGTTCTTAGCGATATGGAAATTTTAGCAGCATCTTTCTGCCAAATTTAGGTAAAAACCAAAAAGGTGCTACCATCTAAGTGCAGGGCCCTTGGAACTGTGACATATCATGCATCCGGCCCTGGTTATTGCAACAAGTTCATTAAAAGGTTAAATGAGAGTCTGAGGTGGGAACGTTTAGGACAAAATCCATTAATTTCACCCGGGATATATTTACATTGATTAGCAAAGTTGAATAGCGGCAACTCGAGTGAAGACCTTTTTTTGGAGAGCCTTTTTTTATATTTTATAGCTTTTTTTATCGAGATCGATAATTGAGGAGCTAATAAAACAAGATTTTAGAGAAATAAATAACTTGATAAAGTGATTGATAGATTTGAAAGAAATAACTTAATAAGATTGCTGAAAGCCCCCTCTTCCATTCCTGAGCTTATATATTTTTTGTGTTGTAACCTACCTTCAGATTTTACAATCGATCAAATTAGATTATTAATTTTGCCGTTTTTCAAAGTTTTTACTGATTTTTGAGTTTTATTTTCAACAAATTAGCCCCCCTAAATAAATGTTTCAAAAGATGCTTTGAGTCATTTTTGAGTCCAGTCCATTGCAAAAGGCAGCTCAAGAATTATTAAAACGTGGGATTTTCCTTATTTTCCATTTTAGTCGAGAAGCCATTAGGGGATGCTGTAGTCCTCTCACGGCCCCACTATCTAAGCTACTGTTTCGGCCTATGTCACGCCAGGAGCGTAGCCAGTAATTTGCATTGGGGGGCTGTTTTGGAGGCTGGAAACAACATCAAACTATCTTGATCGAGATTTTGATTGGTGATCTTCAAAAAAAAGGTCTTCATCCTAGCTGAAAGCGACTTTTTCTGGTTAATATCAGGTTCTTGACCAATTCTCATCCCTAATACGAGTAATACCATTGAGGAGGGGGGCTATTTCCGTTTTTAGTGCAAAAATCCGCCTCAAAAGTGCTAAAAACAGAGTATTTTGCATACTCTTCAGGCCAATGGGGAGGGGGCTTGAGCCCCCCAGCTTACGCTACTGTGCAACGCATTTGAATGTAACAATTCAACAAAATGTCAGTTTATGGGGGTATAGTACAAAATCAAAGTTATTGGGAAATTTTCGCTGTTTCGACGCTAACGTGAGAGACAAGCGAGGCAGCAAAGAAGTTTTTCAAACACGTAGCTCTGCTTCAACAATCAATTGCTTTCTTAGCTTTGTTTTGATGTAAGTCGAAGCTGAAAAAATTTTCACGCTAAGTAACTGGTTGAAAATGCACCATCAAGAACTTAGAGACGAATATGTGTTTTCAAGTGGTCTCTAGAGTCGAGACCAGGGTTCATTTTTATATCTTAAGTGAAAATTGGAATTTTTAGATCTTGAGTGCAAAGTGGAGTCGCATCAAAATTCATCAGTTTTTCTATTTCTTTAAGATTACGGTTACATGTGCTGACGCCTGCGATAAAACGGGACAAGGAAGAGGAGAAAAGCTTGCTATACTGATTAAAAATCGACCAACCATGAAATGTTTTTTTAATCAATAAAACCATTGGAATCAAATATAGAAAGAAGATATTTTGCATATCGGCGATTGGAGATCACCATTCTAATTGACTCACTGCCCAAACTACTCTAGCCTACGATGCGAAATCAATACTCAAAACAAATTATGCACGCTACCAGTATTAATAAACCAAAAAAATTATTGACTTCCTTTCAAAAATACAAGCATTTAAAAATGCTTTCCCATCAACCTAGTGTTACTCATCAGGCAGATAACTATGTGAAGGAGTGCTACCTCACAGTTGTGAAAAAGTTTTAGAAATAGCTTTAAGAGAATTTTCATTCTAAATCGTTGCAAAAAAAAACTTAAGAGGTGGTGCTTAAAAGGTGGTGTTTTTTTCATTTACCGCTTTGATTGATTGCTGAATGGGGAGTCATAGCAAATTCATCCTTCCCTGAATACGTTACTGATTTTATAAGTGGTTTTGGATGCCTGTTTTCTGCTATTTATGCAAGCTATTATAGGCTATAGTTTAACAATTGTTGCACCACTTTGTTTAGTTTTGTGACGGCATCATACTGTAGTTAGCTAATATCAATAAATTATCAATAAATTATATCAAATTTTGTGGCCAAGACTGATAGTAATCGGTTTTTGAAAAAAAACTCTAAAAAAATTTTCGGATAAACATGAAATTTCGAATTTATATTGCGTTTGCTGGCATTATATTGTTGAGCAATGTTTACATTGGAATTGCACCCCCACCAACAGCAACCATCTATGATTGGCAGTATTTTCTTTTCGGTGGAAACGTTAATTTTTTCCAAGCTAATCAATTTTGTGTAAATGACGGCAAAAAACTTGCTGTTATCAGGAACAGAACCGCAAGTGAAAAGCTGGGACCAATCTTTCACAATCTCATGAATTGTAAGTAGTAAGCAGCCCTGAAAAAAAAAGCATAATGCAGAAGGCCTAGCCAGTAGGTGCTCTAACAGCCGAATTTTTGAAAAAATGTAATGGAGTTGTACACCAGGCATTTCAAATTAAAAGTTTTTCCTGAGGTTCCTCTGGTGTTCTAGGCTAGCTTTGATTCTACTGCAGCAAATGTGTGGGATCGTTTTTCTGTTTTTTTTTCTATCAAAAGTTGATGGCGATTTGCCATCACTACTGATAGCAGTGCTCTGAAGAAGCTAGTTGTTTCTAACTAGCGAAACGTCAGTAATAAAGTTAGTCTTTTGAGTAGCACCAGTGTGATTTCTCAAAACTAGCCTAGAACACCAGAGGAACCTCAGGAAAAACTTTTAAGCCGAGTTTTTGTTGAATTTATAATGCAACGTAAAACAACGGTAAAAACAAAACTATAACTCAGCTATGTTAATCTTATTTCACACGAGAAGGAAGGCAAAAATGCCATCAACTCGCTTATTTTTGAGAAAAATCTCTTCAAAAACAACAGAAATGGAAGCCTCTAGGACACATTTTGCAATCTTTAGCTTTGTCCTTGGCCTCGAAGCTCAAGTTCTTGGCGTTGGCCTCAACGCCTACAAGCAAGGGCATCGGCAGAAAACTTTTCAGGATGGGTCAATAAGAATTGAGCCAGTATTAACTACTGAAAACGAAAATTTTTTTGAATTTTGAGAGGTTTAGGAGAGCCGATGCAAGGACTTAAGTCATTTCATAGTATTACAATCAGCACTGCAAATTATCGATAACCATCAAATGCTTCCAAGTAGACTATTAGATTTTTAGCCATTCTACCAGAGCTGTGCACCCGCAACTTGAAAAGTAGCGGCGCTGCCGCTATTTGGCAAAAAAAGCAGCGGCGCTGCCGCTTGTCCCTACTAAAATAAAAAAAGTAGCGCCGCTGCCGCTACTTGCATACAAAACAGCGGCCGCTGCCGCTACTTTAGAAAAACATCTAGCAAAAAGAACCATGGCATTCAAATACGATACATAATGGTGAAATTTCAACTTTATTTACGACAGTTACAATTCAAGCTTTAAATGTACTGGAACAGGTTACAATCGGCATTAGCAAGCAGGCTTAAACGGTAAATAAGTAAGCACATCACAATTCAATTGGTTGTTGCCTGCTCCTTTCAAAACAAGCATTTCAAAACGCTGGTTGGTCAAACCAGCGGTTAAGAAACTACTTTAAGAAGTTACCCTTGGAAGTTACAATAGGAAGTTAAATTCCTTGTGGCATTTTCTACACAAATAAAAGGCATTAATTGTCTGTGTAGTCTAAAATCAGCACCATATAACGTAACAACAAGCATTTAATTATGACAAAATCGCGAGTGAGCTATCGCGACGCGTTTCGACCTTGCTCAAGGGTCTCATCAGGCGAAAAAACACTATAAAATAAATTAAAAACAAACAGAATACAATAAAATATTAACGTTGACCACGTGTTTTTTACGTTATATGGTGCTGATTTTAGACTACACAGACAATTAATGATTGATATTGCCTTGTGGCTGATCCTTTAAGTAGAGATCCCCTTAAATATTGAAATTGTGGCTTATTCTCATCGAGAAATAAAAGGCAATAAGAAATAGTTTGAATCACTTAAATAAGGTAAGGTTTTTACACGATGGCATACAATATTAAGCTTCTGCACACTTCTGTCCCGGCTCTTATACTGTAGCTCTGAAGTAGTCAATGTTTTTATCATACGCTGGCCCTCAATCACTATTATAATTCCTTGTGTAGAGGTACGATAGGAAAATTTATCAAGCAACCGAGTAATTAACATTTCTAAAAATTTTGTAGAAATGGTAGGTGATTAACATCCCTGCGGTGATTTCATCTAACTTTGATAAAAAAGAAGATCGAGCGGTTAAGAACTGGTGTTTATGAACTCGGAGGAAATACGTACGCAGTAATGACATATTCTATAGCGCGGGCAACATGCTACTCGCTGCTATATAGATACATGCTAAGTAAATGATTCACAATGCGACTCAAGTTACACGTATTTTTTCGACGAGTATAGCTCCATAACTAAATTATCTTTCAAACTTATTTATTACCTGGTTCGATTTATTTGTTTAATTTTCAGCGCACTAAAAATTTAGTTCTCAGTATTACTGTTCACTGTTGTAGCAAAATTTATTTTGCTATGCATTGATGTATATACTGTCCTTCTTGCAGTGCGCGAAGTATACTGTGGTCTGTGACCAAATAGCCAACAAATCATTTGTCCTACTCAATGCCAGCATTTTGGGGTAATATCGCAAAAAACCGTCTTTGCGATTTGCAAGTCATGCCCGGCGCCAAGATAGCGTGACTCGGGTGGCTTAAACAAATTTTTTTGGGGGAGGGGCACAATAAGTCTAATACTTCGAATCCGAGAGTGTGGACCAAAAAAAAGTCTTCAGCTCGAAATATGCGCAGATTTTCACGAATTCTGGGGTGAAGACAAAAAAGCTCTTTATCTCAAAAAATGCGCGAATTTTTACGAATTCCGGGGTGAAACCACAATAAAAGGGTCTTTGTTACAAAATCTGCAAAAAAATACAGCTCTTGCTCACGAATTCTGGGGTGATAACCAGTATCTTGGGAGTCTCAGGCCTCGAAATGCACTTCAGTGGCACTGAGTCTGTTACTTTCTTTGGGGCACAATCCTCGCTTTGGCGGGCGCAGTTCTTGTTTGGGGGCACAAGTAGTGCTTTGGGGGCACGGCCCCGAAATGCCTCCCGTTGCGTCGGGCCTGCTGCAAGTTTACAGCAAATTATCGAACTGTAACTATTGCATTTTCGTTAAAGAGATACTGCTCGAAATCGGTTTCATTGAAAAAATGAGAACTATTTGAGGTAACAAAGAGGTACCCCAAACCTTTTTCCACAATTTCCTTTATTTGCAAAAATACGATTTAATTCGTTTGACTCCGTATCAATGTCAACCTTGCATTCGCAATTTTGTGACATTACAAAAGGCATAATTTTGCAAAAATTCTTGCAAACTAAGAAAAGCGATTATTAACTAGTAGCCGGGAGTAGCCTAGCTATCACCAAATCTGAAAACTTGGCTATTGCCGCTGGAACCTGTAATCCTAGGCCACCAGTATTGATCTACAGTACAGTACGCCTTTTGTGATTTTACAAAATTGCGAAAAGCAGGGTTGTTGATAGTACTAGTCATAAGTGGGCACAAGTCCGTTAATCGTTAATCCGTTAATAACAAAGCTAACTTTTTCATTAACTAGTTAATCCGTTAAAAAGTTTTTTCATGTTAACGGACTAAATTAACTTCCGTTAAGTTCGGTTAACTTCCGTTAAGGTTTTTATCAGAGGTGGAGTCGAGGACACAAGGCTCGAGGCCAAGGCCAAAGGCACAAAAAAAATCCGAGGCCAAGGCTAATGACAGCCCTTCCGAGGAGAGACCTTCTCAAGGCCAAGGACGGAAATGCTCGAGGCCAAGGCCAAGGACCACGAACACAAGCGCAAGTGCACTCCAAAAAAAAAAAGGTCTGCACAAAAATTTTTCAGGCGATCTCCACAAAAAAACGTTTTTCAAAAGATTTTTCAGGCGCTCCGCATAATTTTAACAATTAAAAAAAAGTGCTGTCCTCGAGCCGAGGGCAGGCCAATTGTCGCGGACTTGAGGCCTCGAGGCCAAGGCCAAGGACTTCAAAATGTGCCCTCGAGGCCAAGGACGTCCTCGAGGACTCCACCTCTGGTTTTTATCGTTAACATCTAGCACCATTCATTCATCGTACCGGTACAAACCAGTTTGCACTAATTACATTTGTAGCGTATTAGCACGAGTTTTATCGAAGAAAGCGAAAAAAGAGCTATTTTTTGTGGCAAATAATAACGTGCAGCCACTAGCTTACGCAGGATTTTCGAAAGGAGGGCAGAAAATTTGAGAATAAAGAAGGCCAAAAAAAAAAGGTCTTCACCCAGATTCAGCCCGTTTTTCTATCCAGATTTTCTAACCAAATTTCAAACGGGAAAGGCCATGACTCAATTTTGCGCACTATTCTTAGATATTTATGCATTACTGGCACCCCAAAAGGGGGGGGCATGGCACCATGCCGTAATCTAAATACTCTTAATACGCTCCTGGCTGCAGCCTCATAGGTCCATTAATTATCGCTGTTCGCAATTTCCAAAGGTTTTTCGATCGCAGCTTAGTTAGTGCATTTGAACTTATTTATATCTTGAAATTAGATTAAGCTGTAGCATGTAACTTCCAAAACACAAAAAGAACACTATAGCAATAAATATTTCCTCACAATCAGCTCAACAGCGTCAATACGAGTTCTAGAAGCGAGTAAATAAAAAGAAACGTAATTTACACGCAAAATATTAACGAATTAACGGACTGCATTAACTTTCGTTAATTAAAGCTGAAAATAACGGATTAACGTTAACGGAGGTGTGAAGTTTGTTAACGGACTAATGGTTAACGAAGCAAACGTTTTGCATAAACTTGCCCGCCCATGGTACAAGCCAAACGGATTAAAAGTATTTTCGCGAATAACAAGAATTTGGAATTGTGGAAATAGGTTTGGGGCAACTCTTTATTACCACAAGTAGTTCTCATTTCTTCAATAAAACAGATTTCAAACAGTATCTCTTGACAATAACGAAGAACACCTGCATTAAAAGCAACTGTCTAGTGCGTATGTGCATTCTGTACGAATAAGAAGGGAGTGTCAGAAATCGACTGTCAAGTAGCATTAGTACTTACTACTTGCTTTCATAAAAAAATGATTGGTCTTGTTCTATGTGGAGTTTCAGTTGCTTGCAATTTTCCCAAAACGATGACAACTGATAAACTTTACCAACGCATTGATTCGTATGTTAATTTACACACAGAGTTTACTTTGGCCCGCTACCAGACCACATTATTTGTTGAATTTTGCATGGTTCAGAAAAAATTGGACCACGTGCGGTAAAACTCGCCTTCATTAAACCACGACAAAACGTCACAAAGGTAGCATTGTTGGTTCTATTAAATTAAATAATGCAGTAGCAAGAGCAGAGTGAAAAAAAATTGTGAAGACTGCAAACGGTACTCTGTAAAAAATTTTTGGGTCAGGACGACCCAAAAAAATGTAGTCAAAGACGACCCAAAAATTTTTAGGTACAGACGCGCCCAACCCAAATTTTTTGGGTCAAAAAATTTGGGTCGCCGAGACCCAAAGCCTTTTGGTTGCCACGACCCAAAGCCTTTGGTCGCCACGACCCAAATTATTTTTTGGTTGTAGCAATTTGTTAATTTGCATACCAACACAATGATGTTTTCTTAGAATCAGCTAAAAATGCCAGCATATAGCAAAAACAGAAAGACTTAACAAAATAAAACTGTGTTGAAAACAACAAATTTTAAAACCAGACATCTGGTACAGTTTTATTTCATATATGGTTTTAACAATTGAGCTCTTCAAGGTACGTAAAAAAATGTAGGTTCTTGCAGTAAACCATTAGCCTACAATTGCATTATCTTTAAAAAAAAAATACCAAATCAACAAAAGTTGAAAAACTTAGTTTAGTATCGATTTTTTAAACCTGGGATCGTACGATTGTGCTATGAATAGAGAAAAACAATATTGCCGAAAATCAGAAAAGCAGTATAATCAATGGTATCAACAATTCAACTAAACTCTGAAATCACATCACTCAATCGACGTAACATATTTTTTGTATCATAAGGAACACCTAATATATTTTTCATTTCGTAAAAAAATGAAGGTGCGTCTTTTGTATGGATTAGAATATACTTTCCATGATTTAATTTAGTGCACCTTATATAAAAAAAAAGTAAAAGAAAAATGGTCAAATATTGATAAGGCATCTTATGCTCAGATGCGCCTAAAAAACATAATATGTTGAAAATCACAAAATTGCATTTGTACAGTTAACTAAAATTATGTAACGAAGTAATCAATAGTTAAAAAAAAAGTACCGCAACCAGAAAAACACTAAAAACTATAAAATGCAACCATTATCTGCGCCTTTTTAAACTAGAAACACAGAAAATGTTGACAGACAGAAAGAATTCGAAGTGACTCGATGGTGCATGTAAAATTAAAGCAAATAGGAAGACTACTGCACTAGAAATTTTTACCGAAAATTTAAATCGATTCTCTAAATTTTAAAACCTGTTCAAACCTGTTACCCACACTCTAAAACTAAAATCTTGACCTTAAAATGCGCGAGTGAATAATCTTCATTCACGTTTTCCTCTACTTTACATAAAGTTTCTGGGTGAAGTAGTCACTTTTTAGCGATTATTGCTGCTCCAACAACTTCAAAAAATGCGAAAGAGCTAGCCTATAAATCAAATCTTTTATCGGCTAATCTACAAATCATACTGGTACCATACATCTCTCAGAAGAATGATCAGAGGTGGGCAGCGCAAGTCATGAAAGTTGCGCCGCAAGCATTTCCGCAAGCCCTCAAAAATAATTACGACGCAAGCGCAACAGCACGCGCAAGTGTGAGGTTTTGAAAAGTATGATTTTAAAAGGTGGATTTGCGCAGTATCCGTTTTTGTCCGCTCTTGTTTGTTTTCGAACGTATTTAGCTTTTCCATGAAAAAGTATGTTGTTTTTCGTCCGCAGTTTTACATGTCTAAATTCTAACCATAACGTACATTTTAGATAAAACTTTTCAGAATAAAAATTTTTGTAAAGGGGTACAGTTCTATTTTGAAATTCGCTGACATCTTTCATACACGAAATTTTTGAACAAAATTTTTATCACCATGTTATACAGTTTACTTAGTTAGTGCAGATATGGAGTAACGAAAATGCGGACGAAAAAAGCGCATAAGTTTTCATCGAGAAGCAAAAAAATGTACGAAAACGGACAAAAGCAGACGAAAAAGGATTACAGTGTAAATCCACCTGCATTGGTCCAGTATGCTCAAACTGCACTCGGTTAAGGTACGAAACCAATACGATACGTTATTTAAAACAAATTATCAAGCTACCAATTAGTAAACATAAAATTATTGATTTCCTCTCAAAAATACTAACATTTGGAAAAATGGGCATCGCTCAACCCCGCTCGCATTGGGCGAATAACCTCTTTAACTAATAAAAAAAGACGCTTTACTCCTACACTTCAGAGAATTGGGGTGTTAATTTCCACTAATAAAGTCGTCATGTGATGGCAAGAAAACGACTTCGCAGTCGTTGTTTTGTCTAATGGCTCGTCAAAAAAATTGGTGACCAGTTTCGATACATTTGTGCTTCTGGAGCAATTAGCATCACACTCTGACGAATGGAGCATTCTAAAAAAATTATGGTGTTTTTTGTTTAAAAAAAGTTAAACCATCTAATACTTAAGAGCTACCGATGCTGTCACTCTTGTTAGCAATATCTTTTAAATCTTTCCGGTCTAGCAAAAAGGTTGTAAATAGTAGTTTTTTTGTTTCTTGTTTTGAATTACGGTATAAGACGTAATACTATTGCTGTTGCAAGCTACGCGTTACGTTTTGCCCAATGTAATTTTAAGATTTTTTGGGAACGTGTAACGTAGTTCTAGAAAGACAATTACCACAATAATTTTTTTTTCAATCCTTCTGCGTGCTTGAAGCACGCAAAACATTAAGCTTTAAAACTCTGGCCTACAAACGTCAAAACCACACAATAATTTTTCTGTTTAAAATTTTATTTTACTATACCATTCTTTGAAATACTCAATTGGAAAATTTGAAAAATCGGCAAATGTTTCAGAGAAAAGTTACAGCAAAAGAAGACCCTTGCTGTGAATTCAATCGAAGTTTTGCAAGCAATAGACGAAAGCAATTTGGCATGACGAGGCTTTTATGAACTTACCTTATCAATACTTTTTTAAAGTTTAATCTCATTTGATTAAAAAAACAATCATTTTTAATCGTATTTGAATTGCGCTTATTATTGCTCAAATACTTGCGGCGCAAGCGTTTAAAAATAAATTGCGGCGCAAGCGCTATCGCAAGTAAAATAGGTGCAGCGCAAGCGCTGTCGCAAGTAAAATAGTTGCAGCGCAAGTGCCCACCTCTGAAAACGATAAGCTAGCTAACCCTCTAGTCTCCTTATAGCTCGCCGTAAATGGTGCGTCACTTCATTTTCCAATACTTTTCATGAACAAATCAAGCTAAAACTTCGTGAAAACTTAAGAACTGCCTATAACGCGTAAAAATTTAAATCGAATAAAGTCTTGGAAGAAGTTTATTCGCAGTAGCGGCAGCGGCAGAAAATTTGCTTAAAAAACAGCGCTGAAGCGCTGCTGCTTTTTTGACTGAAAAAACAGCGGCGCTGCTGCTTTTCGCTGGTGACGAAAAAAAGCAGCGGCGCTGCCGCTACTGAAAAAGTAGCGGCGCTAGTAGCGCCACTGTGCTCATCACTGCATTTTACAAAAAAAAGCTTGCAATACAGCACCGTAATCGGAATCAATTTATTTGGAAGCCATAAAGATTTTACATCGGCAGTCAGTATATGTAATACGCTTTCGATTAATATGCATAAATTTTTAGATAAATATCTTTCTTTATAGACAAAAGTCTCTTGTATTAGTTTATTCAAATCCAGCCTTGAGAATAACTTTAAAGGCTTTTTTCAACTTCAAGGGCACTAAACGCACCGACTTTATTTCGTTTCAACAAAATTTTTTCCCTGTCTTTTATCGAGTCTAAAATTGCCTTTTGCCATATTTGCTGCAACATATCTTTTAAACAGCTAAATAATAATATAGACAATTAAATGTACAGGGTGTCCATAAATTATCGCTACAATTTCAAAAATTCACCACAGTCTTATTTCTTAAGATATTTTTGATCAGTTTGTTTCATTCTAAAGGAAAATGCTTCAAGTTTTTTTTATTCTTAACCGGTAGTTGTGGAAATATTAGGTTTAAAAATTACAACTTGTTTAGTGATTACGCGGAATATTTTTGAAAAGTAGCGAAAGTAGAGTTCATGAAAATGAGCACTCCGCAGGAAAAGGCCTAGTGTGTTTCCTGGTTTATAGAGACAAAGTCAGTCATCCAAGCTTAGCGAAACTTTACATGCAAGTATGGAAGAAAGCCACCTGCACGATCTACCATTCGAGCATGACGTGAAAACTTTATTTGCCGTGACGATGCTAGACAGATTAGATTCAGACCCAGGGTTTTTGAAACGTGTTTGTTTCAGTGACGAGTCAACGTTTCATGTTTCTGGATTAATCAACAGACACAACTCAAGAATATGGGGCTTGCAGAATCCGCATGAAACCTATGAGCTTGAACGAGACTCCCCTAAACTAAATGTGTGGTGTGGAATCATGCATGATAAAATTTTGGTCCGTTTTTCTTTGCTGAGAAATCAATTACAGCTCAAATTTACCTCGACCGTTTGACAGAATGTGTCACCACAGCTTGAACAGTAGCAACCACAAGATATTTTCCAGCAGGACGGTGCACCCCCTCATTGGGGTCTTGAAGTTCGTCAATTTTTGAATGACACATTTCCAGAAAGATGGACTGGACGTGATGGTCCCATTCCAAGGCCGCCACATTCCCCTGATATCACACCGTTGGATTTTTTCCTGTGGGGGTATGTAAAGGATATCGTTTACCGAACCAAAGTCAGAGACGTTAGTGATTAGCAACAACGAATAATTGAAGCACTTTATACAGTTACTGTAGATATGTTAGCAAGAACATGGCTAGAAACTGAATATCGATTGGATGGATATCCTACGTGCGACTGATGGTGCACACGTAGAAGTATACTAAAGCATCTACGTAAACTTGAAGCATTTCCCTTTACTATAAAACAAACCGATTGAAAATATCTTAAAAAGTAAGACTGTGGCGAATTTTTGAAATTGTAGCGATAATTTACGGACACCCTGTATTATCTACATAAAAACTACGCAAAGCAGCAAGTCTTCAGCATACCGGCACTAATACGAAAGAAATAACGGGATATTTTCTTCTAAGATAGGCGATGAGCCAATGACTTATGTTCACTCTACGTTCGCTCTGGTTCAGGGTTATAAAAGTCGTGCACCTGAAATCAGTCCAATTTTCTCATAAAAAAGTGGTTTGGTTTATACCAGTGCTCCGCAGTCCTGTTTAACTTGCAGCATACTTATAAAACTTGCTAAAATCAAGATTAGTAAAAACAAGGTTAGTAAACAAAGTTAGTAAAAAACAAGGTTAGTAAAAACGTACAAAGAAGATTAGTAAAAACGCAAAAATTGCAAAAAAACAATACGGATTTATTCTTGTACATTAATGAAAAATCTGTGGCTGTTTTAATGAGCACAGTCGTTCTATATTTGGTTCAATAAGCGAAAGAGCAACTCGCCATATTTTTGGCTTTCCAAAAATGGGGCAACTCCGAAAATTACTCGCAAACCGACCAAACCTAAGAAACTTTGTGGAAAACCCGCAGAAAAACCTTGAACACCTTTTTTTTGAGATCACCTCAAGAAGCGTAGAAATTAGTGGTTTCCCGGACTGCTGGAGACCTTTTTTTAGCGTTTATGGCCCACATGACAGAACATGTTAGCGAGCTCTTACAGGTCCCTCCGAGAAGGGGGGCAGGGGGGGCAATGACCCCGGGGCCCATGGTGTGTAGGGGGCCCATGAGCTCGAGAGGGGGCCCATCGAAATTGCATTGAGTAATTAAAGGCCCATCGAAATCGCAAAGGTAGACTTTTATTTTATTTGGAGATCACTTGATTTTGGCCAGAAAAACAGTCGAAATTTTGGTGAAGACCTTTTTTTTTTTGGAGATCACTTGATTTCGGACCAAACAGAGCAGCATTTTCTCCGTCTGTTTTGGAATTCACCATCCAATTTGAGGGGGTTCATCACAACATATTTGAGCTTGAGAGGGGGCCCATCCAATTTGAGGGGGCCCATCTATGTTTGAGCTGTCCCCGGGCCCACGTTCGGCTCTCGGCGTCCCTGCAGGCCATTTTTGCTCGCTTAAAGGCGTTAACGAGGAAAAAACTTCGTCGACAACATGCTATTTCCCAACCATCTCGCCTAACATGCGTTTTAGAAATGCTCGCTCGGTTTTCTTTGCGAGATGTTGTGTTAGGACGTAATAAACACTTCGTTGTGACGTCAGACGCATTTCTGCTTCAAAATAATGCGTTCAAGCGTACTGGGTCTGTGTGACAGCATGTACTGCAATTGTAGTAGGAAAAGATACTATGCGCCATGCGTTAATTTTCTAAGCTTGCAAAATCCTCCATTGACAATAAAATAATTAGTTAAGGAACGGCAGAGTTTAATTAAGTTTTATGTTCGGATTAATGTACAAAAAAGAACAACTTTTACCATGTCACAATTTTTTTAATGAAGTGAAGCGCTTTTAGGGTTGCTGGTGGGTATACTTTTATGTTAACAGCAACAATAGGTTTCAAAAAGTTTCAAAAGTGAACAAGTCGAAGTACACTGTTCTTTTTTATAACCAGTATATCTAGAGTTGAGACTGGCTGTTTTGAATTTTTTGCCGATTTTCAGCCTCATTTGTTCTTGATGTTTTCTTAAATTTTGGAACATCGATGTCAATTTTAGCGACCATGTTTGCAACAGTGTTTTATTTCTCATGCTATGTCAGCCTGAGTAAGGGCTTTTTTCCTGCTTTGCAGCATCGTAAAATTTTTTTTGCAGTAGTTCAACTTGAAAAAAGCAAGCTTTTTCGAACGACTGCAAAAAAACTTCTCAAACAGCGCTCTATACTTTTGGAAATACTTGCAATTTTGCTTGGAAACAGAAAAAAATCACTAAAAATTTACTGTTTTGAATCAGTACAAAATTTAGCTTCTTTTCTTTGATTTAAATTTTTTTTATTTTTCGTTTGCTTTTGGTTTTGTTTTTTAATTTGTTCTTAAACTTCGAGCAAAAATGAGTTTCATGTTCTTAGAAAATTGCTCTTACAAAAAGGGCGACTTTTAGCAGCGAGAATCGACATTTTGCCTTTTTTCTTTCTCAAATCGCGTAGGTCACTTACACGGCGCAAGATTCACGTGTGATTTTGTCTGCGCGATATCGCCAGACACGCCCCCCGAAAAATCAAATCGTAGCAGTCACTCACACGGGAGAGATTTTAACGCGGCGCTCGCATTCGATAGCAACTCGCTGAAGTCACTTACACGTTGAGACTGCGTGCCAGTGATTCTCGCAAAATCGAGTCGGCGGAAGAGTCGCTATCGCACTGGTTTACTTACACGATGCGAGATAGTTTCAAAGCGCTGCTTGCTGGTTTTGAATTTGCAAAAGCGAACTGCTGCAAAAGCACTTCAAATGCGCCGCTTGTCAGCTTTTGCATTTGAAGCAATCACGCTTTGGAATTTTGAAAAGAAAATGCGTGAAGCCAACGCGAGCGTAAAACGAAATACTGGGAATACAATTACGCAGCTAATGTCAAAACTTGCAATAAAAATGCAAGGTGAAAGATGAAGCAGCAACGGCGGCGTGCTGCTCGAGCCGAATGTGTGATACGTAAATGCTATTTTGAGTTGGCTTGGATGGAGCAAAGTCAAGCGGGCATTAATGCTCATAATTTATTATAAAATTCTGTCATTTACCCTTTAGGTATTGGTTTTTCTTTACCGCAACCCATCTCTGACTGAGTGTGTTGTTTGGTTATGCATAATGTTGGGTAAAACAATAAAATTTATCAATATTTTTGTGCAGTTAATTCTAAAAACACTTTTGACATTACTTTTTCTCCAAGCATGTGTAACTGACAAATTCATATTGTTTATTTGCTTAATAGTGCACAAGTATTTTAGTATTTTATAGGAGATCTGAGCTGTCATATACTATTCGAAATGCTAATGGTTAAATTTTATTTTTGTTTTTAGAAGTTTACTTTTTGAGTTCTTCTGCAGTGATACCCGGCGCCTTTTGTCACTACAGAAGTACTGGCTCTTTTTCAATTAAACCAACGTTCAAAAAATCCACACAGCATTCATATAATATGTGTTTTCATGTAATTTTTTTACGGAGCTACTATACCACAGCTGTTACAAAGCACCAATATCCACAATAACAAACAAGCAGCGCATGCATTTGCTAAACGCTAGGCAATTACAGTAAGTATAGTGCGGAGGATGAATTATTATGAAGAGTGCAAAAATACGTTAGTGACTTCATGTCAAAACTCATTCCTGGCGTTATTCAAATGAAAAAGCCCCGTAAAACCACTCGAAATTGAGAACATGATTTCATTATAAACATCATTTTCATGAAATTAATGTTTAATCAGAATATGCGGGGCAGTAGGTGTTGTGCTTCTCCACTTAACTGTGGTTATTTTTACCGCAAGAATTGCCGGTAGGCTCTAGCAATCTCGGGTCAGAAAAGAATGCAAACGCTAACACGTTTTTAGCCGACAAAAACCAGTGGATGGTACTTGTATACAAAGTGCTGGACCCAACGAGTGAGCATAGATGTGAGCCTATCAGCCTACCTTGCCAGCACTGTCACAGCACCGATTGACCTTTTTTGTGTTGCCCCGCTCTAGTTTTGATCCGGCCGCTTTTTCCTTTTAGTTTGCTCAGTTTGTGCGCCTCACTTTAGTTCCTGCAGGCAACGCTTTAAAAATTACGCGCTTTTTGGTAATTCCTGCACGCCTTTGTGTTTGGCCGAGTTACCTCTGTTCTGGCATTCCTTTTGATTCAAGCAACTGGCAAACAGACGTATTTCATTTTCAAGACCGCTCGTATGGCACTCTTTAAGTTCATTATTTTCAGGCTAAATTTCAGATATACAGTATTTTGCCATGTGTTACTGTTCCAAATTATGCATTTTGTCTGAACAATGCAGTTCAAGTTGAAGAATTTCAATTGTGGTTTGCCCAGACGTACAGGGTGAAGGCTCCATATTGTAACGGAGGGCTTCTGTAACAACAAGCACCTCCATTTCCAAACTATATTGTCCAAATGCTATTACTGTGAATTCATTGTCTTAGCTATTCTAGGGTTAAGAACAACCGAAAAAGAAGAAATGCCAAATCAAAAAAGAAACTAAATTCTGTACTGATTCAAAACAAAAGAGCTGGAATAACATCGAGAGTATAGAGTGTTATTGCGCATTGGGCAGGTAACAAAAACACTTTTTGGCTCTCGTTCAAACGAAAATTAGAGCTTGCTTTTTTGCTTTCCGCTATTTTACGATGCTGCAAAAGCAGCTAAAAAATCGTTTACAAGCAGACAGACCATAAGGTATTAACAAACATTGTCGCTATAATTGACATCAATGATCTCAAAATTTAAGAACCAATTAAGAGCAACTGATGCTCAACATTGGCAAAAAATTCAGAACAGTCAGCCTCAACTCAAAATTTACTGGCTCTGATGCAAACAGTGTACTTACAGTATTATAAAAACAAAATACAATCAAGGTACTGTTTCCTGTGGTTAATTTATCATACATTTTATTAAGGGTTAAAGCCCTGCTTGATTGGCTTCACAGTTATCAGCAATCAGCTCATGACTGCCGTATCTGCAGTAGACCAGTGACAGCATCAACAAGAAAATTATTCCTTCGTTTCAAACTAATATGAAGTAAATTTAATCACAATTAATTACGGTAAAAGCACTACAGACTATTTTGTACCATGAACACAATATTTTATGAAGTAAACTTAGATAATCGCAGCCAGCGACTCGCAAAGCATTTGTGCATTGCGCTATGCCTGGGCGACTCGTAAATTGCATACGATTTGCTGTTTACACGAGCGCGACTTTGCCCTGGGACTCTCGAGACGCTGAAATCGACCTCGTGTAAGTGATCATGGGCGAGAAGGATTGTTGCATCGAGTCGCGCAAAAATATAATCGGCATCGCAAATCGCAGGTGTTACTTACACGGCAGCGATTCTTGCCAAACGCGATCGCGGCAAGCGAGTCTTGCCTCGTGTGAGTAACCGCTTTGCGAGAGAGATTTTCACGCATAAAAAATCGTCGAATCGCGTTGCAAAAAAGTCGCCCGTGTAAATGCGGCTTAAGCCGGATTTCTTGGTACTTGATGTAATCTTAAACGTTAAAAAATCTTGGGCGTTTTGAAAACTGCTCGATCAGATGTTCGGGTGTAAAGAAAACTTTATCACATAGCGTTTACAAATTGTTTTGAACATTTAGTTGTACAGCATCAAATTTTTTGAAATCCTATGAACAACGTATATTAGACTTTAGATTCTGATATCTGCAAGACAAACAACAAACCTTATTCTAAAAACTAATGTTTCGAAGAAAAAACTTACGAATCAAAGCGGTAAAAGAATTCATAAAAGCCTCGAAAAGTACAGTCATATAGCTTCGACTTGGGAAAAAACATTACGCGACTATGGTTGCGACACAAAAAATTACACGTCCGACAGCAATATTGTCTAAACACGACTCAAAATGCGAAGAAATGCGAGAATGGATTTTTATTGCGAATTATACGTTGCCAAATTTTAGATCTCAAGCATTTAAAACTTAGAAAACTACAGTCATAATATGTTTTGACCTGAAAAGAGCGGTGGCGATAGGCAGTGGTTGAGCGTTGGAGAGGCTGCTGACTGTGTTCGATTCTCTAACCAGTAATAATGCATCGTTGTGTTCCTGGGAAAGTCTCTTTACGCTTATTTACCATTTGGATCAAGTAGTCAATACCTGCTGTGGTGGACCAGCCTGATAAAATACTTGGAAATAAAACTCCCAAAAAGGTGCTCTGTGTTGGTTTGATTAGATAGGTGCAGACGAGTGCCTGGTTAATACGAACCTGAAAAACGAGTTGTTCCAATTTGATTTTTTGCGTTGTTAAACAAAGTCGAAGTTCAAAGATATTAAAAAGCAACATGTAGATCCTTCTGTAAGTTTCAAAGTATCGATATTTCAGACGTTAGACACACAAATATGCAAAATCTGAAGCGTTAAATAATGTTGTTATTGTTTCAATTCAAGTTTCTGAGACTTGATTAACAATTTTAACGTAAAAAGCAGCTATTTTTTCTACTTTCAACAAAAACATTCTAATAAATCGCAACCTTTGATTAACTTTCTTGCATTTGTGAAAAATAATTTTGTCAAAAATATCTTAAAATCGTGTGATTCCTTTGTCTTAAATGAAGTTTTTACCATAAACATCATTAAACTTGTTTAACATATTAATCTTTTATCGATTTTCGTGGTTTGATGCAAGTCTTGTTGTAAAAACACATTAAATTGTTTTGCTTTGTTTGTTTCAAATTGAATTTTTTCCTTGGAAACGGTGATTTTTAACAATTTTTTAACCAAGCAATTTTCTTAGGCTCTTATATTTTTACCAACATTTGGTAGAAAATATTCTAAACCATTAAAATGTCTAGCAAATCACTTAACTAAAAACGATAATGTTCATTATTTTTAATCAAAAAAGTCTAACTTTTTGGTTTTCGTAGCGATAATTTTCTACAAATTTTACGTTTCATCATTTAAATTGAAAATTTTAGCAAAAATAATCTTTTTTCTATTCTGACACAAAAAAGTTTACCTAACATTTGAAACTTTTTAACAATTTTTTAGTTTTACACTAATTTTTTTACTGAAATACCATAAAATTTAACCAAAATAGGGAATGTTTATTAATTTTAGTCAATAAACTTCGACTTTTTTGTTGTCGTAGCAATAATTTTGTAAAAAATATTACGCTTTGTCATTTTAAATTGAAAACTTCAGTAAAAATAATCTTTTTTTCTACTTTGAAACTAAAACGTTTACCTAACATCTTAAACTTTTTAACAATTTTTTGGTTTTACACTAATTTTTTTGCTAAAATGCCATAAAATTTAACCAAAATAGGGAATGTGTATTAATTTTAGTCAATAAACCTCAATTTTTTTGTTGTCGAAGCAATAGTTTTGTAAAAAATCTTACATTTCGTCTTTTTAAATTGAAAGTTTAAGTGAAAATGATCTTTTTTGTACTTTGAAATTAAAACGTTTACCTAGCATTTTAAACTTTTTAACAATTTTTTTAGTTTTTCGCTGATTTTTTTACTAAAATACCGTAAAATTTTATTCAACTACACTCTAACTTGAGTTAAAACAAGATCTTTCGCTATTTTTTTGGTGTCATTCGACATTAAATCTTGTCTTATCGTCTCGAGTTATAAAATTTACGCCAGTTTTAGCAATTTCCTTGTTCGTATCAAGATGTTTTTGCATAAATATCGCAAAATCGTACAATTTCTTTGATTAAAACGACAATTCAACCTTAAAACGAATATTATTTGACAACTTTTAATCAAAATTTTTCTAAGAACTTGTGTTTTTTTATTACTTGGTCTTGTTTTATTGGGGTAAGTTCGTCAAAATATCTTAAAACCTTACGAATTAGTTGACTTGAATGGAACTTGGAACGTAAATAAATCGAAAAACTCACCCAAAACTTGAACTAGTTATTAACTTTTGTCTTTGTGTTGCAATACTTTGATCGAGATCTTGGGTTTCTTTATCTTGATTATTACTTTTACTTAAAAAACTTACCTAACATAGAAAAAATTTTAACCGTATTTTTGTTTTCATGAGAACTGTTTGGTCAAAGACGTTGAAAGACTTGCATTTTCTTGAGTTTTATTTAGAAAGCGAAAATTTACCTAAAATTTTTTTGGAATATGGAGATAATTTTGTAAATTATCTTCAACATTTATTTAGCTTGAATTAAAATTCTTGTTTAAAAACCTTATTTTTTATAATTATTCTGGAAAATCGTTCAAAACTAAACCTCTTTTCGTGATCTCGGTTATAAATTTACTTGAAACGTAGTTTTTTGTACTTTGAATCAAAAATTTCCTAATTAAAATATTTTAGCGATTTTCTTGTTTGCACAGAGTTAATTTTGTTTCAAGATATCTCAAAGTCATACAATTTCTTTGTATTGAATAAAATCTTACTAGTTTTTTGATTAGTCTTGTTTAGGGTTAGTTTAGCTAAAAAAATAATTGAAGTGTTACGCTTTCTTTGTTTAAAACAATAATTCCACCCTAATAATGAATATCATTCGATAACTTTTAATTAATATTTCTCTAAAATTTTGGCTTTGTAGTCGCGTTATATTGATTTATAGGGATCAATTCAATAAACTATATTAAAGCCTAACAATTTCTCTGTCTTGAGCGAAAACGATAGCGTAAAAAACAAAAGCGTTTGTCTAAAATCTCAAATTTTTTAAGTTCCTTGTTTACATAGGAATAGTTTGATCAAAAAACATTCAAGGTCTTACAATTTCTTGGACTTGGAAAGTAATTTTATCTCAAACATCGGCTACTTACTTAAAATTTTAACTTTTTTTGGAGTATTTTTTGTTTACCTAAAGGAATTTAAAAACAGTCTTACGTTTCTTCATCTTGAAAATTGCTTTGCCTTAAAGAACTTACCCAATATTGTAAAATTTTCAACCATTGGCTTGATTTCGCAGAAAAAGTAGGTCAAAAGTACAAAATCTTCACAATTTTTTTGCCTTGAATAAAAATTCTATCTAAACATCGAAAACTTACTTAAAACCTTACAAGTTTCAAATAATCTTGTTTATACAGAGATACTTTTTTGTGAAAAATAGTTGAGGTCTTACGATTTCTTTGTTTAAAACAATAATTTTACCTTGAAATGAATATCGCTCGATATCTAAAATCTTGTTTTGTTTTTTTTTATAACGTAATATTGTTTTCAAAGGAATAAGTTTACGAAAATCTCTTCCTTCCTGGTAATTTCTTTGCCTTGAGTGAAAATTGTAACGTAAGTAATCGAAACTCTTGCCTGAAAGTTAATTAATTTTAATTTTCTTGTTTGCATCAAGATGATTTGATCAAAATATTCAAAATTGTTGTGCTTATTTGTTTGGAATACTGTCTGCACCTTAAAAGTGTACCCAACATTGTAAATTTTTAATGAATTTCTTGTATTCATAGAATAGTTTTATGAAAAATGATTCCAAGTTTTGCAATTTTTTTGTTTGTTTGTTTGAAATAATAGTTTTATTAAAAGCATGAAGTACTTTCTTAAGGTGTTGTTTTTAATAATTACCGAAAAAACCTCTATTTGAAATCCAGACGTGTGAGAAGCAAGTTACCTATAATTATGCAACGCTTGAAAATAGACTTATGTCGCAAATTTGGGATTCGTCGAGTGAATGGAAATAATAAAAAAACTCGCCTTTTCGTCTTGTTCAACACAAAAAATATACCAATGTTGATTTATTACAATAAAAACACTGCAAACAAAACACAACTTTGAATAAAAAACGGTTAGATTTTCGGTAGCGTTTTTTTCAGCGTTTCATTCGCTTTGCCACGCCAGTCGTTGTTCGTCGGTTTCGCACAGCGGATAAACAGTCACAAAAGTTGCTTGTGACCTTGGGGAGTTAGATGTCAAGTTTCATCATTTTAATAACCAGCGATTTGTAGTTGTTGAGAAGATGCAAAAAACAACGTCGAGGTTAGGTGTTCCATTTCGAAACATAGCTGATAGCTGTCTACTGCCACCTCCTGTTGAATTTCTGCTTTTTTTTCTGAATTTCACAATTAAAACATCATAGTGAACTTAGAACGAATAGGTCATGACAGTTAACGTGTTTGAGTATTGATGGTGTAATTTATGATCGATAGACTCTCACTTTTTTATCGATTTTTACGTCACAGATGTTACATCGAGTGAGAAATTCACTACGTCGAAAACGAACACCCAAATGTTTACACGGTTTAAAGACCACATCTCTTTCTTCTTTCTTGCATCTTTTACATTTTCCTTCTTCTTCCACAATTTTTCTTGCTTCTGCCAGAGTCATTTGTTGATCTTCAGGGGCATCCAACAACGCTTGAAGAAAATCTTCAAAGTTATAAAAATTATTGTCGTGTTCTTCATATCTTTGAGTTAAAATGCGTCTGATTTTCGCCTCCCCAAATCCTAGCGTTTTCAGAATTCTCACATTTTCTTCATGATCCATTTCATTGTTTATTGATTGCCACATTTTCAATTTTCTGGAATTAGTAAAAGCCGGAAAAGTCTGAAGTTCTGGTTGAGGTTTCAGATATTTCATCAAATCACCAACGAGTTGAACTGAAGCGGGATTTGTTATAATCGGACGTTTCAAATCACGGTATTTTTTAACTTCGTTTTTGACAAATTCAACCCCTCTCTTTTTTAAAATGTATTCACACAACGGATACCATTTTGCGTGTTCCTGAAAAGGGTCATCAGTCGGTTCCCAATTTTTTAAACCACCGTTGCAGTAAAAACACTTGACTCTATCTCGATCACCGAGGTAATAAAAACCAGCGTCAGCAAATTCACGACAGGTCGCTTTAATTCGTGCACCTGGCCAATTGATCGATTCGGTAAAAGTTTCCAATCGGTCAGCGTACTTTTTCAGATGCCCGTTTCTGGGGAATAAACATTGAAACTTCGGATTTTTGCTTGAGGTAGTAGAACTAACGGGTAGTGCAACGGAGTCACAGCAATCACCCATGATGATAGAATATGAAAAATGTGTGACTGCAGGTGAATTTACATACTAGTTAAGAGCGCGAATAAAAAAACGGTTAGTTTGATGCAGGTTTTAAATCTTGGGTAAAAAAAAGTTTTACGGTTCGGGGTGAAAATTGAAGGTATCTGCAATGCATTAAACCCTGTAAAAATGAGCACGTCCGCGATTATGGAAGTTTTTATTCTCGATAGATTTTGGGATGAAATGCTGGACGAATGCAATGAGGTAACTTTGGTCAAATACAACTTTACTTCTTTGAGGTGAAATCCAACACTTCAAGGTACAATAACACCGGTAAAATTCAAGTTATTCTGCCGCGATTTAAACTTTCAATCTCGGTCGAGTAGATTTAATTTTACGTTATACAAATGTCAAGGAAACACGTAACGCCCCTTGTGTTTTATATTTCGCTTGCAAGCTATACCTTCCAGACAGACGCAATATAAACTTTTTGCTGAAAAGAAGTCTTAAATATAATAAAAGCTATGCGGTTTATAAAACTTTAAAATTTCCAAAATAAAGCGACTTCGTTGGTACTCGGGTCAAACCCTAAATTGAAATACCAGTAATCTATAATTTTTTTTTCTGAAAACTGAGTTTCAGGTGAACCACGCTCTAATCTCGTTGATAATTTAATATCTGGGTTCGACTCTTGCACAAGACATTCGTTGAATTATTGAACTTTAGATTTTCTTTTGAAAAAACACCTTGCAGTGGTTCAAACCTCAGGTACGTCAAAGATGAAAATGCTTGTGAGTTTTGGTGAGATTTTCAAGAATAACCTATGTTTGTAACATACTTTGAAACTAGCCAAAGATCACTAAGCTCTTTTCAAGCAACTGTGTGAAAAATTTGCGCCTAGGTTTGGGTATCGTCTTTGGGAAAATAACAAAAGACAGTTTTCGTAGATTGCATACCATCAGATAACTTAAAATACCAACCGAGTTGAAGCGGAAAAGTGTGAGGTAGATCTCTGAGAATTTCGAATCTTGGAAAAGGCAAAAAAAGACACTTGGGTTTTAAGCAAAAGAGATTTAGCTCTGGGTTTGAATCTTAGGCAAGATGAAATGTTAAGGATATTTGAATTCGAACTTAGAAAAAATGTTAAAATACAAGTATAGCTTTGAAGATTATTTGCATTCGACTTTCAGGCGAGTCCTACTATTGCGTTGGTAATTACTATTTGGGTTGGAATTTAAAACACATGTTCTATTGCGCCATGCTCGTTCCGTATTCGAAAAGTTAAAAAAAGTAACAAACCAACCCTGACATCATCGGAATTAAACAAGTTGTATTGCGCCATGCTCGCTCCATATTCGAAAAAAATTAACAAAAAAGGTAGCGATTCACAGCTAAACCTTAGATAGTTTAACAGCTGTCACGATTTCGACACGGCAGCGGAAATTCAACTACAGCTCGACAGGAAACGTTTCAAGTTACACAGAGCTTATTCCTATACGAACAAAATAGACTTCATAGTGTTAACTAGATAATCTTTTTTAGAAACTACCGGGTTATTCACTTTTAACCAGCTACTTTGAAGCCAGGCACCTGCGGTGGTTCGGTACTCGAGCAAGACACTAAGAGTCTTTAGACTTGAAACAATTCCCAGGCAAACTACCTGCGGTGGTTTGATACTCACTCTTCAGGTCAACACTAAGTTTCGATTCTCAGGTTATTTGCTTATACTTTAACTAGTTACTAAACAACACTTGAGACTTGAACCATAGCCAGTTCCCAGGCAAACTACCTGCGGTGGTTTGATTCTCAGGCAAGACACTAAGGGTCTTAAAGCCAGGCACCTGCGGTGGTTCGGTACTTAGGTCAAGACCAAGTTTCAAACAACTAGCTAGGGTTAGGGTTAAGACTAGGGTTAGAGCTAAGACTACCCCCCCGCATTAACATATTTTGAGAAATTTGGATAACCCCGCATTTAGACAAACCCCGCAACCCCGCACTGGTAACCCCGCACCCGCCCCCGCAAACGTACAGCATTTCGACCAATATAAACTACTCTCGTGTTCTTACAAAATTTTTCTTGAATAAAAAAAGTATAATCAATTTTGTCATTGCCAATATTCTGGCATACCAAAATAAGAGTTAAAGATCTGGGAACCCTAGAATAGCTAAGGCAATGAATTCACAATAATGGCATTTGGACAATATATTTTGGAAATAGAGGTGCTTGTTAACAGAAGGGCTCCACCCGATACATTTTCAAGAGCTAAAGCTGCATCCGTATCTCTTCCAGCACTGAACTATCTAAAAGAGTTGCAAGAATCGTTATGCCACCCTGGCGTTACAAGATTGGCTCCTTATGTTAAGGTTAAAAACTTGCCATTTTCGTTAAACGATGTAAAAAGTGTAACTCAAGCTTGAAGGACTGCTGCGAAGTGAAAGCTTCAGTTTTAAAACCAAATGACAATCTAACTCTAATTTAAGCAACGCAGCCCTTTGAGCGAATCAACATTGCCTTCAAAGGGCCAATTTCGTTTGTTTCAAAAAATAAGTATTTACTTGTAATTATTGACGAGTTCACGCGTTTTCCGTTTGCGTATGCATACAGTGATATGAAAGCCTGTACCGTTATTTAAAAGTTAAATGATTTGTTTTGCGTTTTTGGGTTTCCGAGTTACCTGCATAGTGATCAGGGCTCCAGCTTTATGTCGTATGAGCTAAAATCTTGGTTGCATAATTTGGGCATTCCAACTAGTAGGTCTTCAAGATACAACCCGCAAGGAAATGGGCAAGTAGAGCGACTCAATCGTACTTTGTGGCAAACTGTGTTGTTGGCATTACGTACCAAAAAGTTTCCGCAGACACATTGGGAATACGTGTTACCAGATGTTTTGCATTCTATTCGTTCGTTGTTATGTACCGCTACGAATCGCACACCACATGAGCGTATGTTTTTGTACACACGAAAATCGTTTAATGGTGTATCTTTGCTATCTTGGGTGAAGTCAGGACCAGTGTTTGTTAAACGTCATTGTCGCAATAAGACTGATTTGCTTGTGGAGGAGGCTGAGTAGCTTGAAGCCAACCCTCAATGCGCACACGTAAGGTTAGAGGACATAGGCATAGCCAGGGGGGGCCCAGGGGGCCCGGCCCCCCCCAATCGAAATACCACTAATGATAAAAAATTATGGCAACATAGTCTAGCGATGTTTAGTTGCAGTTACGGACGACGAGGGAGCCCCAGGGCCCCTAACAAACAACCAGCGGGGCCCTAACCGACATCCAGGGGGCCCTAACCGACAACCAGGGGCCCCTAACTAACGACCAGGGGGCCCCGGGGCCCCTAACCAACAACCAGGAAGCCCTGGGGTCCCTAACTGAAAAACGGGGGCCCGGGGCCTCTGAGAAACAAGGGGCCCCTAATTGGCAACCAGAGGCTTTCAGGGCCCCTAACTAACAACCAGGGGGCCCCTAACTGATGACCAGGGGGCCCCTAACCGACACCCAAAGGGCCCCGGGGCCCGTAACTGACAAACAGGTGCCTGGGCCTCTAACTGAAAAACAGGAGGCCCTGGGCCCCTAATTGAGAACCAGGCCCCCTGGGCCCCTAACTAACAACCAGGGGCTCCGGGGCCCCTAACTGACAACCAGGGATCCCCTAACCGACAACCATGGGGCTCCGATCCCCTAACTAACGACCGTGGGGCCCCAGAGACACTAACTAACGACCAGAGGGCACTGGGGCCCCTAACCGACAACCAGGGATCCCCGGGGCCCCTAACTGACGAATGGGTGCCCCAGTGCCTCTAACTGACAAACAGGAGGCCCTAGGGGCCCTAATTGACAATCAGGGGGCCCTGAGGCCCCTAACTGACAACCAGGAGGCTCTGGGGGCCCCTAACCGATGACCAAGAGTCCCGTGCCAGGGGCCCACAATTCAAATTTTTAACAATATATACGCAAAACCTGTGAAAAATCTAAAAGTTTTAGGCTAATAGTTGCAATCCCAGACCCTCGTTTAACGTTATTTTGAGCTTAAAGTTATAACACAAGCGGTAATGCAAACCCCCAACTGAAATGCTACCAATGATAAATATAATGAGAGCATAGCCAGTATGTTTTCCTCGTCCGGAATAGCAGTTTCTTTAATTTAGGATTTACGCGTACAAAAGTAAGCAATAATAATGACGACCACATGTCCACGTCAAAATAATGTCATGCAATTCTAGGATGTTTCAAAAAACTGTTCAGTGACTTGACTCAAGTCCTCCACGTTTTGGAAAAAAAGTTATTTTAATTTTGATTTAAATGTTTTTTTTATGAAAGAACTTAGGGGAGCGATCTTGTCTTAAAATCATTGGCGTAGCCAGGGGGTGGCCGAGGGAACCCGGACCCCCTTAATCAAAATGCCAACAATGGCAAAAATTGGTCAAAAAAGCCTTGTTTCTTCATTTTCAGTTTCTTTTAGCATCTTTGCGTACAACAGTACACGCGTACAACAGTAATTAACAATAAATAGTATTGACGACCAGTGGGCCTGGCCCACCCCCCTAATTCAATTTTTTCCTAACAATTTAAATGCATAACCAGGGTGAAATCAAGGGTTTTTGTCCTAAAAGTTGCAGCCTCAGGTCCTCATCTAAACTTTTCATGAACGTGACGCAATAGCCAGCGCCGTATTTGCCATATGGCACCGCGCCAGGGCCCAGCGCTCAGATGATAGGACTTTTTTTGGTCTTATATTTGGTCAGATGATAGGACTTATATTTGGCAGGAAGATGTTGCAAAAATCCCCTAAGTGCCGGGGGCCCCGCAAAATGTAAGTCCGGTCCAGGAATAACATGTTCAGTAAGCGCAACCATCTATTGTACCATTTTTCAATAACGATTCAACTCCACCTCGCCAGTTTTTACGCACAAAATACTTTTAAAAAAATAGCTAGAGAAAATGCTCATTGAACAAATCATTGAATTTCAATTGAGGGGGCCTGGGCCCCCTGGCCGTACATGTTCTCCTATAACTGGTTAACTTCATGACAAAACAAAAATCTTGAAGGAAAATCTTTGAGTGGATTACTACTTACTGCTGAAATATTGCAAGAGGCAATGTGCCTTTCTTACCCCTACATGGACCAAATCATTTACAATTAAAATTTTACGCCATACTGCAAAAATTTTAAACGTGTTTTGGACTTTAATTGCAAGTAAAAGGAGAATTGAACAATTAAATTTTTTCGATTGACTTTTAAATGTTAAAAATCTAGTTCTTTCAAATGGCTTTGATCACGTGCAAAGTGTGATCCAATGGGATTAAAATCGCTTTTTTTCCAAAAACTTACAAAAATCGCCCAGCGGCTGGGGGCTTAGCCCCCAGACCCCCATAGCCACCGGCGGCTGGGGGCTTCGCCCCTAGACCCCCGTCTGTGATACGTTTGAGTAGACTAGCTTACTCAACAAGTCTCTTAAGTTAGACATTTGCATTTTCTAACGATTAGTTTCGCCCTCTCCCTTTACCAAAATCCTAGTTAAGTGCCAACAGACAACAGCTTCAGATCTTGCATTCTACAATATCTTTGTCCCACAAAAAGTTCCTTTTTTGAAAATTTCTGATGACGTCATTGCATGTGATTTCTGGTTTGGGCCCCCCCCAATCAAAAATCCTGGCTACGCCTATGTTAGAGGATGGTAGAGAAATTCCTGTTTCGTTGAGGGACTTAGCTACCAGTCCTAGATCGTTAAACGAGCCACCATTTACTGCTAAATGTGATGTCAATGAAAGTGTTGAACCTGAAGGTGCTCTACCAACACAATCTACCACCAGTAATGAACCAACTCCTGTTGATAATGATATAGATAATGTTGTTGAGTCTACTGAGAGACTTTTGCCACGCCACTCATCTCGTGTACGCCGTCCCATCGATCGCTACGGCAACAATATTTACACCTGAGTTGTGCAATGTGTTGTGGGAGTGAATGTGATGAGATTTGAATCCAGTCTTTTGTATTATCTTGTACGCTTTGTATACATCACGTCATTGGAACGACCAACGCTCGCGTCGCGTGTTCCTTTGTTTTTACTCGGCCATTTTCCAACTAACAAGTGCGAAATTTCAGACTTTTGCTTATGACTCGAGAACGGTTGGGTCTAGCTTCATGAAATTCGGACAGCAGTTTGAGATTAATGAGTTGTATGTTTGTACCAAATTTCGAGGCCATCAGTCGCGTGGCTTTGGTTTTAGAACCCGAAAACCGCCCAGCAAGTTTGGCGTAAAAGCGGTCTCAGTCAAAAACGGCTTAAGTACGGCAAAAATATTTCATATGGTTGCATGTCTTAAGATACCCTTTCATCCCAACCAACCCACTTTTGGCCGCGATGAGGTTTATTTCTTTTTTTCCTTTTTTTTTCCTTTTTTTTCTTCCTAAATTTTGTACGCTCTTCTTCTCCTAAACCACAAGACATCGAAATCTAATTTTTGTGTGAAGTTGTTGAGCTGCAAACGCAGTTTATTCTCCCGAAATTTTTTGGGGCAACTCCACCGGGAACTCCCCCAAAATGGGGCCCCAAAAACTCAATTTTTTGAACGGCTCAAGCTAGAGTGCTAGTTTTTATTGATATCAGTTGATATTTAACAGACAAATATTTTGACGTAGTTTGGGGGTGCCACTCTCTTGGGGACCCCCCAAATGGGCCCCCAAAAATCAATTTATTGAACGGGTCAACTTAGAGTGCCAGTGTTTTATGATATCAGCAGATATTTAACATACAAGTATTTTGACATAGTTTGGGGGTGCCACCTTCCACGGACCCCCCAAATGGACCCCCAAGAATAAATTTTTTGAACGGCTCAACTTAGGGTGCCAGCGTTTTATGATATCAGCAGATATTTAACTGATGATTATTTTGACTCTACTTTCTGGAGGTTCCATAATCAGATATTTTTGAATAATACTGATTTTACGGTAGACAAAAAGTACTTTTGAGTGTCACAGCTTTAGCTATGCGTCGGTCGTTCACTGGGTTTGCTGGCAAACTCCCATCTAGTTTAATCAGTTTCTGGTTTCCGTAATCCACTTCTGTCTTTTTCACATTTACGTTTGTTCGCTTTTCACAGTTCAGTACGGTACTAGATTATCAGATCACACAGTTGTTTTAGAAGACACGTTAAGCATAGTATCAGTTCATTGACGAGTGTTTGCATATCTATTATGTTTTTTAAGTATGGGTATTTATTCCTGTTTATTTTTAGAGTCATTAAAATAGTCTTTTACAGCCTTAATAAAAGGTACAAATAAATGTTAAACTGTTGTTGTATTTCACCCCATCTGTTTTGGAGTTTGACAAACCGGTAATTAGTAATAAATTTGAGCTGGCCCCGGGCACACGTTCGGCTGTGGGCGCCCCTGTATAATAGCAAAGGCAAAATTTTTAAAACTTGATAAAGACGGGAAGTAGTTTTATTCCGATTTTCAAACTACTTGCAATAACAATTCGAATGGCTTTGTTTTGCCATCTACGTAATTTAGAAATATAAGTAGGGAATCTATTGTATTATCCCACACAGTAAGCACGTTAAATAAATAATGAATCCACAAAAAAAAAATAGAGTTCATTAGGTTGTCTTTTAGTGAAACATATTTCAGCTCCGGCCTACATAAAATTCCTATTGAGACTGCAACTTTATAATTTCGATCATTTTAATGTGATCCAAAAAGTTCGAAATTTTACTAGACAGTAGTTGACCAGCAACTGGCGAATTAACGTTCTTTGACCCAGCCATTTTGCAGGGGTATGGGCGGGAATAAGAAGAGACTCAGCAAATCAAGAGTACCGGTGGATTGACGATGGTTCAATATACGACGAAAATGCTCAAGGCTATCCATGGTTAGAATCTGATGAACTAAAGGAAAGCGACGATGCTCTTTGTGCGTTGCAAGGCAGTGATTTACCGGGAGGCCCTTTAAAAACCAAAAGCTGGAATTGTCACGTTTCTAATGGCATAAACCGCTTAGGATGGATTTGTCAAGAGAAATGTAAGTGCTATCAAGTTAATTAAGACTAGGGGTTAACCGCTGATGAACAAGTAAGCCACAAGTTGGCTAAGTTCATGCAACTTAATTTGCCGATTGTTTCAAAGAAAAAACTTTCTAATACTTGCAAAACATTTCTTTCTGTTGAGTGAAAAATTGTGTTTTGTGTTTCGAGGAAATGTGCTTTTTCATGGGAGTTAATGCAAGTTTTTTCCCACAATTTGAACATTTTTTTTCTTTAAATTTTAACCAAATTAGCTGGGTGATTGTACAGTCGAAACGCAGCAGAAATACTCTCTGGAATTTTGCTGGCAAAGAAAGTTTGGACCAAAGTAAAAAAAGTCCTCGCGTCCGGGAAATGAATTTTTCTTGCATTTGCTCGGTTAGTTTGTTAAAGACCAAAAAAAAGTCTTCGCGTCTGAGAGCCGAAATTTTCCTTAAATTCGCGTGGCTTTTTGGGGTGCTCGTTCGGGATTTCGCAGATTTATCCGATTTTGGCCTGACAGACGTTCAATTTTACCAAGGAATAATCGTTGTCGAAAATAAATCGGGATTTTATGGTCAACAGACGGGAATTTGGCCTGAAAGCCTGAAAAACGGGATTGTCCCGCTTAAATTGGGACGTATGATAAGCCTACGTATAAGTCACGTATTGATTTCATTGTGATGTAAAATTGATGTAAACAACAATGTTTCGTTCATTAATTCTGTGAAATGGCAATAATACAGCATGTAAGCAAGCTGTAATCTCTGAGTAAATACTGTAACAAAACGGCTGTTCAAAACCTTCATTTTGCAAACTTTCAAATCGCAGCATATCACAGTTAATTACAGTTTTTGCAATCTGAAAAAAATGTGCGATAGCAAAATTATTCACCTTCTAAAAATTTGTTTATGTCTGTTGCTGTGTTCATACAACCACATTTTTAGTTTTGAAACAATTGCTAAGAAAATAGTTGTAGCACACCTGTGATCTTCTGACGGCATACAGTTTGAAAATCCATGCGTTAAATTACCAGTGGTTTGGGTGAAAATCCTTGGGTTAGATTACCAATGCTTTAACCCTCATCAGAACATACCTTGGCATTTGTCAGCATCAATTTTTTTTTGTTTGATTGCACTCGCCTCCTATATGCTAGCTCAGCGCCGTTTCCGGACGAAAAAAATTTTTTATTAGCTTTCTAATGCAGTGATATCAAATTCTCGAGTTGTTTCTGTAATGAGTTATTTGCGTTTAATCTTAATCGGAACTCCTGTTGACAAACGACTACAAAACGAAACTATAAGAACAGATTAACAAAAATATCTGTTGCTATTGTTGTAGCTAAATTATTGTTGTTACAGCCATAGGTGGGCAAGTTAATGCAAAACTTTAGCTTCGTTAACCACTAGTCCGTCAACAAACTTCATACCTCCGTTAAAGTTAGTTCGTTATTTTCAGATTTAATTAACGGAAGTTAATGAAATCTGTTAATTCGTTTATATTTTGCGTGTAATTTACATTTCTCTTTATTCACTCACTTCTAGAACACGTAATGATACTGTTGAGCTGATTGCAAGGAAAAATTTATTGCTATGGTGTTCTTTTTGTGTTTTGGAAGTTACATTTTACAGTCCAATCTAATTTCAAGATAAAAATAGGTTCAAATGTACTAACGAAGCTGCAATCGGAAAATCCTTGAAAACTGCGAACAGCGATGATTAATAAACCTACGAGGCTGCAGCTTATTATTTGTCACAAAAAGATATCCTTTCTTTGCTGTTTCTTCTATAAAACTCGTGCTAATACGCAATAAGTGTTACCAGTGCAAATTAGTTTGTACCGGTACGATGAATGAATAGTGCAACATATTAACGATAAAAACCTTAACGGAAGTAAACAAGGCTTAACGGAAGTTAATTTTCTCCGTTAACATAAAAAAAGTTTTTAACGAATTAACGAGTCAATGAAAAAGTTAGCTTCGTTATTAACGGATTAACGGTTAACGGATTTGTACCCATCTATGGTTACAGCTATAATAATTAGCTATTGTTTCAACACAACTGCCAGCAACTGCAAGAAATTTGCAACTGCGTTTATTGAAGTGATTTTTAGCTGAAAATGTTAAGTTTCTGTTAGCAGTTCTTATATCTCAGACGTAGCAGCAGCCTACATACATTTTAAAATACTTAGCTAGATATTAATAGCTGTCAGAATCAGAGGTGGGCACTTGCGCTGCAATAATTGCGGCGCAACTATTTCACTTGCGATAGCGCTTGTGCCGCAATTATTTTAAACGGTTGCGCTGACGCTTGTGCCGCAACTATTTTATCAATTTTGAACGCAATCGCACAATTTAAATACGATTATGAATGGTTATTTTTCGATCAAATGTGATTAAAGTTAAGAAAAAAAAAAACAGTGACGAGGTCCCTAGGCGTAGCCAGGATTTTCGATTGAAGGGGGGTAGGCCAAACCGCAAATCACACGTAATGACATCATCAAAATTTTTCGAGAAGAGGGACTTTTTGCGGGACAAAGATACCTTAGGGCCTGGGTTGGCATGTAACCTGGGTTTTGCTAAAAAAAGGACTTGAACCAAAAGTTAAGAAGATTTTCAAAATTGTCTAAGTTAGGACACGTGGTGAGCAAACTAGTTTAATCCAAATGTATCGCAGACGGGGGTCTGAGGGCCGCCGATGGTCAATTTTTTGGAATTTGTTTTGGAAAAAATAGCTATTGTAATGCCATTGAGATCACATTTCCGCGTTTTTAGAGCCATTTAAAATAACTAAGTTTTTAAAAACTGAAAGCCAGTTGAAACAATCAAATTGGTGAGTCTTCCCTTTACTTACAGATCAAGTCCAAAACACCTTTAAAATCTTGAATTTGGGGGTAAAATTTTGTAAGTGACTTCGCCCACAATCGAATATTTGCCTTGGGAAATTTTTGTTTTGTCATGAATACGGGTGATACACTTAAATTGGATGACAAAAATTGATTTGAGGGGCCCAGGCCACATGCTTGGTCGTTAATGATAGTCTGTTGTACACGTATGCTGTCGTACGCGAAGATGCTAAAAAAAATGAAACTGAAAAAACCATAACGTTTTGTTGTTATTATTTTTATTCTTGGTGGCATTTCAGTTGGGGGGGGGGCGGTTTTGCCCCCCCTGGCTACGCCTATCACGAGGTAGGTTTATAAAAGCTTCGTCATGGCAAATTCCATTCCTCTACTGCTTGCAATACTTCTTTAGGATGTACAGCAGGAGTCATCTTTCACTGAAACGTTTCTCTCTGAAATATTTTTTGCCGATTTTTCAAAAAAAATTCCAATTAAGTAAGTAAAAAAATCGTTGTAAAATCAAAGTTTAAACCAAAAAATTGTTGTTGTAATTGTCTTTTAAGAAATATGCTATTCGTTTTCAAGCATTCTTAAACTTGCTTTGGGCATTAACCGCGTTACTCGTGACAGTCCTTTTTTATCGTAATTTAAAAACAAAAAACAACAAAAATTATTGAATGCAACTTTTTTGCTAGTCCGGGAAAACTTGAAAGATATTGCAAATATGAGTGACAGCATTGGTAAAGCTCTTGTAAGTAATACTTAGATGGTTCAATTTCTTTAAACAAAATTTGCGTGCTCCATCTGTGAATGAGTTTTAGCGTGCTCCATCTGTCAGAGAGTGATGCTAATTGCTCCAGAAGCACAAAATACTGTATGTATCGAAGCTTGTAAAGGATTTCCTTGACGAGCCATTAGAAAAAAACAGTGACTCCGAAGTCGTTTGGTTACCATCACTTGCAGACTTTATTAGTGGAATTTTGAACATCGCAATTCCTTGAGTGCGAGTGTTGGGAGAGTATTTTTTCGATTGGTATTAAAATGTTCTTCGATCAAAGAGGTTAAGCGATGCCCATTTTCAAATGCTTGTATTTTTTAAAGGAAATCAATAATCTTTTGCTTACTAATTTGGTAGCGTGCATAACTTGTTTCGAATGTTGGTTTCGTACGGTACCCTAGTGAGGTTTGAGCAGTGAGTCAATTAGAATTATACATTTCAACACGTCACACTTGCGCTTGAGCTAGCGATTGCGCTTGCGGCGCAATTATTTTTTGGGGCTTGCGGAAACCCTTGCAGCGCAAGATTTTCAGAGTAGTTGCGCGTGCGCTTGCGGCGCAACTATTATGACTTGCGCTGCCCACCTCTGGTCAGAATTCAGAACATAAAATCAATCTAATACCAGTAAATAGCCATACACTGTAGGCTACTAGACTTAAAGTATTAACGAATGCAACCAGTGCTGCCGTCGAGAGTAGATTCGGCTTACCATCCTTTTTGGCAGGGTAGGCTTAGGTAGGCCCTACCCCACTGAGCCTTGTTGTAATTTACGGAAACTCAGAAAAAGCTACTGAATTTTGATGAAGACCTTTTTTTCTAATCTTGACGAAAGAAAACCATGCCGATAAGGTAGGCTCAACACCAATCTCTGGCAGGAGGTTGTCGGAACCTACCCACTTATTGTTGTTAGGGCCCATCTCACTTTCTTTTGGTTGGAGTCAACCCACTTTTTGGGGGGGGGAAGGCAGCACAGAATTCAACGGCTCTATATAAGATTGTTTGGGTAACGTAACTAGAACTTTCTCAAGCAAACAAGCTTTCAGTTTGCTCAACCATACGTAACCAATCGAAAATTGAGAGGTGAAACAACGCACTTACCAAAAAGATGAGATTTATTGATGTTGCTTCTAGCACCATAAACAAAACCCGTACAGTTCAAGGCATCAAACGGGGAAGATGTTACAGATGTGGAAAGCATACTCGCTCTGCTTGCTTGGTTTGCCCACTATACCGAAAAATAACAACAAACACATATTGCGTAGAATGCTGAACAGTTTGTGAGTGCACTATATACTTGTGTTTGAAATACAACCTTCGTTTGTTGAAATTTTGTTGTACTTCAGCCAAGAGCTAAGCAAGCTCAATTTATACTTTGAATACGAAGCATACCCTGGATTTTAGATTCAAGATTGTAAAGCTTTATCAAAATCAAATTAACCGTGCAATTAGTGGATTGTGCAGCGCGATCAATTGATTGCCCTGTATGATTGATCAATCGCGAATGCCCATCACAAAAGGAGAAAATATATATTTGAAAACACCGTGCATTAGCATTGAAAAACGCATAAAACGGCATGTTGAAAATTGTCAACAGAGATGGGGTCAGGACACAAGGCTCAAGGTAAAGTCCAAGGACACAAAAAATCCTAGGCCAAGGACACACCTTCCGAGGACAGACCCCCTCCAGGTCAAGGATATGAATGCTCGAGGCCAAGGACAAGGACCAAGGACACAGCGAGGAAGCGTTCTCCAAGAAAAAAAGTCTTCGCTCAAAACTTTCGTAACTTTTCCGCAAAAAGCAGGCTATCTCCAGACAAAATGTCTTTGCCCAAAAATTCCACAAAATTCAGGCGTCAAAAACGTTTTTCGCAAGTTCTTTGGCGTGCTCCTAGACGAAACAATATTGCTCATGAGCTTGGCCCATTTTTAACAAGTCAAAAAATAGTGCTGTCTTCGAGCCAAGGACAGGGCATTTTCGAGGACTTGCAGGGCAGAGGCCAAGGCGAAGGACTTCAAATTGTGTCCTTGAGGACGTCTTCGAGGCCAAGGACGTCGACTCCACCGCTGATTGTCAACATTGTTTCCGATTAAGTTACATAAAAACACTGTTCTGATAAGGGCTTAAGTTAACAGTGAGGTTTTCACTTTGAAAAAAACAACTTTACTCTGAAGCAAATCTTAGGAATATGACAAGGATTTCTCTGGTTGCTTTGTTTATCTCGAAAATACAGCCGAGTTTCTCATTTTGTAAAATTTTACTGGAGTATGGCGTTGATGTTCAGTTCTTACGCACCACTGTCATTCTACTGCCGACCGGAGGTTTGCGTTTAGGTAAATGGCTAACAATTAAAGCCTTTCCGTGTGGGCGGTGAAATCTGGTAAGGGTGTGTTTTCTGACTTCACTTTTTCATGGTTTGCATGAATTGGATCGACAAATGCAGCTAAACTGATGAGTGTGCCACAATTGGAAATTGCAAAATCAGTTCTCTGCTATTCGCTGATGATTTGGTTCAGCTTTCTTCCGCAAAATCAGGCCTTCAGTGAGTGTTAAATAGCTTTCCAGTTGTATGAGACATCGCCGGAATGAAAATAAGCGCGGCCAAAACTGAGGAACTACATCAAGCCAGTTTCATCAAAACTTTTAATACCGCCTCCTGCCGACAAAAAGAATTCGTGTTCAGCTTAAAAGATTGTGCAGTAATGACGCTCTCTCATTGGTCAGTTTTCCAGTCAATTACTTCTCGGCTTTTTTCTCTAAATAACCGCTGCTTTGACTGTGCTCTTCCTTCTGACGATTCTTCTTGACAAGTGTCAGACAAAAAGCTTCAAAGATGAACATTTTAATCAAAGCAACTCTAAAGTTTTGTCCCACAAATCAACTTTTCAAATTAATAATTTTTGCAAATTTTTCGAGACGTTTAAAAAATTGTTCTTTAAACAATATCGTTGTTCGGATTATTATTCAAGTTCTTAAATGTTGACCGAAATTCGTTTTACTGCTGATAATTTTCAAGTCTTTATCTCCGCCAGAAAGTCACGTGCTCAGCTCAAAATGGGGTCCGACTGCAATATATTTGCTCACTCTCTTACCAAAGTCTTTTTTTGTCGGAATTTTTGTCTCGCTAATATTTATCATTTCGACCCTGTTAGCCAAACTGATGTGTTTTGAAATTAAGTAAAACAGTTGTCTTAGGATGCAACCAATAACTTTTTTTTCTGCTAATTTTTTTGAAGTTTGTTTCATTCAGATGTGAAGTCTTTGAGGACACGTTTTGAAGTCCTTGGCCTTGGCTTCGAAGCCTACAAGTCCTTGAAAATGCCCGGTCTTCGGCTCCAGTACAGCGCTACTTTTTGATTCGCGGAAAAGGAAGGAAAATGCTTCAAGATTGCGGTCTCTTGCGCGATGACCTTTTTTTGTTTTGTTTTGGCGATCGCCTAAATTCACGCAAAAAATGAGGGGTCTCTAAAAATTGAGTCTTTGGTGTTTGGCCGTGGCCTCGAACATTCCTGTCCTTGGCCTCGAGAGGATCTGTCCTTGAAAAGTAGTCAATGGCCTTGACCTTGGACTCGGATTTTGTATGAGTCCTTGGCCTTGGCCTCGAACGTTCTGTCCTCCACTCAACCTCTGGTTTCATTGCTTTCGTAATGTACCCTTTAATAAATGGTGCTATTTTTCAATTTTCTTTTGATCCGATTTTACAAACTAACGGCCAAAAAGATCACTCAATAAGGATTTTGACTTTTTTCAGAAAACATTATTTGAAAAATACGGTTTGAAGATTTTAAAATTCAGATTTATTTGGCGTACCACAACACAAAATATTTTTGTCCATCAGGGTTAAAATTCTATTTTGTAGCACGAGTCGTGAATAATCTTCGTGGTGTTGCGTCCCATTATGCTGCCTCCCAAGCTTGTGCTATGGATGGAACAACTCTTCCAAGACTCCCTAACGACTATTTAGTTAATTGGTTCAAGACATGGCTAATAGCATTCGAAGAATTTAATCAAGAAGGTCCTCTGATGTGTTTGCTGTTTATTGAGATCTTATGTACTGTAAGATGTAGTTCTATGTATTGTAAGATGAAGTTTTTATTGCGATCATATGGTATTTATTGTACAGTAGTTCTATAGTATGTACTGTTGAGTAGATGGCCCGATATCACAAGATGAAAACACCATTTAGTGCCAGCCTAAAATTGCCCCCGAACATTTGAGGTAGCAAAAGCGGTGTGAGTTTTACAGTTTAGCCTAAACTTTCCAGCTACATTGATCAGAGGCAATATCTTTAAATACCTGCAGAAATGTTCCCTGCAAAACAACAAAAAAAAGTTTCGACCAATGCTATTTTAGCAGCATTGCTGGTGAGCGTTCTATTGATGTTATAATTAGGGCAAGTTTTTGTTGCACTAAAAAATTGAAAAAATTGCATTTACTTTTAACGAAAGTTGCAAAAAGTTGCATTTATGCACAAACATTAAAAACGACAGTAATTTATTGAAACTATTTGTTTACAACCGGCCAGTTGATCGAGCGGCAACGCGTTCGTCTCTGGAGCGGGAGGTCTGAGGTTCAAACCTCGGGCCGGTCAAATCGGACAGTGTTGCCAACGGCTCGCCACCGCTGCGACATTTTTTTGAAAGAAGCTGTGTTGCTCGGGCGCAATGACGCGGAGATGGGCCCCGCCAACTCGTTACACGCTTCGGCTTATTACAGCGAGTATAATGAAAGATTTGATTTGATTGATATTTGTTTACAATAACGCCAAATATTTGCAAACATTACTTAAGGAGAAATGGCGACCTTTTGCCAATAGTTTGCGTAGCATGCTAAAACTTTGCTTTACAATGCACAAAGTTGTAAGCGAACTGTAGCGTCGTAGATGACATTGTGGCGCAGGAACCGTCACGTAGCTATTTGTAATGCAAATCAAAGACAATAGAACGAATATTTTTTAATCACACTAACATTTTGAGCAACTCTTAATGAAACTTGCAGTAAAAAGTAGCATGTAAAAAAAAAGTTGCAATATAAAATTTCTAAAAACAGCTTAGAACATTGTACTACAAAAGTTCTTAGTATTTAAGAAGCTGTTGGAAGCTGTAAAAAAAAGTTGCAAAAACTTGCCCTAGTTATAATAATTAGCTACCTGTACCGCTGTATGCACGATTGCTTGATATTGTCCGGTTCTTTTCAAGACAAGAAGACAAGTTTATTATGCCGCTCAGTAACAGTTTATTTTTCATTGGACCATACATTTTTGGAGCGAAATTTCTACGGAGAGCATGCCCTTGCTTACCTCCAACCTCAGTTTTAAGACATGAGTGGTCTCGAGACGCAATTAAGTCTCTCCCACAGTTTTCTAACGTGGTACAAAACACGAGTTATGTCTAACTCGGTGTTATGTACCAGAGGTGGAGTCCTCGAGGACTTCCTTGGCTTTGAGGACACATTTTGATGTCCTTGGCCTCGAATGTCAAGTCCTTGGCTTTGGCCTTGGCGTCTAAGCCTCAAGTCCTCGAAAATTGCCCTGTCCTTGGCTCGAGGACAGCACTATCTTTCGAACCGTTAAAATCTTGTTGGAAAACGCCAGAAATCTTGCGGAAAACTTGCTAACACCTGTTTTGTTTTCCTCAATTGGAACATAGGTGTAGCCATGAGAGGGAACTAGAGAACCCGCCCCCCTCGGATTGAAATTTCACCTTGACAAAAATGTGCCAAAAAATCTACTGTTTCTTCAGCTTCAGTTTCTTTTTAGCATTTTTCGCTTGCAACAGTAACTAACAACAATATTGAAGACCAGGGGCCTGGGGCCCCCGTCAATTCAATTTTTGCCAGCCAACTTAAACGTATAACCCGGAAGAAATGCAGAGTTTTTTCTAAAAGTTACTATCTCAAGCTCACATATAGCCTTTTTATGAACGTAACGCATTAACCAGGGCCGGATTCATTATAATATGGTGCGGTACCACCTAGGGGCCCCGCGCTCAAATCGTAAGACTTTTTTTTATCTGCCTCTATATTTGGCAGAAAGATCTTGCAAAAATCCCCGAAATGCCAGGGGCCCAGCGCGATGTAAATCCAGCCCGGTAATAACATGGTTAGTAGGCGTAACCATCTATTGTACCATTTTTCAATAACAATTCAGTAATTCATCTCCAACTCCTCAGTTTTTACGCACAAAATACTTTAAAAAAAATTTGCCATTAAAAATGCTGATTTAACAAATCATTGACTTCAATTGAGGGGCCTGGGCCTCCTAGCCAAACATATACTCTTGTACTTGGTTATTTTCAAGACAAAACAAAAATCTCTAAGGAAAATCTTCGAGTGGATTGTTATTTACTGCTAAAATGTAGCTAGAGACAAAGCACTTTGCTTCCTCCTACCTGGACCAAATCACTTACTATTAAAATTTAACTCCAAAATGCAAGATGTTAAACGAGTTTTGGACTTAAATTGCAAGTAAAAGGAGGATTAAACAATTTAATTTTTTCAATTGGATTTCAAGTTTCAAAAATCTAGTGCTTTCAAATGGCTCTGAATACGTGCGAAATGTGATTCAATGATATTAAAATAGCTTTTTTTCCAAAAAATTACAAAAAGTCGCCCAGCGGCTGGGGGATTCGCCCCCAGACCCCCAAAGCCTCCGGCGGCTAGGGGCCCCGCCCCCAGACCCATTCTGTGATACGTTTGAGTTACACTAGCTTTCAGTTACACCATCTTTCTCAACACGTCTCCAAAGTTAGATATTTGCACTTTTTAACTATTAGTTTAATGTTTAAGCCTTCTCTCTTTGCAAAATCCTGGTTAAGTGCCAACAGTCAATGATTTCAAATTTTCCATCCTACGATATCTTTGTTCCACACACACTTTCTCTTTGGAAAAAATTTGATGACGTCATTGCATGTTATTTGTGGTTTGGGCTCCCCCTAGTCAAAAATTCTGGCTATGCCTATGAATTGGAGATTGCCGGAAAATTTTTTTTAAGACCTTTTTATTTTTTTTGGAGAACACTTGCGTCTGTGTCCTTGGTCCTTGGCCTTGGCCTCGAGCATTCCTGTCCTTGGCCTCTAGATGGTCTGTCCTCGGAAAGGCTGTCCTTGGCCTTGGCCTCGGGGTTTTTTTTGTGTCTTTGGCCTTGGCCTCGAGCCTTGTGTCCTCGACTCCTCTGTTATGTACAGCATGTGGTAAGTGGGTCCACGCAAGATCCACGAATAAAAAGAAAGTTTCAGTTTATGTGAACAAAAATTTTGTTTGTAAGAAATGTAGAAGCAGTGTTGTAAGTCGGGCAGGCTTTTCGGGTCGGGTTCGGGCCGGGTTCGGGCCTGAAATTGACAAAAACTTCGGGCTTAATTCAGGCCTGAGACGTGCTTTTTGTCTTAGGTGCAAAAAATATAATCAAAATAACTCGATAACATTGCTAAATTTTTCAGACCTAAGTTAACTTTCGGGTTTTTTCGGGCATGATTTGGGCTTCAAATTAGTTTTCGGGTTCGGGCCGGGTTCGGGCCTAAACTAGTCGGCTCGTTTACAACTCTGTGTAGAAGCGCGGAAAAGGTCTTCAAGGGATCAGCAGATGAAAAATTGTGTGATGGTGTCGAAAGTGTAAGCAAGTTCACTTATCTAGGTGACAGATTGAATGCAACTAACTGGTGGGTGCGAAACGGCGGTAACAGCTAGATCAAGAATTGGTTGGATGAAGTTCAGGAAATGCAGCGAAGTACTTAAAGGCAGAAGGTTTTCATTAAAGATGAAAGGAAAGATTTACAAAAGTTGTGTAAGATCAGCTATGTTCTATGGAAGTGAAGCATGGTGCTTGAGAGAAAAAGAGATGGCAATTTTGGAAAAACAGAAAGAGCTATGATTTGAGCGATGTGTGGTGTGAAGCCATTAGATCATTTAGTGATTATGATTAGATCGAAGAAACAGCGAGAAGTTGATGGACATGTTGGGCATAAAAGAGTCTTTAGATAGGATGGCTAAAGCAAGCAGTATTCGGTGGTACGGTCATGTTTTGAGGAAAGAAGATGAAAATGTGATAGCGAAGGCTTTGAAATTTGAAGTGAGTGGTAGTAGAGGAAGACCGAAACAAACTTGGAAAAAGCAAGTAGAGAATGAGATGAAGAAATATGGACTGTTGAAAGAGGATGCATGTGATCGGACGAAATGGCGAGGCGTGGTGAAGACAATGACCATACGAAATCCGGCCAACTCCGTCGATGGGGACAATACCTGATCCAACATGTGATGATAAAGATGAAGTAACAGCACGAAGTAGAAATTATATCAGTATTCGTTTCAGGCAAGAAGACGACAGGGAAGTTGCGAAAGACCTTGCGGTTATCGAATCAAGCAACCCCTTCTTGTCAGAGAGGTAACTAATATGGCAATATCATGGATGGTTTTCACTACTTTGTCTAAGTGATTTGCGACATTTTGACGATTTGACAAAATACCGACCGCCATTAGTATGAACCTTTTCATTTCACCCAAGCAAAGATCTGCTTAATTATGTCATGAAAAGGAAAAGCGAACTGCGTAAACGAAAAATTTTTTATGCCAGGGCTTCCCAAACTTTTTCTCCCGACCCCTTTAATTTTCTAAAAATTTCCGCGACCCTTCACAGTTAAAATAATAAACACTGCGAGTGGTGTATACCTGGTAATTATTCGACTGCAAAAAATAATAACAAGGCACAGCTATCCCAAGCCTCCTAATTTACACGTTGGTACAAAACGCAAACACACTTGCAAACAACCTGTTTGCATTTGCCTTTACCTCTGCTTCAACATCATCTGCTGTAGGCTTATTACCGTTATCGTTCGATTTCGGTAACCAGTTATCCATTAATTAGAATCTAACCATTAGTTGTAGCACGATAGTTATATACCTCTACATGTATATGTTTCGCACGTACCCGTGCCGTCGCTAGAGCAAACGAAGTGAGGGAGCACTAAAATAAACTGAACTTTTCCGCTTGGAAATTGATTTTACGGCTCCAAATTTTGCGCTATTTCAAAATTTTTGCATTTATGTCTGAAAAAAGAGTCGTATGAGGCCAGGAGCGTTTTTTAGCTCGTTTCGTATGTGACCCTCATAATCGCTTGAAAAGTCTGTCTGCAGCAGTGAATGCGACCAGAAGCGCAACCAAAATTTTGCTAAGAGAGAGGGGGTTTAAACTGAAAGTAAAACTCTTTTTGTCAAAAATTGTCTTTTAGCCCCGTGCTGAACAAACCGATGCAACTCAAGCGCATCAAAGAGGGGGTCTAGGGGTCAGAGTCCCCAGCAGCTGGGTGATTTTTGGGTTTTTTGCTGCAAAAAAAATAGTAATTCTAACGCCATTTAAATGATTTTTCGCACGTTTTTAAAGCCTTATGAATAACTATAGCAAATTGCTAAAATTTAAAAGTTGTTGAAAAAATTTATTTGCCCAGCATCTTCTGCCAGCCTTATACTTAAGGTCAAGTTCAAAACACGTTTAAACGCTCGCATTTTGGGGTTGTATTTTCTTAATCACTTGGCAAAAGGGGGTTGAAGACCCCTTAGCTCCTTGCCCTTGGTTGCACAAATGACTGTAACCTAAGAAAAAGTTTTGAGTGTGCTCTGAAAGAAACTAGCTGGTTTAAAAAAAAATGTTTTCAAGTATTGTTTCAGGTCATAATCACTAAACGCAGTATCAGTAACGATTCTATAGTCTTACATCCCTATTTCGCGACACATCCGTAAAGGCGTGTTAATAAGACGGATTATTGCGTCACATTTATGTACTACGGTTGGTGGCCAGCAGTTTCGCAAAGAATGAGCAAAACTTCAAACAAGAATTATGTTTGAACGTTATTATTCGTTTTCCCATTCTTGCCTGTTGTCTTGTACGTACGTGATGTTCCAAAAACGTATTCTGAGTAAACCAAAACGGGAGGCACAAACAATAGTTAGGGGGGCACGACCCCCTGGACCCCCGCTGCGACGGCATTGACTCCAACTCCTCTACCAAATTTCCGGTACTACAGCTGTATAAAAGCATTGAATTTGGTCTGCATGTTTCTATTATGTCATAAACCAAAGTAATAAAACAAAAAAAACTTATTTGCCGTCTTCTTATATAATACATTGTTCAACAAAGTCTCACTATTTAGCGTAAAATCTACGACTAAGTTAAAATGTTAATAATAATTTAGCTGTGATCATAGGTGGGCACAAGTTCGTTAATCGTTAATCCGTTAATAACGAAGCTCACTTCTTCATTAACTCGTTAATCCGTAAAAAATTTTTTCATGTTTACGGACTAAATTAACTTCCGTTAAGTTCTGTTAACGGACTAAATTAACTTCCGTTAAATTCTATTAACTTCCGTTAAGTTTTTTATCGTTAATATCTTGCACCATTCATTCATCGTACGGGTACAAACCAGTTTGCACCGGTAACATTTGTAGTGTATAAGGACGAGTTTTATAGAAGAAAGCGAAGAAAGCTCTTTTTTGTGGCAAATAATAAACCTGCAGCCTCATAGATCTATTAATTATCGCTGTTCACAATTTCCAAAGATTTTCCGATCGCAACTTCGTTAGTGCATTAGAACTTATTTTTATCTTGAAATTAGATTAGACTGTAAAATGTAACTTCCAAAACACAAAAAGAACACCATAGCAATAAATATTTCGTTACAATCAGCTCAGCAACGTCAATACGTGTTCTAGAAGCGAGTGAATAAAGAGAAATGTAAATTACACGCAAAATATTAACAAATTAACGGACTTTATTAACTTCCGTTAATTAAAGCTGAAAATAACGGATTAACGTAAACGGAGGTGTGAAGTTTGTTAACGAACAAGTGATTAACGAAGCTAAAGTTTTGCATTAACTTGCCCACCTATGGCTCTGATGTTTTGACGTTTGCTGGCCAGAGCTTTTGATATTTAATCGTTTGCGTGCTCTCTGGCCTAAAGGCTACCAGCGCGGAAGCCTGGTTGCTAGGTATCAGGCACGTAGCCAGAATTTCGCAATAGGGGGGGGGGCTAATATGGGGGTCTGGGTGCGAAGCCCCCTGCTGCCGGAAGCTGGGGGTCTGGGGGCAAAACCCCCAGCCGCTGGAGGCACGGGGGTCTGGGGGTGGAGCCCCCAGCGCTCGAAAATTGTACATTTTTTTGCAAAAATAGCTTAATTTTCGCGCTATTTTAATAAAAAAATATTTATAAAATGTAGCATAGAAATTGGCAGCGTAACATGATTCAACTGATTGCATTAATGGGGCTATGTGGGAGGTGGCTAATGCTACCATTGTAGTTTTCTTGTTTACATGCTGGTAAATCACAAAATTCTGTTATTTCATTAAAACTCACACGGAGTAATCTATTTCGTTTATATTTTATAAAGAAAAATATTTGGGGGGGCTAATGGAAAAATATTTGAGAGAAGTGATCGGTAATTAACTAATACTGAATGGCCCCCTCCCCCCTTATTCCTGAATTTATAATACATTTCTTGATAAAACCTATGTTTGGCATTTTTACATTTAGCGATCAAATTTGATTGCTTATTTTTGGGCATTTTTCAAAGTTCTCATTGATTTGTGACTTTTATTTTTGACAAATTAGCCCCCCCCCCCCGAAATATATAGTTTCAAACGATGCTTTAAATCACTTTTTAGTCCATTCCAGCACAAAAACAATCTCAGAAGAGCTGAAAACGTGGTATTTTCCTTATACTGTACTTTGGTTGACAGGTCAATGGGGGGCTATAACCGCCCGCCCCCCTGGCTACGCTACTGCTGGGTTTAAATAGCCAAAATTAAGCATGCGAGGAGACGTCTTCTCTAGCTCAAGTGGTAGAGCAGGGACCTGTAATCCAAAGGCTGCAGGTTCGTTTCCTGTGGGAAGACAACTTCTTTCATAGCTTGTTTTTAAGTAGTCGCCGTTCTGGTGACTCTTCCCTAGGCTTTCGCACTGGTAGCCTTTAGGCCAGATAGCACGCAAACAATTAAATATAAATTAAGAATGATGTTCTGCAGGATTGCACTGGTGTAGTTTTTAACGACAGTCAGAGGTCACTGGGAGGTACCAATTTTACACTTCCCTGCAAAAATTGGTAGACTCTCTGCGACCTCTGAAGGTCGTTTTGGGGGTCGCGACCCTCAGTTTGGGAAGCCTTGTTTTAAGCAAAAATTTGTACGAAGATAATAAGATGTTTTTGTAACAAGATTTGAATTGTTGTGCTAGAATGTTTCATTATTTCCGAGAATGCAATTCCAAATCACGACTCTCTGATACTCAATACACCTCTGAAATTCATTAGTACGGTACCGAGGTATGTTGTACCTTAACGAGATATCTTGTATGTTCAAACGGTGGTGCAATGGAATGTCACATTTTCTTCAGTGCAAATTGACTTGTTTGTGCGATACAGGCAGCCCTTCTTTATGAGAAGGTAGTATTTCACTGGAATAAAACACTATGAGTATGGTGCATTTTTGTATTAGCCCGGTCTAATTACCAAACAAAACTTCCCCTCTATTTAAAACCATTTTGAAAATACTTTCTTCTATAATTGTTTATTTGTTTAATTCTAACTAGACCTGTAAAGAATTATTTAAAAACCTAATGAGCTAAATTTTTAACTGCGGTCCATAATTTACCATGTTGCTTAAATTAGAAAGCGCAAGTTGTCTTTACGAGAAAACAATAAAATGACAGCCGGTGTTTTGCAAATGACCCAACTTTCTGAAATATTTGCAAATGTGACCAAAGATAAGGAGCTTTTTGTGGTGGTGCAATTAGAAAGTCGCATGAAGAAAATTTTTCATTGAGTCACTGGAACAGCAAGCTTGTCGCTGGCTTACAAAGAGATATTTCTTGGTATAAATTACGTTGTTCAACATCAGCGAACAAACCGCAGTCTTTATCACTTGCTAAAAAATACTCAGTAAAATAAAAACTGCCAAATTGTTTCCAGTCAAAGCGATTGTCAGCAACGCGTGCTGGGGATGACATTTATTCGTCATACTTTCGAGAGGTGCGACGGTACCATCTGAGAATTTTACTTTCAAGTTGAAGTTTGCCGCCTTTCAAGGCCATGTGTCAGCAAGCCACAGAGTCGCATCTTGATCTAATTTTCGTTTCAAAGCCGCAGAACTAAAGCATCAAATTCTGTCTACTGTAGCACAAAAACCAACAACACCCGCTGTTCGAAATAGGCGGCAATTGCTAAAACAGATATGCCAAAGTTTGTAGCCAACGTGCTGCTTCAGATCAGGATTTGCTTTCAAGATCTGATTAAACGAATTTAAAAAAAATTGCTGTTTTTTTTTGTTTGGTTGAACTCATTGAGAAAATATTTGTGAAAACATTAAAGTCAGTGTGAAAGTTTTTACGTTAGATAAGCAAAATGTGATACCTTCTAACTTGCTTTAGGTTTCTTATAGTTTTGTTTCTCATTTCTGAGATCAAGTGAATTAGAGCGTTTGTGCAAACTCCTTCATTCAATTTTCCGTGACTTGCTTTTTGTGACAAATATATTTTATCCATTTTTTGTTCTCACATTACATTGTGCTTTTAGGCAGCGTGCTGAGGAAGCTGATGTCAGTTACGCGTATCACAGCCAGAGGCCATGCGAGATTTGCTGAGCGATTATTGTAATTTTTTCCCAAAAAAGCCACTTTAGCGCAATTCGGACCAAATTAAATTGCTAAAATTTGAAAGCTATAGTTGAAAAATTAACTCGCCCAGCCCTTTTAAGCCCCTTTTATTTACAGGTCAAGTTCAAACAAGCTTAAACGCTTGCAATTTGGTTGTAATTTATTAGTGACTTCGCTAAGGTGAGGAGGGATAGGAGTATTTCTTGATGACAAACTCACTTGGAAAAAACACATTGAAACTAAATTATCGGCTGCTTCTGGTGCTACCTACTGTAAAAATTACGCAAGTATATACCTCAAAAAGCTTTAATCTCAGAGTATTATAGTTTAGTGTATTCTCATCTCCAATATGCAATTATCTGCTGGGGAAATTCTTCCAAAACCATGAAGCATAAACTACAAGTCAAACAAAATCGTATCATAAAATCATTACGCAACAAATTTGGTACAAAAACTAGATTAAAACCATTGCATGAACAACTGCAAGTCTTAAATATCGATGAAATTTACAAATTGGAAGTTACAAATTTATGGCAAACGTCAATTTGAATAAATTACCTGTATTTTGTGGCAATCAATTAACAATTTTTAGAACTTGGTCCTCTATCCATACGTACTTGACCCGAAGTTTTTATGTGCAAAGAACATCACTGGTTAAAACTAATCAATCGCTTAAAATTTCTGGTGTTAAAATTTATAATTTACCCAGACATATAAGAGATAAAAGTTTTAACTTCCAGTTACAAAACATCATCAAAGATACTAAAACTCTACTTTTTGAAATCCCGTACCTGCTTATAAGCGAAATCATTTTTTACTTGTGTTAATATCGAAACGAATGCCTATCTGTTTGTGTGTGTCTTTTTTTCCCTTTTCTTTTTTTTATCAATTTTTTTTCTAATTACCTAAATCAGAACAAAACCTTCCGTCAGCATCGAATTCCTACTGCCGAATTTTGTTCTATTTCCAAGAAGAGGAGCAGACTCGGCAACCGTGATCTTTCGTCTTATTTTGGTCTTTCGCTTCTTCTCGTCGTGCTAAATCGTGTCTTGTAATGTTTGCTGAATTAGCAATTTGTGTATTTGTTTTTGTTCGACAATAAAAGAATACTACTACCTCTCCTGGTTGTGCCACTAGTATTCATTTTTTTGCTAGACGTTAAGGTTAATGGAGATAGTTAAAGATTTTGTATAGACCTCTTAAGTTCGATTCTTGGCTGTCTCCTGGCCAAGGTTAGTTGATGAATAAACTACTTGGCAAATGAAATTGTAAACAAACTTTGGTAAATAAAGATGCACTCAAAAATTACCATCAACTATTTATATTAATTTTTCTTTCTCAAACAGAAACTTCATGCTATTGGTTGGATTTAAAACAGCGGTCCGAGTACAGTCGCTATCACCGTCTCACATGGGGAGACGGGTCAAAATTTCAAGGATTTTCAATCATAATTGAAATTGGTCCCACTTTGGATGATTATGACTGCGTTTGCCTTCAAGTAATATTCACGTCAGGTTCTTGGAACGTCCGTGCCAATTCTTTGAGCTGCGAATCAAAAACCAAATATGTATGCTGGAAGCCAGGTAGTAACACTATCATGATCGGTAAACGTTGTGCTGTAGTTAATTAATGGTTTGGAGCCTACTTATTTATGCCACTTGATTGATTTATTCCAACCAGGTCGTAATTTAAAATCTCAAGAAAACCATTTAACTCAGGTCCCAAAAGCTCGATTTTGGTTTGGTGGCAGAAGATTTAGCGTTATTGATGCTAAATTGTGGAACAACACACCTAATAAAATTAAGGAGGTTGGCAGTGAAACTGAACACAAAATGTACTACACAAACCCTCATTGCTTTTAAAACGAATATGACTGTTAATGGTTAGTAATAAACAACTACATCACCGCAGTTTTGTTTTTTTTTTGATGATTTTCATTGCTGTAAACTATTATTGCCGTTTTTTGTAAATATGTTTGTGTCTTTGTTTGTTTTCATGTTTTGGTTTGTGATTGCATCCTGGGCAAAATCTTAATTAAAATTGTTTGTGGGAATAGCGCTTGGCAAGTTATTGCTTATGTACAATGCATTTATCTACTACGTAATTGTATCATAAATTGCAAAAGTAAGTATGGGCCTAGGCTTAAACGTTTGGTGCTCACCGGGCATACTTAAAATAAACCTGATTTTGGCGTTCATTCGGTAAAGTCATAGTCACATCAAGCTTGATCTTAATAGCCGTGTTGCTTTTATTGACGTTTCGTTGGTTGTGCGTTTCGTTGGTTGGAAGTTTTATTGACGTTTCGTTGATTGGGCCCACCCACAAATTTCAAAAACGGAAAGTTAATTCTTCTGAAAGATTAACTGCCGGATGTTGGTTTATTCTTTCTACGCCATAAGTAATAAATCGTTCAGAGGTGAATCTTTTCCGATATTGTCGATGCGGAAGGTAACTGGACCATACTTGACTAAAACTGTGCAGGTCAAAAAATCGAATTTCCTGCCGCTGCAAATTCTCTGCTGTTTGCTTTTTTTGACCGAAGAATTTTGAGTTGATTGTTGCTTGCAAGTTGCAACCAGTTTCTTGCCAATCTTTTAAATGAAAAATTTCATTGTTTAACTCATAATTTGTATTAGCGAACCATATTAATTTTTTTCTAAATATTTTTGCCACATAGCGTGTTAATGTGTACCTCAAATCAAAATGAAAGTTCCGTCCTTTGTTTCGAATTTTAGGTACTATCGAAATACCGTAATATTTTTGATAGGAGTAGTCTGAAAACAAATCAAAATACCACTAGATATTTATTTCCCGAGAAGAAACTTCCGCCCAGCTTTTTTACTCGGATTTTTCCATTTATGCTTTGAAGCTTTCCGTTATTCGTTTGAAAAACAATCGACTGATGAGCATTTCGTAAAGTTCAAATGAACAATAAATCTAACAAAAATGTGCTTGCAGAAAATGCTAACAAAAAACAATGAGATTTATTTTTACAATCACTGCATGGCTTAACTTAAAGATGATGTTGCCGTCACGTATGTTGCATACCTTGTCAAACAATTGCTTGCTGAAAGAACAAGTTGAAAACCGCGACCGCAATAAAAAAAAAAGATTTCTTCTGTAAAACTCGTATTGCACAGCCTTATTATGAGCATTACAGTATTAGAGATAAAATCATTAAAAAAAATCAAAGTAACGGTTTTCACTGGAAAATTTTTATTAAAAAAATTTTATGAGTAATTAATTCAGTATTCGACCTATGACACTCTGCCAGCACTTTAGTTCAAAATACAGTAGAGTTAAGGCCCGGCGCCACGAGGGGGCATTCTGGAGACGTGCTTTTCCAAATCACTGCTTGTACCCCCCCAAGCGAGAATTGTGCCCCCCCAATGGAGGATTGTGCTCCAAAGAAATTAACAGGCTCAGTGCTACTAGAGTGCAATTCGAGACCTGAGACTCCCAAAATACTGGTAATCACCTCAGAATTGGTGAACAAGAAGTGTTTTTTCGTAGATTTTGCAATAAACACCGTTTGTTTTTGTGGGTTTACCCCAGAGTTCATAAAAATTTGCGTGTATTTTGGGACGAAGACCTTTTTTTTTCTTTTTTTTTTGGTCTTCACCTCAGGATTTAGGCGCGTAGCCAGAAATTCGCAATAGCAGGGGCTAATTTGGGGGTCTGGGGGTGGAGCCCCCAGCGCTCGAAAATTGTACATTTTTTTTGCAAGAATAGCTTAATTTTCGCGCTATTTTAATAAAAAAATATTTTTAAAATGTAGCATAGAAATTGGCTGCGTAACATGATTCAACTGATTGCATTAATGGGGCTATGTGGGAGGTGGCTAATGCTACCATTGTAGTTTTCTTGTTTACATGCTGGTAAATCACAAAATTCTGTTATTTTATTAAAACTCACATGGAGTAATCTATTTCGTTTATATTTTACAAAGAAAATTATTTGGGGGGGCTAATGGAAAAATATTTGAGAGAAGTGATCGGTAATTAACTAATACTGAATGGCCCCCTCCCCCCTTATTCCTGAATTTATAATACATTTCTTGGCATTTTTACATTAAGCGATCAAATTTGATTGCTTATTTTTGGGCATTTTTCAAAGTTCTCATTGATTTGTGACTTTTATTTTTGACAAATATCTTTCCATTAGCCCCCCCAATTATTTTTCTTTCCATAACCTATGTTTGGCAATTTTACATTTAGCGATCAAATTTGATTGCTTATTTTTGGGCATTTTTCAAAGTTCTCATTGATTTGTGGCTTTTATTTTTGACAAATTAGCCCCCCCAACCCCGAAATATATAGTTTCAAACGATGCTTTAAATCACTTTTTAGTCCATTCCAGCACAAAAACAATCTCAGAAGAGCTGAAATCGTGGTATTTTCCTTATTCTGCATTTTAATTGACAAGTCAATGTGGGGGAGGCTATAAGCCCCCCCCCCAGTGGTGGCCTTAGGAAAGGGGGGGCCCCAGTGCAAATTAAATGGGAGGGGGGCTTTTCTTTACACACCACTTTATCATGATTTATCTGCACTTGCAATTAAGCGCAACAATGCATTTCACAAATAACAAGACCAGAAGACCAATGCTATTGAAGCCCTAATTAAATCAAATGTTTGTTCATAAGTTCCTCTCATCTGGATTATCAACTCAATTAATTGCAGTAAATTAACGCAAAACTTTCAGCAATTGCTTTCAGTATGCTAGTGTTATTACAGAATAAGTTTGAGTACTTAGCAATAATGTTTGAATGCTTTATACTGCTTAGCATATGAAATACTGCATACGTTAGTCAAAAACCTATTACTGCCAGTTGCTGAAAGCAGTTGAAAAAAAAAACAAGTGGAAAAACGACTACCTGAGTCATAAGCGTAGCCAGGATTTTTGATTTGGTGGTGGGGCCAAACCACAAATCACATGCAATAACGTCATCAGAAACTTCGAAAGAGGAATTTTTTGGTGGGGCAAAGATATCGTAGAATGAAAGATCAGAAGTCACGGCCTGATGTTGGCATGTAACTAGGAACTCGTTCAAGGGGAGAGCTTAAACCAATAGCCTAGTTAAAATGCGAAAATATGTAAATTGGGATACGTGCTAAGTAAAGAAGTGTACTGTAATTCAAACGTATCACGGACGGGGGTCTGGGGGCGGAGCCTCCAGCCGCCGGACGATTTTTCGTAATTTTTTGGAAAAAAAAGTAGTTTTAAAACCATTGGATTACATTTTGAACATTTTTAGAGCCATTTGAAAGTACTAGATGTTTAACATTTGAAAGCCAATTGAAAAAATTAAGTTGTTCAGTCCTTCTTTTGCTTGCAATTTAAGTCCAAAACACGTACAAAATCTTGCATTTTGTGGTTAAATTTTATCAGTGATTTCGCCCGGGTAGGGGGAAGTAAAGTACAATCCATCCAGCAATATTTTAGCAGTAAAAAACAATTCAGTCGATTATTTTCTTTATAGGTTATTGTTTTGTCTTGAAAGCAACCAGTTATAGGAGTACATATACGGCCAGGGGCACAGGCTCTCTCAATTCAAAAATTTGTTTAATGAGCATTCCCCTTACTGAAGCTAATTTTTTTCAAAAGTATTTTGTTGCATAAAAACTGGCGAGGTGGAGGTGAATTGTAATTGAAAAATGTACAATAGATAGTTATGCTTATAAACCATGTTATTGCCCGAGTCGGATTTACATTGAGTTGGGCCCCTGGCATTTTGAGATTTTTGCTATATTTTCGTGCCAAATACAGGTGAAGACCAAAAAAGTCTTATCTGAGCGAGGGGCTCGTGGCACTGTGCCATGTGTTAAATCCGTCCCTGGTTATTGCAATACATTCATAAAAAGGTTAGATGAGAACCTCAGTTAGCAACTTTTAGCATAGAAACGCTTAATTTCACTCGGATTATAAATTGGTTGGCAACATTAAATTGAAGGAGCCCTAGCCCCCTGGAACAGTATTATTGTTGGGAGCCCATTTAAATTAAGAGGACAATATAAATATTCTTGTAGGGGGCCCATTTAAATTGGTAGGCAAAAATTAAATTAAGGGTCCCTGGCCCCCTGGATCAATATTGTTGTTGGGGGCCCATTTAATTATTATTGCAAGGGGCCCATTTAAATTGGTTGGTAAAAATTGAGAGGGCCCGGGCCCCCTGGCTCAATACAATTGTTAATTACTGCTGTACGAGTGTACTGTTGTATGCGAAGATGCTAAAAGAAACTAAAGCTAAAGAAACAACAGTCTTTTTTGTGACATTTTTATCATGGTTAGCAGTTCAATTTGGGGGCCCCTGGGCCTCCCCTGGTTACGCATATGACCTGAGTAGCCTAACAGTAGCAATCAAAAAACAAAAGAGTAGTGTGTTGACTTTAACAGTAAATTTTTATTTTCTGTTTACTAAATCTGACTTAAAAGTTAAAACTAACATTGTCTTGGAAAAGGGGATATGTGTAATAACATTTGGAACAAGTGCATCTTGAAGAAGGGGTACATATGTAATGACACTTAACACAAATGTATAAACTTTTTATCATAATTTGCTATGGTTTTTCATAATCAAATTTTTTCTACGCGCGATAGGTCAAATGGGGGGGCCCAGAAGTAGGGGCCCCTGTGCATTTGCACAATTTGCACATTCCTAAGGCCACTACTGGCCCTCCTCCCCCCCGCCCCAATGCCTACGCTACTGTCAGAATTCATAAAATTTCCGTTGAACACCTTTTTCGTTTGGTCCACACTCTCGAATTAAAATGAATAAGGTTTTTGTGCCCCTCCAAAATTTATTTATGTCCCCCAGTCACGCTATCCTGGCGGCGGGCCAGTATAGAGCTTCAAAAAACTTCTGGGAAAAAAAATAGCCTAAATTCTGCCGTGAAGTGCATTAAAACAGAAATACAAAATAATCTTAATCAGAGAATGAAATCCGAGACTCTGTTATCATAAGTAATGCCAAACTAAAAAAAAGAACATGATTTTTTCAAATGTAAAAATATAATATGTCGATTTCAAAACTAATTATGGCAACTAATCGCCAACTTGGGATTTGAATCCAGCACGTTTCATCTACCATTACACTATATACAGCACTAGTGCATTTAACCACGTACGCTATCTCTGAACACGCACAACATTGAAGAAATTTCGGTATTAATTTTCGTGAGAGAACCACACAGTTTGGAGTAATATATTGTTGCACCAAGATGTTAGCACCACGAATATTTGCAAAATTGTTGTTCTCATAATGCCCAATAAATTCGCAAAGTTTTAACTAAGAATTTCAAGTCACTTGAAAGTAATAAGAACCCCCAAAAAGGACAGTTTTTGAAGCTCTCTTCCCACACTGTGTGACTAACTAGAATACCTTTTTTTGCCAATCCTATACTCTACTTGTAACAACTGCCGCTCTCACACTTGGCGACTTTGACTGCGTCTCTACTGCAAATAATTCGCAGTACAATCTCGGTGCAGTCCATGTAGAATCTTCTTGGAGTCTCCGTCGAGTCGCAAAGCATTGCGAATCCTTTGCGAATGGAGACAGACTCTATAAAGACTGGGCTATGACTGCACTAAGACTGAGATGAAACTGCACTGCACTGCGAATTAATTCGCAGTGCAGTCGCAAAAGTGTGAGTTAATTATTTTAGTGAATTAGTACATTAGTTAATTAGAGTTAATTTGGGAAAGTTAATTAAGATTTTATTAAGAGTTAATTAGTGAAAGAGTTAATTAACAAAATAAATCAGTCAATAAATTTCGCGTAACGTAAATTTTACCAAATGAAGTTTTATTTTACGAAATGAAATGGCTAGCGTATGTATAATATCTCGAAAATAAGTTTTAGGGGAAATGTAATTACGACCAGATGTAAATTCTGAAACGTGTAAATTCTGAAAAATAAGTTTTTGAAATAATGTAATTTCGGCCATATGCAAATTCCGATAAGGATAAATTCTGGAAAACAAGTTTTCAGGAAAATGCAATTACGGCCAAATGTAACTGCAATTTTTGCCAAATGAGCGTTCGAGCTAATGCAGTTGCTGGCAAGTTCATGTTCAGAAAAATGTACTTTCGGGATAATGTGTAATTTTGGCCAAGTGTTTTTCGGTGAAATTTCATTGGAATTTCAATGTTTTATAACAGCTCTGGACAAGCTACCTATTGGCTGCTTTTGAAACAAATTTTTTTTTTTCAAAAGCAGCCAGTCATTGGTAGCTTGTCCAGAGCTGTTATAAAACAATGAAATCCCAAGCACAACTTTCGGAATCCAGCAGAATCTCAGTAACTGCGTAAATTTGTATTACTGTAAAATGCGGGGAGAGCACAAACTATTTTATACATTTTTTTTTGGTAAAGGTTACGACTACTATAGTTATATAGAGACCAGAGTTATACACGGCCAGACTAGTTCAGGCCTAAATCTTGCCCTAACCTGAAAAATAATGTGAAGCTCGAATCAGGCCGCAAAATATTCGAAAGCTAAGTTATGTCTAGAAAACGAACATGGTTGTGGCTCCTTTCCTTCAAATAACTTTAGTCTGTTGGGGCTGAATAAAATTCTACAGTTGCGGTAGAGAGGTGCTTTTCAAATACCATAGCAAAACTAGTGCTAACAGCACCATTGGATTTAGCATTAAATCGCTTATTTATCAATATCGAACGTTTTCAGCATTCCAAACATTTTATTTCATTGTATATGAGCGTAGCAAAAGTGTTGAAAGTATTAATATTACGTTTAGATCCTGATAAGGAGGCAAAGTGAGCGCCAAAAATTTTCAAAATTTAGTAATTAAAATATATGCGATTTAATGCTTAATCGAGTAGTGCTGTTAGCGCTAGCTTCGCTATGGAAAACAACTTATTGATAAATTGTGATTCATAAAAAAAATTGTGCGCTAATATAATCGATTTGATGCTAATAAAATATTTATTCTGTGTTGCCAAGCTATTTTGATTACGTTTTTCACTCTGTAAGGTAACACTTTCTCACATATTTGCTTTCCCCATTAGGCTGGTGTTTCATCAGAATCGGAATTCACACATAGCCTGTTAAAGCCAAAAATATGTTTTGTTTAAAAATGTGCTTTTTGTTTAAATTCAGCTTGTTGTAGTTTCGAACTCTGGCTGTACATTTTATTCAAACTCTGGCTTAGAAGCAGTTAATTATTTGACGCAAAACAAGCGCTTTTTGTTGTTTTGAAACTGTGCGCACAGACAACGTTTTGTTTTTCAAAGATTTAACTGCGCAGAGCAGCAACAGCTTTGTATAGTTAGTTCGCGAAAATACTTAAAATGAAGTCAAATTGCAGGATTATTTCAAAGTAGCCATAAAACTAATATTTGTGTTGTTTTATAGATCAGTATGAATAGGATTACAATCAATAAGTGAATTTAATTGTTTGAAGCGTTATGTCGATACTGCCACGAATTGTCGAAAACGTTAGTTGTTAATAAATCGACAGTTGACGACATCATAGCAGTATTTGATCTGTTAGCAAATTCAAATAGCAGTATCATAGCCTATCCTGGCAGCCCACCCGAACCTTCAAACCACACACGAGGGCAATTTCTGCACTTGCCATCGTACCCTCTTTTTAGATTACTCTGATCAAAGTCTGACAACAAAGTCGCTCTTCAAGGTCACAACTGTAAAATTTGGTAAATTAGGTCAACAACCAACTGGTAAATTAGGTCAGAAGAAGCATAGTAATCGTGATTGCGAAATCATTTATAAATTAACATTTAGAAAAAATTGTACAAATGCTGAGAAAATTAATAATATAAGCAATAGACAGTATCCAGTAGGGCTGTTATCAAATAAGGGTTTTTAAAATTGTCAAACAACAAATATTTTGAGGATTTTCTAATCAAATAATCGAATAAACCAAACACTTTTATTGATTCAAGTTAGAGCGCATAAAGAACAATAAATCAATCAGGTAGTCACTCACGGAAGATCTCAACTTTGTAATAAACAGTCCAGCAACACTAAAGCATCTTTCTGCTTCTACTGAAGACGGTGGAAATGTATCTATACAATTTTTTAATTCTTTGAGAGCTTTTGTGCATTCTTGGGTGGCTTCAAAACCATCATTTTTTACTTGATATGATTCAAAATATTTCGGGTTTGAATGGCAGTTAAACTAATGCCAGAATGTTTAGAAAAAATATTATTCAATTCTTTTGCCTTTGCTTTTTTAACTCGGTTGGAAACATTGAGCATCATTTTCTTCTACGGCTTCATTTGGGAACAACCAGCACTTAAATTGAAGGGGGTAAGCGTCCCCCAATCGAGAATTAGCGTCCCTCTATCAAGATTTAGCATCCCCCCGTCGAGAGTTAGCATCCCCCATCAAGATTTGGCGCCCTCCAACTCAAAGAGAATTCCTGGACATTTCGACAAAAAAGTGGTCGGGAGCCCCAATGGATCCGACATACCCGCCGAAGCTAATCCGAGTCTGCGACGATCAGATCTTTTTTTTGTCTTCATCTATGTTTGGCAGCAAAATCCGTAACTTCGGTCGAAGACAACGCTAATTTGCGGCAAAGACCTTTTTTTATGGTCTTCACCTGAATCTGAGGAAAATTTTCACCAGATTGCTACCGCATTTCGAACGCATTGAGTCACAGCTGTGGAAGCGTCCCCCAATGCAATATTTTACACTTTAAGTTCTCGGAACAACCTCACAAACAATTTGAGAAGCTCTTTTTTTTTTGGGTATTTCAGTCGAGACTGGGGGTCTTGTTGTCTTTGAGCTGCAGCATCACTTATAATTATATGAAATAAGTCACCGTTTTGAGAAAAACATTCAGCTATAAGCGGTACTTAAATTGTAAAAGTTTGCTCGGGAGGACGCTTTTACAGCCTTCACCAACTTTACAAAAAGTTTAGTGGAAATGATACATTTCCCTCGCCGAAATTGAATGAACACCAAAAAAAAAGTCTTCGCCGGAAATTGAAGTCATTTTTCCCCGAAACCAGGTGAAAACCAAAAAAGAAGGTCTTTGTCGCAATTTGCGACCATTTTCGGTAGGAAATTGGTAGGATCTTTTAGTCCTGGCTGGCTATTTTTTCTCTGGTCATCCAGCGCTCAACACTCCATGGAAGGACGCCTAAATCTCGATGGATGGACGCTAAATCTCGACGGGGGGGACGCTCACTCTCGATGGGGGGACGCGTTCCTCCTACAATTTAAGTACTGGCTATAAGAAATAATATTATTTGAATGTTTGAAACTAGGTTTGAAAATATTTGATGATTTTTCAAATAATTAAAAATTTCAAATAATCAAATATTTGTTTGTTTGATAACAGCCCTAGTATCCAGAGTTTTATAGGCACAATCAAGCCTTTGATTAACAGCCTAAGACATTCTGTTTCGGAATCGACATTTGTCTTTTATTCCTCGTCAGTATAGCAAGGACTGCCGGTATGAACATGAGCGTAGAAAGGCAAAGAATCGCAAATTAATCAGATCATGACACAATTTTTTTTCAAACAATATTAAACAATCACAATATTACAAAAGATAATTCTAATAGTTCAATTCAAAATAATTTCGAATAGCATGCCTTAGACAGCTGTTTCGCCCAATTTCAGGGCTCATCAGTAAGGCTAGCAAGGCCAAAAGGACAAATATCACCAGTGATAAAACTTTTCAAAAGGACAAATATCAAAAAGACAAATGTCACCAGTGATAAAAAGTCATGATTTGGTTAATTTGCGATTCTTTGCCTTTCTGCACTCATGTTTATACCTAGTAGTCCTAGCTATACCAAAAAGGAATAAAAGACAAATGTCGATTCCGAACCAGTATGTCTTAGGCTGTTAATCAAAGATTTGATTGTGCCTATAAGATTCTGGATACTTTAATAGGTTGTTATTGTACACATAGTTTGACAATCTTCCATTAGCAGTATGTTATAAAGTAATTTAAGTCATAAAAATCATAGCGGTTATGATTTGATTTTACAAGTTCATTTTTAGAAGTTCATTTTATTTTTAATAACAAAAAGTTTAACCTTGCAAAAACACTGCAAAATAGATACTTTCCGGTAATGTTAGTCTTTGGTTGTGCATTTCAGTCTAACGCATATTTAAGAATTTTTCACATAATTAACCATTCAGACCATACGTTGCCAGGATTTTTGATTGCAGGGTTTACATAACCACAAATTACATGCAATGACATCATCAGAAATTTTCGAAACCGGAACTTTTTATGGGGCAGAGAATTCGTAGAACAAATCAAAAGCCGTGGCCTGATTTGGCTCTTAACCAGAATTTTGCTAAAGGGAGAGGGCTTGAACAAAAGTTAAAAACGTCTATATTGGGAAGTGCGATGAGAAAAGTAGTTTAACTCAAGTGGATCACAAACAATAGTCTGGGAGCGAAGCCCCGAGCGGCTGGGCGATTTTTCGTAATTTTTTGAAAAATTAAGCTATTTTAATGCCATTGGATCACATTTCGCACTTGTCCAGAGTCATTTGAAAGAACTAGATTTTTTACATTTGAAAGCCAATTAAAATATTAAATTGTTCAATCCTCCTTTTACTTGCAATTTAAGTCCAAAGCACGTTTAAGATCTTGAATTTAGTGCTACATATTGTAAGTGATTTGGCCCAGGTAGGGGGGAAGTAAGGCTCATTGCCTCCTGCAATATTTTAGCAGTAAATAATCCAGTCCAAGATTTTCCTTAAACACTTTTGTTTTGTAATGAAAATAAGCAGTTATAGGAGTACTTGTACCGACAGGGTGCCCATGCCCCCTCAATTTAAAATAAATGATTTGTTTAATGAGCATTTTCCTTAGCTTTTTTTTCAAAAGTATTTTGTCGCGTAAAAATTAACGAAGAGAATTGTTACTGAAAAATGGTACTAGTATAACAGATGATTAGACCAACTTACCAGCATGTTATTGCTCGTGTCGGATTTACATTGCTTGGGGGCCTAGTGTTTGGGGGATTTTGGCAACATCTTTCTGCCAAATACATGTGAAGACCAAATAAATGTCTTACCATCTGAGTACGGGGCCCGCAGAACTGTGCCATATGATAAATCCGGTTCTGGTTATTGCATTATGGTCATAAAAAAAGTTAGAAGAGGGCCTGAGGTTGCAACGTTTAGAACAAAGGCTTTTGATTTCATTCGGGTTGTACAGTAAGATTAGTAGCAAAAAATTGAATTAAAGGGGCCCGTGCCCCCTGGTTGTCAATCTTATTGTTAAGTACTGTTATACACGTGTACTGCTGTACGTGAAGATGCTAAAAGAAACTGAAAGTGAAGAAACAATAGACTCTTTTGTTACATTTTTATCACTAGTGTCATTTCAATTGGGGGGGGGGCGGCCCCCTGGCTACGCCTATGGTTCAGACCTCTAACTAATAAACAAAAACTTTTTACTGCATAGGCGCAGCCAGGATTTTTGATTAAGGGGGACCAAACCAAATATCACATGCAATGACGTCAGCAAAAAATTTCCAAAGAGGAACTTTTATGAAGCAAAGATATCGTACAAAGGAAAATCAGAACCTGTTGCCTGTGTGTAGGCACTTAAGCAAGATTTTGCTGAAGGAAGAAGGCTAATAGTTAAAAAGTACAAATCTCTAACTTGAAAGACATGTTGAGTAAACTAGTGTAACTCAAGCACAAAACAGAACGGGGTCTGAGAGTGGAGCCCCCAGTCGCTAGGCAATTTTTTGAAAAAGAAAAGATACTATGATGCCATTGGATCACAATTTACGCGTGTTTAGAGTCTTTTGAAAAAACTAGGTATTTTTCCGTTAAAAGCCAATTGGAAAAATCAAATTGTTCAATCCTCCTTTTACTTGCAATTTAAGTTCAAAAAACGTTTAAAATCTTGCATTTTGGTGTTAAATTTTGTACGCGATTTGGCCCAGGTAGGGTGAACTATGGTGCACTGCCTCATGCAATATTTTAGCAATAAATAAATAATCCACTCAAAGATTTTTTGTAGAGATTTTTGTTTTTTCATGAAATTAACCAGTTATAGGAGTATATGTGCGGCCAGAGGGCCCGGGTCCTCTCAATTCAAGTTCAATTATTTGTTCGATAAGCATAGAGCATTTCCGCGTAAAAACTGGCGAGCTGGAAGTGAATTGTTTTTGAAAAATGGTACGATAGATGGTTACAGATACTAACCGTTTCATTCCCGGGCCGGATTTACATTGCGCGGGGCCACTGGTACTTTTGGGGGTTATCGTAACACCTTCCTGCCAAATTAAGATGAAGACCAAAAAAAAGCCTTACCATCTGATTGCGGGTCCCTGGCATTGTGCCATATGGTAATCCGGCTCTGGTTATTGCGTTACATTCATAAAAAGATTAGATGAGTTCATGAGGTAGCAACTTTTAAGACAAAAACCTTTAATTTCACCCGGGTTATACATTTAAATTGATTGGCAAAAATTGAATTGAGGTGTCCTGGACCTTCTGATCATCAATATTATTGTTAATTACTGTTGTTGTACGCGAAGGTGCTAAAAGAAACTGAAAAAAACAAAAAACTGAAAAAATGCCATTTTTATCACTGATGGCATTTCGATTGGGGGGGGCCCGGGACCCTGGCCCCCCCCCTTGGCTACGCCCCAGTTTAGTCTTTCGACTTCTCAGGAAGGTATCTTTTTTGAATAAACTAAAAATTTATTTGAGAAAGCAGATATCTCGTTGAATAAGAGACCCTCCTGACGAGTCGAGATACTAAAACTACTCTTAAGGGGTTTTAGCTTATTGTTTTTAAATTCCATGAACTGTGAATGATTAATTCTGTTGATAGGCTGTAGTTTTGAAAAATTATCGAGCACTTTCTGGAAGCACCTACTACAAATGTTTGGTTTGATTTAAAAATTGATTACTAAGCTATTTGCATATATATGGGAGATTTAAAAGCGGTGCCTTGAGCTTCCGAGAAAATTTTTCGGTTAGAAAAGAAAAAAGAAAGGATGACTGAAATGTAGTGTTTAATCACATAAATAAAAGTTTTTTGTAGAAAGTTCTGTGTTCGGTCTCAATCATCGTGATGGTGTGGCTCAAAACACTGCAGTCGAAGATTGTCCAAAGTGGGGAGCATGGTCTCTCCCTGAACTTAAAACCCGATACAGCATTTTGGCATTCAGGCAATGGATGCAAGACAATCTAGAAGATTTAGCAGGTTTCATTTGGACATTTTTGCATTCTTCTACAGTTTTTTGTATCATTGCCAGCATTAGTAGGCCTAATTACCAGAAGTGGAGTCGAGAACACAAGGCTCGAGGCCAAGGACACAAAAAAATTTCGAGGCCAAGGACCAAGGACACAGACGCAAGTGTTCTCCAAAAAAAAGGTCCTCAAAATTTTTTTTCAGGCGATCTCAAAAAAAAGGTCTTCAAAAACTTTTTTCAGGCGAAAAAGGTCTTCAAAAATTTTTTTCAGGCGATCTCTACTAGAGGAAACCAAAAAAAAAGGTCTTTGCAAATTTTCCGCAAGGTTTCTGGCGTTTTCCAACGAAATTTCAACGGTTCAAAAATAGTGCTGTCCTCGAGCCAAGGACAAGGCAATTTTTGAGGACTTGAGGCTTCGAGGCCAAGGACTTCAATATACGTCCTCGAGGCCAAGGACGTCCTCGAGGACTCCACCTCTGCTAATTACATTTTATCTTCTGTCAAAGCAATGGTCTGATATCATTCAATAAAAGCATCATCAAAAAACTGCTCCAAAATTTTCCGCACATTTGACGCGATCGAATCAATTACAACGCTTCAGACAAAAAAAACAAAAGCGACTAGTTCATGGAGCGGAAACGTGTTTGTCTCTGGAGCAGGAGGTCTGACGTTCAAAACGCTTTTGTTTTGGAGCGTGAGCTCCAATGTAGCCACAAGTAAAAGTGAAACTGGATGTATGGATTAAAAAGTCATCCCGGAGAGTAGCTCGATAGTTTGTTCAACCGAGCCGGTTGACCACATTGGGACGCGTCCTTTTGACACGTACGTTACAATGGTGAGCACGCCAGGACGTTGGAGTGGTGGACGCTCTCCCTTGCGCTAGTTGGAGACGATGGAGTGCCGTCGCCAGCGTAAAGGGAGGGGGATGATGTAGCGTCAGCTCCAACTTAGCCACAAGTAAAAGTGAAACTGGATGTATGGTTTAATAAGTCAACCCGGAGAGTAGCTCGATAGGTTGTTCAACCGAGCCGATCGACCGCATTTGGACGCGTCCTTTTGACACGTACGTTACAGTTTCATTGTATCAGTACAAATGTTACGCGTTTGTCTGTGGAGCGGAAGATTTGAGGTTCAAGTCGCGAGTCTGTCAAATTGGGTGCAGTGTTGACAACGTTTCGCCACCTCTGCGGCCCTGCCAAGTAGTTGCACGCTTCGGCGTAATACAGCAAGTATAACGAAAGATTTGGTTTGATTTAAACAAAAACTAAATAATCACTATATATCCTTTTAGGTTTTAAAATCTTTGGCTGCACTAATGAAAGGCGATTCCTCGAATTAGCTGCAGAAACGTTTTCTACAAAAAACAGTTTGACCAGTATATTATTGTAGCAACAGTGCTGTTTCATGTTTATTTATTGCAATTTTATAAAACTGTTATCATCAAATCTAAAAGTTGTTATTTCATCGACAGTGTCTCCATGCTATTGGTTGGATTTGAAACGACGGTCCAAAGACAGCCTTGACTTCACATGGAGCGATGGGTCAAGTTTTAACGGATTTTTTGACATGATTCAACTTAATACCAATTTCTTTACCGGCAATGGCGACTGCGTTTGCCTTTTCAAAAACAATGGTCAGGTCATCGCGCGGAGTCTCGCCTGCACAGCCTTAGCCGGTTGGGTCTGCAAAAAGACAGGTACACACAAACTACTAAGATGGGTAAACGTGTTATAGCAATATAAGCAGCTCTATTTACAAGTTTACAAAGCTGGACAGCCTGTTTGCGACGGCTAATTTTAAATAGCAACTCTGATATGTTATTAAATGAGCAGGTGGGATTACAGGTGGGTTCACACAGAAGCCGTCAACGTTACCGTTCCGTCGCTTTTACGTCTAACGTCAAGGTGTTCGCACAAAAAACTCTTGTGGCGACGGAACTGATTTTCTTGATTTCTTACGTCTTACGTTGAGTTAAAACTATTTTAACTTTCCGTAACCTAACTGACGGAAGCAATTTTTGGGGCAGCGTTCTCTCTGTTGGGACAAACTTTGAGCCACAAAAACTGAAAATCTTGAAAAAATAATTGACTTTAGTTGATAAGTAGCTTTCAGCAAACTAGGTTAAGTGTTTGGGGCTAAAAGTAGTAGGCTAGGTCAAGTCATGTATCGGCAGACCTGCAACATGTTGTATGGGTAGGGTAGCAGTGGTACTGGTACCTGGCCTACCGGTATATCAGACTTGATTACTTTTTTCTGTATGAAAAAAGAAAAGAGAACGTGAGATTAAAACTAATTGGTACAGGGTAGGCACGCAAGATTGCCAATTCGCTAGCAAACAAATTTCATTTGGCTTTCCTTGCACTTGTTTTGGTACTTGGCTAAAGTTCAGTTTTTAATTGCTCAAAAACAATTTCAATTGACTTTACTCTAGAAACTCAAATTAGAAACTACTGAAAGCAATCAATTTTCATTCTTAGAGACCTTTCTCAAGTTTTTGAGTAGAGTGGCCATTTTTACAATTTTGGAAGTTATATCATCAATGATCAACGGCCATGATCAATTAGTACATTACAGACTATACCCGAACCAAGTGGTGCCGATTTATGTGGAGCATTGGAGGGGATAGTTTGCGATTTTACCCCAATTTTGCCCGATTTTCAACATTTGGGGGGATGAAGCCAGGCGTGTAGCCAGAAATTCGCAATGGGGGCTGTTTGGGGGGTCTGGGGGCAAAGGCCCCAGCCGCCGGAGGCACGGGGGTGTGGGGGGGTTTGCAATCCAGCGCCCAAAAACATCGCATTTTTTTGCAAAATTAACTTCATTTTAGGGCTATTTTGATTAAAAAATAATGCTTTTAAAACGTGGCTTAGAAATTGGCAGTGCAAACAAGATTAAACTAGTGGCATAAATTGGCTATTTGGGGGGTGGCTAATGGTAAAATTTTAGTTCTCTTGTTTAGATGCTGGTACATTATAAAATGGAACACTTCAATAAAACTCACACGGGGTAATCTATTTCGTATACAGTTCATAGAGAAAAATAATTGGGGGGCTAATGAAAAGAGATTTGAGAGAAATGATTGGTAATTAACTAATACTGAATAGCCCCCCCCCTATTCCTTAGTTTATGGTATATTTGTTGATGACACTTATGCTTAGCATTTTACGCTTGTGATCAAATTTGATTGCTTATTTTTGACCATTTTTCAAAGTTTTCATTTATTTGTTGGTTTTATTTTTGACAAATTAGCCCCCCCCCCTGAACGTATGTTTCAAAAGATGTTTTAAATCACTATTTAGTCCACTCCAGTACATAAAACAGTTTCAAAAGTAAAAAGATGGAAAAAGATACTTTAAGCTATGCGTGATTATTCTACGCAAGCAAATTCTTCAACTGATAACAATTAGTAAATAAACGACAGAATTTAATTATATTTTTGGATCAATGTAAAATAAGAACAACTTTTTCCATACTATAATTTTTTAAATAAAGTAAAGCGCCCTTGAGGTTGTTGGTGGGTAAACTCATATGTTAACAGTAACTTTAGGTCTTAAGGTTTCAAAATTTTTCAAAAGTGAGCAAGTCGAAGCACACTTCCTTTTTAGAACCGGTAAATCTTGAGTTGAGACTGGCTGTTTTTAATTTTTTGCCAATATTCAGTCTCATTTGTTCTTGATTTTGTAAAAATTTTGAGAGCATCGATGTCAATTTCAGCGGGCATGTTTGAAACACTGTTTAATTCCTATAGCTCTGTCTGCTTAAAGCGGTGAATCATCCAGCCAATTCCGGTGGTTTACAATAGCTAAAATTGAACTATAATTTTTGATATTTTTTGGTTTAATTTTGGGACTACGGTTGCAACGATATTCAACAAATACAAAAAGATGTCCCCCCGAAAAAAGTTTTTGGAAACTCTGAGTTTGTTCTTCCCGCCAAAACCACAGTAGGCCTAATGGTTTAGAGAACTGTGGTAGGCCTAATAGTTTAGAGATGGTTTATTTCTAAATAGTTTAGGCCTAATTAGGCCTAACTATCTCTAAACTATTAGGCCTAATAGTTTAGAGATAGTTAGGCCTAATAGTTTAATAAGATTACAGTAGGCCTAATAGTATAAAGAACTGTGGTTTTGGCGGGAAGATCAAAACTCAGAGTTTCCAAAAACTTTTTTCGGGGGGACATCTTTTTGTATTTGTTGAATATCTTTACAAACGCAGCCCCAAAATCAAAACAAAAAATATCTAGAATTATAGTTCAAATTTAGCTATTGTAAACCACGGAAATTGGCTGGATGATTCACCGCCTTTAAGACTTAAATGAAGGCTTTTTTCTTGCTTTTGCAACATCGTAAAATTGCAAAAGCAACAAAGCAAGCTTTTTTCAAGTTGAATAATTGCCGAAAAAATTTCTCAATTGCTTGCGCAGAGCAGCAGAGCTTTATAACCTTGAATAGTAGCAATTTTGCTTGCAAACACAAGAAAATCACGGAAATTTTATCGTTTTGGATCAGCACGAATTTTAATTTCTTTGATTAGTTTGAATTTTTTTTTTTTGGTTTGTTTTGCTGCCGAGGCTGGCAGTGTTTTTAATTTGTTCTTAAATTTTGAGCAAAATCGAGCCTCGTGTTTTAGAAAATCGTTCTTATATAAGGAGTGTGTTAATGTTTTTGTCAAATTGCACTACTTAGCATTTCTTTATCAATGGAAACTGCAAATGGTTCTCAATGCAATTCGCTTTTTTTTGGCAGTCTAATAGCAAACATGGCGACGATTTGAATTAATTTTCAGCAAAAATTCGCATGAGTTAGAAGTTTTCAACATTTCGCCATTAGATTTCTAAACCAAAAAGATTTCTCGCATGCTTAAAGAAAGTTGGCGAGGAAAATGTAACGTTTTTTTACTCGAACTGCTTTTCGAAATCGCTCAAAGAAATTTAGCGAGAAAGAATGACGTAACGGATTTCGCAAGGCTTTACATACACGTGCAAAAATGACCTCTTACGTTTAGCGAGCATTTCGTTTGTTAGCGCCTCTTAAAAAAAACTCATTATTAAAGCGAACGAGGAAATGTCTGTCATGTGCCCCCTGATTAGTAACATCAAACTGGGCTGAAGCGTATGCTGGGCACTGGCCAATTTTCACAAACAGCAGCTCTTGAAAGTAAACTCAACCAATTACAGTACTGTATTTTGTATTACAGTAATTGCCAAAATAATATACTCACTGATTACCACAGGTAGCACATTAGTCACCACAATTAATTATTTAGAGCACATACTAAACGGCAAAAATTGTTTCTACTCTTGCAGTCGAGCAATACAGTGCTGTATTAAAAAAAAAACTTTTCTCTTTTCAAAGAATTTGTTCTTTTTTCTAAAAGCAAGACGTACTTTTTGGATGACAAAGTCAGCATAGACTGACATAGGCTAAAGATGAAATTGCTTGAAGGCGGTGAATCATCCAGCCAATTACGGTGGTTTACAATAGCCAAAATTGAAGTATATTTTTTGATATTTTTTGTTTTAATTTTGGGGCCGCAGTTGCAAAGATATTCAACAAATACAAAAAGATATACCCCGAAAAAAGTTTTTGGAAACTCTGAGTTTGTTCTTCCCGCCAAAACCGCAGCAGCCTAATATTTTAGAGAACTTAGACATTTTTTATTATAACACCAGAAATCGCGCTCTAGTGGCGAATTTTGAAATCTGAAAAGTTTACAAGGTGCGCCTTTCCACGCTGATCATTTTGATAAAAAATACTTATTTTGTCCAAAGTATGACTTAAACATTAATTTTATTAGACTAACGATGTGTTATATTGCAAAGCGATACTGTACTGGTAGGCTAATCGCAAACTGCTACAGTACCAAGCATATGCGTGCGCTTTCAGCTGCAATCGAACTGTACCAAAACCAAAACTAATCGACTCTTGATTGTGTACTGCATGTTTTCTCTGCATCTCTCTTTTTTTTTTGACTGCACGGTACGTTGATTTTTCAAAGTAGCTCTGATCCGAAACCACAATGAGGTTAGCACACTATGTAAACCAGCTGTTTTTTGTTTTTTTTTGCATCCAGTCATCCACTGTCCAAGATCATTATCAACATAATACAGTACAATTTCAGAGTTTGTTCACACAAAACAAACTTCAGGGTAGATTTCAACACCTACCAGTAGCGTCTACCTGACTATTATGTTAACAGATAGACAGGCCAATGAGCTCCTGAAATTGAGCAAAAGTTAAAAGCCTATAATATTCGAAGCTAAGCAATTACCAGTATTTAAATGCATCATGGCAATGATCTGATCACGACCGGTACGGGCAGGGGTGCTGAAACCCGGTTGGGATGGGGGATATATCCCCCCAAAAATTTGACTGCATCCCCCCAAAAATTTGCCTGCATCCCCCCAATAATTTGACTATGGTCTGCACCCCCCCCCCCAATCACTTGATTATGCTCTGCATCTGAGCGCTGGATGATCTTTAGACTTTTTTTTTGGTCGGCACTGGCTTTCGGGGACAAAAACTCTTCAAATTTTCCGTGAAGATCTTTTTTTTGGAGGGAGGGGTCTTCACTTGATTTACGCAAGTGACAAAAATAGTGGTCAAGCTTCATCCAGTAGCGTAGCCAGGGGGGCGGGGGGGGGATATAGCCCCTCCCATCGGCATGTCGACCAAAATGCAGAATGGGAAAAACACACTATGTTTTTAGCACTTTTGAAACTGTTTTATGTACTGGAGTGGACTAAATAGTGATTTAAAACATCTTTTGAAACATACGTTCAGGGGGGGGGGCTAATTTGTCAAAAATAAAACCAACAAATAAATGAAAACTTTGAAAAGTGGTCAAAAATAAGCAATCAAATTTGATCACAAGCGTAAAATGCTAAACATAAGTGTCATCAACAAATATACCATAAACTAAGGAATAGGGGGGGGGCTATTCAGTATTAGTTAATTACCAATCATTTCTCTCAAATCTCTTTTCATTAGCCCCCCCCTAATTATTTTTCTCTATGAACTGTATACGAAATAGATTACCCCGTGTGAGTTTTATTGAAGTGTTCCATTTTATAATGTACCAGCATCTAAACAAGAGAACTAAAATTTTACCATTAGCCACCCCCCAAATAGCCAATTTATGCCACTAGTTTAATCTTGTTTGCACTGCCAATTTCTAAGCCACGTTTTAAAAGCATTATTTTTTAATCAAAATAGCCCTAAAATGAAGTTAATTTTGCAAAAAAATGCGATGTTTTTGGGCGCTGAATTGCAAACCCCCCCAAACAGCCCCCCATTGCAAATTTCTGGCTACACGCCTGGCTTCATCCCCCCAAATGTTGAAAATCGGGCAAAATTGGGGTAAAATCGCAAACTATCCCAGCCAATGCTCCACATAAATCGGCACCACTGGGTACGGGTATAGTCTGTAATGTACTAATTGATCATGGCCGTTGATCATTGATGATATAACTTCCAAAATTGTAAAAGTGGCCACTCTACTCACCAACTAATACTGAATAGCCCCCCCCCCCTATTCCTTAGTTTATAGTGTATTTGTTGATGACACCTGTGTTTAGCATTTTTGCGCTTGCGATCAAATTTGATTGCTTATTTCTTACTTACTTATTTCTTACTTTTGATAGCTTAATTTAAAGTTTTCATTTATTTGTTAGTTTTATTTTTGACAATTAGCCCCCCCCCCCCTGAAAGTATGTTTCAAAAGATGTTTTAAATCACTATTTAGTCCACTCCAGTGCATAAAACAGTCTCAAAAGTGCTGAAAACGTAGTGTTTTTCCCATTCTGCATTTTGGTCGACATGTCAATGGGGGGGGCTATAGCCCCCCCGCCCCCCCCCCCCTGGTTACGCTACTGTATGTGCCATTGGCATGGAATAAGACATAGGTATGTTCCTCCCCAAACCAGGAAAGTTATTTTGAAGCTAAATCGTTTCGTATGATCACCGTAACTTCTTGTAGATGATAATTTATATTTGATATTTTGACATTTGCAGCCCAGAGTTTTTTTATTGTTTAATCGTTTTGCGTGCTTCTGGTCTAAAGGCTACCAGCGCGGAAGCCTAGGGAAGAGCCACCAGAACGGCGACTACTTGAAAACGAGCAAAGCGAAAAAGTTATCGCCCCACAGGGTGCAAACCTGCAGTCTTTGGATTACTGGTTCACTGCTCTACCACTTGAGCTATCGCATGCTTAATTTTGGTTATTTAAACCCACGCAAAACGATAAGCATTAATAATCTTTGGCCTTCAAACGTCAAAACATCACAATTAAATTATAATCAACATCATAATACTGAGTTTAAATAGCCAAAATTAAGCATGCGAAGAGACATCCTCTCTAGCTCAAGTGTAGAGCAGTGGACCGGTATTCCAAAGGCTACAGGTAAGAACCCTGTGGGAGGATAACTTTTTTGCATTTCTTGTTTTTATGTAGTCGCCGTTCAGGTGGCTCTTCCGTAGGCTTCCGCGCTGGTAGGTTTTAGGCCAGAAGCACGTAAAACGATTAAAGGTTAAAAAAAACTCAGGCCTGCAAACGTCAAAACATCACAATTAAATTATTATCAACATCATAGTACTGGGTTTAAATAGCCAAATTAATCATGCGAAGATTTTGCTGGACAACTTTCTCGTCATAATCAACCATAAATCAAAATACGACACTACAAAACGATGTACTCGGCAAAAAGCATTGACTGAAGAACAGACACTTTTTACAATATCAGCTTCAGAAGACTCAATCATTTCTATCTAGCAACGTTGAAAAGTTTGGATCACATCGGTCCGAGTGTTTACTTCGTAAATTCGAGATTTGGAAGCGCTAATTTTCCGAAAGTTTTCTGTTCTTCCACGTGATTTCATACTGCTTTAAAAATTTTCTATCATAAGCTAACAAAAAAAATTTTTTTTCTACAGTAGACTGCTCTACACTAGATTGTACCAGCTACAAGCGGCTTACGTTATCATCAATCATCGTGAAGAAGTTGTATAAAAAAAATTGAAAGCTTCCTTTTTTGTCATTACACACATCCACAAATTTTACAAATAAACATTCTAGCTTCCGCAAAACAAAGTTGTAGCCGCATTCTTGTTTCAAATATTTCAACTATTACTTCACGTATGACATAGCATTTTGCTGGAACTGCAAAGTTCATTCTTGCCGTATATTTGTATTAATAAATAAATGAAAGAGCTGAAAAACTGTCCGAAAATTTAACAAAAAACTGCTAAAACATACTTTTATAAATTGCTCTACATTAAAATTTGCCCGATTTGTCACTTCAAGAAAATTAGAAAACAGTGACGAATTACAAGAACTCATGAATTATGCAAACAGGTAAAAATTCTATAACGGCTTGTTTACTGGCGCTTACAGTATTTTGCTGTTAACGCAGTTTGCTGCGTTTATTGTGGAATATAATGCACTTAGGCCAACACAGAAAATGATACAGAAAGTCGCTGTAATAATCCTGAAATTAAACCCAGAAGCGCAATTATAGTTATATTATTAACTCTTTGCCTTAAGTTCAAACTGTAGTAGCTCTATTTTTTACTCTTAATTTCTATAATTTTAAAACACTCCAAAGCACTACGTCTTTTTGGTGTTGCTGCAGCGAGATTTGTCAGTAATTATTAATCCGATAAGGACTTTAGCTACATTTGTTTGAGATCCCACACGCGTTGAACTAACAACTAATACTGCATGAATCCATCCGAGGGTAACAAACAAAGCTGCCAATATTTCTTCAACAATCTGCACATGACGAATAAGCCGAACAAATGGTTTCTCGGGAATATAAAGCGGTGACAAGTTAAGCAAAGTGGAGAATTAGACGATGGCGAATTAGGCGGACTGTGATGCATAGCAACGAGTTAAGCGAAGTTGCGAATTAGGCCACTACTACAAGTTTGCTTATTATCAAATACAGAAAATCGAATCATACTTAGTTTACAGGCGCGTAGCCAAGATTTGGAAAAGGGGGGGGCTATTTTGAAAGAGTGAGAAGTGTGCAAACGACCTTGACTCGAATTTTCATTGATCTTGAATCAATTTCAGACGGTTTGTCCGAAACTTGAGGCGAAATGTCTCGGAAAGCTCGGATATTCAAAGGTTTTTTCCGCCCAAAATTAGGTGATCTACAAATAAAAAAAAAAAGGTCTTCGCCAAAATTCAGAGTGAGTTTTTGGCCGAAATCCGAAATTCAGAGCTTTTTTCCGCCCAAAATTAGGTGATCTCCAAAAAAAACAAAAGGTCTTCACCAAAATTGAGGCTGCTATTTCGTCCAATTTCGCAAATTCAGACGTTTGAGGGGGGGCTGTTTTCGAATGGGGGGGCTATTTTTCACAGAAAATCGGCCTCAAAAGCACAAGAAGCATGCGATTTTGCATACTTCACAAGCCAATGGGGGGGCTCGAGCCCCCCCCCCTGGCTACGCTACTGTTAGTTTACCATAAAGCCATATTATTAAGATACGAGTATGTTTCGACTTTGTTTACTGAAACGTCGTGCGCGCACCTTGGACTTTTGTTTTTACTCGGCCATTTTGATAGATGAGGATCGAAGTTTATTTTCGTTGCTTATACTGCAACTAAAAATAGGTTAAACCTCGAAAGTTGAATTTTAGACCCAACGTAAAAATAAATGAAAGTTTCATTTATGACCATTTCGGGGGTCTTACTTAGGTCATGAGATCGTGATTTAGGAAACTAAAAATTGGGAAAAAAGCTATGCTTGCGTCGAAAATTAATTAATTCGCTTACACCCAAGCACGGCTAGATGTTAATAGCTAAAATTTGGGTACAACATGGGTGCTAATGGAGGCATTGGCGTAGTGAGTGTGGACACGCTCAGCAATGTAACCCCAGTTTTAGAGGCCGAAAAGAGGCAAAAGCGGATAAGTTTAAACTGGTTTATCTCGGTAAGTATCGACATTGATGAACAAAGGCTTTTGAAAACAGTTTTGAACGCCTTTCTTATGGTGAGGTTTACTTACCTCGAGTTGGTAACTTTTTTTTTTCTTGTTTCCTTTTTTTCTTTTCTTTTTCTTCCGACTCTATCTATTTAACGCGAGAATCTAAATTTTGAGCAATTGTAAATATCAGGAAGGACTAGGTTTCATCCAAAATCAAGGGCACCACGTTTGGGGATGGCCCTTAAACGAGTGCTCCAAAATTTTGATCTTTTGAATCTTTGAAGCTAGATGAATAAAATTCTTACAATGCGTGTTTATTAAAAATTAGAAAAACATCGCAACATTTCGGGTGCGACTGTACGTTGCAGACCTCTGCTATAGACACTTTATTTATTAGAATGGATTCTAACTCAGTTCCACAATTTTTGACGTTTTTCTTTTACCTTCACTTCAGAAACAATTAATTGTTTTTCAGGATATGATCATGCTGTTACTACCAGTTTTATGGAATGTGCATCTATTCCTTTAAACTCGCGAAAAGACTGCGGGCATGAAGGGATTAATCAACAGCAGTGCCTCGCAAAAGGTTGTTGCTGGGACTCCAGTCAAGTAGGAATCTGGTGCTTCTACAAAAATTGTAAATATGTTTTGTTTATTTATGAATTTTTTTGGTACCTTTTTTTTAATTATTTTATCTTCAAAGAATTTCTCCTAAAATGAAGTTCTATCGGATTATAGTTCCAAAAGATTTCTGCTGATAATCCATATTTGGAAGTTAAATTGATTTTAATAAAAAATTCATCGTTTTAGCGTTAAATATTCCTTTTCAATAACGATTTTTGTGCATGATATCGTTACTTGTCATAGCAGTGCTGTTGGTGTAGTGCACATTTATCCTCCTGTCAGGGCCTGCGAGAGGGTGGTTCAGGGGGTACATCGTACCCGGGCCCGGGCTTAGGGGGGGCCCGGTTTCAAGGGGCCCGGAAAAATTCAGGTTTCCGCGTTAAGTTTTAATACCGCACCATAACACCGCAATCAAACTTGCCTACAGCAAAAATATCTGTCAGCCTATTCAGTACTGGTAATTGGTCGCTATTTTTGCTACTCAGCCTTCAGGGCATCCAATAGTGGCCGATTTGATTAAAAAAAGAGGAAAATGTATCAAAAGCCATTCAGTTGAACCGAACTTAACGTTTTGTTACATTTCTCTGACTTGAGAGCCCTAATTCCACGGTATAACAATGTACCAGGGTCCATATTTCCAGAGATCCAAAAGCATTTCAACCTCAGAGAGCGGAGTCAAAGTTGACATACTATATTACTATCATTAAGTGACTCACTCTATCTGTATGAGTTTAATAGGTATTTGGGTTTGTGAAGTCTATGATTGCAGATAACTTCTTAAAACTTTTATCAGTAAAATATTTGGATTTGCAGTATTAAAGTCATTATATTGTATAAAATTGTGTCAATGTCATCATCCCCCACTTCACATACTTTCTTTCATGTATATCACGTTTTCTGCTTGTCAATTTAAGCAAGTTTGGTGCTGGAATGTTGATCAAATGCTGTATTTTACCCTCGAGAAACATAAAAAAGAGCTAATACTTTCGGGGCTCCGCCCCGGAAGTATTCCCGGCTCCGCCCCGGACCCCAGTGGGGGAACTCACAGCGCTCCCCCAGACCCCCTAGCTGGATTTAAACCAGTTTTATGTCTAGTTGTGTTTTTCATTGGTCCTTACTGTATGCGAATATTGTCATCCCCTCACTTTTAAATGAAGATCTACACCAATCGGACAAAAAATGATTTAACGGCCCGATAAGGCTTGGGGAGCCCAATAAGATTTGGGGGCCCGGTATCGACCTTCGTATCCCCTGAAAAATTTTCTCTCTGAGGCCCTGCCTCCTGTCACTGGACAGCGTCAGACGCTAATTTTTGGATAATCCACACACTTTTCATTGCAATAAAAAGTTTGTGATCAAAGAAATCCGCACCTGCTTAAGAGTTTCCGTTTCCAATGATCTAAAGTTCTTGTGGATTTCCTCGAATTCTTCTCCACTGAATTTTTGAAAAATTCTTGTTTGAAAAAGTGCCGTAGCTACGGTGAGGGGGCACGGGGCTGTGCCCCTCTTTAACGACTGCTTGTGTACCCCCATTTTGGTTTACTCAAAATACATTTTTAAAACATCACGTAACGACAAGACAGCAAACAATAATAGAAAAAGAATATTAACGTTCAAATATAATTCTCGTTTGAAGTTATCTTCATTCTTTGCGAAATAGCTGGCAACCAACTGCTGTGGATGAATGTGACGCAATAATCCATCTTATTAACACACTTTTACGGATGTGTCGCAGAAGAGAGATATAAGCTACAGAATCGTTACCGGTACTCGTACTTCGTTTGTGATTATGACCTAAAACAATACGTGAAAACATTTTTACCTGTTTTTGTTTTTTTTAGAGCACACTCAAGATTTTTTTAGGTTGCAGTCAGTGGCGCAACCAGGAAAAAGGGGCGATGGGGGCTTCAGCCCCCTTCAGCCAAGTCATTTAGAAAATTTAACCCACAAATACAAGCGTGCACCCTCATTTAAAGGCGGTGAATCATCCAGCCAATTTCCGTGGTTTACAATAGCTAAATTTGAACTATAATTTTTGATATTTTTTGTTTTGATTTTGGGGCTGCGTTTGTAAAGACATTCAACAAATACAAAAAGATGTCCCCCCGAAAAAAGTTTTTGGAAACTCTGAGTTTTGATCTTCCCGCCAAAACCACAGTTCTTTATACTATTAGGCCTACTGTAATCTTATTAAACTATTAGGCCTAACTATCTCTAAACTATTAGGCCTAATAGTTTAGAGATAGTTAGGCCTAATTAGGCCTAAACTATTTAGAAATAAACTATTTAGAAATAAACCATCTCTAAACTATTAGGCCTACCACAGTTCTCTAAACCATTAGGCCTACTGTGGTTTTGGCGGGAAGAACAAAACTCAGAGTTTTTGGGGAGACATCTTTTTGTATTTGTTGAATATCGTTGCAACCGCAGTCCCAAAATTAAAACAAAAAATATCAAAAATTATAGTTCAGTTTTAGCTATTGCAAACCACTGAAATTGGCTGGATGATTCACCGCCTTAAAAAAAATCTTATCTGCAGAGTCAGCAGCGGGCCCTAGAGGGCAGAGACGTTGTATTACGACAACTTAGATCATATAATCTGTGCTTAACTTGCACTCTGGTCACGTTTTTGCGTCCTTGAATGAGACGCTTTACGATGATTATCTCCGTTTCATTGGTGGCTTTAAGCAAGCAGCAAATTCAATCATGTTTTGGACTTGATCTGAAGTACAAGGGGGGCAGAAGATGCTAGGCAATTTAATTGTTTCAATGACTTCTGAATTTTAGCAATTTACTGTAATTATTCATATAGCTTCAAAAACGTGCGAAATGTGTTTGAAATGGCATTAAAATTGCTATTTTTGTCGCAAAATTACAAAAACCGCCCAGCGACTGAAGATTCTGCCCCCCCTCAGTCCCCTTTTGTGACACGCTTAATTTGCATCGGTTTGTTCAGTCCGGGGCATAAATTAGACAATTTTTGTGAAAAAAATTTACGTTTTGTTCAGGCCCCCTCCTTAGCAAGATCCTATATGCGATTCTGGTCGCATTTACCGCTGCAGACAGATTTTTCAAGCGATTATATGGGCCGGATACGAAACGAGCTACTTTTTTCAGACATGAATACAAAATTGTTAAAAAAGCGCATAATTTGAAGCTATAAAGTAACAGTGTTTATGTACAAAGTTCAGTTTATTTTAGTGCCCCCCCCCCCACTTTCGGCTAGTATCCCCTCACTTCGGTTGCTTTGGCGACGGCACTGGTTCGAAGCCACCAAGCAGAGATAATCGTTGTAAAGCACCTTATTCAAGAACGCAACAACGTGACCAGAATGCAAGTTGAATCCAGATCCTTCGATCAGGGTCGTAGTGAAAACGAAGTTAGAAATCTTTAGGGCAGTTAGAAATCAATTCTCTTAACTACAACTATTTTTAGCTAATAATGAATTTTGACAAGAGCGATTTAACCAGATCTTAATGCATGTTAAACGCCAGAGCTATTTTGAGTACTGAACTAGCGTTAGTATAGTTGTTTTAGATAAATATAATATCCACACAGTGATCGTTGTTATCATGACCGAATCCGTTATCATGACCGGGTCCGTCAGACTTCAGTAATTTTGAAGCAAGCAGTGTTTAAATGATTTTGTATTTATGCGGTTAACTTGTTAAAATTGTTTTGAAAGTACTAAAAAAATAAACGGACCAAAATTATAATAATAACCCAGCGTGCTGTATTACTGTGAAGCAGCATTCTAGGAACAGCTAATGATTCTCAGTACGAAGCAAGTAACCAACACCTTTGAATGCCCCTGTTTTTTTGCTGACATTTTGAGAATAGACTTATCTAATGTTAAACCTGGTCTACAGCAAATGAGTAGGCAATAGCGCTGCCGTCGAGAGTAGGATTGACCTGCCAAATTTTTGCAAAGGTAGATTCAGGTAGGCTCTCAATGGTTTTGTATAAAGCTATTACCAGGAGACGGGGTTGGCTCTCCTGTATTCGCTACTGAATAGATCTAAGCTAATTTGAAAAAATAAAATGTTGTTTGATCAGAGGTACTTGTAATAAATCAAATCATTTTGGGCAAATTTGAACAGACAACAGTCACCTCTGTGATTATTCATAATTTATGCCTCATTTATTGTAATGTCTCTAGGCCAAGCGCCAGGATAGCGTGACTGGGGGGGCAGAAATAAATTTTGGGAGGGCACAAGAAGTTTATTTATATAAATTAGAGAGGGGCACGTGGGCACGAGAAGTTTATTCAAGTGTGGATCAAACGAACAAGGCGAAGACAAAAAAAAAAGATCTTCGATACAAAAATTTCCACTAATTCTGCTTGTCCTCTCAAAATTCTTGCGATTTTCCTCGAATACTGAAGTGAAGACAAAAAAAAAGGTCTTCAGTACAAATATTTCCACAAATTCTGGTTGTGTCTCAAAATTCTTGCAATTTTCCACGAATTCTTATGTGAAGACCAAAAAAAAAAAAAAGAAAAGGTCTTCGACCAAAAGTTTTATGAAATCCGGAGTGAGTCCACGAAAATTACAAAAAAACAGTTCTTGTTCGCGAATTCTAGGGCGGTAAACACCAATTTGGGAGTCTTAGGTCTCCATTTGCACTCCAGTTGCCCCGAGCCTGTTAATTTCTTCGGGGCCCAGTCCTCGCTTTGGGGGGCACAATTTTCGTTTTAGGGGGCACAAGCAGTCATTCGGGGGGGGGGGGGGGGCACGGTCCCGGAATGCCCCCACGTGGTGCCGGGCCTGAATGTCTCAAACGCAAAAGCGGAACGCCGAGGCCCGGGCACGGACAAAAAAAAAACTAGTTTAGATTGGTATCACTGACGTCGAAAGTTCGATTCAAGATTTGGCCGTCGTTATTATTATTATTATTATTGGGCGGCGGTGCAAGCGAATCAGCTACCGTTAGTTAAAGTCCACCTACACATTGCGTAGGCCTCATTTTGGCCTTTGCAACTGTAGCAGCTATGTTACTGTTGTTTTGTTTGGTTACTGTTCGAACTCAGAAAACCTTTCAGCTTCATTTAAGTACGTGGCCAGTTTGTTAATGTTACATTTCGTTACCACATTACGAACAGTGGTTATAGTGCTTCCAAAATATTTAACACGAATATTTTGGTAAAGCTTGCAATTGCCTACATGATGAGTTGGTGTTTCATCCTCTAGGCTACATTTTGGACACAGAGAAGACTCAGCACGACCTGTAGTTTTCTTGTGCCGCTGTAGATTGCAATGCCCATTTAAAATTTGCACTACTCTAATTAATTGAGATCTCTTAAGGTTAAGGAGATGTATTGTTTGTCGTGAAGACGTCCAACCTACGGACTCCTTCATCCTCTAGCAGTCTTTCCATTTATTCCACATAGACTTCTATCTAGAGATGGCGCGGATAACAAAAAATGCATTCGCATGCTGCGCCCGCAAACCTTGTTCGCAAGCTGCACCGCATCCAAACACAACTAAGTTCACGCTGCACCGCGCCACACCACAAGTTAAATATCCTTTAAATTTCCAATAACATCAGAAAAAAATTAGCTCTCTATAGCTTACAACATATAAAAAAATTGATTTTAGGGGTAATATTTTGGAGAGTTTTCAAAAGGGTGGCTCTCTCAAACCGTGTCAAAATATTTGTTTTTTAAACATCTGCCAATATAAAAAAAAGTAATGCCCTAGCTTGAGTCGTTCAAAAAAAATAATTTCTAGGGAGTCCATTTGGGGGCCCCTGGGGGGGTTGGTACCTCCATACTACGTCAAACTATTTGTTGCTCAAATATCTACTAATATAAACAAAAAAATTATCACTCTAGGTTGAGCAATTAAAAAAATTAGTTTTTTAGGGCCCCATTTTGGGGGGGTTCTGGGAGAAGCCTCAAAAAACTTTAGGAGACAAAATTGCATTTGCAGCTCAACAAATTTACACAAAAATTAGATACGGATGTTGTGTGGTTTAAGAGAAGAGTGCACAAAATTTAGAAAGCAAAAAATGAAAAAAGAAAAAAAACTCCATGCGGCTAAAAGTGTAGGTAGGGATGAAAGAGTATCTCACGACATATAAACAAGTGAAATATTTTTTGCTGTACTTAAGTCGTTTTTGAATGAGACCGCTTTTTACACCAAACTTTTGAAGTAGCTTTTGGGTCTTAAGCCTGAAGTTAGGAGACTCATTGCCTTGAAATTTGGCACACACAAATAACTTATGAATCTTAAACTGTTGTCAAAATTTCATGTAGCTGGACCAAACCATTATCGAGTTATAAGTAAAAGTCTGAAACTTCGCACTCGTTAACTTTGAAAATGGCCGAGTAAAAACTAAAAAACATGCGACGTGAGATCAGTCGTTCAATTATAGGCCTTCATGTTTAATGTGCCTTGTGTATGCTTTCTATCAGTTTTTCTGCACCATGTTTTGGCAATCAAAAACAATCTACCAGTCTACCTGATGATTTCATGCAACTACGGTACTAATCCTAAATCAGTAGGTCAAATAATGAAATACAGTAAAAGGAATCACGCGCTCTGCATGCTGTCACCAGCTACTAAGTACTACACTTGTATGAAACTACCCTATGTATTATACCTTTACCGTTTGCATGTGTGTTTGATTGTGGAATAAATTTTGCTACTACGTAGGCTATTCTGTCATAGAAACTTTGTGTAGCCTAGTCTTCGTACTCTACTAAATAGGTCTACCAGATCTGAGATAAGCTACAGACGTAGTATCAAAAGCCCAATTCTTGATGCCATGACCTGTTGAGGAATAGGCTGCACTGAACTAACTCTGTCACTCTAAAATGCAAGTGCATGTGTAGTAGAAACTGTTGTTTGGCCTTGGGCTTAAACCAATGCCATAGGCCAACTGCCTACAGGGTGGATGTGTGTCGCTAGGCTTTGTTTTGTGCCTCTACTCTGATGATTGTTTCCCACAAACCTGTTTCTTCTACATTTGTTTGCCTTTGTTTTGTCTTCTCACCGAACTTCCTAAACCTTTCCTAGTCTAGCCTACCAAAACCAAAATATTTTTTTGGTGTCAAAAAACACGTTTAGCCGATCAAAACTAAGTTTCTTGTAGCCAAAATAGCCAATTCCAGAATGCTCCGAATTTTGGAAAAAAAAACTTGAACCGAAGACACCTTTTACTGTTTTAGTAGCATGCATTGTCTTCAATTCATATACTGAAAATAGTTACATTCAGACTAACCATTGTTGTTCATAAAGAGAAAATCACCAGCAATAATTGCAAAAAAATGTAAAAAAATTATTGTACGCGGCGCTGCGCTGACTCTGTGACGTTATGCAGATTTTAGCTGCCACGCTGCGCGGCGCGGTGCACCAACAACAGCGCGCGGCCGCGTACGCTGCGCTGTTGCCATCTTTACTTCTATACGGGACTGTAATAAAAGGTTCAAGACCATGTATTTTTGAATTAGATCCTGATTTGGCTACATAGTCTGCCACTTCGTTGCCATGTACCCTTGCATGTCCAGGAATCCAGGCAATACTGACGTGGTTTTTTTTACGTAACTGATTTAGGTTTCTAATGCAGTTGAGCACTGTTATTGATGTTGCAGTGCACTTTATGAGTGATTTGATAGCTGTTTGACTATCTACCAGCGCAACAATACTTTGATTGTGCATTTTTTCCAAAAGCAGGTTCTTTGCCACTTCTGAAATAGCTAAGACTTCTGCCTGGAACACAGTACTGTAAATTCCAAGGTGGAAAAATGCTTGTTTTGGGGAGTTGTTTGGCTATTCTGCATAAAAACCCGCACCTACTCTCCCATCTAGTTTCGAGGCATCAGTGGAAACCTTGACAATGTTCTGGTTTAGAACGCTTTCAAATCTTATAGCGTTCTTTAAATCCATGATTTGACATTCGAAATAACTTTCGAATATATCTTTGTTTTCTTTATTCGGTCAGGTGGCATTCGCAGCAGAGGTAAGAATTTCCTTGCTTCTTGCAAACATCAAGATGGCTGCCTCAGCCAATAGAAATTCGTCAATGGGAGTTATGTTGAGCAATATTTCCAGAGCACCAGTAGGGGTGCCACGAAAAGCTGATGAAATCATCAGGCAAGGAGGTCTCTGCACTTCTGTGAGTTTCCTCCCTAGATACTTTTTGTTGAGACCGCCAGCCCAGGACGCACATGCATACGACATGATTGGACGTATCATAGCTGTATATATCCATTTCATCATCGATGGTTTTATTCCCAACGTTTTACCCACAATTTTTCTACATTGAATTAATGCTGTAGTTGCTTTGCGGGTAATTCGAGTAATATGAGGTTTCCAAGTTAGCTTGCTGTCCAGAGTAACACCTAACAGCCTTGCTTCCTTGGAAACTTCAAGTTTTGAACCATTCATTGACAAGGAACCCAAATCTGGATTTCGTTTGTGAGTGAACAGCACAATTTCGGTTTTCTTGCTGCTAAACTGTAGCTCTTGTTCCGAGCCCAATTTGCCGCAATATTTATTGCTTTCTGGGCCATACCTCTGATCCAAAGCATATCAGCACCAGTGACCAACAGTGGTGGTCATTAGCATGGGCAAGCCAGGCGGTTGCTCGGGGCCTCCCCACTTAATTTTACACGCTACAGGGACTCCCCCAAAAAAAGTTACGTAACATATGTTTCCCAAATTTTTGTTGCACGTTTATGCCTTCTGTAGAACCTTTATTTGTACCGGCATTAAGGTTTAGACATTAGTGGCCCTTTGTGGAGGGCCCCATAGAAGGATCCTTTTGAAGGGCCTTTGCAGAGGGCTCTTATTGGAAGGTCATTTTTGGAAGGGCCCTTATTTGTACAATCTTTTTTAAATAAGGGCCCCCTTTGTGGAGGGCCTTTTATGGGAAGCACATACAGAGGGCCCATTTGTGGGGGCCGAATGAAAAGGGCCCCTTTGCGGAATTTCTATGAAAAAGACCCATTTGAGATCATGAGAGGGCTTTTAGGATAGTCTCTTTGCAAAAGGCTCGTTTTGGCTATGGAAGAGGCTCAATGCAGGGTGCTTTCTTGATGGAGGCCCCTTTGCAGAGGTCTTTTTGTTGAGAGACACTTTGCAAAGGGTGGCTTTTCAAGTGTCCAAAAACACCTATCCCAAAGCATTTGCAGGTTACCGGTTCTGGAGATCCGTTCACGGACATGTTACAAGCCATAGGTCTGTCGAGCAAATAATCAAGAGTAAACAGTCGGTTTGTCAGTATGCAGTACGCTGGCCTTTCGACACAGTGCTTTTGAGCAAAAACATACTGTAAATAGTGGGTAACACCACATAATGAATATAAGTGCAGGTAATGTAACGTACCTCATAAACAGCCTTGGTAAGTTAGTCACATGTGTTCTGTGAGAATAATGCTATGTCGCTAGTTCTGCGTTTTTTGTTTTATGGTTCGTGGAAATCTACTGATAAGACTAACCGACAATGTTACGTTGTAATAGTAATAATAGCCTATTTAATATAACAACGAATGCAAGCAACATCTACAAAGCTAGTTAGAACCGGTAGGCTGTATTCTTATTCAAAAAATACCGGTACAAATTTGCATAACAAACTATATTTGCCACAGTGTGAGTTCACAACGTTTGCTTTAAAAGATTCGTATGCTTATTTCATTATTGGCTTATTGCTTAATTTAATACCAATATTACCGACCTACATGGTTTAGAAATCTTTTCACATCATTACTGCTGAATAAGATGGGAGCCTACCAGTATGTTTATATGTTTAGAGTTTTGCTTGTACAAGAACTTTAGTCTGTTAGTACAGTTTTGCAATTTACAGCCGTGAACTGGTGAAGAACATATAAAAGCAGCAAAGTCGCCTATCGTTATTGTGGTGCTGCTCTCTACAAGGGTATTTATGTAGCAGCTGCATATAAGACTGCGTTTAGAAATAGATGTAGATATTTAGAGTGCTTAACTGATGCTATAGCAGATAGCCGCATTTTAGAAATTTTTGTTCTGTACAACGTGTGACATAGGCCTAAATCTCTTGAGCTTGAGCAATTTTTCAAATATTTAGTGTTGTATCTAAAGTTGTGTTTTTTTTTAGTATTCCCCACTGTCAGTTTTAACTTTTTATTTTTTAGTTTCTGTCTTAGTTATTAGTACCTTTTTGACCTTATTTTTAGTTTCTTGAAAGAATGTTTCTTGTTTTTTAGCTTTTGAGAAGCACAATGAGATGTACTATGTCAAAAGCATTTAAATTTCAGATGTTTAGTATATTAACACATTAAGACTATTATAATCTAGTGTAGACTCAGCTACAGTCTACTGTACTTTCTGTTTTTTTTTTGAGAAAAGCTAGTACCGGTATTGCTAGCCAAGATGCAAAATGGGATTGAGGGTGCAGCGAAGTAAGTTCGTGGTTAGCTCTAATTCATGATGAGCTAAATCGTGTAGTACTGACTTCTGTCTAATTTTTGCCCATTGCACTATTTTAGTTTTTATTCGATATACAGTAGTAGGAATCAGTAAGTATTCATTATGCACCTCCCTCTCAGTTTGAGTGTTTATTAAGATTAAAGTACTCACTTCTCTTATATTAAGTTTCCAAGTGCTTTCCTGTCTGCTTTTTAAGTTGCAAGGCAGCCAGTTGGGTGCTGAGTTTTCAAAGTGTTATTAGTACTCGGTACTGCAACTTCAAAATTTGTATTTAGCTTTTGCATGTCACCCAGTTTAAGTGTCTGTTGAGTGTTGGCTGTTGTCATGTTGAGATATGACATTACGTCTGAGCCTACATTCTGTACAGTAAAATAAAGTGCTTACTGCTCACCACTTGAAAGTTCCCACTAAAAATGCATAGTTTTATGGAATTGAGTACGTATGGGTAGGCCTAATAAGTAACGCGTTATGACACTGCTTTTCCCTCTTAAATGCCAGTATGCCACTATTGCGGGTAGCATAGCCAAAGTCTTGTTTTACCAGCTACCATATCATACGTCTACTAAATTTTAAGTGCTGACTGCTGTGCTAACTACAAATATTTTTTTATTGAAATTTAAATATAGGAAAGAATAGACTGTGTGTGCATAACACATAAGAACTTTTTGCAAAGTTCTATAATTTGTGATGAATCAATTTAGTGTATCTATGCTTGATAGTACACCGAAAACACAAAAATCTAAAATTTCGAAACTTGGAAGTCTATCATAAGTTGAACTCATTAGTGTAATGGCACTGCTAGATATGTATAGTATTTGCCATGTTTTTTTTTTTTGGATCAGTGAGTATGAGCAGTTGACTAATATTCACTTTACTTTCACTTTTTCATATCCTGATCTGCTAGTTGTGAGAGTTTTTGGTTGTGCTCACCCTCAGATTTACTAAAACTGATGGTAGGCTACATGCCTACATCGGTTAAGGAAGAACTTTTTTGGGGGTACGGCTTGTACTAAGCACCAACCCGGCAGCGCTGATCCTACACGATTTCGGTTACATTAGGTGTTGCTTAAGGGCAGGCGCGTAGCCAGGATTTGGAAAAGGGGGGGGCTATTTTGAAAGAGTGAGAAGTGTGCAAACGACCTTGACTCGAATTTTCATTGATCTTGAATCAATTTCAGACGGTTTGTCCGAAACTTGAGGCGAAATGTCTCGGAAAGCTCGGAAATTGAAAGGTTTTTTCCGCCCAAAATTAGGTGATCTCCAAATAAAAAAAAAAAGGTCTTCGCCAAAATTCAGAGTGAGTTTTTGGCCGAAATCCGAAATTCAGAGCTTTTTTCCGCCCAAAATTAGGTGATCTCCAAAAAAAAAAAAAAAAAAGGTCTTCACCAAAATTGAGGCTGCTATTTCGTCCAATTTCGCAAATTCAGACGTTTGAGGGGGGGCTGTTTTCAAATGGGGGGGCTATTTTCCATTTTTCACAGAAAATCGGCCTCAAAAGCACAAAAAGCATGCGATTTTGCATACTTCACAAGCCCGCAGCGGGCTCGAGCCCCCCCGCCCCCCCTGGCTACGCTACTGCTTAAGGGGGACCATTTTTTGTCTCCTTGCCGGGGGCCCCCCCAAGTCAATTACCACCACTGGTGACCAACACTGCTAGATCATCGGCATAAGCTTGAACATAAAAGCCCCTGCTACGTAACTGTAGCAATAGGCTGCTTAGGACACAGTTCCACAGAAATGGGGACAGGATACCACCTTGAGGGTTCCCTTTCACAACTTCCCTTTTACCTTTATCACCATATAATTCTACTTGGACTGTGCGATGTCATGGTAGTCTCTATCCATGAGGTGAGAATCTTAGACATGCCCAGCCCTCGCTGAGCTGCAACAAAGCTACGGAAGTGACATTGTCGAAGGCATTTGGCCGTCGTTACCGGCGGGCGACTGAAGACATGTTTTAAAACCTTATGGATAGACATTATTTCTCCTTAAATATTAATTCTTTATTTAAATATGCGTTTAACCATGGTTTAACATAACATCGCTCGTAGCAGCCAGGCAGTTTTAATCGCTGCTTTAATGATTGGGATTCTTTAAAAAAAACAAAAATGTCGATGTAAAAACTTTATCTGATCTAATCAAACAAAAATTGCCGAAACGTAATTAGTACACTTCTTTAGTTTAATCCTTTCGACAGGTATTTTAACCACAAAGAAATACTGATCTGCAAATTAGTGAGACCAAGGAAGGTATACTGTAAATGGTTTAGGCTGTACAATTATAGAATTGACGTTGCTTTATTATTATTATTTTCAACTTTTCGAGACATTTAAATACCGAAAGCAAATAACCAGAACCTGTTAAACTTAGTGAAAAAAACTTGAAATAGGTGTATTTAAATTACTCATCTGACTATCAACAACCACATATTAACAAATTCATTTAACGCAACTGGGGCGCTATTTAAAAGCGTAATAAAGTCCAGTCAAATTTGGAGACTGTCGCGAAGTCCCCGGATATCAGTTGCGATGTCACGTTCTAGTTTAGCGTATGTCCTTCTACGACTCTACAGTCTACACCAACCGCAGAATCCTACAACAGCACAAGATGTGATATATTCAATAGTTCAATGCTTGCTACCCAGAAACACATTTTTGCATTTCTCAACAAGCCAAAAGCTATGCGAGCCGCTGCTTATTTTTGTCTTTATCACAACAGAGAGTGAAAAAAGACTAGCTGTGATGTCACCGCGTACAATTTCAATGCTTTATAAAAGCTGCTAAGCGAACAGCCTTTCTCGAGAGTTTCCAAAATTTTTTTTTATATTAAAATAGCTATAAAAATGCAATAATTTTCTAATTTTTGCTGTTGAGCGGGAGAGAGGGGTGGTGGTAAAAGTGATCAATTATTTACTGGTCGCCACAGCTAAAAACCTCGAAATAAAATAAAAATATTAATAAAAAAAGAAAAAAGAACAGACGATGCAGGGTATGCTGCAGCTTTTTCAGCTTCCATTATGAGCCGCCCCTGCCGCAAAAATATTTAAACCTGGGTCAAAATAATCTTGCTCTTTAAAAAATATGATAAGAGCCTCATTTGTTTGACTGTGCCTATTATTTATAAAATCCATGTAGCCATCTTTACCTTAATGCAATAATCATCAAGACAGATCAGTCTTTTTTCACCTTGGGCCGGATTTTGTCGACAAACAATGATATGGTAAACGGTTTGATCTTCTTGCTACCAATAAGGAATGGCTGAGATGTCCCCAACAATATAAGTACAAGTCAAAACCTCCAAATCCTGCCCTAATGCGACTCAAGATGATCGGGTCGCTTCGCTGAAGAATTAAAACAGATGCAGATGATTTGCAGGCGAAATGCCGAACTAGAATGATTGCCATCGAATATAAGATAACATGCTTTCCTTGATTTTTAATTTCTATGCCTACTACGTTTGAAGCACGTAGATGATTGTAGATAAATTGACCGATTCGGAATATAACTCTTATTTAATACAAAAACTGTTACAATAATGCACTAAGATTTATGGGTAATCAAAAGTAAATATTGGTTATTCAAAAAAAAAAAAAGAACATTTTTACCATTTTTCTCAAAACATATTTGCTCAAAAATGATTTTCGAGGAAGTGTAACTTTATTCCGGAAAATAGGTTTTCAGGGAAATATCCATTCGGCCAAATGTACATTCTGGCAAGTGTCCATTCTGGAAAATACGTTTTCGGGGAAATGTCCATTCAGCCAAATGTACATTCTGGCAAGTGTCCATTCTGGAAAATAGGTTTTCGGGGAAATGTCCATACGGCCAAATGTACATTCTGGAAATCGTACGTTCAGGGAAATGTTTTTCTGGAAAGTGTTTTTCAGGGAAATGTTTTTCTGGGAGGTGTAAGGATACCGACATTGTGCGTTGTACAGATGCTATAAGATTCAGACACCGAAAACAGAGCTTAGCAACGCTTAGTCAATGTCTGCCAACGAACTTCACCTAGGTTTTTATTATCTCGTGCTATCACTTTATCACGCTTTTTATGTTATCAGCGGTCCGACTATGACAAGAATTGTCCGAGTCATAAATCAATAGAATCATTTCTAGAAAAATATCTTTCAATAAATGGTGTCAATTCAGATATAGAGCATTGTGGTTTAAAGTCCCTCATGGTTTAACACTTGGTTCGTCCCCTACTTTTCTTTGCTATGAATTAACAAGTGACTTATTCTATCAAACCTTCTGTATAAATGAATAGAGTAATACTGAACAATAACCATCAATTCATAAAAAATTTATGTTTTTAGAGTACATTCCATCCGATTTTATAAAACAAAAATGTTACACATTTCTTTGCCAAAACTAGCCCCCACCCCTTTACTAGTGTATCACGACTAATCGTAACACTGGTCTTCGCCAGTTCATTTGCAACATTGATGCTCTATCTTCAATAACGCATTTTCTAAGAAGTTCTTGGGTCCAGCTTAATCGTTTACGCGCTGTTATTGGGCATCTTCTCAACCTGTGCACATTCGGAGCGTGAATACAACCACGCATGTTAGTGTGACGCGAAGAACCAAACGGCAGAATATGTAATAACACACTGTCTGCTCTGCACTTAACATCATGGGACTGATTGATTAGTTCCTTTAGATAAGGAGATGAGAACACGACCAGCTAGCTTCATAAAACCTGCTCGAAAATCCGATAAGATGCTCTAAAGACCGAACAAACAAACAAACCATTGCCGACTTTCGTTCAAGTTGCGAAATTGTGTCAAGAAGCTTAGACTGCATTTTTCGAAGCAAGTCAACTGACCGCAAACATTAAAGTTGGCTGGCGATCAATTAGTTCGCGGTCAGCTTGTTTGCGGTCAATTCGCGGCGGCTAATTCTCGTGGACCCGCGGTTTTAGAGGTGACATTCCTCCAACGAGGATTCATCAATGCATAAAAGAATAGCAAATAAAATTGATCATTAAGCTTTATGCGCTACCACGACAAGAAGAAACCTCAACATGTCACTTGTGACCATCTAAAGGATTACTCTATTGAAAGTCCAGCACAGTTAAAAAACTGAAAAAGAAAACAAAATTATGGCTGAATCACTGAGACAACTTGCAAAACAAAATGATGTGCTAAATTATTCCTGAAGTAAAATAGGCAGAACTAATTTCAAAGTTTTAAAGAGACGTCATGCCTTACAATCCTATTTCATTTGAAAACACCTTAATGCTGTTTCCACGTCTAAATCAGTAATCGTACCAAGGCGAAGCTCCCATCGCGGTATCATTCCCGTTTTTTGAAGTCAACTGACTTCATCATCAGTGTGAAGAGGAGTCGACACAGTGCAAGAAATTTTGATCCCCGAATTAGGCTCACTGGTAATTTTGAATACCCAAGCTACCAGAGGTGGAGTCCTCGAGGACGTCCTTGGCCTCGAGGACGTCCTCGAGGACACGTTTTGAAGTCCTTGGCCTTGGCCTTGGCCTCGAAGCCTTAGGTCCTCGAAAATTGCCCTGTCCTCGGCTCGAGGACAGCACTATTTTTTGAACCGTTGAAATTTTGTCGGAAAACGCCAGAAACCTCGCGGAAAATTTGCAAATACCTTTTTTATTTTGCGCAATTGAAGCATAGGCGTAGCCAAGCGGGCCTCCCCACCAATTGAAATTTTACCAATGACAAAAATGTGACAAAAAAGCCTATTGTTTCTTCAGTTTTAGTTTCTTTTTAGCGTTTTTCGCTTATACCAGTAGCGAACAACAATATTGAAGACCAGGGGCCCCAGGACCCCTAAAATCAATTTTTGCCAGCCAATTTAAACGTAAACCTGGAAGAAATGGATAGTTTTCGTCCTAAAAGTTGCTATCTCAGGATCACATCTAGCCTTTTTATGAACGTAATGCATTAACCAAGGCCGGATTTACCACAATATGGCGCAATACCAGCTAAAGGCCCTGCGCTCAAATCTTAAGACTTTTTATGGTCTTCACCTACATTTGGCAGAAAGATGTTGCGAAAATCTCCAAAGTGCCAGGGGCCCAGCGCGATGAAAATCCGGCCCGGCAATAACATGGTCAGCAGCGTAGCCAGGGGGGTCGGAGATGGCTATAGCCCCCCCCCCCCCCTATTGGCCTGTCAACCAAAATACAGAATAACAAAAACCCACGTTTTTAGCTCTTCTGAAACTGTCTTTTGCGCTGACTAAAAAGTGATTTAAAGCATTTTTTGAAACATATATTCAGAGAGGGGGGCCTAATTCGTCAAAAATTAAAGTCACCAATCAATAAAAACTTTAAAAATGCCCAAAAATAAGCAATCAAAATTGATCGCTAGTGTAAAAACGCCAAACATAGGTTTTATCAAAAAAAAATATTATAAACTCAGGAATAAGGGGGGGGGGGGGGGCTATTCAGTGTTAGTTAATTACCAATCACTTCTCTCAAATATCTTTCCATTGGCCCCCCTCCCCCCCCAACCCCGATTATTTTTCTTTATTAAAATACAGGCGAAATAGATACTCCGTGTGAGTTTTATTGAATAGTAGGATTTTATGATTTACCAGCATGTAAACAAGAAAACTGCAATGTTATCATTAGCCACCTCCCACATAGCCCGATAATGCAACCAGTTGAATCATGTAGCGCGGTCAATTTCTATGCCACGTTCTAAAAGCATTATTTTTTATTAAAATAGCTCTAAAATTAAGTTATGTTTGCGAAAAAATGCAAAATTTTCGAGCGCTGGGGGCTCCACCCCCAGACCCCAGTGCCTCCGGCGGCTGGAGGCTTTGTCCCCAGGCTTCCAAAACAGCCTCCTCCCCCCCGATTGCGAATTTCTGGCTACGCGCCTGAACATGGTTAGTAAGCGAAACTACCCATCTATTGTACTATTTTTCAATAACAATTCATACATTTTTTAAAAACCGATCAGTGGTCGAGTGGATAGAGCGTCTGTTACTGAAGCGGTAGACTCGAGTTCGATTCCCGGTCGGGTCAAAACAAAGACTATAAAAATTGGTATTCACAGCTTTCCTGCTTGACGTTCAGCATTAAAAGGGATAGTGTTAAGCCTCCGCCATGTGTGGTGGACAGGTGGGCAGGTGGCAGCTTGGCTCGAAGACCGAAAGGTCCCTTCGCTGTCTCCTGGCCAAGGCAACTTGGTGAATAAAATGTAATTACAATTACAACTCACCTCCACCTCGCCAGTTTTTACTCACAAAATACTTTTTAAAAAAATCAGCCATGGAAAATGCTGATTGAACAAATCGTTGAACTTCATTGGAGGGGGCCTGGGCCCCTTGGCCTAACATGCACTTCTATAACTGGTTATTTTCATGACAAAACAAAAATCTCTAAGGAAAATCCTCGAGTGGGTTTTCATTTAGTGCTAAAATGTTGCAGGAGTCAATGCACTTTACTTCCCCCTACCTGGACCAAATCACGTACAATTCAACTTTAACATCAAAATGCAAAATGTTAAACGTGTTTTGAACTTAAATTGCAACTAGAATGAGGATTAAACAATTTAATTTTTTTAATTGGTTTTTAATGTCAAAAATCTAGTGCTTTCAAATGGCTCCAAACATGTGCGAAATGTGATACAATGGCATTAAAATAGCTTTTTTTCCAAAAAATTACAAAAAATCGCCCAACAGCTGGGGGCTTCACCCCCAGACCCCCGTCTGTGATAAGTTTGAGTTACACTGGCTTTCTCAAAACGTCTCCAAAGTTACGTATTTGCACTTTTCAACTATATTAGTTGAGGCCCTCTTCCTTTGCAAAATCCTGGTTGAGTGCCAACAGGCAAATTTTTGATGACGTCATTGCACGTGATTTGTGGTTTAGACCTCTCCAATCAAAAATTCTGGCTACGCCTATAAATTGGAGATTGCCTGAAAAACTTTTTTGAAGACCTTTTTTTGTTTGGAAAACACTTGCGGCTGTGTCCTTGGTCCTTGGCCTTGGCCTCGAGCATTCCTGTCCTTGGCCTCGAGAGGGTCTGTCCTCGGAAAGGCTGTCCTTGGCCTTGGCCTCAGATTTTTTTTGTGTCCTTGGCCTTGGCCTCGAGCCTTGTGTCCTCGACTCCACCTCTGCAAGCTACCGATAAAAGATATAGTCTTCTATTCTTAACTTCAGCTATTTAAAAGATCATTCAAGTCGAAAACTTTTTGCCCAGTTTTTTCTCAAAAAATTTTGACAAATATGAAGACTAAAGGTGCGTTTAGAGACTGGACGCGAAGCGAAGGTTGGCGACTTTCGCCAACCTTCGCGAGTGGTCGCTTACGTCACTTGCGAAGGTTGCCAACCTTCGCGAGTCTTCGCGAGTGGTTGCTAATCTTCGCGACTGGTCGCTTAATAGGCTATTTTAATAACTTACTTTTAAAATGTATTCAATGAGCAGAAAGCGTTGTGTACTTTATTATTGAAGCGCTATTATAGTAATCACAGGTTCTGTTTCGTCATACCGCGCTGGAATTAAAACGAAGATTGAGTTTGTATTATGTTATCACGCAATAACCGTGAAGAAGAGTCTAGACTAAAAGCGTAGGTAACAAAATAATTTTGAGAAAAAAGTTCGTAAAGTATAAGGGAGAAACAAAGTACAATAGATTGAATTTGGAAATAAACAGACAAGTCATTTCTTCAAAAAGATAGTAGTACTTAGCCTATTTATGAGCTATCAATGCTTTGTTTGGATCCTTTCACTGAAAACTTGCCATAATCTGTTTTGACGATGACAGTTTTGGCTTTTAATGCAAAAACGCAAAAACCTGGAAGCAGATGTTAGAATTTCTCTTTAGGTGTTTGATCAGTTAGCAAATCCTTGAACGCTTTCACCATTCATGTCTCATTATGGTACTGGTAGATCTCTCTTGTAGAGTGTAGACCAATAGGCTAGTCTACAGATACATGTAAAGCGTAAACAACGTTGTTTTTTTGATGTAATTTTTCTTTTTCAGGCAATCATGTTATGATACCTGTAGTAAGCTTAAACAGTTGTTTGTGTTTGCTATTTAGTACTGTTTATGAAGACTCCCAATGTTAATGCTATGAGTGAATTTGAAAGCTGGAATTGCCATCAGTTATGTAGTGGGTTTTTTGCTTATTGTGCAATGGATTGCTAAAATTGCAAAAAAATTGCTGTGTTGATTTGCTGGAGAAAGCAAAAAAACATTGCAGTTTTTGCATGATTTGACACTATCATCGAAGGACAAGAATTTAGCGCAGTTGTACCAGCCGTTGCTTTGAGGAAAAGTCAGCCTCTAAAACTATGTTTGATTTTTTATTCGCTAGCAGAGCGCTTATCGATGTTTAGTGCGAAGTTAAAAGCTTTCGATAGCATTCTATTAGTTTGCATTTTCTTGCAGTACCAGTACGTTGCGACGGTCGCGTTTACCTCAAAAGGCTTCGCTCCAAACCACCGTTTGTAAGATACAGACAAATTTATAGCTGTAAGGTCAAGCCCCCACTTCTCGGCAAGTTTTTGGTTATGCTCTTGATAAAAAAACATTTAGAATTTTTTATGTGAAAATTGTTGCTCAAGCATCTGAATAAAAGTTTTGTTAGTTCTTGCATTTTCATGTAACTGACGCTTCCTTTCCCAGTCCAATAATTGTTATTATAAATACTTTATCAAGTTTTTTGTTTAGTGGTGACTAATGAGAATGGAACAATATTATTGGACTTGCTTGGCCGCTACTTCTCTACCAATAACAGTAACCTCAGCAAAAAATAGAACTCACTTTCTAGTGGTTAATTGTATACTGGCTTTCTATTTCTATCTGATTACACTGACTGTAATTGTAATGATTGAACTTCAGACTTAAAATTGTTTTGTCACTTTATTCACCTTGTAAAGCAGTTAAAATTTTAAGAGACACTAAAAATGTGTTGAAATTCGCAAACAACTAAATTCAGATATGACACAAAGACACAGTAAATGAATATTTAACACACTTGACACTTCTATTTTAATCAATTAGGACTGGAGTGAAAAATCACTACCAGACTACAATATTCATGATTATAAAACTTGGGGGAGTCTAAAACCATCGCTTCCAGTTCAACTTGATCACTGTCATAAACCTTCAGAAACAAGAAGACTTTTAAGAGGACATTTAGAAGAAAAAATTGCATGTTTGTAGCTATTCAAAGAAATCGTTACTAATTAAGCCAATCCAAAAGTTTATAGAAATTTTTTGATTTTTTGTATTTATCTAGCTCTTGTATGTTGCTTGAAACCAATTCTAAATACAGTTTTATTCACCAAGTTGGCTTGGCCAAGTAAACAGCTAAAAAACTTTTGCAAATTTTCCAGTATTCAAGGAATTGTTCAATTGTGGTTACTTTTAAAACAACAAGCTAACAAACAATGGGTAAAAACACTATCAACACACTCAAAACTAGCCTGTTGGTGGGTTGTTTTATATTCTGAAAAAACAACGACACCATGTTAGCAGAGATGGAGTCTTCGAGGACGTCCTTGGCCTCGAGGACACATTTTGAAGTCCTTGGCCTTGGCCTCGAGGCCTCAAGTCCTCGAAAATTGGCCTGTCCTCGGCTCGAGGACAGCACTATTTTTTGAATTGTTAAAATTTTGTGGAGCGCTTGAAAAATTTTTTGAAAAACGTTTTTTTGTGGAGATCGCCTGAAAAATTTTTGTGAAGACCTTTCTAATTTTTTTTTTTGGAGAGCACTTGCGCTTGTGTCCTTGGCCTTGGCCTCGAGCATTCCTGTCCTTGGCCTCGAGAGTGTCTGTCCTCGGAAAGGCTGTCCTTGGCCTTGGCCTCGGATTTTTTTGTGTCCTTGGCCTTGGCCTCGAGCCTTGTGTCCTCGACTCCACCTCTGCATGTTAGTTTAAGACAAACAAGCAAAAGCTGCACAGCCAAAAGAACCACGGAACTGATACAATAGCTTCTGCTACGCTGCACAGAATAAAAAGTTTTGTTTTAAAAGCTAGATGCCGTTGGGCTAGGCCTATTGCTTTGGTGTATTCATTATAATGAAGCTCTGAGATCAAGCACAGTTATGAAAAATCACTCTAGAATTTACAGCCTTAGCAGTCTAGATCCAAATTCACTTGGCTAGCCTAGGGCTATCCCGAATCTAACTTTGCCAACAACCTACTCTTTGGACTGATAAATAGGTGCTAAACCATACAAATATACTATTGACATGATTTCCTAGCAAACTGCGACCAATGACATAAAACTAGATGATACGCAACTCTTTTTCCCACTCTTTTTCCTCTTTCTTTCTTTATTGTGCGGATTTTTGCTCTGTCTTTGCCCGCGCTGATCTGCTAACAGTGACTGTATTGCACAGCCTTTGCCTTGCTCAACTATAACAATAGGGTAACAATTATAACAAATATCATTGTCTCTTGAAGTTGTGGCTTTGCGTAATTTACGTACAGTTTTGTCAACTACTAAATTACCCCCCAAAATCCAATTTTCGAGTAAGTTTTGCGTAAAATACATAAATATCAACGTGTTATCACAACTTATTGTTACGACATTACTGAAATGTAAATATGAAAAGTGTTGTTTTTTTGTTTATTGTTGTAGTTTCTCAATTCTTCTGCTTTTCTGAGTCAAAATATGTTAATAGTGTCACATTGAATTGATTGAATTACTCTAAATATGTAAGTGTCAGTTTGATGTTTCATTTTGTGTTGTTGTTACGGTAGCATTGAACTTTGAAGAGTCAAGAGCGTATGTTAATTTTCGTTGCTTCCATGCCAGAAATGGCAAAAATATACTGAATTGAATAATGTTTAAAAAAAATTTGCCGTAGTTTTTTACGGCATTTAGTCAGAGGTGGGCAGTAGCGCGCTACTGTAGTAGCGGCGCTACCGCTACTTTTTTAGTAGCGGTAGCGCCGCTACTATGGAAACCGAGTAGCGGGTAGCGGTAGCGCCGCTACTTTTTGGGGCAAGTAGCGGTAGCGATAGCGCCGCTACTTTTAGAAAATAAACTATCCCGCTACCGCTACTTACCGTATTTCACGTTCTTATTGTAACATGTTTAATAAAATCAACAACAGATTCATTGGCAAATCGTTATATTTAGTTCACAAGATTGTTAGTACGGGTGAGAATGCCGAAATAACTTTGTTTGTGACGTCGTAATAATGAATTTATTACGTTTTGCTATTTCCAACAATAGATTTGTGTGGGTGATCACTGTCATCTAAAGTCTGAGCGAAACTATGGCCACATGGCTGTGGTTCGGTTGCAGCTGTATCTGAATAGGAGTTGCGTATAAGTTTACTACCAGAGGTGGAGTCGAAGACACGAGGCTCGAGACCAAGACCAAGAACACAAAAAAATTCCGAGGCCAAGGACCGAGGACACAAGCGCAGCGTTCTCCAAAAAAATGTCTTCAACATTTTTTTTCAGGTGATCTCCACTTGAGGAAAACAAAAAAGGTCTTTGCAATTTTTTCCGCGAGGTTTCTGGCGTTTTCCAACAAAATTTCAACGGTTCAAAAAATAGTGCTGTCTTCGAGCCGAAGACAGGGCAATTTTTGAGGACTTGAGGCTTTGAGGCCAAGGACTTCAAAATGTGTTCTCAAGGACGTTCTCGAGGCCAAGGACGTCCTCGAGGACTCCATCTCTGTTTACTACAGTTATAGGTTAGTTATCATAAACTGATAGTAGGTCTGTTGGCAAAAAGCAAACTAAAAAAATGCAAAGATTAGGCACCAGAGTAGAGACTTGCGCTTGCTTAGGCCGCATTAAGCAGTTAGAGAATGGCCCGGCGCCAGAGTTGTGTGCTTGTGAGAAGGGGGCACAAAACAATTTTTTGGGGGGTGCGGTTTGCAAGCAACGAAATGCAGTACATTTTTTTCGTTAATTTTAGGTGAAGATCAAAAAACGTCTTCATCGAAATGCGGTAGCTTTTTTCGTCAATTTTAACCAAAAATATAAACAAGGTCTATTTCGGTTGAAGATCAAAATAAAATAACAAAAAAACAATGCAAAAAATATAGTTTGAAAAAATTTTCGCGGAGTTCTATTACTGTGATTTGTAGTTGCTGTCAAACAATTTTTTTTGTTTGTTGGTTTGCATAGCAATGTTCAGGGTTGATTAAGTGTTTGGTTTTGTTTCAACAATCAATGAATATAATTACTGAAAAATACGAAGCATAGCTAATTAGCTATTATTTGAGCATTCTAAATCCGTGGTTCTTAATCTATGGGCCGCGACCCAAAGTTGGGTCGCCTGAAAATTTTTTTGGGTCGCTTGGTTTCTTTTTGTGGACATCCACAAAGGGTGAAATATGCATAAAGCCATAAAGCAATAACAAAAAATGACTCAGCAAACTCGCTTAAATATGTGGATTCCCGAAGAGAAGATCTTCTTTTTTGGTCTTCTTAAAACCCGCAGTATACAAAGCCTTGCGGTACACAAGTCTGATCTAACCCGCGGAAGTTTGTGGATAACCGATGTGTGTTGGCTTTTTTTTTTGTATTCACCTCATTTTCCGCAAATATGGGTCGTTTAAAGTCACAAATTTGACTTTTTCAACAACTTTGGTTCGCTTGAGAACCACTGATCTAAATAATATAAGCGCTCTATTTTTGATCACAAAAACGTCGTTAATAATTTATTAAATACTTTTTTTTTGAAAGAGCAATATTACTTTTATAAGAACACGCAGCTCAGTTTTGCTCAAAATTAAAAAAACGCATTTGGACCTAAGCTAGCCTTAGCAAGAAAAAAATATTTAAACAGCACTATCTGATTCAACGCTTTTGTAGATAATTAATCAATGGAGTTCTCTTAATTTTTTCTGTATTGCCATTATTGATTTTAATGATTTGTCTTACAGTATAGGCTTAATTGTAATTACATTTTATTCACCCAATTGTCTTGGCCAGGAGACAGCTAAGGTATTGTCTTGGCCAGGAGACAGCGAAGGTAACGTTTGGTCTTCGAGTCAAGCTGCCACATGCCCACCTATTTACCACACTCGGCGGAGGCTTCATACTGTCCCTTTAATTGCTGAACGTCAAGCAGGAAAACTGTGAATACCAATTTTTATAGTATTTGGTTTGACCGGACCGGGAATCGAACCCGAGTCTACCGCATCAGTAGCAGACGCTTTATCCACTCGATTACTGATCGGTTATTAATAATAATGATCTAATTTAAACCAAAAGTTAACTTTTAACTAAACAAAAATAGATATGCCACTTTATACATAATGAAATTTTTTGTCACTTTATACTTTAACTATGGTTAAGAGCAAATGAAGTTAAAAATACTGTACGTGAAAATTTGATTACAGTCAGCCTAAACCCCAAATATGCTGGATTCAAAAAATGTATAGTTTTTCAGATACGCTAATCACAAGAGAGTCGATGATAATCTAATCTATCTTTTATTATTCTAGTATATACGCAACTACCATGCATTACTGCAAAAAAAAAATTGACTCGTTGTTTAAAGTAGCGGTAGCGGGTAGCGCCGCTACTTTCGTGGTAAAGTAGCGATAGCGCGCTACTTTTAAAGACGAGTAGCGGGTAGTGGTAGCGACGCTACTTTTTAGGGCAAGGAGCGGGAGCGGCGCTACTTTTGAAGTAGCGCGTGCCTATCTCTGCATATAGTATACCTTTTTTTATAAAACCCAATTAATGTTAAGTTAAGGCTAGCTGTTCGTATTTTTTTTGCCGAATTTAACCTCAATTGTTCTTAAATTTTGAAAACACGGATGTAAATTTTGCGCAACAGCTTTCTTTAATCTTGTAATAGTTGCAATTTTGCTCGCAAATACTACAAAACCACTGAAATTTTATCGTTTTGAATCAGTGCAGAATTTAGTATGTTTTATTAATTTGGATTTATTTCTTTTTCGTTTGTCCTTAATTTATATTTGCTGCTGAGGCTGGAATTTTTCTTAATTTGTTCTTAAATTTTGAGCAAAAATGAGCCTAGTGTTCTTGTAAACTTGTTCTAGAAATGAGTCTATATGATTAGTCAGTTTGTGCGTTTTTGATTTCTTTTTTTAAGATAGTATGTTATCCAGTGGTGAAGTATATTTTTATAAAAAAAGATTAACTTCTACGTTGGAATGCGGAGTCTTTGCCGCTGAAAAATCTTGCTTTTTTTTACAAAAAAGGTTGATTTTATAATATTTTTGCGTGAAATTTCGGCTGCAAATTTTATTTTGGAGGGTCGTCGCTCAAGAAATTGTTGCTTTTTTTATTAAGAAAACCGTCGATTTTGAGACGTTTTAGTGAAAAAAATTTGAATTCATCAAAATAATTTAGTGAAAAATCTCGGGTATGTTTTGAAATTGATCGCAGAGAAACTCCCAAGCAGATGCGGTTTTGTCTAATATACAGCGCCACCGTTGTTTCTTGACAACATAATAAAGCAAAAATAAATAACCAGCTACGGCATACGATCAAAACTCTAAATGACGTCTGATGTCTTACTTAAACCCTCTACCTTTGAAGATTCATATATTTTATGAACTTCTTGCGAAAAAGCGTCAACGCACCTTTTTTCAGAATTAGTGACTGCAATACGTCCTGGTGTCTTTGGGAAAGACACTTGACGCGTATTTCCCATTAGGGCCAAGCAGTCTACCCGCAGTGGAGGCCCAGCCGGAGGAAAGACTTGCAAACAGAACCCAAAAAAGTGCTCGGCGTCATAGGCGTAGCTAAGATTTTTGATTAGTGGAGCCAAAGCGCAAAGCAATGACGTCATCAGAACTTTTCAAAAGGAATTTTTAATGGGACAAAGATTCCGTAAAATGGAGGATCAGAAGCAGAAGCCTGGGTTACCATGTAACCAGGATTTTGTTAAAGGGGGTCAGGACTTGAAGCAAAACTTGAAAAGTTTTCAAAAAATTGTAAATTGGGAGAGATGGCGAGTAAACTAGTGTAACTTAAACGTATCACAGACTAGGGTTTGGGGGCAAAGCCCCTCGCCGCTGGGCGATTTTTTGTAATGTTTTAGAAAAAATTGCAATTCTAAGGCAATTTGAATCACATTTCGCACGTTTGTAGATCCATTTAAAATCACTAAATTTTTAAGATTTGAATGCCAACTGAAAAAATTAAAATTTTCAATCTTCCATTTACTTGCAGGTTAAGTCCAAAACACGTTTAAAATCTTGCATTTTGAGGTTAAATTTTGCAAGTGGCTTGGTCCAGGTAGGGTAAAGCAAGAAGCAATGCCTTCTGCAATATTTTTAGCAGCTAGTTAATAATAATTCACTCAAAGATTTGCCTTGGAAATTTTTGTTTTATCATAAAACTAACCAGTTTTAGGAGTACATAAACGACCACGATCCAGGCTCGCTCAATTCAAATTCCATAATTTGTTCAATAAGCATTTTCCCAAGCTTTTTTTTCAAAAGTATTTAGTCGCGTTAAAACTGCTGAGATGGAGGTGGATTGCCATTCAAAGTTGGTACAATAGATGGTTACGAGTGATGTTTTTTGCATTATGTTCACAAAAAGGTTAAATGAGGGACCTGAGGTTGCAACTTTTAGGACAAAAAGCCTAAGTTTCTTCCGGATAAGACTTTACATTGGTTAGATAGTAATATTGTACTGTTGAACGCAAAAGTGCTAAAATAAGCTTGAGCTGAAAAACGGCTTTGTTGTCATTATTTTATCATTGGAGGCAATTTAATTTGCCCCCCCCCCTGGCTACGCCTGTGCTAGGCGTTGATGTGGTAAGACAGACACAAAGTGCCTGGTTCATACGAATGATCGATCGAGTGACTACCGCAAAAGTTACGACCTATGAAAAATGTTGGTGCGGATGAGTAAGACTTCAACTATTTCGTTCACACTCTTTAAACGATTAAGGACGGACTCGATCCTACTCTCAATAGGCTATCAAAGACCTGTAGAATCAGCTCCAATTTTCAAGATATGGCTTTCACTCGAATGACATAAACCAGAGGTGGAGTCGAAGACACAAGGCTCGAGGCCAAGGCCAAGGACACAAAAAAAATCCGAGGCCAAGGCCAAGGACAGCCTTTCCGAGGACAGACACTCTCGAGGCCAAGGACAGGAATGCTCGAGGCCAAGACCAAGGACACAAGCGCAAGTGCTCTCCGAAAAAAAAAAAAAAATTAGAAAGGTCTTCACAAAAATTTTTCAAGCGATTTCCACGAAAACACGTTTTCCAAAAAATTTTTCAAGCGCTCCACAAAATTTTAACAATTCAAAAAATAGTGCTGTCCTCGAGCCGAGGACAGGCCAATTTTCGAGGACTTGAGGCCTCGAGGCCAAGGCCAAGGACTTCAAAATGTGTCCTCGAGGACGTCCTCGAGGCCAAGGACGTCCTCGAGGACTCCACCTCTTACATAAACATGAATACAGATTAGTTCCCTTCAAACCACCATTAATTGCTTTGCAAACACATTATTAGCGCTTCAACAGACCTTTTTCAAACTGCGCACCACTCGCCAGTGCCAGAGAAGAGCAAAAGAGTGAGGCCTGTAGCAAAGCGTGACCAACCAGAGAATAAAATGAGCGCATTCGCGCAGTTTCGGATCATCTAGTTTTATGTCATTGCTGCGATCATAAAAATCCGATCAGTGATTTAGTAGGTCATCTTACTACAGCCTGCGAGCAAGCAACGTTGCGCAACTGCTCGCAAAGGTTGCGACCGGTTGCAACTTTTCGCGAGCTGTCGATGACGTCAAATTTTGGTTGCTTCGCGTCGCTTCGCGTTGCTTCGCGTCCAGTCTAAACGCACCTTAATTTCACCAAATTTGAGCTTTCAACGACCTTCCGTTCTCAAGACATGGCAATTAAGATTTCCCTTTAGAAAGGCTTTTTCCACGAAAAATTTTACCAGAGTTGCCAACAACAAACAAAATTCAAAAAATTAGAGCATGTTTCTAACTCTCAATAAGTGTTTTTGACAGTGCTGTTGTCAAAACAAAGTAAAGGGTCAGAATTGTAAATTAGCTGCTTTTCAAGTAAATTCAAGCCAACTTTCCAAAAACTTGTCGTCTGTCACAATACAGATGGCAAAATAGCAACACTAAAGCAAATAGAAAATTGTTAACTTTGAACTGCAATATCTTGAAAACAGCAAGACGTAGAAAGCTCAAATTTGGTGAGAATTTATTTTAAGCTTTTTCCAACATTTCAGTCAACGATGAAACCTTTGACTTAAATGCTCTTTTAAATGTAAAGAATCTATGGTTTAGCATAGCAAAAGCAAAACTTTTCCTGGACTTGAGTTTCGCTAAATACCAAATCTCATCGGCAGGGCTAGCGTTTAAACCGAAATTCAAAAACTAAGCTTGCCTATAAACCGAAATTCAAAATTTGGCTACACTAGCCCATAAAATTAGAATGAAAATAATATATATATTTTATTTTAGTCCTATTTACTGAAAATATGCCCGTATTCTTGGGTTTGTTGCGATAAATCCCTTCAAAAACAAGATTTGTTCTTCAAACTGACATAAATTTGGGTCAAGTTTATTTAAATTAACTTCTGAAAATTTGGTTTTGGTAAGACAACGAGAAGTTTACATTTTGAGGTTTGCTGAAGTCACTCTCCGGAATCCGAGGAACTTCGGCCAATAACTATTTTAAACGACGTCATAAAAAATTTTTGTGACGTAACCACTTTGATTTAAGCATTTTATTATTCAGCATCTAGAAACAAATTTATGTAGAAATTTTAACCGCCTATGATGTCATTGAAAAATGATGCCATTGAATTGAATTCATTGAAAAAACTACAGATTTGTTAAAAATTTGACCTTGACATCACTATGATGACGTCATCAATTTAAAACCAGTGTTTACAAAAAATTTGGTGAACACCAACTCGCTTGCCAAATTTGGTGTTTTAATGATTTTTTGCTTTCGGAGTTAGAGGCATTTTTGTTCTCTTTCCGTATAAAAAATACACTGTTCAAACAGTCCGTGTAAAAAAGTGTTAATTTTTTTAGCAAGATGTAGACAATGATTGCTTTTGCTCTTGTCCTCATTTGGTATGAGAGGATTGGTTGGTTATATTTGTAGAAGTTACTGTAGCATCTTGGAAGATTCTCTGATCCTTCTAACATTAGTTTAGGGTGAGGAGATCCAAATTTTGAACATTGAAAAGATGTCAGTTTCTCGTTGTGGCTCTTTACATCAATCTTAGATAACACATCATAGAATAGATCAACGGTGGGCAAACTACGGCTCGCGAACGTAAATTTTGTAGCTCTTGTATTGAATCGTAATATTACAAAAAAAATTAAGACTATACTTCATAAATATGTTATCTCGTGTTTGAAATGGTATTCATTTATCGATGTATTTTAGAGAGATATGTTTGTTTTCATAACTGTCTTGTTTTCATTTGATGACGAATTTCATTTCACTGTTTTGTTTTCATTTCAAGTATGTTTTCATTTCGTTTCACTGTTTTGTTTTCATTTCAAGTATGTTTTCATAACGCTGTCAAGCAAGGTTATCCCAACTGTGATGACGAATTGCAGTATAAACAGTAAACACTTCAAAGAATCAATTTTTCCGGATTTGTAAAACACTTCAAAGAGCGCAGTCACGTGTGAATGCCGCCTTATAGGGCAACTATCATTGTGTTTCTCAGTAGTGTAGACAGGGAGGGCCCCTCATTGGCCTGTGGATAAAAATGCAGAATAAGAAAAATACCACGTTTTTAGCACTTTTGAGACTTTTTTTGTTGTTGTTGTTGTTGTTGCACTAGAATGGACTAAGAAGTGATTTATAGCATCTTTTGAAACATATAGTCGGGGGGGGGGGGGCTAATTTGTCAAAAATAAAACTCACAAATCAATGAACATTTTGAAAAATGGTTAAAAATAAGCAATCAAATTTGATCGCTAGTGTAACAATGCTGAACATAGGTTTAATCAACAAAAATATTATAAACTCAGGAAGGGGGGGCTATTCAGTATTAGTTAATTACCCATCACTTCTCTCAAATATTTTTCCATTAGACCCCCAAATTATTTTTCTCTATTAAATATATTCTACTACATTCGAGTTTTATTGCACTATAGGATTTTTTGATTTATCAGCTTGTAAGCAAGAGAACCAAAATTGTACCATTAGCCACATCCCACATAGCCCATTTATGCAACCAGTTTAATCATTTTTGCTCTGAAAATTTGTATACCACGTTTTAAAAGCATTAATTTTTATCAAAATATCCCTAAATTTAAGTTATTTTTGCAAAAAAACGCAATTTTTTTGTGTGCTGGGGGCTCTGCCCCCAGACCCCGTGACTCCAGCGGCAAAGGGCTTTGCCCCCAGACCCCCAGCTACCAGCGGCTGGGGGCTTCGCCTCCAGGCCCCAAAAACATCCCCTCACTGCGAATTTTTGACTACTCTACTCGTCTGGTGTTTTTCTTGCTGTTACGTTAATTTGTGTAAACTGATTTGCGGCTCGCTGGTGTTTATAGTTTTCCGCAAGCGGCTCTTTCTTTGAACAAGTTTGCCCACCCCTGGAATAGATTATTGTGACTTTTGCATTAAACACATCCCTCGACTTTAATCGAAAGACCCTTAGCATTATCGTATAGGCCCCTCGCGCTAACCACCACGTATGCAATGATATAAACACACAATTTGGTGTATTACTACGTTCGCAAAAACAAAGCATTTTTCACAGCAAACAGCCAAAATTTCGATAAATACGTTAACCGGATTTCGAGCTTTTTGGCTCAGACGCATGTAATACACAAATTACAACAAATTATGCAACTAATTTAACATTTCACTGTAAGACTGCAATGTACTGAGTGATTAATCAAACGGAAAAAACACTGTTCTCAATCATGTCAAGGGTGAGCATTATGTTTTCACTTGATTGCACTAAACAAGGCACAAAACTTATTGATTTTATGAAGTAAGAAGATTTTGTTTTTAAAGCCACAGTTAACCATTTTTTAGTTTGTCCGTTTATTCCTGTAAAAGAAAGAAGAGACTGCGGCCGGGTTGGAATTAATGAACTGGAATGCTATAACAGAGGCTGTTGCTGGGACACGAGCCAAGTAGGAATCTGGTGCTTCCACAAGACAAGTAAGTATATTTGTTTTGCGTATCAATTTTTCAGTTAACTTTAAATTTTTGCAAAAACGAAATTCGTTTTGAATAAGATTATTTTCAATTAGATTATATTTCAGTATCGTTTTAGCTGATCAAACCCATTAAATCAAATTTTTCATTATACCCGCTGTATTACGCCGAAGGGTGTCGAGTTTGCGTGACCCATCTCCGCGTCATTACGCCAGCGGGCAACACAGGTTCTTTCGAAGAAAATGTTGCAGCAGTGGCAAAACGTCGGCAGCACTGTATCCGATTTGACCGGCCCAAGATTTGAACCTTAGATCTCCCGCTCCAGAGACGAACGCTCGATTTTGATGATTACACAACTAGTTTTTAAGTTAATCTCCAGTAACATGTTTTATGTATGTAACACTACTCTTTAATGCAGCCAAAAATCTAAATTTTACTCAGAGCTATTTATAGCAGTAATGTTGGCAGTTGTATAAGGTGCTTTTGCCCAAAAATTTGGGGGGGCGAATTTTGTGAACTAAATAGACGGATGTTTTATCAAGAATAACAACTACGGTACTGTTAGACTACTTGAAGCATGTTCATTCCATCTGTCTTGCTGTTTCATAAAAGAGCGTTTGTGGTGACCAGTTTTTGGCAAGTTTGCTGGAGCTATATACTTTTGGTACAATAGCTTGAAAACGATAACTTTTGCTCTACAGTGGCTTTATTGCACTATACGGAATTTATTTATAGTTGGTGAAATAAAAATTCGGAAAAACGAAGAGTTTTAAAATAATATTGCCGTCATTTTGAGACCTTCTTAAAATCTGAAGATTGGTCATAGCAAGCTAATGCCAAAATTATGCTGTATTAAGTGAACGAAGTTTTTCTCAAAAACTACACCTGTCCACTAAAATGCTATCAACACAAAATCAAACATGGAATGAAAATTAGTTAAGATTTTTTCTTATTCAACTTTTCTTACGCATAGAGAACAAACTATTTGTTTAAAACTGTATAACTAGATGAAAGCTTGCTGAGGAGCAACCCCTTTAAACGACCGATGCAAATATCTACAGATTTACTTCCAACAGACTTAAAAAAACTAGCGCCCTAGCTTAAGCCATTCAAAAAATTGAGTTTGAAGGGTCCATTTAGAGGGTTTCTGTAGAGATGGTACCCCCAAACTATGTCAAAATGTTACTGATATCAAAAAAAAAACAAAGTAGCACCCTAGCTTAAACCGTTCAAAAAATTGTTTTTAGGGAGTCCATTTGTGGGTCCCCGGGGAGTTGGTACCCCCAAATTAAGCCAAAATATTTGTCTGTGAATTTCTACTGATATCCAAAGACACTGGCACCCTAAATTAAGCCGTTTAAAATATTAATTTCGAGGATCCATTTGGGGGATTTTGGGTGGGTACTTCCAACTACTGTAATATGTCAAAATATTGGCTCCTAAATATTTGCTGATATTAAAAAAAAATGTCTCCCTAGGTTAAGCCGTTCAAAAACTTGATTTTGGAGGGGGGAATCCAGGGAGGTTCCTAGGGAAAGGGGTACGCCAAGCTATGTCAAAATATTTGACTGCTAAATATCTGCTTATATCAAAACAAAGTGGCACCATAGGTTAAGCCTTTCGAAAACTTGATTTTGGGGGTCCATCTGGGGGTTCCTCGGGAGTGTACCATCAAACTATGTCAAAATATTTGTCTGGTAAATATCTCCTGATATCAAAAGAACTGGTGCCCTAGCTTGAGTCGGTCAAAAAGATTTGGGGGGTCCTGGGGGGAGTGCCCCCAGAAAATTTCGGGAAACAAGATTACGTTTGCAGCTCAACAACTTTAAATAAAAATTAAATTTCCATGTTTTGTGGTTTGGAAGAAGAGCGTACAAGGTTTAGAAAGAAAAATTAAAAATAAAATTAAAAAAAGGAAGAAAAAACGCAAAGCAAAAAAATCAAAAAACTTCATCGTCGCCAAAGGTGGGTTGCTTGGGACAAAAGGGTATCTTAAGACATTTAACTATGTGAAATATTTTTTGCTCTAATTAGACCGTTTTTAAATGAGACCGCTTTTTACGCCAAACTTTTGAAGCAGTTTTCGGATCGTAAAGCCAAAGCCACAAAATCGACTGCTTCGAAATTTGGTACAAACATACCCGTCATTAATTTTAAACTGCTGTCAAAATTTCATGCAGCTAGACCAAACCATTCTTGAGTTATAAGCAAATTAAAAGTCTGAAACTTTGCACTCATTAGTTTGAAAATGGCCGAGTATAAACAAAGGAACACGCAACGCAAACGTCGGTCGTTCCAACAAGCACTACTCTTCTGGCAGCTATCTGAAGGCTACGGATAACTTTTTTTCTGTTTTTTTTTCCCTATAAACAGCAGTTCCTTTGCCTGCTCTCCCTAATCTTGCAATTTTTCTTGGCAAGTGTCAAACGAAAAGCTGCTTCTAAACGCTTAGTTTTTAAAATTTAATCGTTTTCAAAAGTTTAAACTTCAAATTTATTAAAAATGTTGGAGCGCATTAAATTCAATTCAACTCCACTCTCTCGAAAGCAGCATCTGGAGCAAAGTGCAGTTAAATGAATGAGTTTCGAGTCTTATTGCCAAGTTTTTCTAATTCAATCAAAACAAATATTTACTTACAATTGTAACAAATAATTACTTAAATTTTAAATAATTACTCATTTACGGTTGTTTTGAGTGAATATTTTACTGTAAGTTGCTACAATCAACCCTTGTTTAGGATGTAATGTTGTTCCAATGGACGAACGGATAATTTGCGGCTACTATGGAAACACTAAAGAACAGTGCTTTAACCTCGGCTGCTGCTGGGACGACTCTGAACCAGGAATCCAGTGCTTTCACGAAAGAGGTATTTATTTTTTTACAAGTAAACTTTTCCGATATCTTTTAGTTATTATCTGAAACATAACTGCTCTTTGAATAAGAAAAATAATCAGATACAATTCAAATGAATTCATTTGTATTTACTAGATCAGAAGCTTTAAATTTACGGTTGAATTTGTATTTTCCGTATAATCATGCGCTAAAGATATTTACAAAATGGTAATAGTAATAACAAAAGACCAAAAGCGAAGCATCCAAAAATTAGCGAAAGAAGACATACTTATCAAAAGTACAAAACGAGCAATTTAAGGGATAAAAAATTAGTCACCCAAGGTCATTTGAATCTGTCAAAAAAATGTTTCTTTCCAAGTTCTTTCAGTTTCACTATGACTTAATAATAGCACTTTGCGGTAATCGTTTGATTTCATCTCAATAAAACTGAATTATTGCATCAAAATACAGTAGTTTTCCGAGAATTTTAGAAGCTGCCAGGTACTGTACAGGCCTTAACTGTAGCCAACTAGCTGCAAAGAGTAGGCTAGATTTGTTGATTGCAGAGGTATTCTAGAGCGGAAATAGTAATATGAGGAGAGTGTAATACAATAATAATAATACGCAGTGGCGGCTCGCCAATAGGAGCTGCAGAGCGGCAGCACCCCCCAAAAAATCAGAACTTGTTCTGGTTTCGAATTTAAACATTTTTTTATTTTATTTGATTTCTTTTTCAATGAAATATTTGAAGCTCAATATAATGTTTGAGAAAAAATTTTAAAAATATTGGCCACATTGCTTTGGTTCTGAGCAGTGTGCACCTCCAAAATTTTTCTCACTTTAATGCTTTTATTATGACGTGAAGGTTAGAACTCGTTCTGGATAGGGCAGTTTGGCTGGTGGGTAGAGCTGCATTTTGCAGCTCTAGGGCAAAAAAATGAAGCAATTCGTTTGGTATTTTTGTTCTCATTAGGCTTCATAAACTTTGGTGAGCAATGTTTCTTCGAGTGATTACGTGATTAAATGAGAGGTGCTTTGAAAAGAGTTGTAGTTTATGTATTAGGCCTAGTTTAGGCTATACTGTAGTATGAGAATTACTTACACAAGAAAGTCTCTACAGTAAGTCTAAACAGCTAAGTCAAGAATGCTTGTGCACAGACAGGTATAAGCTAGTTGTAGCTTAAATCTTTTTATATTTTAAGACAATTTTAACTCCCGCAAAAAATTTAGCCTTAAAGCTGTCAGTAACTCAGCATCAGAAATTTTTTACACTTCTTGTTCAAGAGTCACAAAAAAACAAGTTTTTTTATTATTTAGAAGCAGAGGTGGGCAGTAGCGTGCTACTATAGGAGCAACGCTAACGTTACTTTTTGAGTAGCGGTAGCGCCGCTACTAAATAAACCGAGTAGCGGGTAGCGGTAGCGACGCTACTTTTTAGGGCAAGTAGCGGTAGCGATAGCGCCGCTACTTTTAGAAAATGAACTATCCCGCTACCGCTACTTATTTCACGTGCTTATTGTAATATGTTTAAGGAAATCAAAAACAGATACATTAGTAATTGGTATATTTGTTTAACAAAATTGTTACTACGGGTGAGGATGCCGAAATAATTTTGTGACGTTGTAATGATGAATTTATTACGTTTTGCTATTTCCAACAATAGGTTTGTACGGGTGATCACTGTAATCTAAAGTCTGATCTAAACTATATCCACATGGCCGTGGTTCGATAGCAGCTGTATCTGAGTAGGAGTAGCGTAAAAGTCTACTACAGCTATAGGTTAGTTATTACAAACTAATAGTAGGTCTGTTGGCAAAAAGCGAACTAAATAATTGCAAAGATGCAGTTAGGCTCCGGATTAGAGACTTGTGCTTGCTTAGGTCGTATTAGACAGTTAGAGGCTGGCCCGGCACCAGAGTAGTGTGCTTGAAAGGAAAGGGCACATAAAAGATTTTTTGGAGGGTGCGGTTTGAAACAACGAAATGCAGTAATTTTTTTCGTTAATTTTAGGTGAAAACCAAAAAAAGGTCTTCATCGAAATGCGGTAGCTTTTTCCGTCAATTTTAGGAAAACAAATAAACAAGGTTTATTTTAGTTGAAGATCAAACATAAATAACAAAAAAATAAAACAAAAAAATAAACTTTGAAAAAATTTTTGGAGAGTTCTGTTACAGTGATTTGTTGTTGCTGTCAAACCATTTTTTTGTTTGTTTGTTTGCAAAGCAATGTTAGGGTTGATGTGTTTGTGTTTGTTTTTGATTCAACAATAAATATATATAATTAATGAAAAATACGAAGCAGCATAGCTGTAATTTGAGCAATCTAAATCCATGGTTCTCAACCTACAGGCTTCGACCCAAAGTTGTGTCGCCTGAAAATTCTTTTGTGTCGCTTGGTTTCTTTTTGGAGACATCCACAAAGGATGAAATATGCCTAAAACCATAAAGCAATAATAAAAAATGACTCAGCAAACCCGTTAAAATAAGTGGATTCCCGAAGTGAAAACCTTTTTTTGGTCTTCACCTCACATTCCGCAAAAATGACTCGTTTAATGTCACATATTTGACTTTTTCAATAACTTTGGTTCGCTTTTAAAAAAGCTTTAAAAACTACTGATCTAAATAATATAAGCGCTCTATTTTTGATCACAAAAATGTCGTTAATAATTTATTAAAGACATTTTTTTGAAAGAACAGTATTACTTTTAGAAGAGAACGAAACTAAGTTTTGCTCGAAATTTAAAAAACAAATTTGGAGCAAAGCTAGCCTTAGCAGAAAAAAAATATTTAAAGAGCATTATCTGATTCAACTCAATTGCAGATAATCAATGGCGTTCTCTTGATCTTTTCTATATTGTCAATTTCAGTACTTAAATTGTAAAATTTTGCATGGGGGGACGCTTTTGCAACCTTGACCAAACTTCAGTGAAAATTATGTAATTCCGTCCCCGCAATTGAATGAAGACCAAAAAAAAGATCTTCGCCGAAAATTGAAGTGTTTTTTCCCGAAATCAGGTGAAGACCAAAAAAAGGTCTTCACCGCAATTTGGGATATATTCGGCCGGAATTTGTAGGATTTATTCATGCTGGCTGGCTCTTGATTGTTTCATCATCCAGCACTCAAATTTTGATAGGTGGACGTCTAAATCTCGATGGGGGGACGCTAAATCTCGATGGGGGGACGCGTCCCCCCTACAATTTAAGTACTGGCCATAGTTGATTTTAAAGATTTTTTTTACAGTATAGGCACTGTGATTACATTTTATTCACCTAGTTGTTTTTGGCCTGGAGATAGCGAAGGGGCCTTTCGGTCTTCGAGTCAAGCTGCCACCTACGTATGCTGTAGTAATTTTGTACCTGTATTTTAACTCAATCTTCACAATGTGTATATTTTGTTTTAAGTGATGTATATATTGTGTTATTGACGCCCGATGAGACTTGAGCAAGGTCGAAACGCGTCGCCATAGTGCAGCGCATATTGCATTAAACTGTTTTCAGCAAGGGTGCCGAGGATATATCCCCCCAGTAATTTGACTGTATACCCCCCAACAATTTGAGTATGGTCTTGATCTGCATCTCCTCAAATAATTTGACTCTGGTGTGCATCTAAGGGCAGGTCTGTACTTGAATTCGGGGAAAAAAAGTGTTCCATTTCTGGTGAAGACCTTTTTTTTTTGGTCTTCACCTGAATTGGGTGGAAAAAAGTGTTCCATTTCTGGTGAAGACCTTTTTGTTTTTTTTTTTTGGTCTTCACTGAATTTGCTTACCTGAAAAAAGTCTTGGTTGAGGTTCATCCCCCTAATGTAGAAAATAGCGTAAAATTGCAAATTATCCCCCCCAATGCTCAACAAAGATTTGCACCACTGGTTTTCAGTGTACTGCTTATGTTTTACCACACTCGGCGGAGGTTTCACACTGTCCCTTTAATTGCTGAACGTCAAGCAGGGAAGCTGTGAATACCACCTTTTACATTCTTTGGTTTGACCCGACCGGGAATCGAATTCGAGTCTACCGCTTCAGCAGCATACGCTCTATCCACTCGACCACTGATCGGTTATTAATAATAATGATCTAATTTAAAACAAAAGTTAACTTTCAACTAAACAAAAATAGATATGCCACTCAATACTTAATGAAATTTACTTCACTTTATATTCCAACAATGGTTAAGAGCAAATGAGGTTGAAAGTACCGTACGTAAAAATATAAAAACAGTCAGCCCATACCCAAAATATACTGGTTTCAAAAAACGTTTAGTTTTTCAAGTACTTTTTTCACAAGACAGTCGATGATAATCTAATATATCTTCTTAATTATCCCATTTATATACTCAAATACTCATAAGTCACTGCAAAAAAAAATTTACACGTTCTTCAAAGTAGTGGGTAGCGCCGCTACTTTCGTGGTAAAGTAGCGGTAGCGCGCTACTTTTGAAGACGAGTAGCGGGTAGCGGTAGCGACGCTACTTTTGAAGTAGCGCGTGCCCATGTAGCTTAAATCTTTTTATATTTTAAGACAATTTTAAGTTCAGCAAAAATTTAGCCTTAAAGCTGTCAGTAACTCAGCATCAGAAATTTTTTACACTTCTTGTTCAAGAGTCTCAAAAAAACAAGTTTTTTTTTATTATTTAGAAGTAACTCAAAACACAAGTGGACTTAGGTCTGTAGAGCTGACTTGAAAAGGCCAAGGTTTTATGGTGATTTAATCTGTCAAACGCTTTGTTAATTCTGTTTGATGTAAGCCTACTAGTTTTGGAGATACCGGTAACCCACTAACCCTGACTCCTGCACAAATGCTTTTTCAAACAGTATTGAGTATATACCAGTAAGTACAGGCTATGAACGTCAAGCTGAATATCAGTTTGGTGGTTACAGGATAAATTAGAAATAGCCGAATTCCAGTAAAAGCTATTATCCAGTATAATTTGCTTTTCAGCATAGCCTACCTGCCTACCAAAAGTAAATAAATGTTTTCATGGTAATTTGCTGTTTGTTCAGACTAAATTCTAAGTGCTTTAAGTTAAACTTAAATTCATAGGCGATGTGAAGGCAAATGGCGATGATCATTGCAAAAAGCTGCAGTTATTAAAATTTCCAAACCTACTAATCATCCAGTATGCTTTGAAAACTAAATATGAGCGAAGTAATTGCCATGACATTGTCAGGTAATATGTATCATTTGGTCATTGTGCATGAACATAAATGGCAAATTTGTGATTAATGGCTGTTGTGTTATGTAAGTAACAGCCAGTGGTATTACCTTGTCAATGTCAGATGTTATGGAAGTAATAGTTTCAACTAAAAGACTTTGTTGCGTTATTAATTTGCTGCCACTGCCATAACTTTAAGAAATATTAATCTTTAAGTACCGTTACTTGAGTTAATAGTGTTCCTCCTTTTGTTTTGCAATTATTATTTGATTTCTAATTTTACTAGAATAGGGCATTGACTCAAGAGTAGCTGATTAATTTTTATTGTTGAGTTGTAACGTAGCTTCAGAACAATAACATTAGCAGTTTCATGATGTTGTGCATATTGCAAATTATACATTATGCAGGAAACATTGGTTTGATTTTGCTTTAAAATAAGTCCATTAATATTCTTTGAGTAATACACAAGTATGATGCTAAAGGATTAAAACATGGTATAAGTAACAACATGAAAGCTACTCTTACTTAAGTTTGCGTTATTAGAGATGATACAAGACGTTTCTGTTTTTACATGCTTGTTATTTATTCAGAATTTTGGAGATAAATTGTATGTATACTGTAATTGTGCGTCAATTCATTATGTGTAAATAATGTGTATAACAGTGGCGTAGCGTGACATTTCAGATAAGGCATGCAATTATGATGACGTTATTAATTATCAGGCAGTAAAATAAAAAGCAACTTACATTAATAAATTTTTAGTATTGCGACTAGGCCCCCTCTCCCCAGTACACAGTAGTGTGTACATTCACTGTCCAAGTACAAGTCTTTCTTGTGGTACTACAGACAGGTATCGTATAGCAGTTTCATATGTGCCAGTACCTGGTACCATACTAGGCTAACACTAACGGTAAAGTACGCCTAATAACATTGAAGTAAAAATATTAATTGTAGAACTAAGCTGAGCCAACTTTCTGAATAGCAAATACATAGCTTACTTTCATTGCCTCTTTCTCATGTCATTATAATGTATCGTAGCCTGGTAACATCCAGCGATGCTATACAATATTAAGCAGGCTGGTTGACTCAAGGCTAGTCCGATGTAGGTATGGTTAGGCCTGGCCTTGTTTAGTTCATTGAACAACCAGTAAAACACAAACGAAGTAGCTAGACAAGCTACCGGTAGTTTATTGATAGTCGTTAAAAACTTTTTTGCAAACTTAATGCAAACTCTACAACCTGCCTAGGCCTACTAAGTACTTACTGAACCTAACTACCGGTAACTCCCTGTTTAAATGGATTTCACATATTTCTTTCATTCTTATAGCTCAATATTTAGCTTAAATAGTGCGAATAGTATCATATCAAAAACTCACTCTGACTTACATTACTTAATGCCAATACCTACCGGCTATCACGGCTTGGTTTCGCTGCTTAGTTATTCACTTTTAGCATATTGCTAAATTACATAAAATAAATGGAAACAAGCATGCAATATTTCAAATTTCATGCTTTGGCGCATAGCTTGTGGCCTGTCTTAAGCTAATTTGCTGTAACAAATCTATATCAAAATAGAGGCTATATTTTACGAAACCAAGAAACTTGACGTATAAAAGAACTTTTGCAGAAAACAATTCTCCAATCAAACTTTTCAAACCTATTTGATTTTGTTCGTAATCGTACCGAAACATAGCGATTTCTTGAGCTGTTGATTGCAATTTAAAAATTACATGCGTGTTGCCATTATTTTTTGTAATTTAGTGATATGCTGAAAACAGGCTAAAACTAAAATCAATAAATTAAGCGAGACTGTATATTGCTATTTCGACTTGAAAGTGAATACCTGTAACTGCGGAAACTTAGATTAATTTTGTTTTAAGTTTTTACATCTGCTTGTTTAAATTATTATTTTCTTTTCTGACTAAAGGACTAGGCATGCAATGCATGCCTTGCATGCATGGAGAATACGCCCCTGATAATCATCTATACCTCACTTAAATCAAACGGTTCATCTTTTGCTGTCTTGTGTTTTTTTTATCTCAGCTCGTTGTAGCTCGAAAAAAGATGCCATATCTTCTATTATGGCTTTCCAGAGTGGCTGCAGACTCGAAGACCTCGCGGTCCCTTCGCTGTCACTCTGGCGCGGCTTTCTTCACTAATAATAACACTATACGTTTTCTGTTTTATCTGTTTTGTTGTTTGTTTATTTAGTGGCGTCAATAAACAAACTTGAACTTGAACTTGATATTTATTCTGTAGTAACTAGTCTGCGACATGTAATGTTTGTGCTAGCGTTGGAAAAGTACTCGACACTCCTCTAACTCAACTTCTGATGACACTCGGCGTTTTCAGCTGAGCGAAACGTCAAGGTGAATAAATTAGCGTTCTGCTAATCGTGTACCTTTTACCGGAAGAGCAGTTAGTAGGCTAGCCTACCCAGGGGCGTATCCAAAAATTCGCAATGGGGGGCTAATTTGGGGGTCTGGGGGCGGAGCCCCCAGCCGCCAGAGGCCAATGGGGTTCTGGTGGCGAAGCCCCCAACTGCCGGAGTTATTTAAGCCATTTATTTAAGCCGGAGTTATTTAATTAAGCCATTTTTACACTGTGGTCAGGGGGCGGAGCCCCCAGCGCTCGAAAATTTTGCATTTTTTTGCAAAAATAGCTTAATTTTAGGGCTATTTTAATAAAAAATAATGTATTTAAAACGTAGCTTAGAAATTGGCAGCGTAACATGGTTCAACTGGTTGCATTAATGGGTTATGTGGGAGGTGGCTAATGATACCATTGTAATTTTCTTGTTTACATACCGGTAAAACACAAAATTTTATTATTCAATAAAACTCACACGGAGTAATCTATTTCGTTTATATTTTATAAAGAAAATTATTTGGGGGGGCTAATGGAAAGATATTTGAGAGAAGTGATGGGTAATTAACTAATACTGAATAGCCCCCTCCCCGCTTATTCCTGGGTTTATAATATATTTGTTGATAAAACCTATGTTTGGCATTTTTACATTAGCGATCAGATTTGATTGCTTATTTTTGGGCATTTTTCAAAGTTTTCATTGATTTGTGACTTTTATTTTTGAGAAATTAGTCCCCCCCCCTGAATATATGTTTCAACAGATGCCTAAAATCACTTTTTAGTCCATTCCAGCACAAACAACAGTCTCAGAAGTGCTAAAAACGTAGTATTTTTCTTATTCTGCATTTTGGTTGACAGGCCAATGGGGAGGCTATAGCCCCCCCCCCTGGCTACGCTACTGAGCCTACCTATAGTATCGATTTTCAAGAATGAAGATCTTGCTAATTTCTGCGTATCGCTTTGACTAAACCAGAGGTCGGCAACCTTTCGCATTTAAAAACCATTTTCACCGATATTCGATAAAATAAAAATCCCTTGGAGCCGCAAAACTATAATTTCACAATAAAAGAAAAGCAAACTGTGCATTATTGTTATTCTTTTTGTTTTAATGAAACAAAACTGTTTAATAAAAAAAAATTAATAAAAAAACAAAAAAAGGTTATAAAAGCAGTTAATGCAATCAGACTTAATGTGATTTTTGCTCTTGCATCTCAATTCAGACCATCTGCACATGAGGGCTGTGGTCTGTCGTCTTTACTCATGATTGTAAGTTGTCATTTTTAAGACAATTGAGACATGTGCGATATCTGTTTTTAATATAGTTCATGTTTGGGAAAAACTGTCCACATACGTATGTGGATGGAAAGATCGACAGGTTTTCAAATGCATGCTTTTTCATGTTATCGTATTAGTTTTGAAAAGAGCATTTCATGCTTCGAAAATCAATTGGGTCGGTTCTGATATGTTCTCAATTTTACTCCAATTGTGACCCTTAGAAACATCGACTTCTGATGAGTAACTCTTCGAGGAAAAATATGAACTAAAACAGCAGAATTAGGCGCTCAATCAGAATTTTGCTAAGGGAGGGAGATCCAACAGTTAGAATATCTATGTTCGAAAAATATTTCATATGAGCAGAGTGCTGCGCAAATCGGTGCAACTCAAGCATGACATAAACGGGGGTTTGGGGGCGAAACCCCCGTCCACGCTGGCGATTTTTGTGATTTTTCAGTAAAACAAAATAGCAATTTTAGCGCCATTTCCATGACATTTCGCACGATTGCAGAGCCATTTGAAAGCACAGAATTGCTGAACCTGAAAATCATGTAAAAAATATAAAACCCCCATTAGTCTCTCCTTACTTGTAGGTCACGTCCGAAACATCTTCAAACGCTTGTGTTTGCGGGTAAATTTTCCAAGTGACTTGGCTAAAGCCCCCTTAGCTCTTTTGGTTGTCCCACTGAGCAGAATGAATAAATCAAAAACATAATTAAGCGCTCGCTACAGCAGCAATTAAATTTTAATAGTTCTTACACTTAAAAGTAAATTACTCTGCATTTTCTAAATAGTCACGAAGAGCCGTAGGTTGCCGATCCCTGGACTAAATCAATAACTTTTAAGCCCGGTCCATTCACTGGACGTAAAATCGTGAGCGTATCCTTAGTTTATTGTAAACAACCATCTGCTTGTACGCTGGTGAAGGCGGTACGCCGAGGGTTTCTAATTTTTGTTTAAACAAAATGCTTTCGTATGCTCATCATTTTACGCAGTTGAGACAGGGCCTAGAGCTTACCTTGCGGCCTATATGTAAGTTAAAATTGTAGTGTAAAGTTGTTGGTGTAGCTTTCATAAGGAGGGTCTGGAGGGCCTCGCCCCCCAGACGTTGGTATGGCAATACTTTTGCAGCACCACCTAACATTTTTTTTACTAGCCGCCACTGGTAATACGAGTAGAATACCATACTGTTATTAAGTCATCAACGCTAAGGCACCAGAGCTGCAGTGTACCAGATGGATTACAGAGGAGGTGTTGAGTTTAATGGAAAAAGGAAAAGTGAAACTCAAAGACAGTTTGAATAACAAAGTACAGTGTATGTCAAATTATCAAAAGTAATGGCTACGAAGCTAAGGAACTTGGGATTGATAAACAATGCATAGAATTAAGGGAGTTGAGTAATATTAATTTCAATAAACGTCACAGAGTTGTAAACGGGCAGACTATTTCAGGCCTGAACCTGAAAACTAATTTGAAGCACAAATCATGCCCGAAAAAACCCGAAAGTGTAGTTAGGTTTGAAAAATTTAGCAATGTTGCAAAGTTATCTTAATTATATTTTTGTGCACCTAAGTCAAAATGCACGTCTCAGGCCCGAATTTAGCCCGAATTTTTGTCAACTTTAGGCCCGAATCTAACCCGAAACGCCCGGCCCGACTTACGATTCTAAAACGTCATAAAGGTGTAAAATTTTTGTCTGGGGGAAACGAACAACAAAAAAGTAGATGCATTTGATTGGAAACTGGGGTAATTCTTCCAGAAACTAGTGAAATCTGTGAAAGACGATAATATCGTAGCAGAGATATTGTTTTTTGTTGTTTGTTAGTAAGCTAAGTTTGGTTATTTTCTTGCTTACAAAAGGCTTAATGCTGGCACTAGAAAAGGATAAAGTAATACAAGTTTTTTAAGCGTTCATATTTAACAAATCTCAACCAGTTTTTGAATGTTGAATAAGAGTAATCACTAAATCAAAAAATTCAGTCCTTTTAATTTCTTTGTCAGCCGTGTAAAGAATAAAAACGAACAAAAGTTCAGCCCAAATAGTGCTTATTCAAAACAGCATGTCAAACTCATCTACCTACTGCGGACTATGCATACGCGTGCACAACTACACGTGCAATCTTGCATCCCGTTTGGGACAAAGATCATTATTCCCCCCCTCCTCTTCTTCAAATACATGCTTTTAATTTTAGCACTGAAAATGAAATTGGGTTGTAACCAACATTTACTGTTTTTTAGGACAAGAAGTTTTTGCTTCAACTTTTGTAGAATGTACATTTATTCCTGTACACGCACGAATAGATTGCGGCCGTCATCAGGATATTAATGAAAAATTGTGCGTTAACAAAGGTTGTTGCTGGGACTCCAGTGAACGAGGAATCTGGTGCTACTTCAAAACAAGTAATCATATTTGTTTTTGCGAATCAATTTTTCTGGTATTTTTTTTTCGAAAAAAACTCTTTGAAAATAAAATTTATCGAATCAGGGTCCGCATTACAGGAATTTCCACGCTCGCATTTATGATGAGTGTTTTTGAAGCGTTGCCGAGCCAAAAGGTTATTTTTGCACACGCAAGCTTTGCGAGCTCGTTATAACGTCATTCTTGATCGCAAACTTGCTTAGAGTAATTGCAAAGCACATTCCCAGTAGAAAAGTCACGTTTTTCTTGCTAGTTTAGAGAAGATTTTATTGAAGCACTCTTTACGCAAGCGAGAAATCTTTTTTAGTTCGGATATTTGATGGTGAAATGAAGAAACTTTAACTAAGCAAAATTTGCTACAAGTAAATTAAAATGCTTGCCACGTTTGCTAGTAGACTGCGAAGAAGAAAGCAAATCGCTTTGAGAACCAATTTTGCTGCATCGACTGATAAAGAAAAGCTATCAATAAATTACTTGGATTTGTTTACTGTTGGAAAGCACTAAAACGTAATATCACTGTCAAAATATAAGTTTACCCACCAACAAAGTAGCATTTCATGTGACACATTTTCTTGCAGTAGCATTTCATTCGACAACACAATAGATGTATTTACTTACGAACTTACGCACTAACATCTTCCAGAGAAGTTCGAGGGAGGATTTTTAACTCATGCTTGGCGAGACCGTTTGGAAATCACATTTGGTCTAAGCAAGTTTTTTGTACGTTAGCGAGCAAAAATGACTTCGCTAAGACGTTTTACAATGTGCACTATCAAATTCTATTTCTATAAAATTTTGGCTAATGATGCCTCGTCCAAAGAAATCAATTTTAATTAACAAGCAAATATTTTTAGAAATCAAAATTCAATCTTCATTAATTTGTTTCCTGCGTAATGTTTTAAGTAAGGATGAGTTTGGCTAAGCCTTTTATCCAGAGCTTAGTTGAATATTTGAACTGCCCGAGCTAATTTTAGCAGCAGTAGTTAAAGTTGCATTTGTTTTTTTACAACTTTAAATAATTGCTCTTATTTATATCTCTTATTATCATAATTGCTCTCAATTTTAAATAATTCATTTTTTTTAATCAACTTGAAGAAGCGTCTGGCAGTTGTCAAGACGAACGTTAGCAGAATGGAGAATACATGAAAAGGAGCGGCTATTTTGTAGGAAAAAGCCGAGCTATGATTAGCTGAAAAAAGACCAATGAGAGAGTGTAATTAGTGTACAATTTTCTACTCAGCCTAGTACTCCTCTTGCATCTGATTTAGCCATTGAACTGTATCTTTTACAAAATCACCCTGTCTCTGCTTAAACGAGAAAAAAAATTTTTACAAATAAGCAATTTTACAAAATCATTCTGCCTGCAGTTAACATTATGATGACAATATGTCTTTATTCTTGCTCAAAGCCGATCACGTTTCCACCTATCTGCTCTTGAAGCCACTTTTATCAAACCTTTTAACCCTGTCTTCTGCCGACATAAAGAATTTGTATATAGCTCAGAGATTGTGCACTAATGACGCTCTCTCATTGGTGTTTTTTCAGTCAATCATGGCTAACACTTTTCCCATAAAAAGCCGTACTTTTTCCAGCGCTCTCAAGTGCTGCACCACCAACTAGTTTTTCAAGTCCTAAATAGTTGCATTTTCAATAGTTCTTTACCATTAAGCAACTTTTCCAATCTTAAATGTTTAATCCAAGATTTTTGTTTTGCTGCTTCCTGCAATTTAAAAAGCGTAGTCAAACTATCAACTTTGCTTGCAATTTGTCAAGTAACATTTTCCCATTTTAAAGTGCGGTAAACATCCTTTTTGAAAGAAAAAAAGATAGTGAAACAATCAAATCTTTCATTATACTCTCTGCATTACGCCGAAGTGTGTAACGAGTTGGCGGGGCCCATCTCCGCGGCATTGTGCCTGAGGGCAACACAGCTCCTTTCGAAGAAATGCTGCAGCGGTTGCGAGCTGTTGGCAACACTGTGTCAATTTGACCGGCCCGAGATTTGAACCTCAAACCTCCCACTCCAAAGAAGAAAGCGTTACCGCTCGAACCTCTGGCTGGTCATAAAAGAGAAATAGTTTATTTTAAAATGCAATACAAAACATAAAAGTTTGGTGGACTTTTGGTTTTACTGAGCTCTGTTGAGAACAGGGCCTGCAATAGGGGGGTTCAGGGGGTACATCGTACCCAGGTCCGGGACTAGGGGGGCCAGGCTCAAGGGGCTCGGAAGAATTCAGGTTTCCGCGTTAAGTTTTGGTATCGCACCATAACACCGCAATCAAACTTGCCTACCGCAAAAATATCGGTCAGCCAATTCAGTATTGGTAATCGGTTGCTATTTTTGCTACACAGCCTTTAGGGCATCCAATAGTGGCCGATTTGATTAAAAAAAGAACAAAATGTATCAAAAGCCATACACTTGCACCGAAATTAACGTTTTGTTACATTTCTCTGACTTGAGAGACTTAAATCTACGGTATAACAATGTACGAGGGCCCACATTTCCAGAGTTCCAAAAGCATTTCAATCTCAGAGAGCGGAGTCAAAGTTGACATAATATACTACTATCATTAAGTGACTCACTCTGTCTGTATGAATTTAATAGGAATTTGGGTTTGTGAAGTCTATGATTGCAGATGACTTCTTAAAACTTTTATCAGTAAAATATGTGGATTTGCTCATTATATTGTATTATATTGTGTCAATGTCATCATCCCCCACTTCACATACTTTCATATATATCACGTTTTCTGCTTGTCAGCTTAAGCAAGTTTGGTGCTGGGATGTTGATCAAATGCTGTATTTTACCCTCGAGAAACATAAAAAGTGCTAAAGCTCCCGGGGCTCTGCCCCGGACCTTGGCTGGGGGAGCTCAAAGCGCTCCCCAAACCCCCTAACTGGATTTAAACCAATTTTTTGTCTAGTTGTGTTTTTCGTCGGTCCTAACTGTATGCGAATATCGTTATCCCTTCACTTTAAATGAAGATCTACACCCATTGGACAAAGAATGATTTAACGGCATGGGCCCCGATAAGGCTTAGGGGGCCCAACAAGATTTGGTGGCCCGGTATTGACCTTCGAACGCCCTGGAAAATTTTCTCTCTGAGGCCCTGGCTGAGAGCATGCCTGTTCATGGGCTGCTGTAGTGTACTGTACATAACGTATAGTAGCAGGCCTGCTTAAGCCTAAATATTGTTGCGTTGTCTAATGAAAGATTGTGGAATTTGGAAATTGGTGCTTTTGCGGAAATAATTCTAAACAATTTGTTTAGACCCAGAAATCACAGCAAGTACAGATGCTGGTAAGTTATCATCAGATTTTCAGGCAGTGCCGTATTAGCTTCGGAAGACAGAAGTACAACTTTTTAGAGCGAAAGTTGGTGCAATTTATTTTTTGTTGCTGAAACTATTGCGAAATTGATTGATTAGTAAATTTATAGCTGTATTTTTATTCTCTAAGATATTTTAAGAAAGAATGATGTTGGTAGCTTAAATGAACATTTTAGTAGCCAGAACTATTTTTAGCAGGAGTGGTTATAGTTGCATCTATTTTTCTTTACAATTTGAAGTAATTGCTTTAATCAAATAGTACATTTCTTTGAAGCAGCTTGAAGAAGCGTCTGACACTCGTCAAGACGAATCGTCAGCAGAATGCAGAACGCATGAAAAGGAGCGGTTACTTATAGGAAAAGGCCGAGCCGTGACTGGTTGAAAAAGACCAATGAGAGAGCGTCATTAGTATGCAATTTTCCACTCAGCCTAATGCTCAGTCTCTTCCGTCTGATTCAGCCATTGGACTGTATCTTTTACAAAAACCACCCTGCCTGTGCTTAACATTAACATGTCTGTTTATGGGCTGCTGTAGTGTACTATAGTTGCCTATAGTTGCAGACCTGCTTAAGCCTGGATGTTGTTGCCTTGTCTACTGAAGCATACACTTTTTGGCGATTGGCGTTTTTGTTAAAGTAATTTAAAACAATTTGTTTAGGTGCAGAAATCACAGCAAGTACAGATGCTGGTAAGTTCATCATCAAACTTTCAGACAGTGCCACATTAGCTTCCGAAGGCAGGAGTACAATTTTTTCGAGCGAAAGTAGTTGCTATTTATTTTTTGTTGCTAAAACTATAGTGGAATTGATTGTTGAGAATTTATAGCTGTATGTTTATTCTCTTATCTAGCGAGAACGCGCGAAAACTTGGTTGGACGATTCCACGTCAATATAACTATTACCGAAATTTTTAGTTTAAGAGTAATTTGGATGGAAAACGAAACTTTTTCGTTATTCAAAAGAAAACTTGAAATTTGGATTAGCCCAACACAGATGAGCATAAGCAGCTCCGTAAAAGTGATAGCCCCGCATTTTATGTATTCAACAGAGCTAATTTATCGAAAAAGTGCTGTTCGTGTAAAAAATGTAGCTTTAAATATTGTGGCACATTTGCGGGTGGCGCATGGAAGAAAATTGAACTGCAATCTCCTACTTCTGAAAATTCGCAAGAAAATATAATAGGGAAAAAATGCATGAATTTATGTGCTTACAAAGAATTTTTCGAGTGTTCTTTCTCATTTTTGTTTAAAAAAACTGTATACTGAAAATATCTCGTCATTTTTGCAATAAAGGGGCACTGAGGTCTAATTTTTGAATTGAGCACTTGATATATGAAAAATAATTGATCACAAACGTTTTTGACCCGGTTTTTCATTGTCTGACGATATAAAGCTTTAATGGGAATGATTTTGATTTTACGCTAAGAAAATTCGGCTGCGCAGCATCGCAACATCAAATTTGCGAAATCGATTTTAACTCGTTCGATTCTTCCTAAAAACCTTATTTCAGACGTTTGTATTTGCGATCGCACTCTTTCGGTCTTTATCCAAGCTTCATGACCAAAAGTCAGAATGTAGACAAAAACTGTCTTGAAAATTGAGAGCTTTCTTTTTTGACAATTCTCGTTTAATGACAACCGAATCGTGCAAAGCTCGCATTACTGCACTTGCCTTGCCTATTCGGGTATCCAGTTCTTTGTCTAGCCTTCCGTCACTTCTGAATGTAAACCAAGATACTTGAACTTTTCAACCTGCTTCAGTGTCCCTCCATTAACTTGCAACACGCACTGATCAGGGTTTCTTGAAAGATGAGGTACCTCAGTTTTGGCCGTGCTTATTTTTATTCCGGCGGTATCACATGCATCTGCAACGCTATGTAACGCATGCTGGAGGCCAGATTCTGTGGAAGAAAGCAAAACAACATCATCAGTAAATAGCAGACGACTGATTTTGCAGTTCCCAATTGTGGCACACTCATCAGCTTGGCTACATTTGTCGACCCAATTCATGTAAACAATGAAAAGGAGAGGTGACAAAACGCACCCTTGCCGGAGTTCAACGTCCACATTGAACGGCTTTGATTGCTTACTAATTATCCGAACACAAACCTCCGTTTGGAGTAGAATGATTTAATGGCGCGTAACAATTGACCACCAACGCCGTACTCCAGCAAAACCTTCCAAATTTTATTCCGAGGAACTTGGTTACATGCTTTTTCAAGATCGACAAAGCATGCAAAGAGATCTTCGCAATACTCCCAATATTTCTCGAAGATTTGCTTCAGAGTGAAGATCTCGTCCGTCATACTGCAAACCGGACAAAAACCGCGCTGACCATCCTTTAGTTTTGATTCCGCCATTTCTCGGCATTTTCTTTCAAGGCATTTGGCATATACTTTCCCTTGCAAAATAAGTAATGATATCCATCTGCAGTTAGTACGTTACTTGCGATCTCCTTTCTTGAATGTCGGAACAATCACACTTGTGTGCCAATCTTTGGGAGTTTTGCCATACTTCCACGTAACTAGACACACTCGTGTTAACCAGAGAATTCCTTCTCAAGCCAGCGCTTTCAACATCTCGGGTCTGATTTCATCTTCACCAGCAGCTTTTCCAGATTTTATCCGTTTAATTGCCGTTGCCACTTCTGCTGCAGTGAAAAATTCTTCTTTCTCTAAATGTATCACTTACTGTGTGTCAAGAGTCGATGCCTTTACAGGATTCATGAGATCTTCAAAGTATTCTCTTCATCGTAAAATTATTTCATTCTCATCCATCAAAATGTTACCTTGGGATCCTTGATGGGGTACGTGACATTCGATCTTTTGCCACGTAAACGGCGGATGGTCTGCCAAAAAACTTTGTTTGCCAAAAGATAGTTGGAATCCAACTGACGACCAAACTTTTTACATGACTTCTTGGATTTCTTTACTGCCAAAGTTGCCGCATTTTGCTCCTCAATGTACCGGGATTGCACATCAGATGACGGTCTGTCCTGCAATTAGGCCTTGAACGCATTTTTCCTTGCTCGAATAGCTTCTTTAACCTCTTCGTTCCATCAAGGTGCTCTCTTTTCACTATCACCCGCCACTGGTACATACTAGTAAATACTAAATAGATAATTTTTGTTTAATACTTTAAAGTGTTTGAAAGATTATTTGGCCTTAATGCTTGTTGGAATTTCGTTCCATATTTTAACGTCCTGGTACCACATGCTTTTTTGAAGTCTGATTGTTTTATAAAAAGAAATGTGAAAAAAATTTGGGTAGTTTTAGAGAAAGGTTTTACAGTAAAGGTGGGAGACGTTGATGATAACGGCAAATTACTAATTTAGCAACTTCGTGTTTATATGATTCAGGAACTTTTAGAATTTTTAATTACAGTAAAATTGGGTAGCATGGTCCATATATTTACCGCCGCCAATGATTTTTACAGCTTTGTTTTGAAGTGTTTGTAATTAGATAAGTAAGATTTGTGGGTACAACCAGAAATGGATAAACCCTATAACAAATGAGAATAAACAAAAGCATATTATAGTTTGAGAAGAGAAGTAAAAGGAAGAAAAAGAACGCCCACCGACCGAGCAACCTTATTTTCAACACTTTTTATGTGGGAATTAAAGTTTAAGTGCGAATCAATAAAAACACCCAAATGTAAAACGGTTGATTGAGACCTTCCGAGTGACATACAGTACTTGGTAAGGCCTGCCCTGTTGTGCATGACCTATTGTTGCAGATTCAAGTCTTGAGTTTACTATTATGAGTATCGGAGTTCCAATCCAGAGGGAGCCTAAGGATTATTACTGTCTTGCTGTGCTAAAAAACTCGATTTTCTATCCAAGAAGTATATATGTTCTTGAAAATGTAAATTCGATCGGATCTCAAATAAAATAATTCAATCACTGTAGAAACGTAGCGTAACTTAGGCAAAACGGCAGAAAAACAGTAACTAAGCACTAACAAAACAGCAAATTAACTTTTGTATAGAATCCGATCTCTTTAACTCAATAAAAGGAAAACTTGTCAAAATTAAAATGCCCTGCTAGCAGGTATACTGAGAAACTAGGAATGACTAACCAAAAAAGCAACTAGGTGTGGTAAGTGTATCACGTGATTAGGTTTTATGCAAATTACGCGAATTAAGAGCGGAAGGCGCTCTAAAACTTGTTGCAAACGTGCAATTTTTACAGAATTGTAGCAAATCAAAAACTACGCAAAACTAGTTGCTAAAGGCCAATTATCATGCTGGAATACCTACAGTTGCTTCAAGATCTGCTTAAGATTAAAATGTTGCCGCTTTGATTTCTAAAAACATCCCTTTTTCGCTGTATTTGTTAAAACATTGGCGTATTTGCCAAAACATTTCAAACCAAACTTGTTTAGGTGCAGAAGGAACAATAACCACGACGAATATAATCACAACGAAAACTTCCGAGACTGGTAAGTGTATATCTAACGACTTTACCGGATGAACGCCATAATCAGGTTTAATCTTTTACCATGAAATAGTGTTGATTTTTTTCATGACCACCACTGCAAAAATTAATGCAAAAAAATTTAGTGTTTATTTTTATACACTTATAATGGCCACAGATTGAAATCGATTTCAAAATGACTAAATTTTTTACAAAAACTGTTAATTAATTTCAATTTCGACTGATTTTGCGCACTGTTTTTAACAATGTCAAAGATACATGCAATTTAACCACAAAATCATTGCCATTGCCTCAATCTTGCTGGAGTAAAATGTCAAAAAAACTCTTAATATTTCCTTGAAAGTGTTAAACCTGCAAAAAGTTCTCTACAGCATTGATGTTCAAAAACACTTGTTCTGTCGCTTTTGATCAACCCCCAAAAAAAATACAAAAATTTCTCAAATGCAGGATGATTCGTCTTCAGACAACCTCTTATAAATGTTTTAGACTTTTATCAGTACCTTATAAAGTGTATCGTTTTTGCTTTGTTTCTAACTTCAGAAACCACCCTTTTTGTGTTAATAAACCTTGGTGGGTTCCTGATGCCATTCAACCTTTTTACATGAGGTTTTGCTCTGATGTTCATGAAAAAAATCAACACCATTTCATCATAATAGATATCACGGTTGTTATGAAGACTTTTATAAAATTCGTGATACAAGCTTCTGTGATGTAATAGCCAATATTTATGACGAAATGGTCTTGAAAATTTTCATGAACACCATTGCAAAGTCTCGTGTAAAACGGTTGATTGAGACCTTCCGAGTGACATGCAGTACTTGATAAGGCCTGCTGTATTGTGCATAACCAATAGTTGCTTCAAAATCTGCTTAGAATTAAAATGTGAGCTTTGATTCCTAAAAAGATCACTTTTTTGTCGTATTTGTTAAAACATTGGCGTATTTGTCAAAACATTTCAAACCAAACTTGTTTAGGTACAGAAGACACGATAAGCACGACGAATACAATCACAACGAAAAGTTCCGAGTCTGGTAAGTGCATATCTAAAAGCCGGAGTATAATTTTTCTGGGCTGAAAAAGTTGCTAGTTTTTTTGTTCTTGTTAAATCTATTGCAAAATTGAATGATGTTAGTTTTAAAGTAGTACAGTCCCGATTGACGACAGTGACTTTATGTTTCGGCAATCTAAAACAAGCTCAAGATCCAAAATAAAGACTTTCGAAATTCATGCAAAAATAAGCGACACATTTGACGGTTGTCTTCCAGTTGTAAATTGAAATTGTAATTATATTTTAATCATCAAGTTGCCTTGGTCAGAAGAAAACGAAGTAACATTTTGGTCTCCGAGTCATGCTGCCAGCTACCCACCTGTCTGGCAGGGTGCTGACTTCACACTCTCCCTTTAATTGCTGAACATCAAGCAGGAAAGCTGTGAATACTAATTTTATAGTCTTTGGTTTGACCCAACCGGGAATGGAACTCGAGTCTAACGATCACTTCTCTTTCAGGCATTGTTGGTATGCGAGGTTTCCACTATTGTACGCTGGGGCGTGGCGAACAATTTCCCAGCTGATGTGGGGGTCGGTCCGGGTTTTTACATCTCCAAATATATTTTGATTATTCGGAGGCGGTTGTATTATGTCGGTGTTTGAATGACTGTAACGATTATAGTAGTGGGATTTGAACTTGGTTTTGCATAGTCCATAGTAGCCTACATCAAAGCGTTGTTATTGTTTGCAATCATTTACTGTTGCCTTCTAAACGAGGGATTTTTCCCGGCATCTATCGTTTAGGGGACAGTTCGATTGTCTCGGCTGTTTGAGGGTAGCGGATCCGATTCATTTGTTGTTTACCTGAGGACCGTTTTGTCGAGTGAGGAAATAATGGCTGCAACGTTGGGCATGCAGCTGTAGCTAAGCTTAATGCAGTTTTTGATTATAAATTTTGTGAAGCTTGTGGTGGCTTGGGAAGTGCTTAAACAGAAACCTAAAAAACTCCTTGCCGGTGTTGGTTTTGGCACCATCGCCCTATGGAGGATTGAACCATACCGTGTATCTTTTTCTATCTCGGTTTTTCTTTTCGGTTGTTCCTGTTAGAAAGTAAGATTGGATGCGTAGCCGCTATTTTTGATAGCTTCGTTGTAGAACGGGATCGCTGTTTTGATTTCTTCTTCGTTTTATGATATTTCAGTTACCCTTTTACCTCTCATAGATGCTTATTTGTAATGGGAGGGTGGTTCGAAGCGGCGTGAATATAAAGCGGCTGGTTGTTCGGCTTTCGATACAGCCAGAATTTGCCAGAGCTAAGACTCAGAGTGATGTCGAGGAAGTCGTTTTCACTATTTGTATTGATGCTATGTAAGTTAATTCGTAGCTGTCTATCGTATGATCGTTTTCTGATGATGTTGGTCGTCATGACCAACAAACCGTCAATAAGAACAACGTGACGCATATGATTAAGCTTGCTGTGACTTCACCTGAAGAACCCCATAATCAGGTTTGATCTAAAAAGAACGGACGCGTTGCGTTCATCAGAATAGATATGTATAGCCACTTCGTACTACCGATTTTATGTATTTGACGTTTCGGCTCCCAAACCGGGTGGCTTCTTCAAATCAACTTTCGGCAGTACTGCCTATGCAGCGACAAAAAGATAAATGAGAAAAAAATAACACCAGAAGATAGGTAACAGTAAAAACTCATAAACATCACAATACTTTTAGCATTATGCTCTTAAAAATTACAATGATGAAACAATAACATTATATAATATTGAAAATTATGTCACTATCAGCATGAAAAAAGAAATGCAGCATGAAAAATATGACTATTTTACTAACAGTTTTAGGAAGTATAAAAACGATTTATTGCAAAATACTACGCACTAGAAAAGGTTTTCAGCTCCAAAGAGGTGTATAATCGAACGCAACAATTGACCCATCATTACGATTTAAAACATCGCAATGAAAGGTTAATTTAACAAAAATTATTCATAAAGTGAAATAGGCTGAACTAATTTAATAGTTCACAGAGACATCACGTGTTACAATCCTCCTTCATTTGACAGCACCTTAATTCTGTCTCCACGTCTAAATGGGTAATCATTTCAACCCCTATTGACGCAGGTGAGGCGGAGCCCTCATCGCGGAAGCATTCCTGTGTTTTGAAGTCGACTGACTTCATCATCAGTGTGAAGAGGAGTCGACACAATGCATGGAATTTTAATCCCTGAATTAGGCTAACTCACCCGGTAAATTTGAATAGCAAGCTATCATTATAGGCTATCATCTTCATCTCGTAACTTCAGCTACCAAAAAGGAAGACCTAAATTTTTTCCACGTACTGCCCTGGACTGGAGTTTCTCGTAATACCAACGCTCATCGGCAGAGCTGACGTTCAAACCGAAATTCAACAGCTAAACTAAGCTGGCCTGCAAACCGAAACTCAAAATCTGACTAAATTAGCCCATAAAATTAAAATCAAAATATGATTGTGAAAAATAATTGCAATTGTGACCATGTAACCCCCCCCCCAAAAAGGATAAAATTAACTCTGGACGATCAAAATATGATTGTGAAAAATAATTGCAATTGTGACCATGTAACCCCCCCCCCAAAAAGGATAAAATTAACTCTGGACGAGGGTACAAGTGGGCTAATAGACAGGGATGAAAAATTAATTAAATAAAATGTGCAAAGGGACTATGTGGATAAGGGGGCAGTGAGTTAAAGGATAGAGATAAACAATTTACGAGCGAATAAGATATTTTTATAGGCAGAACTAATTCAATAGTTGACAATACATCGCGTCATATATCCTAAGTGATATTGCACCCGTGCTGTTTATGTAATGGACAATCTCTCAACCACAAACAACGATGATTTAACAAGTTAAAGTGTTACTACATTTATGATGGGTTAATTGTCTAATATTTTTTGGTTAATTGTCTAATATTTCCTAGGCTTCCGCGCTGGTAGCCTTTAGGCCAGATAGCACACAAACGATTAAATACTAAAAGTATTGTGATGTTCATATGTTTTTACTGTTACCTATCTTTTGGTGTTATTTTTTTCTCATTTATCTTTTTGTTACTGCAAAGGCAGCACTGCCGACAGTTGTTTTAAGCAAGCCTCCCGGTTTGGGAGGCGAAACGTCAAATGAATAAATAATTTCATCGGTAGTACAAAGTGGTTAGGAATGACTATCCTGATGAACGCAACGCATCCGTTATTTTTATTGAAATCAAAAGAAAGAACCGTTAAGCTGTTTTACTAGAAGCAAGATTATACGGGAGTAAGAATGCTACTACAGTAGAGAAAGAATTTTCGCATTTGAGGTTCAATCACAAGAGTAAACGAAACAATGTACTTCCAAAAAGTTTACGCATTTGTCCACCCATATAAAGTCGTAAAAGGATTCAAACTAGCCAGGAAAATGGGGTGGAAATTTTTGCAACTACAATTTTCCGACTGCCATAGAAAAATTAATACTGTATGTGCAAATTGGAAATTTTTGAAGTCGAAAACAAAGTAGAAAGTTTGTTAACCAGAGGTGGAGTCGAGGACACAAGGCTCGAGGCCAAAGCCAAGGACGCAAAAAAAATCCGAGGCCAAGGACAGCCTTTCCGAGGACAGAACCTCTCGAGGCCAAGGCCAGGAATGCTCGAAGCCAAAGACCAAGGACACAGCCGCAAGTGTTCTTCAAAAAAAAAGGTCTTCAAAAAAGTTTTTCAGTTAATCTCCAATTTATAGGCGTAGCTAGGATTTTTTACTGGGGGGGCCCAAACCACAAATCACATGCAATGACGTCACCAAAAATTTGCCTGTTGGCACTTAACCAGGATTTTGCAAAGGGAGAGGGCTTAAACTAATATAGTTGAAAAGTGCAAATAGGTAACTTTGGAGACGTTTTGAGAAAGTCAAAGTAACTCAAACGTATCACAGACGGGGGACTGGGGGCGAAGCCCCCAGCTGTTGGGCGATTTTTTGGAAAAAAAGCTATTTTAATGCCATTGAATCACATTTTGCACATAAAAAAAATAAATTGTTTAATCCTCCTTCTAGTCGCAATTTAAGTTCAAAACACGCTTAACATTTTGCATTTTGGTGTTACAGTTTAATTGTACGTGATTTGGTCCAGGTAGGGGGAAGTAAGGTGCATTGTTTCGTGCAACATTTTAGCAGTAAATGAAAACCCACTCAAAGATTTTCCTTAGAAATTTTTGTTTTGTCATGAAAATAACCCGTTATAGAAATGCATGTTAGGCCAGGGGGCCCAGGCACCTCTATTGAAGTTCAACGATTTGTTCAATCAGCATTTTCCATGGCTAATTTTTTTAAAAGTATTTTGTGCGTAAAAACTGGCGAGGTGGAGGTGAATTACTGAGTTGTTATTGAAAAAAAAGTACAATAGATGGTTACCCTTACTAACCATGTTATTGCCGGGCCGGATTTACATCGCGCTGGGCGTCTGGCACTTTGGAGATTTCCGCAACATCTTTCTGTCAAATGTATTGTAGGTGAAGACCATCAAAAGTCTCAAAAGATTTGAGCGCAGGGCCCTTAGCTGGTACTGCGCCATATTGTGGTAAATCCGGCCTTGATTAATGCATGACGTTCATAAAAAGGCTAGATGTGATCCTGAGATAGCAACTTTTAGGACGAAAACTATTCATTTCTTCCAGGTTTACGTTTAAATTGGCTGGCAAAAATTGATTTGAGGGGGTTCCTGGGCGCCTAGTCTTCAATATTGTTGTTCGCAACTGGTGTAAGCGAAAAATGCTAAAAAGAAACTGAAACTGAAGAAACAATAAGCTGTTTTGTTACATTTTTGTCATTGGTGAAATTTCAATTGGGGGAGGCCCGCTTGGCTAAGCCTATGCTCCAATTGTGGAAAACAAAAAAGGTATTTGCAAATTTTCCGCGAGGTTTCTGGCGTTTTCCAACAAAATTTTAACGGTTCAAAAATTAGTTCTGTCTTCGAGCCGAGGACAGGGCAATTTTCGAGGACCTAAGGCTTCGAGGCCAAGGCCAAGGACTTGAGGCTTTGAGGCCAAGGCCAAGGACTTCAAAATGTGTCCTCGAGGACGTCCTCGAGGCCAATGACGTCCTCGAGGACTCCACCTCTGTTGTTAACATCTACAGAATGGAATGATCTTTCTTATATTCGCGCCAAAAGTCTCGATTAATGCAAGTTAATTCAGAAGAGGTGGAAAAAGATGAATTGAATCGCCTACTTTCATCTTTGCCAGCAAAATAAAACAATTCTGTGCAAAAAAAAGGGTCCAAAATTTATCTGACCGTAACCTCACTTATGATCAGGTTGCGCTGTTGAGCAAGAGTACAAAATTTGCGCTTGCTCCAAACGAACTCTTGATTTGAAATATAGTGGGTGGCGTGGAAGAGGGCTTACGACAAGTGCAACGAGATAAAAAACCGTTTGTAGATTGTGCTAGGACCAAGATTACACAACTTTTAATACGTCCCTCTCCACCATCACATGGTCTTACACCACAAGAACAGATGGCCATTTCTGAATTAAAATCTTTCGAAGATATTGTAATCCTAGAAGCTGATAAAGGTAACTGTACTGTGGTAATGATTAATAGCGATTACATCATGAAAATAATGATTTTATTGAATGACAGAAAAACGTACGAAGTTTTAACAAGAAACCCTGTACCAGTTATCGAATAGCGTCTTAATTCCTTTATTTGGAAGTTAAGGCAGGGAAAAAATATCATTCTCCAACTACAAGAGGCTTCGAAGCTGTGACTCTGTGCTTGCTAGGATTTATGGTCTTCCGAAAATCCACAAGACAACTGTGCCTTTGCGCACAATTGTGTCGTTTATTGGCTCAGCTACGTATCATTTGTATAAGTGGCTTAAGTATAGTTTGGGTTCTTTAGTTGGCAAAACGAATTTCACCTGCAAAACTCGACAGAATTTGTTAAAAGTATTAAAGATTTTAGTATAGACCATTCGCAAAAACAAGTGTTGTTTGGTGTCGTTCGTCTATTCACCACCATACCACTTGATCTGGGAAAGCAAATTGTGTTTGATAGACTTATAGTGATTCTCACTTCGAGGAGAATTCACACACTAAGCGTTCCTGAAGTAACGAAAGCATTCGACATCTGCTTTAGTTCGACCTCTCTCACCTTCCAACAAACCATATATCACCAGATATTTGGAACTCCAGTAAGTTCGCCCTTATCTCCTCCCATCATTGCAAGATGGTAATAAAAAAGCTAGAAGAAAGGGCCAACAGCATCTTTCACTCCACATCTTGTATTTGGTTTCGCTGTGTTGATGACGTATATGGCATTATGGAATCAAACTACATCAAAGAATTTTATCAATACTTGAATACAAAATGCGATTCCATCAAGTTTACAAGAGCAGAAGAACAAAAAGGTTCTCTTGTTTTTTGTGGATGTACTGGTTACACGCACTCCAGAAGGATCGTTAAAAACCACAGAATTCAGAAAACCACCGCTTACAGGAAGATTCTGACCGTTTTCCTCCGACCATCCGCTTCAGCAAAAACTTAGGATTCTCCAAACTTTTTTCTCCCGAGCTAAGAACATTTTAAACGAGGGCGAGCTCAAACAAGATGAAACACGTACGATCAACAACACCTTGATTGCAAATGGATTTTCAAGATTTCATCGTAAATGACGGCCTGCTCGCTCAGAAAGCGAATCCCAAAAAACGAAAATCATGACTGTTGTTACCTCCGTACAGAATCTCACTGAGCCTGTAAGCGTGTTTCGCAGCAAGTTGGAGTGGGGGTAGCTATGAAACCTGTTTGTGTTCGGTCTAATATCTTTTTTGAGCCTAAAGAGAAAGTTCTGGACAAAGAAAAGTTTGGCCTTGTTTATCAAATATCTTTTCGTGACTGAGATGCGGTGTAGATAGATGAAACAGGCCGAAGCTGAGAAAGTAGAAAACGTGGGCATATTGATGCAGTGAAGAATTTTGACCTGAAAAAATCTGTACTGTGTCAGCATGTCGCAGAAAACGATCGTTACTTGTAGATTGGGATAGTGCTGAAATATTAAGGAGGGAACTACACTGGCACAAGCGTCGGATAGCAGAAGGTCATTTGATAAAGCAAAAATCTGGAGAATGTTTGAAAATGAAGCTAGAAGCTCGTTCATCGGGATGAAACATTTTATTCAAAGCAGCGTTCTCCGATGTATTTTTATTTAAGTTGACGTTTCGCTACCCAGTGTGGGGAGCATCATCAGAAGAGTAACGCATTTCTTGTTTGGAAAAATAGAAATGAAGCTAGTAAGAAAAAAATGCAGGTCACCAAGAATAAACTCTTATGACATAACAACCAAAATATATACAACTTTCGTTATTGCAACATGCAATATCACAGAAAAATTATAACATCTACCAAAAGTATTATATAATGTGTATTAAGTCACGTGTGGCCTATCAAAAAAAAAAAAAACTCGCTATCAAAAATACACCATGAAAATCAATCCATAAGCATACCATTAAAAACGGGCATGTTAGCGCCGTCAATGTAAACAAGACCGCTTTGTGCTAACATATCGTAGATTTTGATCATTTTATAGCGTGGGATGAAGCCAAAATTTCAAAAATGGAATCCAATTACAGTAAACGTCGCACAGCGGAAAGTTTTTTCATAAATCAAAGAGCAACTAAAGTAAACGTTTTAAACAGAATTGAGGGCGCCAACATGCCCGTTGTTAATGGAATGCTTATGGATTAATTTTCATGTTATATTTTTGACAGTGAATTTTTTTTTTTTTTTTTTTGATAGGCCACACGTGACTTAATATACATTGTAAAATACTTTTGGCAGATGTAATAATTTTTCTGTGATATTGCATGTTGTGATAACGAATGTGGTATATTTTTGATGGTTACGTCACAAGAGGTTATTCCTGGTTGCTGGTATTTTTCTTATTAGTTTCATTGTTATTTTTGCAAACAAGAAATGCGTTACTCTTCTGAGGATGCACCCCGAACTGGGTAGCGAAACGTCAGCTTAAACAAAAATATATCGGAGAACGCTGCTTTGAATATCTAAAAATCTTTTCTAATGCATAGTATTTTGCAATAAATCTTTTTAATACTTTCTCAAACTGTTAGTGAAATAGCGATATTTTTTCATACTGCATTTCTTTTCTCTCGCTGTTGGTGACATAATTTTCAATATAATCTAATGTTATTGTTTTCTCATTGTAATGTTTAAGGTTATAGTAGTAAAAGTATTTGGATGTTTATATGTTTTTTTTTTTATTATTTTTATATTTTTTTTTTCTAGCAGTTCTACCCATGAATATCCAATTGTTATTCCGTATTTTGGTAAAGATTCACGACGATTTGTTAACAAATTTTCAAAAATAATCAGCAATCAACTGAATGTTAAAATTATCCCGATCTACAAATCATTTAAGGTCAAATCTTATTTTCAACTAAAATCCAAAACACCTGTGGCTCTGTGTTCAAATGTTGTTTATCATTTTACATGTTCGTGTGACACGAACAAGACATACATTGGTATGTCCTCCAGACATCTGAGCACTAGAGTCCAAGAACATCTAAATTTCAATAGTAACCAGAAAAGTTCAATTAAAGACCACATAATGTCCTGCAACATTTGCTCTAATAAAAAAACTGGCTTGGATTCATTCAAAATAATTCGAAAATGCCGTTCTGAGTACGACACCAAAATTCACGAAGCTCTCCTGATCAAGAAACACTCTCCTGCTCTCAATCGTCAACTTTACACAAACGGATCATCATTTCTGCTGCAAGTTTTTTAACCATAAAATTCAATGACAGTTGTTGGACATACTTAGTGTTTGCTATATTTCTGAAATGATAATGCTTGTTTCGTCATAATTGCTAACTCTTGTCATTTCAATTGTAAATTTGAATCGTTCTTGCTGAGTTTAACGTAGGCGCTAGTAGACACTAAAAAAGTACAGCAATGTTTTAACCTTTTGAAGATTAGTTTATTATTTGATTCGGATTCTTAAAGTTATTATTGCTATTTAGATATTCCTGAAGAGGGCCAGTGGTAGTGCCGAAAACGTTCGTTTAGAGAAATTGTAAATAATGTAAATAAATAAAAGTGATAGGCCTAAGCCTAAAATGCACCAAATTTTGTGGTTGCTATATATTGCGATTATATGTTTTTACTGTTAACTATGTTCTGCTGTTATTATTTTTTTCTCATTTATCTTTTTGTCACTGCAACGGCAGCACTGCCGAAAATTGTTTTGAAGAAGTCTCCGGGTTGGGAGGTGAAACGTCAAATGAATAAATAAACTTATCGGTAGAACGAATTGGTTACTGGTTTAATCTTTTACCATGAAAAACTGTTGATTTTTTTCATGACCACTACTACAAAATGTCGTGTGAAAAAGTTTAGTGTTTTGTTTTTATAAGTTTATAATTGCCACAGATAGAAATCGATTTCAAAACAACTAAACTTTTTACAAAAACTGTTAATTAATTTCAATTGCGGCTGATTTTGTGTAATATTTTTAACAATTTCAAAGATGCATGAAATTTAACCACAAAAGCGTTGCTATTGACACAATTTTGCTGGGTTAAAATCTCAAAAAAACTCTTAATATTTTCCTGAAAATGTTAAACCTGCAAAAAAGTTTCTACAGGATTGACCTTTAAAGACACTTGTTCTGTCGCTTTTGATCAACCAAAAAAAACATTGGAAAATTTATCAACCGAGGGATGCTTCGTCTCCAAACAACAGCTTAAAAAATGTTTTGGACTTTTATCAATACCGCAAGTGCATCATTTTTTGATCAGAAAAATTAGAGCCAAAAATACATGAAGCATATTTGAATTAGAAACACTTCGGTATATTCCTAAACCATTATCAATCTTTTTCAAATAGAATTTTATTCAAATAGTGTCTATTTAAATAAGATTGATAATGGTTTAAGAATATACCGAAGTGTTTCTAATTCAAATATGTTTCATATGTTTTTGGCTCTAATTTTTCTGATCAAACTAAATGCTAATCCCATATTCTCTGCTCCAAAGTTTGTATCATTTTTGTTTTTGTTTCTAACTTCAGAAACCACCCTTTTTGTTTTAACAAACCTTGGTGGGTTCCTGATGCCATTCAACCTTTTTACATGAGGTTTTGCTATGATGTTCATGAAAAAAATCAACACCATTTCATCATAAAAGATATCACGGTTGTTATGAAGACTTTTATAAAATTCGTGATACAAGCTTCTGTGATGTAATAACCAATATTTATGACGAAATGGTCTTGAAAATTTTCATGAACACCATTGCAAAGTCTCGTGTAAAACGGTTGATTGAGACCTTCCGAGTGACATGCAGTACTTGATAAGGCCTGCTGTATTGTGCATAACCAATAGTTGCTTCAAAATCTGCTTAGTATTAAAATGTGAGCTTTGATTTCAAAAAAGATCACTTTTTTGTCGTATTTGTTAAAACATTGGCGTATTTGTCAAAATATTTCAAACCAAACTTGTTTAGGTACAGAAGACACGATAAGCACGACGAATACAATCACAACGAAAAGTTCCGAGTCTGGTAAGTGCATATCTAAAAGCCGGAGTATAATTTTTCTGGGCTGAAAAAGTTGCTAGTTTTTTTGTTCTTGTGAAATCTGTTGCAAAATTTTTGAGCAAGTAATTGAATAATGTTATTTTTAAAATACTACAGTCTCAATTGAAGAAAGTGACTTTAGTTTTTAGACAATTTAAATCAAAGCTCAAGATCCAAATTAAGCATTTTCGAAATTGTTGCGAGAATAAGCGAGACATTTGACGATTGTATTCCAGTTGTAAATTGAAATTGTAATTATATTTTAATCCCAAGTTGCCTTGGTCAGAAGAAAACGAAGGGACATTTCGGTCTTGGAGTCGAACTGCTTCCTGCCCACCTGTTTACCACACACGGTGGAGGCTTCACACTCTCCCTTTAATTGCTGAACGTCAAGCAGGAAGGCTGTGAAAATCAATTTATTTGTAGTCTTTGGTTTGATCCGACCGGGTCTTGAGCCCGAGTCCACCGTTTCAGTAACAGACGCTCTATCTAGTTGATCACTGATCAAAGAAAAGTCACCTAAATTTGAAGCCAAACTCAATCCTTGATTTGATAAGGATCTCAATAGGTTGCAAAGGATAAGGCCATGGACCGACTGCTCGGGGCCAGACCCTCTTAAGGCCAAGGACAGGAATGGTCGAGGCCAAGGAACAAGGACACAATTATTCTAAATTATGGTCGGAAAATTTTCCATAATTTTTAAACGCGAAACTGTTTAAGATACAGTATTACATTTCGATTAGTTTTTAATGATAATTCGAAAATAGTAGTTTTTAAAAATAATAATGAATACCAGAATCTTCAGAAAACCCACATTCACAGGTTTATACATCAATTGGCAAAGTTATGTTCCTCTTAAGTACAAGGTTGAATCGTGCCTACAAAATTTGAAACAGCTATGCTTTCATACACCTACAGTTCCAAAAAATATCCACTTTGTTGTAGAAGAATGCTTTCCAACTCACTTTATTAATCATCACATTGCCAAATTTTTGAACCAAAAATATCAAAGATGCCAAACCTTTACTTCTACCGAAATTCCCAAACCATAACTGTTATTTATTAGATTACCGTATGCAGGGCCTGCGAGAGGGGGGGTTCAGGGGGTACATCGTATCCGGGCTCGGGCCTAAGGGCGCTTGGAAGAGTTCAGGTTTCCGCATTAAGTTTTGATATCGCGCCATAACACCGTAATCAAACTTGCCTACAGCAAAAATATCGGTCAGCCCATTCAGTACTGTAGTTGGTTGCTATTTTTGCTACACAGCCTTTAGGGCATCCAGTAGTGATTGATTTGGTTAAAAAAAGAACAAAATGTATCAAAAGCCATACACTTGCACCGAAATTAACGTTTTGTTACATTTCTCTGACTTGAGAGCCCTAATTCTACGGTATAACAATGTACGAGGGTCCACATTTCCAGAGATCCAAAAGCATTTCAACCCCAGAGAGCGGAGTCAAAGTTGACATAATATACTACTATCATTAAGTGACTCACTCTATCTGTATGAGTTTAATAGGTATTTGGGTTTGTGAGGTCTATGATTGCAGATGACTACTTAAAACTTTTGTCAGTGCAATATTTGGATTTGCAGTATTAAAGTCATTATATTGTATAAAATTGAGTCAATGTCATCATCCCCCACTTCACATACTTTCTTTCATGTTTGTCACGTTTTCGGCTTGTCAATTTAAGCAAGTTTGGTGCTGGGATGTTGATCAAATGCTGTATTTTACCCACGAGAAACATAAAAAGTGTTAAAGCTTATGAGGCTCCGCCCCGGACCCCACTGGGGGAGCTCACAGCGCTCCCCCAAACCCCCTAGCTGGATTTAAACCAATTTTTCATAGGTCCTAACTGTATGCGAATATCGTTATCCCTTCACTTTTAATGAAGATCTATACCCATCGGACAAAGAATGATTTAGCGACATGGGCCCCGATAAGGCTTAGGGGGCCCAATAAGATTTGGGGGCGCGATATCGACCTTCGAACACCCTGGAAAATTTTCTCTCTGAGGCCCTGAGCGTATGTGCATTTAATGTCAAATCAAATTAGAAAAGAAATTAATTCGTTTTTTCAAAAACTCGGTATTAATGCTACACTCTTTTTAATTGATGAATCTTTTAACATCGGCCGATTTTTTACACATAAAGAAAAACAGCACACACTATGCCGCTCCAATGCGGTGTATCAAATCAACTGCAGTTGTGGTGAAGTTTATATTGGACAATAACGAATACCATTTTGAAATTTTACACGTTAGCAGCTGATGTTGATTACGTACCGTAGCGGTGTTGTGGTAGTGAAACAATGCCATAATCCGAGAATGGAAATACAGCTACGGTAAATTATAAACATAGAAATGATCAATTTTAATGCCTTAATTTGATCAGTTGTTACCCCGGTGCAAACGTACAATGATTATGGATCCCCACTTTTTCAGTATATAGTTTCCTAAACGCAAGTCATATTGTTTGGTTAAACGATTTTTTTCACAAAATTTTTCTAAAAATTATTGTCTAAAAATATTGCAAAATAATGTGAATTAAAGTTTTTAAAATAAATTGAGGTATCGTACCAAGTATATAGGTAATCTCATAAGTTTTTGGCATTGAAAAAATACGAGGTTATGGGGCAAAAGCAAAGTTCCCATGCCCCCACTAAATAATTTTAGTGATTTTTTTTTTGAAAAAATAACAATTTTTGTTTCTTTAAAGAAAATTACATTTTAGATTTTCAAAGCAATTTGAAAAGAAAATGCCGTAAATGCCAAATTTTAAAAAGTTTAGTTTTCCCACAATTTCTCAACTCTAATTTTAAGCCAATATTTTTTTTACATGTCAGTGTATGCACTATGCAGGCGCGTAGCCAGAAATCTGCAACGGGGGGGAGCTGTTAGGGGGGTCTAAGGACACCACCCCCAGAGCTCGAAAATTTTGTATTTTTTGCCTAAGATAACTTAATATTAGGCCTATTTCGATAAAAATTAATGCTTCTAAAACGCGGAATAGCAATTAACTGTGCAAAAACATAAATATACTAGTTCCATGAAAGGGCTTTGGGGGAGGTCACTATTGCTAGAATTGTAGTTCGATTACTTACAAACTGGTAAATCATAAAATCCTGTACCAGCAGTGCAATAAAACTCTCAGGAGTATTCTATTTCTTATTTTATAGAAAAAGATGTAATTAAGAGGGCTAATGGGAGGAAGTTTGAGAGAAGTGAGTCGTTATTCACTAATACTGAGTAGCTGCCCCCCTCTTTCTAAGCTTACATATATTTTTGGTGAAACCTAGGTTAAGCAGTTTTCAATGAGCGATCAAATTTCATTACCAACTTTTTGACAATTTTTCAAAGTTTTGTTTTCTAATTTTTGAGTTTTATTTTTGACAAATTAGCCTCCCTCCCGAAATAAACGTTTCAGAATATGCTTTAAATCACTTTTTGAGCCTATTTCCATGCAAAAGTCAGTCTCAGAAGTGCAAAAAATGTGTTATTTTAAAGATTTTGTGTTTTAGTCGGCAGTTCAATGGGGGGGACCATAGCCCCCGCCCCCTCTGGCTACGCTATTGAGTGTTTGTGATGTTTTTCTCACATCTAATGCCTGTCAATGAATTAGAGCGAAAGTTTCGGCCGCCAAAAAACACTTTGTTAAATTTATTGTAAGGTATTTAAATCCGAAAAAAACTGAGAACCCCAGCAGGATCGTTTTTCTTCAAATAGTCTACAATATTGTACAAAAGGAAAAATAATAAACCATGCATTTTTTTCTAAGGATGCCCAAATTTTTTGAGGAAACTTCGCCTTGTTATCTTAATGATGTGGTGTAAAAAATTTATTAAGTATTCCAGGCATTCGAACAAATATAGTTATAGTTATCTTTACACTTAATTTCTTAATAATTCTTCATTCAGCTTTTTTTGTGATCCAATATTTAGTTATTTGGGATTCTTAGTGGCGATTTTCAACACTTAAGTTGTTTAGAAGATGTGGCTTTTCTTCGACACCGCTTGCCAGTGATTAGAGTTGCTCTTTCTCATCTCAAAACAAATTCTTCGCGCTCGTGTATTTTCAGAATATTGGCGTTCTCAAGATACCTAACACATTTACTGCAGTATAATATCAATATGCCTTCCCTGGTAATGCTGTAATGCCCTCGCGTTTCATTATCACACACATACTTTCTTCTTGATTCACAACCAAAGCAGGCTCGGTCATGTTTTTACATTAACAACCTAAAATTGTTTGGGTTTGGACCCCCAGATTTATTGTTTAGTGCTTTGCAGTTTCAAGACGGTTTAATGCTTTGCAATTTATACCAACCGCATCGGAATTATTAGCAAAAATAAAAAGAATAATTTTCTACATTGCTTTTTTGCCCCCTCATTCTCCGATTAGAGCTTTCATGCAATGCCATTTAAAATAAATATCAGTATGAATTGGCTTAGTTAGATATCACATTGTATCATTTTCAAATGAGGAAGGAAACAACAAATTGACTGACTAGCAGTTATGTTGGCTTCTGTTCAGTTACTATCCTTTTTAACCAATCAAAAAATAATGCTGTCCTTGAGCCGAGGACAGGACATTTTCGAGGACTTGTAAGCTTCGAGGCCAGGGCCAAGGACTTGAGCTTTGAGGCCAAGGACTTCAAAATGTGTCCTCGAGGACGTCCTTGAGGCCAAGGACGTCCTCGTCCACCTCTGCTGAAATCTTATCTCAGTAATAGAACACAAGCGGTCAGCATAAATAAAGTTGCTGATTCACACGAAAAGAAAAAATTTATGGGGTACCCCAGGGTTCTACTTTAGACCACCTATTATTTCTCTTATGGGTAAATGATCTTTTCGCAAATAATAACCTCCAAACAATAATGTGTGCGAATGATATGACTTTATTCACTCCAGGAGCAAACAAAATAGAAGTAGCTCGAACTGGAAATAAAGTGTTGGATAGTGTAAGCAGCTGGCTAACATCTTTCAAGCTTACTCTTAATATTTCAAAAACATAGTATATGATTTTTTCGCCGCAAACTCATAACATAAATGACAAAATTGGAATGCAAAATAAAATTTAAAGAATCAGTTGAGCATGAAGTAACAAACTTTAATTATTTGGGTCTTCATATTCAAAATAATTTGGGTTGAAAATCATGCATGCTAACAATAATCTCAAAATTATGTATTTGTTGTGGTATAATTTAAAGATTTCGATCGTTTACTAATATTTCCTGTTTGCTTGCACTACAGTATACCATGCACTTGCAACAAATTATATAAATTATTGTATCACTACTTGGCACGCTGGAAATCCCAATTACTGAATCAAATCCAAAAACAGTACAATAAGATTATTCGGAGTATTTTTATCGCGACAGATTTTCTAAAGTTGATGATGTTTAGAGAAGTAATGGTACACTTCAATGATTTATTTGAATTTCATGTAGGATGTTTCGTGTCTAAACATGTCAATAATCAATTACCCCTTGCTTTGTAAATGTTTTTCTTAAAACTTGCAATGTTAGATCTCGTCAAACTTGCCAATCCAACAACTTATATTTGCTTCTACACAGAACCTCTGTTTGCCAACAAACTATTTCAGTTTTTGGAGTTAAAGTTTGGAATGATCTGCCCCTGCAAAAGAGAAACATAAAAAGCTTCACAAAATTTGAAATCACATTACAGAAACTTTATTCAGAACAAATTTGAATCATAACATTATAAATTAGCGTACTTACTGATTAATTATTGACAACTATGCGTTCTTTGGTTCGTTTTCTTTAGTTTGACTGTTTCAATGTAGGCTGCTTTTTTCTTTAGGGCTCTTGAACCATTGCAATGTTTTTGCATCTGGCCAAAAGGCATCGTTCGGCTTCACAAGAATCCTAGGTGCAATGCTTTATAATTAAATATTACCTGGTCTTATGCTCTTCATTTCTGGTTATTGCGCCGAAATGCTATTCAATGCAATAAAGAAGAATCCCCATCCCTTTACAAAATCCTTTAGAAGTTTTCCGGTTTACGCTTGGTTCTATTCCACGTAAGTTTGCTGCCTACTCAAAACCATCAATTGAGATGATCATCAACAGCATCGTAAAGCGCCTTATCCAAGGATGCAACTGCTTGATTCGAGTGCAAGTTGAACCCGTGGTAGATATGCTCTTCGTACGAACAAAATATTTGTGTGTTTTTTTTGTTGTTGGCATCCATCGTTTTCGTACATAGAGTTCTCAAAAATCTTTGCAATGTACGAATACAAATGCGTAAACAAACATTCGTGCTTGCTATGCAGTAGATGTAACTTTGTTCGTATTGGCATATTTCGAAATGATAATGACGTAGTTATGTGTTTTTTTTTATTATTCTATCCGAAATTGTTTAAAACCAGGGGTCGGCACCTTACGACCTGCTGGCTAAATCCGGCCCGTCGAGGAGTATCATAAAGTCCGTGACATCTTTAAAATTGAGAATTTATGGAAAGTAAAATCAGTTAAAGTGCAGTGCAGTTGCAGCTATGAGTAAAAAGAGAAATATTCTTTCAGGTTAAGATTATAATTGATTTAAATCTTGACTTGCAAGGAATGGGCAAATAGTTTCCTCTACTCGTTCTCGTCTGTAGTGTCTGGAGTGCTGACGTATTTTTTTCCTGAAGGTTCCCGAAAAGCAGATTAGCTGTGCTCGAGAATTCTGGTAAAGTTTCCGGCAAAGAAAAAATTGATAAGCCAATGTCGGAAAAATTGAATCAGCTTCCTCAAACGCAACTAGAAAACGTAATTCAATCAATCAATGATCAGCAAGGCTGTGAAGCCGTTGGAGATGGAAATTACTAACCTACAGACGGAAGTGCGTAAGATTGAAAAGTTATCGAAAGAAAATAGCGAGTTAAAACAACAACTTGCGTAACTGCAAAAAAAAAGAATTTATAAGTGCTAAACACGATGATTTGACTGAGGATTACGCCCAAGTACTGACGGCGAACAAACAATACAAGCAAGATCTTAAGCAATTACGTAAGCAAGCATACTGACGAAATTCAACAGAAAACTAGCAAAAAGAAACTCAAGCTAGATCAAATCGAACAGCACGACAGACAAAAAATCTTGAGCTTGCTGGTGCTCCGTTTAAAGATAATGAATATATGACTCAAGTTGTGCTTGATCTCCGTAGCAAACTTCATGTTGACCTCGACGAAGATGATATTTCAATCGCGCATCGCCTCCCTTTGAATCGACGCAGCGGTAACAGGAAGGCGAACAAGGCACCCTGCCAATATCGCGCGTTTTATCAGCAGATACAAAAGAAATGAGCTTTATGATAACCGTTACAAGGTAAGAACTATTGATAAATTTCCGGATGATGATATGAAAAATCTCTAGATCAACGAAAACTTAACACAGAAGCGCAAAGGACTGTTCTGGCTGGCGAAACCAAAATCCAAGAAACCTAACTCGTGAAAATATTGATTTGTTCTTGGAAGATCTAGACAATTCTCTCTATTCGTAGATATGAGGGGCATTGATATAAATGAACTTCTTTTATTAATGAACAATTTAACAAATCGTCATTTCCCAAAAAAAATGTTGATTCGCAAACAATTTAAGTTGTCAAACAACCCATGGATATCTGCTGAGATTTTGGCCTCTAATAAACAAAAAATAAATAAATTATACGTTAAATATCTTAAAACTAAATGTCCAAAACAACTAGAAATGTGCAAAAAACTTTGAAATAAGGTAACGCCTGAAAAAGAGGCAGTCAAACTGGCTTATTTTGAAAACTTAGTCAGAAATGCCAACAACTCCACAGATACGTGGAAATTCGTCAACAAAATAATGCGTAAAAGCCTAAAAGGAGACCAAAAGCAGAAACGCCATATCTATTAAGAGCTGACGAAAATCTTGTCAGTAATTCGCAAGAAATCTGCAAAGCCATGAATAAGAATTTTGTTGAAATAGGTAAAAAATTAAGCGCTAAAGTGTCTATTGATGCTAACCACGAATCGATGTACAAACAGTTTCTAGTTAAAAGGCAATCTTATTCTATTGTGTTGCAAACAACTGAGGAAAATGAGATAATTGAAAATATTTTACTGCTTTAATAGCTCGAAATTATCTGGTTACATTGACATCCCGACAGCTTTATTTGAAGAATCAAAATTCTTATTTGCTAGACATCTTGCTCTTGCATTTAGCGCCTGTCTTTCTAAAGGCACCTATCCAAATATTCTTAAAATAGCAAAGGTAATCTTATTGCACAAAGGCGGTTCTAAACTCGAGCTGAGCAACTGCAGACCTATTGCAATTCTTTCTCCTGTCAACAATGTCTTTAAAACCTTGTTGTATAAACCTTTTGTTGACTTTTGGGATAAGTATAATCTTTTCTATGACAACCAGTTTGGCTTTCGTAAAAATCATTCTACTAATCTTGCTTTAACTTGTCTGCAAGAATCAATATTAAAACAGTGTGATGGTAGTAACTTAGTCTGTGTTATTTTCCTGGATTTTGCAGAGACGTTTGATTGTGTAAATCACCAAATTTAATTGATGCACCAACATTATGGTGTTAGAGGACATGCATATAGCTTGCTTAAATCTTACTTTGTCCAACAGAATGCGGTATACTATTAAAAATGATCAAAGTTCAAGCACGCTACTTATCACTATAGGAGTACCGCAAAGTAACGTTCTTGAGCCTATTCTTTTCGTAGTGTACATTAATGATCTCTCTAATTCTTGTGACTCGAAAGTAATACTGTATGCTGATGAAGCTGCATTCTTACTCGATGACAAAACTTACGAAGGTATTAAATTGATTAGTGAGTCTGAAATTCATGATGTAGAAAATTGGATCATTAGTAACAAACTTACTATTAATTACTCTAAAACTAACGGTGTTTTGTTTTCTAAACAAGCTAAAAATATTTCTAGCGATAGTTTCTGCATCAGAGCTCGTAATAAAATAATATCCAAATTAAATGTTGTTAAATACCAAGGTGTGTCCATCAATAATAAACTTTCACGGGATATGTACGCCCAAAGCTATCGCTAGAGGTATTATTAGTAAATTACGCTGTTATGCCCAAATTTCTATATCGAGATGTGTATATTTCAGTTTTGTATATTCGCACTTGCAATATGGAGTTTCCACATGGGGAACTTCCGCAGCTAAGTGCATTAACAAAATACAAGTTCAACAAAATTACATTATCAAAATTATCTCTAAAGCACCTTTTCACAAAACTAAGCTTTTTCCTCTCTAGAATGAATTAAAGTTGTTAAAATTAAATAATATATTTAGATTATAAGTTTTGAAGCTGATGTGCAAATTTAAAACCGATTCCTTACCAAAATGTTTCAGTAATTTCTTTGAAATATTTTCTAATGTTCATTCATACCCTACCAGATAAGCCTCTGGCAGGGCCGCCGGGAGCCGAACGTGGGCCGGGGCCAGCTCAAATATGACGGATTTACGGTCTTGTAAAGTTCAAAACGGGCGGAAAAAATGCCGCAGTTTGGTCCGAAATATGATGAGATCTCCAAAAAAAAGGGCTTCATCGAAATTTGAAGATTTTTTTCCGGCCAAAAACAAGTGATCTCCAAAAACAAAAAAAATTTCGAGCTTCACACGCTGATTTTTCACTGTCATGGGCCCCCTAAAGTCCATGGGCCCCGGGGTGATTGTCCCCTCCTGCCCCCCCTCTCGGCGGCCCTGGCCCATGGTGATAATTACTCCTTAAAAGTGTTTCAAAACACCTTCCCACAACGTTCAATCCGATATGTAGGACCGAAACTGTAGAATGAATTATCATCCGACTTGAAAAATTGTGCTCAAAAAAACATGCGTATATTTACGAAAAATGTAAAAGAATATCTCCATGTTCATCAGCACTAAGCATAATTGCAGTGTTTATTTTTTGTGGATGATTTTCTTTTTGCTTGTATAATACCATTTTATCTTCAGTATCGTGTAAGTGTAACATTGTTCGTATATGTAACTTTTTGATAAAATTGCATCCTGGTGAGAGGCTGCAGACTCGACGACCGTGCCAATTCTACCAGAACTGGACTAAAGTCATTTCGTAGCCTCTCACGAAAAAGACATAATTGCCATTTAAGTAGAGTTGTAGCATAGTCGTTATGTTAGTTGTAATTTATATTTTGCTGTAGGTGCTTCTATTTCTAAAATGGTGACGTCTTTCTAAACAAAAGTAAACGTAATACTCACTTACTCATTGGTCTCCGAATTTTAGCTATTCAGTTTAGAGGAGGAGACCTCGAGGACGTCCTTAGCCTTGAGGACGTCCTCGAGGACACATTTTGAAGTCCTTGGCCTTGGCCTCGAGGCCTCAAGTCCTCGAAAATTGGCCTGTCCTCGGCTCGAGGACAGCACTATTTTTTGAATTGTTAAAATTTTGTGGAGCGCTTGAAAAATTTTTGGAAAACGTTTTTTTGTGAAGATCACTTGAAAAATTTTTGTGAAGACCTTTTTTTTTGTTTTGGAGAGCACTTGCGCTTGTGTCCTTGGTGCTTGGCCTTGGCCTCGAGCATTCCTGTCCTTGGCCTCGAGAGTGTCTGTCCTCGGAAAGGCTGTCCTTGGCCTTGGCTTTGGCCTCGAATTTTTTTGTGTCCTTGGCCTCGAGCCTTGTGTCCTCGACTCCACCTCTGATTCAGTTGTTCTAAATGGCTCTCAAAAGGTGTGAATTGTGATCCAAACGGTGTTAAAATGGCCACTTTTTTCCAAAATATCACAAAATTGCTTAGCGGCTGGGAGCTTCGCCTCCAGTCCAGATCCCATGGACCCTGTCTATGATATTTCCAGAAGTTAAGTTTTCCCAGTTCTCTCAACTCTCCAAATTGAGACATTTTTCGAACATAAATATTTGACTTTTGGTTCTAGCCGGCACCTTGCTTATCGAAACTTGATTGCGGGCCTGGCAACGTATAATTCTACGCACTGTTTAGGCTTGGCCTTTTAGGCGTGCTATAACAGTTCGTTAATGAAAATCTTCAAGAGCAAATCAGAACAATTCAGAAGTTACATAGCAGATTTAAAACTTAAACTTTTTTTCGCTGCTGTGAGGTAGCACTTCCTCACCTATTTGCTTTCCCATTAGGCTAGTGTTTCATCAGCATCTGAATTCACACATAGCCTATCCTGGCAGCTCACCCAAACCTTCAAACCACACACGAGAAAAAAAACTCGAACAAGTCTATGACATTTGCAAGATGTTATACTTCTGCCACTTCAATTTATGTTACCAACATACCTATATAATTTTTCAAGTCAAAAACAATATTAAATGTCTCATCAATGAAGTGATTGCGAGAGGGTATAACAATCAGAATCAATGTCTCACTTTTTGGCCGCGACTACAAAAAGATTGCCGACTCCTAGTACTAAAGATTTCAATTTAAACTTTCAGTGTTAGATCAAACCAAATGAAACTCGGTTTTATTTTTTTAGTGAATTTGATAACACCAGTGAGGAAGTGAATTTGATGCCATTTTGATTAACAAAAGCAATCACAAGCCATAAAAATTTAATATCTAAAAACTAGAATCTTCTACAGCCTATTATATCTTTCGACTACGTAGTACGGTAATCTTTTTCAAATAGATTTTGATTGTGTTTTTAACGTTTGTTTTTAGTACCATACCACAAGACATGTTTGAGGTTCGAGTTATGCCTGAAGCTTGGTCATTCTTAAGCCCGAACCGACTCACAATTTTGCATTACTGTTAGCGTTGTGGCTCAGAATAGATGCTGTTTGATAGAAACAAAATCATAAAATGATTATATCGATGCTAAAGTTTGTCGACACTTACTCAACACTGTACTGTATATAAACGTTTTGAACAGGGACCATTTTACCTTCGAAAAAAGTTGCTTTTTTGAGCCTTAAACTGTAATTATTTTTTCCTTCTAAAAGCCTTGAAATGTTGCTACTTTCCCTTCTAAAACACGGATTTTCCTTTTGCCATAAGCATTTCTCAAACTAATCAATCAAACAAATTTGTTTAGATTCAGACAGCAGTTTGCAGATATCAATAGCAGTAAGCATCACAATTGCCATTTTAATGCTACTTTCTGGATTGCTGTACAGCCGAAGAGGAAGGTCAGTGTATGATCATTAATCCGCTCTTTATAAGCGTATCTTAGACAGTTCTTACTTAAAGGGCATCAAACGTTGATTTATCTCACTTACTTCATCCCAAGCAAAATTTTATATTTTTTTGACGTTTTTTTGCGATTAATTTCAAAATTCTGCCACTTCTATATTAAAAGATATTTGTATTTGTTTTTCCCGCTATCTGTTGCATTCCTTTCATTTTAAAAATAGTTTTTGAGTCACTGATTCGTGACTGCTCTTGTTGCCATGGTTCGTACGCTGGCTTGAGCTTATCGAGTAGGTCTATCACTACTATTAATAACTCCTACCATCATTAGCAGCCCACTTCTACCGGTAGATTTTAAACTACTACCCCAGCATGACTGTTTTTTAGACAAGCTTTTACACGTAAAATTGCACCAAACAAATCCTAAACTACCTTAATTAGTCAATAGGCTATATTAGTCTACCAACTTAGGCCTTTTTTTTTCTTTCCAAGCGCAGCAAACAGAGGTGAAGTACTCGAGGACACATCTTCATGAGGTCCTTGGCCTTGACCTCGACGGTTAAGTTCATGGCCTCGAAGCTTCAAGTCTTAGAAAATGCCCTGTTCTCGGCCGAGGACAGCACTATTTTTTGATTTGTTAAAAATTGGCCAAGGTGATGACCTTTTTTTTCTTCGTCAGATATTTTACGAAAAATTTGCGATTTTTACGCGAAGACCTTTTTTCGTTTTTTGGAGAACGCTTACGCGTTGTGTCATTGACCTCAAGCATTCCTGTCCTTGGCCTTGAGAGAGGGTCTGTCTTCGGAGAGTCAGTTTTTGGTCTTGGCCTCGGATTTTTTTGTGTCCTTGGCCTCGAGCTCTGTGTCCTCGACTCCAGCTATGGCAGCGAATCGCATATGTTTTTTGGAAAAAGTAGCAAATTCAAACCAATAAGTTTAATTTTACATTTGGAAAAGCAATTTACCTGATAAAAGCTACAGCCCAAACCTGGCAGAAGCCTATCCTGCCCTAAGATCTACAATCTGACTAAGTTCGTTTAAAACCACTAATGCAAATTTGATGTTGTCATGTTGCCACAGCCTAATTTTTTCCCGATAAGAAAAAGTCTTTCTCGTTTACGTTATTTTGCGTTAAACAATAAAAAACGGGACAAAAACGTCCATTATTTTTTACTTGCTTAATGTTAAAATTCAAAAATTAGACCTCAATGCCTCTTTAAGACGTAAAACACTAAAGGAATAAGGCTGATGATGTCATCTGCCGTTTTGCTTGTTGGAAACTAACCGGTGAAAATTTTTTAACTTTAGATAAAACTTACTACACTTTCAATAAAAGAGGAAGAGTCACAGAATTCTACTTCTTCAATATACACTGGGCATTTTGTATAGCGCTGTATGCACTTACAGCTTAACTAGAGCTAAAGCTTTAAAATTCTAGTTTGAATAAAATACTGTGCTGTAGTTTGTAAAGCCTTTTTAAAAACAGCCAATTTTCTGATAGCTTCATTTCTTATTGTCCAGGTTAATCAAAAAGTTTGACTAAATCAACAGGATCTCTACAAAACATTTGTTTCCATTACAGCTCGGATTTACAAAAAGTTTTAGCAGTGCTAATTTTGACGAATTATTTTAAGTATTTTGAGGGTTTTGTCATTTGAATCAAGTTAGTCAAATTATGAGGTGCTTGATTAATGGTCATGCAAAAATTCAACTCTTTCAGTGTTTAAATTAAAACGATTATTTTCGTACAAGCCAATCGTTCTCTCAGTGCGTTGAACAAAAGTACTCGTTTTTGGAAAGTAATACTATTATATCTTATTTTTCACAACTTTCTGGTATTTTAATTATGCAACTGTTTGTTTTATTGTAATTTCGCTGTGATTTGTTTACAAATATGAACATTTTATTGATTTATTCGATGACACGAGAAAAACGAGAGCTGTTTGTGCACAAAGTATTTATCCTGATTAGAATGGCTTATTCCTTGATGTTTTAACTCAGACTCAAGAATGTTCCCGAAAAATCGAAACCGTTAAAAAAGGAAACAGAAAAACGGGCTAAAGGTAAATTTAATTTCGTACTGTATCAATAATAGTGTTAGATTATCAACGCACTTACAATGTTCAAAATTTAAAGTCAAGTTAAAAGGTGAAACTTAGGGCGGGAATAGACGAGCAAGTTTTACTGCAATTTTACTACTCCAACAATTATCACTCCATTTACACGTGAAGCTGTTTTTCTGCAAATTCACTTGCTGCAATGAAAAATTTTTGCGCCGGAAGTAATCATCTGCAAGAAACTAATAGTTCCATTTACACCTCCGTGCAGCAATTTTTTTCCCTAAAAATGTTTCAGCAATTGTGCTGTGGATTTGGTCTGCAAGACCTTGAAAATCCATTTACACGTGGCGATTTTAACACTCTTGCAGACAGAGTTGGACTACTTGGCTATAATAATCTGAACTATCAGTAGGCATGTTTCGAAAAAGCAAAGCGGTAGCAGCAAAAGTAATTTAAAATGCTTTCAAAACGGAAAAAAACTAAAAAACTTAGATTCTAGATACGATCCTAGCTTGCGCGAATTGACTCCGTCATAAGACAGGCGATTTTTAGCAAGGAGCGTTTAGCAGTCATCGTTTGCATTCTTGCCACAGACAAGAAAATATCAAGCACAACTTCAGCAATATATTGTAAAAGTTGCGTTTCGCTTGAAATTTTTATTTTGAGACAGGCAGAAGTCGCGTGCGGATTAATGCTCTTCAAATTTGTTGCGGATTAATCGCGCTGTGCTTTCAAATTTTTTTTTTTTAATACCGCAATTTTATACTTTTGACTTAATTTGGTTTATTTTGATCGTAATATTGTCAAATGTCGACATTCTATTGCAAATTACTTACTCCTTTTCCGTCTAAAATCACTAAAATGCTAAAGTAGGTGTAGGCCTATAGGCCTAAATCTTTCTAGGCCAAAAGTAATAAATTGTTCAGATGGTGAATCTTTTTCTGCAGTTTATCGTTCTTTACTCTAGTATTCTGATACTTTAATATCATTTTACTTTATACTGTAGTTTTTGTGATCAAAGTTTTAACACTATCCGTTTTTATACAAGTTTGTTTTTATTGTTGTGATGTAATAATTAACTTTCGAATTTGAAACTTAAAAAAAAATCTTACAGTTCATATTGATGCTACGCAGCTTCAGTCGTAGCTCTATATCGTATGCTCGTATTCTGATGATGTTGGTGGTGGTGGTACTACCCGACCCCTTCCGAGGGATGGGGGCGCGGAGGAACTCCGCGGAGACGCAACAGTCGGGCCACGCCCCATGGTCTGGACCATAGGTCAATAGTAGAGAGAGAGGAGCCAAAGATAGATTCACGAAGAGGTTTAGAGGCAGGACAGTCGAGGAGGAGATGATTGAGGTCCTGTATAAGGTGTCCACAAGCACTACATGCAGAATTCTCCTTCCGACTAATCCTGTGAAGATATGCAGATAAAAGAAGACTGTGGCCATGGCAGCGAAGACGGGAAAGCTCACAGCGAATAGGGTGAGAAAGGAGCAGTTCCTCCGAAGAGACTTTGGGTACTTGGTAGTTTAGATAGGAGTGGGAGATGTGACGTCTCCAATCGTGGTACTGGAAATAACGGATTTTGGCAAGGACTGTGGGGAGAGGGCATGGCATTGCGTCAGTGGGCAGGGAGGCACCAGCTTTGGCAAGTAAATCCGCATTTAAATTACCGGAGAGACCAACGTGACCGGGAGCCCATTGGAAGTTTAAAATGGTGTTGCTGGAGAGGGAGGAGGCGAGGAACCAAACATTCCAGAGGGACTCAGGCAGAAGATAAAAGGGGGCTGATGAAACGATTGAGAGGGCCGATTGGGAGGATGATGTTGGTCGTCATGACTAACGAAACATCAATAAAAGCAACAAAGCTTTTGAGATCAAGCTTGCTGTGAGTATCAGAGGTGGAGTCCTCGAGTACACATTTTGAAGTCCTTGGCCTCGAAGCCTACAAATCTTCGAAAATTGCCCTATCCTAGGCCAAGGACAGCACTATTTTTTGAATCATAAAAATTTCGTTGAAAAACGCCAGAAATCTTGCGGAAAATTTGCGAAGACCTTTTTTAAAGATCGCCTGAAAAAAAATTTTGATGACCTTTTTTTGGAGAACACTTGCGCCTGTATCCTTGGTCCTTGGCCTTGGTTTCGGATTTTTTTTGTGTCCTTGGCCTCGAGCCTGGTGTCCTCAACTCCACTTCTGGTGACTATGACTTTACCGGAAGAACGCCAGAATCAGGTTTATCACCAAAATGCATAATTTACATTGTCTGTTTTACACTTAATTGCAGAACTTTGGTAGTGCTTTGACTTGGTATGAAAATCTCATTCCGTATTTGCGGAAATGCGTTACGCTTCTACTGAATTAAAAAGCTTGTGGCAGAAGTAGCGCTTCGCTTCTGAAAATATATTTAAAGTGCGCCTCTTGTTCTGCGCTTTTAATGGTTTAAATAGTCGTTGTGTTTTGTTGCGCTGCGCATTTTTGTAAAACTTTGTGCCCGCTTCTGGAAAATAAAATTTTTTTATCTACAGTATGTTTATTGAAAAGAAAAACGTTTTAGGTAATGTTGATAATAAAATTCAGGCGGAATCTAACATAATTATCCCCATTTCCATATGCATTTACAGTATCACTATGTGAAAATTTTGAGATGGAAACCAGCCCCGCCTTTCCTCTTTTTCTCTGGCTACTGCCCAGTATAACACACAAACAATAATAGTTGCAAACAGGTTAATAACGAAGAGTCACGTTCACGTTTGAAGCATTGTCACCTAAACAAACCCAGCATTCAAAGCATCACAAAAAAGTTGCTATTGAAGTGCGAACCGAGTTATTATAACAATGTAGACTAATAGAATTTATTGCATTTAAAAGAAACTGCTTTACTCAAAATCGTTAAAATATTATTAACATCCAGTAATTTATTTATATACTGTAGACAATGTAATACCGTACTTTTACATCTTTTTGCTCTTAAGCAATTCTTTTTTTTTACTCGGTCTTTATATTCCGGTGCCAATACGTTCCAAACTGCAGGGCTAACTTCAAATTCACTTATCAATGCTTATATTTCATAATGCTGTCCAAATATAGGAATGCTGGTAATGTACAGTAATTGTGCAGTATTTTACATTGTCTTGTAGCAAGACAATCCGATAAAGTCTAAAAGTGTCCAAGTAGGTGGGCATAACAGTGTTAATAGCATTGTAATGTGGGCACGAGAAGTCAAAAAACTTGCAGCAAGTTGAAACGCGGCCGAAGTTGTTTTAATGTTGCGGAGTTTTCCGAAATCTCGCTGGAAGCCATTTACACATCGCAAGAAAACTCTTCTGCAATGTTTCCGCAATCGTTGCTAAGTACTCTTACTAGGCCATTTACATACAGAAAAATGTTGCATCAACGCTTTTGCAAGCGTTCTTGCAGAAAAAACTTAATCGTCTATTTCGGCCCTTAGGGCCGGTCTACACTGTGCGTACAAAATTTCAAAATTTTTTACGCTCGTTCGTCGAGGGTGTCTACACTATACAAAACGGCGCTTTCGAGCTAAACAACTTAACAGCGTATTCTGTGGGTGGCCATATTATATGCTGAATTGGATGACGGAAATCACAGATTATGCATCACGAGAAGTAGTATTGTCTTTTTGATAATTTAAACGTGAATTTTTTTCTACCTTCCTCACAAAAAAACATAACGTACGGCCAATTAGTGATCGAGTGTCTGTTACTGAAAAGCTAGATCTGGGTTCGATTCCTTGCTGAGCGTTCAGCAATTAAAAGGGACACCGTGAAGACTCCACAGAGTGTGGTAGACAAAACGTGGCAGCTTAACTCGAAGACCAAAAGGTTTCTTTGCTGTCTCCTAGCCAAAGCAACTTGGTGAATACAACAAAATTACAAAAATTAACTTAGAGGCCACTGATGCAGGCCCGGCGTCAAGATAGTGTGACTAGGGGGGCAGAAATAAATTTTGGGGGAGCACGAGAAGTTTATTGACGTGAATTTAAGAGTGTGGAGCAAACGAAATAGGTGAAGACATAAAAAAAGGGTCTTCAGTTCAAAAATTTTTATAAACTCTGGTTTTCATTTCAAAATTTTGCGACTTTTTACGAATCCTAAAGTGAAGACCAAAAAAAAAGGTCTTCGTCCCCAAAGTTTCATAAAATCTGGTGTGAGTCCACAAAAACTACGAAAAAACAGTTCTTGCTCGCGAATTCTAAGGCGATAAGCACCAATTTGGGTGTCTTAGGCCTCGATTTGCACTCCAGTAGCCCCGAGCCTGTCAATCTCTTCGGAGCACGGTCCTCGCTTGGGGCCACAAGCAGTCATTTGGGGGGCACGACCCCAGAATGCCCCCTCGTGGCGCCGGGCCTGCACTGATGGGCACTAGAGGCTGGTTTCAAAGGTCCGATTCTTCCTCTTTTGAATTCCTCTTAGCGGAGAGTGACTTGGTGGAAAGATCTGATCACAATGTGTTTGGAGGGTACATTTTGTTTTCAGCTTTTAACTGTTTTTCAGTTCTAGTGATACATTCCGTTTACAGAGGTGGAGTCCTCGAGGACACATTTTGAAGTCCTTGGCCTCGAAGCTTCAAGTCCTCGAAAATTGCCCTGTCCTCGGCTCGAGAACAGCAGTATTTTTGGAATCCTTAAAATTTTGTAGATCGTTTTTTGTAGAAAAACTTGTTTTTTTTGGAGATTTTTTGATTTTTTTTTTTTTTGAGATCACCTGAAAAAATTTGAAGACCTTATTATTATTTTTTTTTGGAGAACACTTGCGCCTGTGTCCATGCCCTAGAAAGGGTCTGTCCTCGAAAAGGCTGTCCTTGGCCTCGAGCCTTGTGCCCTCAACTCCACCTCTGTCCGTGTTCGTTTAAGCCAAATGTTGATCGTCTTTCGCCTCTCTCCCATATGAAGAACGTTTTAGCAAAAGTTGATAAGTCGCTTTCCGCCCTTTTGAGAAAATCACGTTTAAAGTTTTAAACTTTCATTTGGCTCCATCGCCAAGTGCAACATAATAAGCTGTTTATTACCAAAAAATAATTGAAAATAAACATTACTTTTTGCTCAAGTAAAACATTTTTAGTAAAGAACTTGAAAAATACGAAAAACTCGTTTTTTGAAAAATGTCACTTATCAACTTCTGCCAAAACATGCTTCACATCAGCTTTTATATAAACTTTATCCAGTCCACCCTTGGAAACACAATAGATTGTGCATGATGCGTAGCATGCAGGTGTAGGTTATCCTCTCGAATTGTCGAACGGTTTGAGTGCGCGAACACATTAAACTACAATCTTTTCAGCATTTAATCCCTTCTGCAAAAACAACACGCATTTTATCATTATTGTATTGACTCCTCCCCCCAAGCGGTTTAGTTAACCCCTTACAATCAATCAGATTGAATTGCATTATTGCATTATATCTCGTGATTTCATAACTAAAATTTTTGTTGACATTCTTATTGCAGTATTCATCTTTTCTTTTTTCACACAAACGCTTCTACTGAATGCTTTTTTTTTACTACCACTCTGGTAGTTTTGTATCACAGTAACGCACAAGAATTTGATAATAAAAGTTTGGGATTCAATCCCTCACCCGCTAAACCTAAACTTACTTGGAGAAATGCTCACCCTAGCATTAGCCGAAGGTTGAGAGAAATCTCACAGATGTACAGCTACTTGCACTTTCATAAAACATAAAACAAAAATAGGGCAAACTATGGTAGCTAAAAAATTTCAATTATCCTATACTGCAGTAGTATTATTACCACTAAAACTGCAGAAAATTGATTGTGCAATTAGAGCATTCAATAAATTTACTGTACTCCGAGGAGGAACTTTTGAATTCTCTCCATAAGACAGATATTGCAACTTTTGTAATACAACTGTATTCAATATTTTCAAAAACTAAATAGACTAAATTTGTTGCAAGGAAAATCACAAAATTTTAAGCGCAAAGCAGTTAATATTTCAGAAAGTAACACATCGGGCATCTCTTACGATTGTAATGTTTCGAAGGTAGTGAGGAACCCTTCATCTGGTTGTCGCTTCACGTAGATATCAGTGCAGATTAGACAAGCACATATTATTATTGATAGTATTGATGTATAAACAAGTGTAAAGCGAAAGCTACCTCAGAGATTTAATCAAAACTTGTAGGAAAGTTCATCTCCAGACTTTTTGCTTAATGCAAAACCTGTCTCATAGGTTTAATCAAAACTTGTAGGAAAAAAAAACAGAGGATTAAAAAGGATGCCAATGTCCAATTAGTCTCAGAAAGCAGATATTTTATTATACATCACCAACATTTTGATTATAAAACTTGAAAATGAGTAATGCCTGGATCCTGGAAAAGTCAAGCAGCAACTCTATAAAGCATTAATAATCACCAATGTCTTGATTGATTTCATGGTGGGAAAAGAAAATGTCACAAGTTTAGCCAACAGCACTTAACCCAAGCCATGAGCAATTTTCATTACGGTGTGTTGACCATGAGGCATGTTGAAGAAATACAAAACAAACATTAATGAAATTTGATTGCTTTACTTTTGCTTTTCACTTTTATCACTAAAGGAGAAAATGTCATATTGTTAGTCAACAGCGCTTAATCCAAATCATGATCAATTTCCAGTAGGGTGTGATGACCATGAAGCATGTTGTAAAAATACACAAGAAACACTAATGGAACTTGATGGCTTCTGGTTTTCAATCATGCAGTTCCAACAATTTTCCAATTATCTTCTATTCATTGGAGGACCTAGAGTAAAACAAATAATAATTACTCCTACCAAAAAAAGTTCAAAATTCTGCAAAGTGTCCAAAACCGTCATGAGCAGTAGACATATCAAAAAAACGGACCAATTATGCATAAAACAGTTGCACTCAGAGAAGAGTCCAAAATTTTTAGAGGCAAGCAGTTGACAAAAGACGATTGACTTGGTCAACTTTAATCTTAGTCCGAACCAGACCCGAAAGATGTTTGACGCAAAACCCTAACCATATCGCTGCGATGTCAAATTTTCTTGCATCAAACCAGTCACATTAAATCTCAAAAAAGCGCCAATACTACATTACAGAACAAAGCCATCAAATCAAGTTAGCAAAATTAAAGCAAAAAAACAACTTTTTTTAAACTAAACGAAGAATACTTTGTTCTATCAAAATTAATTCTAGCGAAGATATCACTAGAGCATTTTTTTAAACCATAAGGCGCAGCAAAATGGAACATACAACTGTTAATTGGCTCGCTGTCGCAGTATCAATAAATGGCTTCTATAATTATTATTTTCTAGCATAAAGCGCACCAAATGGCTTCTATAGCTTTTGTTTTTAGGCACAATGTGCGCCAAACTATAAGATGCACTACATCACATTAAATTTATTATACTCTATAAAACTTTTTAAAAATCTAAATGGTTTAACTCTGAATGAAATTATGAAATCAAATCAAGTCTTTCATTATACATGCTGTAATGCATCGAATCGCATAAAGTTGGCAGGGCCCACTACAGCATCATCGCACCCGAGCAACATAGCTGCCTTGAAAGAAATGCCGCAGCAATACAAAGCCACTGGCAATGCTGTGTTTGATTTGACAAGGTTGATTTAAATCTCAGACCTCTACTCCAGAGACGAATGCATTACCACTTGATCAACTGGCCGTAAGAGAGCATAACAAGAAGTACAGATTAAATGCATCAGAGTATAAGGCACAAGTTGGATTTCTTAAAAACTTTAAGTATCATTGGTGCTCCTTGTGGTTTGAAAAATATGACACTTTAAAATCTTAGTTGCACCTAAGAAAAACAAGCAATGTTACTCATATGTTTCAAGAAACTTGAAATTGTGTAGTTAAGTTGCAGTGATGTGAATACTGTCTTGTCACACAATCACATTAAAAAAAACTTTAAAAGTGACAAATTTTCTTTGGTTCACTGCTAATTTTAAATGATTATTTTAACTAAAAGAAAATGATTTAGATAAAACTTCCAAATTTGTTTTTTTATTTTCATTATAAAAACGCTTGAAGTTTTTTTTTTAATAAAAGCTTAAATAGCTGGTAAAGATTGTCAATCTAGAAATACACATAACTAACCTTGAAAACCTGACAATGCCACTGTTAGATTGGTTATCATTCTTGAAATCTTTGAGCATTAAAGATCAACATTGTTTCATAAATTCATCAATAAGTCTCTTTGAGTCTGGACCAAAGTACCATATCATTGATAAATTTGTTAAATTCCAAATACTTACAGTTACTATATTTTGTTCATTACAATAAATACTCGCTAATAGAGTCTTAATTTACAATTCTGAAAAGCAATTGCAGAATATAAAAACTTTTGATTTCACTATCTTATTGACATGACAGTAAGCCAAACCTATTTGCAGTGTCTAGGCAGTGTCTACAGGCAGTGTCTACTGGTGTGCCCGCCATTGTAACGTTTTTGACAAAAACGTTACAATAGCGAGCACACCAGGACGTTGGAGTGGTGGACGCGCTCCCTTGCCCTGGTTGGAGACGTGGATGAGCCGTCGCCAGCGTAAAGGGAGGGGATGATGTAGCGTCAGCTCCAACGTAGCCACAAGTAAAAGTGCAAATGGAGATATGGATTAATAAGTCAACCCGGAGAGTAGCTCGATAGGTTGTTCAACCGAGCCGGTCGAGCGCATTGGGACGCATTCTTTTGACATAAACGTTACACCTATATAGCTGTAATTGCACAGCCCATCATATCAGTTGGTTAGTACCAGGATACACCTAGATTATAGCATTTTAATCATGCTTTTATTACTGTAGCTGTAGGCTAACTGATAGTGTAGGCTTTAATACTTTTAAGTTTCATTGATATAAAAAATCAGAGCCTAGATTTTATCGGCAGACTAATTTTTTAACTTTGCATATTTTCTGACAGTAGCTAAGGCTATTAAGTTGCTTGTTTACCAGTATCTCTTACCAGTATAATGCAGCATCACTGCGCTTGCAAAGTGCACCAGTAGGTTAAACCTTTTGAACTAAACTAGCCTACAGCAGCTATCAGGCTAAAATTACTAGTTTACTTTAACAACGTGGTATATTACACCCTAGGTACGAGTACCACCACAACGTAGACCTACCGTACCATACTGTTAGGCCTATTGGTACTGGTTTTGGCCTAAGCCAGTCCCCCTGGTCAGGACTGTGATCTGCATCGCCACACCACATATCAGTTTTAATTTTCAAATTTCTTTACTTGGAATTGGCTAACCAAAAGTTACATAACAACAAACAAGTTATAATTCACTTTTGGGCCTGTCGACCTAGGCCTCTTTTTTGCAAGTTTTTCCTCATAGAGCCGCAAATTGACCATTTTCATGTTGAACTAGGCTATTTCAAACCAACACGCATACTTTCACTTTTGAAAATCAACTTTTTTTCAACAAAACTTATGAACCTAATTTTAGCCTACCCCGAGACCTGGCAAACCAGTTTTTCAAAAGTTCACGCAAATCGTGAGCTTAAGAGCGTGCCGGCGAAAAAAATTTGCTTGTTTAACAAATTTTTTTCGCTGGCAATTTTACTCTTGTAAGGTGCTACGCCCGTAAGGTGGTACGCCTGGGCTTACGGAATTTTCCTTTAAAGTAAACTAAGGTTATGCTCGTAAGCTGACGATTTTACGCGCAGTGTAGACCGGCCCTTAAACGTTAAACGAGGACTAAAGACAAAATCAATAGGAACATCTAAAGTTAGGCCAATCGTATAAGACTAGATTTGCTAACAACGCTAAGGATATCAACGTCAGGGTTTCCAATCAAATTTATAGCATTAGAGGCCCTACGTTGTGTTTGAAGTAGAATATCTCTGAAACGGCCTGCTCAAAAAGGACGGAGTCAACACCAATCAAGTCTTATACAATTTGCCTAACTTTAAATACCACCATTGATTTTGCCTTTAGACCTCGTTTAAAACCAAAGTTTTGAATTGAGCAAAATTTTGATTTAGCATGTAGCCAATGTACATATGTCAGCGCAATATAGAATTGTCACATTTTTTTTTGTGTGTGTGAACAATCCAGCTTTAATCTTTGTAGTCTGCTGGGATGGCAAACCGTGAAATATTGAATTAGAATTAATGAAAATGTAGGTAATTAGTGTATCACCTGACATTTTATGTATGACTATGCGGAAAAGCTAATTTGCTGGGCTTATATGACTCTAACATTTTAAAGTTTATTGCACACCAATTGCTCTTGCTAATTGATCTTCGTAAATTTCTTATGTTCGGTGCATTTGTTAAATCGATTGAAATCGGTGAGCCACGCCCGAAACATGCAATGCATACAAATTTCTTTTCTGCCTTTTTTCTCCTAAGACAGCTGTATTAGACATACAAATAAAATAAATTATTATCCATTTATATTTATTATTTGAACGACCTTAATTTTTCGAAGTAATTCACTTCTAGGTTTATGAATAATATTCTGTATTCAGTACAGGCGCGTAGCCAGAAATTCGCAATGGGGGGGCTGTTTTGGGGGTCTGGGGGCGGAGCCCCCAGCGCTCGAAAATTTTGCATTTTTTGCAAAAATAACTTAATTTTAGAGCTATTTTAATAAAAAATTGTGCTTTTAAAACGTGGCATAGAAATTGGCAGCGCAACATGATTCAACTAGTTGCATTAATGGGCTATATGGGAGGTGGCTAAAGATAACATTGCAGTCCTCTTGTTTGCTTGCTGGTAAATTATAAAATCCTATTGTTCAATAAAACTCACACGGAGTAATCTATTTCGTCTATATTTTATAAAGAAAAATAATTGGGGGAGCTAATGGAAAGATATTTGAGAGAAGTGATAGGTAATTAACTAACACTGAATAGTCTCCCTCCCCGCTTATTCCTGAGTTTATAATATACTTGTTGATAAAACCTATGTTTAGCGTTTTTACATTAGCAATGAGATTTGATTGTGTATTTTCGGGCATTTTTTACAGTTTTCATTGATTTGTGACTTTAATTTTTGACAATTAGCCCCCCCCCCTGAATATAAGTTTCAAAAGATGTTTAAAATCACTTTTTAGTCAATTCCAGCGCAAAAAACAGTCTCGAAAGAGCTAAAAACGTAGTATTTTTCTTATTCTGCATTTTGGTTGACAGGCCAATGGGGGGGCTATAGCCCCCCCCCTGGCTACGCTACTGATTCAGTATACATTTCAAAGGAATCTTCTTTTTCAGCAACTTTTTTAGTTGATTCAATAAACTTCCTGTAATTTCCGTGTATAAACTGCAATAGAAACTGGCTACAAATACAGTTACTGAAAATAAGTTAAAAGTTCTTTAAGCTTGTGGGTCAAACATTTCACAATAAAGACATGGTCTGTGATAATGAGGCCCTCTCGTAAAGAGTACTGGCCAATAGTCTCCTACAATTTTGATTTCACAAATTTCTCAAAATTTAACTGATCGGTGGACGAGTCAATAAAGCGTCTACTACTGAAACGATAAACACGGGTTCGATTCCTGGTCCGGTCCAACCAAGACTACAAAAATTAATATTCACAACTTTCCAGCTTGAGGCTCAGTGTAATAAACTCACAAGTATTTTAATTCGTAGCTGCAATTTTACCGGCTTTGAAAGATAATATATAATTCGAAATCTGTAAACACAAATAGAATAACATAAGATAACGCGGTAACTTAAAACAACCCTGCTTTTCTCGTGACTGACTATCACTGAAAAGGCTTAGGGCATAACCACACGGTCAGTTTTTTTCGCACAATTTTTTTGCATTGATTGTGTAAGAGACCACGCTGGAACATATTCACAGCAAGCATGTACATTGCGAAATCTAAAGATTTATTGCAAAAATTTATCAATGAGCGATGCAATGCATAGTAAAGCAAAAAAATTTTTTACGCTTAAATTTTTTAAAATTTGATTGCTTTCAACCAGGGATGTGGAAGCGGTAATTTTTAAATCGCTTCCACCTTTTATCGCTTCCGCTTCTACCGCTTACGCATCCATCACTTGATAACGTAATTTTTGCTGAAAATTTTTTGATCTTATAATTTTTGGGCAAACAGTTTGATCCAGATAAGTCAAAATAAAACAGCTTTGTTATCACCATCTTAAAAAGATCATCTAGAACCAAATTATATAATTGTATTCAGTAGTTTGTCATCGTAAGGATATGCGCATGATCGTAGAATTCGGATTTGGAGTGCCCCTAAAGCAAAAAATCCAATTAATCACAAGGTCGTTATGTTTCAGCTGATGCGACTTTCTCTGAACGTTTACCCAAAAATTTATAATAATGAGCGATTATTTGGGGTCTGAAAACGGATATTGAAGCGCTTTGGACAATAACTTATTTCAATTGCATCTGCGCTGTAAGCGCAAATTTTTACTTGGTTATAATTTGATAGCCTTGGGACGAAAGCTTCCACAGTTGCAAAAATTTTTTTTAATGGATTGTTTGTGCTTTTGGTTGGCTCCAAAATTTTGCCAGCAGCGCGTGTATTTTTAGGACAGCAAAATAAAAAAAACACTGCAAGAATTATGCGGTTATACACAGTACGATATTAGAATAGCTGTAGTCGCAAACGGTACTAGTTTCTTACCAATAATAAGATAAGCATTATAACACATTGTTTAAAAGCCATACAATATTAAACTTAGTTTGAGAGATGTTAGGATGCCCCCCCTGTTTGCTTTTCAAGAACATATTATCGCAGAGAAAGAAATTAAAATGCTAAACTGGAAACTTTGCTTGTGTTGGTGAATGCTGTTTTATTCTAGTATGACCCCCAAAAATGGGTAAAGCCCAATTTAAAAGTATTTTTGACAAATCTTTTAATTTTAGGACTAAAATAGGGATTTTTGAACTCATAATTTGAAAACAAGTTGGCTATATACATGAGTCATCTTTGAGTTGATAGGGGTGGGGGCTGCCCGGATCTAAGAGAACCACAAGCTTTTAAAAATGTTTCTTTGCAAATAATTATCGATCAAACATTCGCTTTTCATCGTATCTTTTTTTTTTTAATTGCACTACATTGAAGTTTTGACGTTCGATATGAATAGCCAAAGTGGAAGCGGAAGCGGTACCCTTTTATTGCTTCCAGCTTCCGCTTCCACGGAAATTTGCCGCTTCCGATTCCGCTTCCACATCCCTCCTTTTAACAAAATCCGAACTAAAAACTTAAAACCTCGATATTTAACAAAACTTGCATTTGAAATCGGAAAACCAAAAATAAGCAGCTTGATTAACTGAAATTAAACTCACATGAAAAATCAATCAAGTGCGCATCCACTGTATGCGTTTTTCTGCACAAAAATTAAACTACATTTCACGCTTGCTGTACATTTTACGATTGGTGGAGAATAAAAGCAAAAAAAAAGTGGTGAATTAATTGACGCTCAACGAAAAGCATTTTAATCTACTTAAAACAGAAATCATGAAAATATTTTTTATCTGGTTAACCGACAAAAGTGTATTCTGGTTATCGGATAACAAATTGCTGCAAATAATTAAATTATACGTATACTTCAACTCCAGTTAAGATAAAATGAAGGTAAAGTTTTGCTCAGGATAATATGGTTCAATGACTTTTCGATTTGTATTAGTTTTATTACGTCTGGATAATTATTCAATTTGCTATTTGGTTCTTATACCAATATCAAAGTATTTTCTGCTGACGGAAATTAAGGTTAAAAAATTGACATACACGACGCTTTTGACTCGGCCATTTTCAAACTAACGAGTGCGAAGTTTCAGATTTTTGCTTATAACTCGAGAACGGTTTGGTCTAGCTACATGAAATTTTGACAGCGGTTTGAGATTAATGAGTTTATATTTTTATCAAATTTCAAGGCAATTAGTCATGTAAGTTTGGTTTTAGGACCCAAAAAACGCCCCATAAGTTTGGCTTAAAATCGGTCTCATTCAAAAACGGCTTAAGAACTGCAAAAAAATTTTACTTTAAGAACTGCAAAAAATATTTATTTGCGTAGACAAAGCAGATGTGTTTATTGATGCAATTTTTATTTCCTAATTTGGCAATTGCAAGTTTTATATCATTGCATGTTTAAAATTTTAATGATTCTAAATTGCTACTAAATTTTGGTTTCCAAATTTTAATTGCAGTTTTATGTCATTGCAGCTTAAATTTGTGTTATTCTTTTCGCCTGATGAGACCTTTGAGCAAGGTCGAAACGCGCCGCGATAATTCATTCGCATTGTATACAATAATAATAAATTGTATAGATGAATAACTTATGCTTCTAAATGCTAGCCGTGAAGATGGCCTAAGTTAATGGTCGAAACACAAAAATCTATAGTTTTAGGTTGACAATCATTGAATAAAAGTTTAATGATTCCTTTTTACTTGGTTATTTGCCTTAAGATACCCTTTCATCCCAACAAACCTACTTTTGGCCGCATTGAATTTTTTTTCTTTTTTTTTTGATTTTATTTTCTTTTTTGTCCGTTTTTTTTTGCCTAAATCTAGTACGCTCTTCTTCTAAACCACAAAACATCGAAATCTAATTTTTTGTGTAAAGTTGTTGAGCTGCACATGCAATTTTTTCTCCCGAAGTTTTTTCGGACCACTCTCTCCGGAAACCCAAATGTGGCCTTAAAAAAGTAAGTTTTCGAACGGCTAAAGCTAGGGCACCAGTTTTTTTGATATCAGTAGATATTCAACACACAAATATTTTGACATAGTTTGGGGGAACCACCCTCCCGAACTTCCGGGGCCCCCCAATGGACCCCCCAAAATCACTTTTTTGAACGGCTTAACCTAGGGTGCCAGTTTTTTTTATATCAATAGGTACAGTATTTAACATACAATTACTTTGACATAGTTAGGGAGTATTACTCTCCCCGGGGACCCCCCCCCCGAATGGACCTCTCTAAAAATCACTTTTTTGCATGGCTTAATCTAGGGTGCCAGTTTTGTTGTTTTGTTTTTTTTGATAACGTAGATATTTAACAGCTGATTATTTTAAAATAGTATGAGGGTACCAGTCGTACCGCCCCCTTGGGGACTACCTGCAAAAATGAACCCCTCAAAAATTAACTTTTTGAACGGCTTAAGCTAGGGCGCCAGTTTTTTTTATGATATCAGCAGATATTTGACAGACAATTATTTTGACATAGATTGAGGGTACCCCCGGACCCCCCAAATAGGTTTCCCTAAACATCACTTTTTTGAATGGCTTAATCTACTAAGGAGTGCTGGTTTTTTTTGTTTGTTTTTTTATAACATTAAATATTTAACAGACAAATATTTTGACATAGTTTGTGGATACCACATCGTCGGAAACCTCCTAAATGGACTCTCCAAAGTCAATTTTTTGAACGATTTAAGTTAGGTCGCTAGTTTTTTTGAAATATGTAGATATTTGCGTTGGTCGTTCAAAGGGGTTGCTCCTCAGCAAGCTCCCATCTAGTTGCGTATGGCGATGGACGCGACAGGGCATTTAAAGTCCATGCTGATTCCTAGAAACGGTTGAGTCGCCTTAATCAAGTGTTGAGAGATTTCGGGTTGGTAAAAAGTAACTTCGGCACATTTCATGATTTCAACATTGTTTTCACTTCTTCGAACGAGTAGTATAGGTCTTTATATTTTCACATAATGCACATACCAGTAATGCCAGGGTGATATAAAGAATCATGCAGAGATTTTAGAAAAAAGGCGGATGCAACTAACGCTAAAATTGCTCGGGAAAACATGTCTGCTGCATCGCTTTTATTGCAGGGTCTATAAACTGCTGAAAAGTCATAAAGTGACAGTTCCAAACGACAGCGTTGTATTTCGTCATTTTTCACTTTAGAAGGATGCTTCAAGTCAAATATGAATGTTAGATTGTTTGGTCGCTGACGAGATTAAAATGCTTTCCTATTATTGGGTGTTGCCATTTTCTTAACGCTTCGACGATCGCACGCGCCTCTTTTTCAATAGCTGAATGTTTTTGCTCAGTTACTGACAGAGCTCTTGTGTGAAAAGCCACGGGGCGACCATTTTGGTTTAGCGTCGTAGCAAAAGCAAAATCCGACGCGTTTGTTTCCACTGTAAATGGATTGGATTAGTCTACCGGATGTAGTGATGCTCGAGCAAGTTGGTTCTTTAATGCAATTAGAGCTTTCCGAGTTTCATCGTCAAGCGGCAGCTTTACTGTTTGCACTAGAGGTTGGATTGTTGAAGAGTGTTTGGGAATCCACTTGACATAATAAACAAATAATCCCCGTATTCTTTGTAGTTCTTTTTTAATCGTAGGCATCGGTAAGTCTTGCAATGCTTTAACACATTGGGGCTCTGGTTTGACTACTCCACCTGTGATTCGATATCCCAGAAGACCAATTTCGATACAGCTGTATTGACTCTTTTTTTCGTTGAATCTGAATTGATCAACTTATACAACCATATTAACCATGCACAAGTAACACATTTTTAATATTGTGATTGTAATTACATTTTATTCACCAAGTTGCCTTGGCGATGAGACTGCGAATGCACCTTTCGGTCTTTGAGTCAAGCTACCACCTGCCCACCTGTCTACCACACACGGCGGAGGCTTCACACTGTCCCTTTAATTGCAGAACATTAAGCAGGGAAGCTGTGTCAGTTAAACACAATGCCATACTTAATTTGATGTTATTGATGCCTATACTTAATTTAATGCCTATAGTAATCAATGCCTATACTTAATTTGTCTGTTAAACACAAGAATGTCAGTTAAACACAATGCCATACTTAATTTGTTTAAACATTGATTTCACCAGGGTACTATGAGAATTATTGATTTTACATTAATACCGAGTATAATAATTGAGACAAGAGAACAGTATGATTGTTACATGTTAGCTTTGGCTTGTTGAACTGGATTGGCTACGAGTTTCGCTGTCTGAAGACCCATTACATTCTTTGTCGGAATAATAAAAAAGAGGAGCAATTTTTTCGTTTTCGACAAAAAGATAATATGATTCATTGACGATTCACCAGGTTGTCTTTATTTTCTTCATTTTGGCTTCTTTGAATTGCGAAAGTAATGATTTCATTTGCACTTGAAACAGTTTAGGCGGATGCTTAGCTACATAGCTATTTTGTCGTTGAAGGTCTTTAGGCATACCTGTCAACATTTGAAAATGCCAAATCGGGAGATTTCCTTACCAACAAATTCAATAGCTGGAAAGTTTTGCCCCCCAGACCTCACTCCTATTTTTACTGCTTGAATAATTACACTGGTGGACATTTTTAAAAAAATTTTATGTTGTGCAATAGGTGTTTCTGGATAATTTGATGGTGCTGATTCCGAATCTGTAGTTAGAATTTTTCTACCACGTAAGGATTTTTCACAAAGTATGAAAACACTTTTTAAGTAAAATAGCGATATTTAACATAAATACGAGTACACGGACATGCAGCTAGCTCGTTTAGCATTGGCATAATCATCAAGAAAGTTACACATCTTTGTCACAAGCCATAAATTTCCTTTTTCTTGCTTTGCGTCCAAGTTCATTGTGTACTAGGCAATCTCGTTTCAGTGACCAACAATAGTCAGCCATCATCGAGCAATCCCATCGTCCCTGGTACCGTGTTTCCATTGTTTTAATGTCCTGGTGAAATCGCTCACCTTGTTCCTCGCTCATGTGGCCTAAATTTGCAGGAAAAAAATCAAGATGGGAATGCAAATAATGGACTTTAACACTCATTCGGCAACCTAGTGTTTGGAAATTGGTTAGCATTTGTTCCACAATCGTTTGGTAATTTGGACTCTTTTTGTTACCAAGACAATTAGACACGACATCTTTATACGACTGCCATGCGTTTTTCTCCGTATCGTTCTTCTTTGTTATGAAGAGTTCATCATTAATCAACATCCTGATTTGTGGACCAATAAAGACACCTTCTTTGACTTTTTCTGCACTCAAATGGGGAAACTTTTCAGATATGTATTTGAAGCATAGGCCTTGTTTATCCAGGGCTTTAACAAACTGTTTCATTAGGCCCAATTTGATATGCAGAGGTGGGAGTATTACTTTGGAAGATTCTACAAGGGCAGGATTGGTTATATTCTTTTGACCAAGTGTTCTTGATACCCTTGTTGGCCATTCACGTTTGACCCAGTGATTCTTTTTATCTCTGCTATCCCATTCGCATAACAAACAAGGAAACTTGGTATATCCAGACTGCTGGCCTTGCAGCATATTTAATACTTTTATATCAACACATACTTTCCATGCATGATCGTGATACTTCAATTTGGTCAACAAAATTTCCTTATTTTCGTAGGATTCTTTCATATGAATGGAATGAGCTAGAGGTATGGATGCAAAAGTGTTTCCGTTATGGAGCAACACTGCTATTAGGCTTCGTTTAGATGAATCAATAAACAAGCGCCAGTCGCTTGGTTCATAAGCAGTGCCTAATTTTTCAATAAGACCTTTGATATCAACACAATAAACCAGATCATCTTCTTTGGTGAAAAATGGAAGATATTCTTTTTCACGATGCTTGTACCAAGAGAATGTGACCTCAGAATCCAGCATATTCCGAAATTTTAGCCTAGAACCAAGAAGAACAGCAGAAACTTTGGGCAAATCCAGGTCTCGTACCAAATCATTTAGTTCCTCTTGACTGAAAAGTCTTGGTCTTTCACCTTCAAAGCATTCATATTCTGATTGGCACTCAGAAGACGACAAATCAGAACTGGTAGTTGAATCTTCAACGTCTATCAAAACTGGAGGAGGAGTTGGTACAGGAACATCTGGCTGGTGAAGAATAGGACGAATAGCGGACGGTAAACTAGGGTACTGAATGTTATGCTTATTCTTCATGTTAAACCCAGAAACATTATAGCTACAAAAGTAGCAATCATTGCCGTGGCCTTTAGGCTCTCTCCACGCCATTGGGACACCGAATGACATAGATTTCTGCTTTCCTTTGCTCTAACGTCTCAGTGAGTCAACACAACTTCGACAAACCTTGTGTGGAGCCCATGTTTTATCTTGGTCCCCAAGCTTAATTCCAAAGTAGGCATAGTAAACATTTTTAACAAAATTTGTGATGTTTTGGCGTTGAGATTTTACAACATATTCTCCTCAAATATAACAAAAAATATTAGGATCATTCGTACAGCTTCTTGATCGTGATGACATAGTATTTACTGTACTGTTCACACAGTAGCCTAAAATTTCCAACTAACTTTATACCACTAGCAATTTTGTTCTTTTTCCTAAACAGAAAGGTTTGCTTTAAGAGTATTAAGTCTACTTTTAGTATCCTCACGAACTGAAGTATTCTATCAGATGCAAAGCTTTGCGAATGACTGCAGTATAATGTCCACAAAACTGTATGATCTGACAAGTAGCTTACTCAGTTTTTTACTGCACGTGTCTACAACTACCAGCAGTTAGTCTATGTACATTACAAATGACGTGGTGCATATAGAGTTTAAAGCAAAGTAGCCAATTAGTAACTGATTTGGGAGTATTGCTAGCAGACTCAATTGATACTTTTGATCATTTTCTACTGCCACACTGAAACGGTCAATAAATCGACTTTGTTCAAGTACTCATGCATAGTAATGGCTATCTATTCTCTTTTCTAACTCTGTTTGCTGATGCTACCTGGGTACAACTGCTCAAGCCTTTGATGCAGTGTGACATCACAATAGCCACCAAATAGTAGACAATGCAGCACAGTATTGAAATGCATGTATGATTAGAGAAATTTATCCAATTAAATCGTAAATTGCGAAAAATCCTGACGTGATGGAGCAAAACGGTTTTCAGAGTTGGAATCAGCGCCCCAAAGTTATCCCGAAATCGTCTTCAAAATTAAAACAATCAAAATCATGTCCACCAGTGTTATTGTTATCTTTTAATTTGGTACACATCACCAAAATTTCAGGTTCTAGCAGTTCTAGCTACTTAAACACAGACTACTTAAATCAAGCAGTGTTTATTTTAGATACGGTATCAGGCATAGGGTATCGAGGATTTTTGATTGGGGGGACCCAAACCACAACTCACCTGCAAGGACGTCATCAGAAATTTTCAAAAGAGGAAGTTTTTTATGGGGCAAAGTTATGGAAAATCTGAAGCCGTAGCCTGTTGGCACTTAACCAGAACTTTGGTAAAGGTAGCGAGCGAAAATGAATAGTTAGAAAGTGCAAATGTCTGACTTAGGAGACGTACTCAAACGTATCACAAACGGGGGTCTGGGGGCGAAGCCCCCAGCCGCCGGTGGCTATGGGGGTCTAGGGGCAAACCCCCAGCCGCTGGGCGATTTTTGTAAGTTTTTGAGAAAAAAAGCTATTTTAATCCCATTGGATCACATTTTGCACATGTTTACAGCCATTTGAAAAAACTAGATTTTTGACATTTGAAAGCCAATCGAAAAAATTTAATTGGTTCAATCCTGCTTTTACTTGCAATTAAAGTCCAAAGTACGTTTAAAATCTTGCATTATGGTGTAAAATTTTAATTGTTAGTGATTTGGTCCATGTAAGGGAAGTTAGACGCATTGCCTCCTAAATATTTTAGCAGTAAATAAAAATTCACTCGAAGATTTTCCTTAGAGACTTTTGTTTTGTCATGAAGTTAATCAGTTGTGGGAATACAGTTAACTCCGTCTGTTGTAATTATGTTTTTTTGGCAACTCTTTTTTTTCCTATGACGCAACGGAAAATAATCAGTCTTTCTCTTTTGGCTGCCAACGTGGCAGGATTACCAACAAAAAAATTCATTTGCGTTAATCGACGACTTTGGTAATTTTTGTGAATTCATTTTGGTAACATACAATAAATTGGAGAACAAGCAATCAATCGAGTAATCTATCAAGCTGGAAAGAAATTGTGGCCCCTCCCGTGACAGATTGGAAGGAGGACTGCCCCAAACTGGTGACCCCGCCGACGACAACTTGATCGTCAGAACACACATAACCGGCATTCGGACCAGTATTTGGATTTGCATTAATTTCAAGAAAATTCCAACTGGACAAAGAACAACAACGATAAAGAACCGGACTCGGTATCGGGGTAGGCCTACTAGCCTAGCAATATTTACTGTTTGTTTAGCTGCAATCCTTTCGATGAATTTTTCAAATTTGGCCTCAACTCCTTTTGGCCGTGGAAGGGGCAGCTGGCCCACTTCGTCTACCTTACTGGGCACACCCCATTTTTCTGCCTTTCGAGACCCGGGTGCGCCAATCAAGCTGCCAAAATTCTATGATGATGACGGCTTGCTATGGTTTAAAGTAGCCGAGGCAATTTTTAACTTTCGTGGCCTGAGTGATGACAAACGTAAATGCGAGCTCCTATTGTCCGCTTTAGACCACAGGCATTTATCGATTTTGGAGTTCCCGTTGGCACACCTAGGAGAGCACCCCTATGACGATTTGAAATCTGCGCTTTTAAGGCACTATGCTCCCACGGAGGAGGAGAAGCTGCATCAGCTTCTGTACCAAACCACGCTTAGTTGTGAGCAGAAACCAAGCGAATCGCTTGGCAAAATGCGCAGTCTCAAGGGTCCAAATGTAGTGCTACCCCCGCGTGTTTTACGCAAACTATTTTTGGATCAAATGCCGTGCGAAACACGAAAAATGTTATCGATGCATGACAGTGAGGATTTAGATGGCTTGGCCGAAATGGCACACCGAATTCATGAAAATGACAGTCTTGTCTCTCGTACTGCTGCCAGTTCAGCAGGCGATTTCTCTCAAGTGATCAAAACGCCTACGACCTTATTATCGTTGGATTCGGTCTCCGATAAATTAAACGATTTGAGCGTGTGTGTTGAGAGGCTGAATGCTACGGTCAGTAACCTTTCTCGATCTCACCCTACTTCACACAACAGCTTTTCACCTCAGCATTTTTCGACTCCTAAAAGAGACGGTGAATTTTTTCGTGGCCCAAGAAACTTTCGTAATTCTTCCCAAAATAACTTTCAGGGTCCAGCTGCTCACGCAACGTATTCGAAAACACACGATCGAAACCAAACTAGCAAGGACGTTTCTTTCAGATCTGAAAACGAGTTTAACAAGCCCAACTCGGATTTGTGTTTCTATCACGCACGTTTTGGCGCTAGCGCCCGTTCTTGCAGGCAACCGTGCAACTGGCGTGGCTCGCGGAGAAGTCTGTTTCGCAACTCTAGGGACAAGCCAGTTGGTTTGATTGATGCTAATTTAGGTGTGTGGATGGTAAAAGACCCTAACACTTTGGTAAACTTTATGGTAGATACGGCAGTGCGGTCTCACTTTTGCCTTATTCCCGTTCTGCAGGCGACAACAGATCACCAGGTCACATGACGGCGGCTAATGGCACTTTAGTTCCGACCTACGAGACTATCCCGTTAACGGTAACTTTTGGTTTGCGCAAGAGTTTTAAATGGAACTTTTTACGAGCTGGTGTAAGTTGTGCTATTTTAGGACTTGACTTTTTGACTCACTTTGGTTTTGTTTTGGACTTAGCAAATAAAACGTTGCACCTCCCATGTCATAATAAGGTTGATGCTAAGCTCACTCGCCCTCGTTGTGGTAGTGCAATTAAGGAACCCGACGTTTCGATCGCTGAAGCTGTTGAGCGTGTTGACAATAGTTTTTCATCAGAGGATGAGGCATCGCAAAGAGATGTTGTTTTGGACCATAAGTCCTGTCCCGAACTGCCAGCTAACTTTGTTGAAAATAGCCTAGTTAATGATTGCAGTTTTGACTCGATTGATAGGCTTTGCACCTTTTACTGTGATGTGTTTGATGTTGACAATTTTAAAAAACCGACTAAGTATAGGACTCAGCATCATACACGCACCTCCGGCGCACCATGTGTTGCTAAAGTTCGAAAATTAAGCCCAGAAAAGTTGGAGATCTTACGCACGGAGTTGGATAAGCTACTTCAATTGGGAATCATTCACAGAAGCGAGAGCGAATGGGCTAGCCCTGTGCATCTAGCCCAGAAAAAAGGCGGCAGCTGGAGAATTACTGGAGACTTTTGTCAACTAAACCGCCAAACCATATCATACCGCTACTCCATTCCCTTTTATCTGACTTTGTCGGTGATATGGAAGGTTCAACCGTTTTTTCAAGCGTTGACCTGTACAATGGTTACCATGTAGTGGAAATCGCCCCTGAAGATCAATGCAAAACGAGTATCATTACGCCGTTGGGCAACTTTGCATTTCGACGCCTCCCCATGGGAATCTCTTGTGCAGCCAACTCTTTTCAACGTTTCATGCATGAAGTTGTTCAAGGAATTTCTAATGTCTTTTGCTTCATTGACGATCTCCTGATCTTCAGTCGGAACGAGAAGAAGCATTTCCGACACCTACAATTGGTCTTTGAACGCCTATCCCAATACGGCTTAATCTTGAATCGCGACAAATGCATTTTCAAAGTCCCTGAAATTGACGTTTTAGGACACAGGATTAGTCACAAAGGAGTGCTACCTCTGGTTCAAAAAGTTGAAGCTATTCAGAATTTCCCCATGCCTAAAACCATGCGACAACTGCGAAAATTTTTGGGGATGATCAACTTCTACCGACGTTTCATCCCACAGGCTGGAGCAATATTGCACCCCTTGGAACGGCTTCTTTTCCCACAGAAGAACAGCAAGAAAAGCATCCCGTGGTCAGAGGAAAGTATTGATGCTTTTGAGTCCTCTAGACACATTTTGGCAAATGTTACTAGTTTAGCTTTTCCGATTAAAGGAGGAGAAACTATTTTGACTTGTGACGCTTCGGATGGAGCTGTTGGGGCCGCTCTTAATCAAGCTGTGAGTGGGGAGTTGACACCGATTGGTTTCTTTTCAAAGTCGTTGAACGCTACACAAAAAAATTATCCTACTTTTGATAGGGAATTGTTGGCTATATTCCTAGCGATAAAACATTTTCTGTATTTTCTAAAAGGACGCGATTTTGTGATTGAAACGGACCATTCCGCTTTAGTTTTTGCTCTGAGGTCTAACCATAGGGAGTATTCTGGTAGGCGATTGGGACAGCTGCAATTCATTTCTGAATTTACGTCAAATATTCGCCACATTGAGGGAAAGCAAAATGTGGTTGCGGACTGCTTGAGTCGACCCCCTGACATTGGCGCTGTGTTTGGTGACTTCCAGACGGTACATTTGCTCGAGATTGCTGCTGAGCAACAGACTGATTCAGAAATAAGTGATATGATCAGGGATAAAACTCATTCCTTGTGTTTGGAGAAGGTCACTATCCCTTGCTCTAGTGAATGCATATGGGTAGACAAATCTTGTAATGCACCTCGAATTCTAGTTCCGCAAAAGCTGCGCTTACGCATTTTTGACGAAGTTCATTCTTTAGCGCATCCTGGTGTGAAAGCGACCAGAGAGTTGATTGCTCAGCGATTCGTATGGAAGGGAATGCGAAAAGATGTGGCAAAGTTTGTTAGAACCTGCATTCCTTGCCAGCAGTCTAAGATTGTTCGCCACAATAAAACCCCTTTACAAAGGTTTAAAACTCCTGACGCTAGATTTTCCCACATACATTGCGACATTGTAGGCCCATTGGTTGAGTGTAACGGTTTTTCGTATTTGATGACCTTCATTGACAGGTTTACGAGGCACGTAGAAGTAGCGCCCCTTAAGGGCACGAGCGCCAAAGAAAGTGCTGACGTATTTTTGCACACTTGGGCTGCCAGATTTGGTTGCCCAACTGAGTTAACTTGTGATCGCGGAGTTCAGTTTACTTCGCACTTGTGGAATGAATTGTGCAGTTTTTTGGGTTGTAAACTAAACCACACTTGTGCGTATAGACCCCAAGCTAACGGATTTTGTGAGAGAGTGCACAGAACTTTGAAGGCGGCTTTTAAAGCCCAAAGAGAGCCGCACAGGTGGTTTTTTAACCTGCCTTGGGTTTTACTCGCTCTGCGATCTGCCCCTAAAAGTGACCATGGATTTTCTTCGGCGGAATTGACATTTGGCACTACCCTGCGACTGCCTGGTCAGTTTTTTGAGTCGCCTAAATCAGTCTGTGAGACGATATATGTAAAAGAGCTTAACTCCTTAATGTCGTCTTTGAAAGCTCCGCCGACGAGTTATCACACCCAACGCGACACTTATGTTGAAAAAGCATTGGCGACGTGTGATCATGTTTTTGTACGCGATGAAACGAGTGGTGGATTTCACAGAGCGTACAAAGGACCATTTCGTGTAGTGTCGAAACGTGCCAAGTTTTTCACCCTAGACCTTGGCAACAGCATTGACACGGTGAGCGTTGATAGATTGAAAGCCGCTAATTTGTTAGAAAACGTAACCGACGACGATTGTTTGGACTGTACATTCAATGGCAATGTAGCTTGCGAGTCCTCTAATCTTGTGGAGTTTGCAGCAGCGTCGTTTGATGAGCAACCTGCTCCTGTTTTTCGCAATAGGCTGGGTAGGATAATTCGCATGCCCGCCTGTTTTGACGATTTTGTCCCTTTGTAAAGCTAAACAGTTCCTTTACGGTTAATTTGATGCTTTAGTTTGTTTTCATGAGTTTTTTTGTTGGATACAAGCGCCCGTTCGTTTCGGAGGATTTACAGCCTTGTCACGCCTGCGTTATTGTTCATTGCTTTGTTTTTCCTTGTTGCTGCTTGGATAATTTCAGTTTTGCTCAGAGAGTCGAACCACGGCTAGGATGTTTTAGAATTTTTTCTCGGGTTTTCGGCGTTGTTTTTCATGGGTGGACGACTGATCACCGTCCACAGCTCTGGGTCACGCACCCCAGACTCTATCGGAGACCTCGCCGATTTTTTTTTATTGGGTGTACGGTTGCTGAGTTCCAAAATTATTCTCTATTTAATCCTTCCTTCTGAGTTTCAGCTATTCTACCGCTGTTACTGTTCTTTATACTCCACTTTTCTGTTTGAAACCTTGTGGCTGGATACATTTTTGTGGGTGTCTGTGACGTGCTTGGTGTAGCCTTGTTTTGGCTCAGCAGTTTTTTGCTGAGATCGGTTTCGCTTTTGGTATTTTTTTTTGTAATCTCACCTTTTTCTTTTTTTTTTCTTAGCTAAACTTGGTGAGGGGTCGGTCCCTAGCTGCTCTCCGTTTTGCATCTGAAACTCCAAAATAGGACACCTTTTCTTCACCATCCCAGGATTTTTTTTTTATTTCAGTTTTGGGAGCAGACTCCGTTTTTGCTCTATACCAAATTATTTCAGCAATGTGTTGCTATAAATTTTTTTTGTCCCTCGCTCGCAGCCACTGACGCCTGAGCCGGAAATATGCAATCCTTTGTGGACTTTGGAACAAGAACTGTCTTACAAGATTACTTCTTCGACCATCCATTGGATATTTTTTTTAACTTTTCTTTTTTTGTCCCCAGCCTAAAGCGGAGGCTGATTCTTTTATTTGTGCCAGTTTTCTTGTTGTATCATTTGCTTGTTTCAATGCTCCGCTGTGATTACATTAGTTCGTTTCTCTGTCATAAGTTTTTTTTTTGTATTCCCACAGATTCGTCATTCAGGCTTCAGTCGATTTTACCAATCGTCCGATGCCTTGGTGGGGGTATTGTGGGAATACAGTTAACTCCGTCTGTTGTAATTATGTTTTTTTTGGCAACTCTATTTTTTTCTATGACGCAACGGAAAATAATCAGTCTTTCTCTTTTGGCTGCCAACGTGGCAGGATAAGCAACAAAAAAATTCATTTGCGTTAATCGACGACTTTGGTAATTTTTGTGAATTCATTTTGGTAACATACAATAAATTGGAGAACAAGCAATCAATCGAGTAATCTATCAAGCTGGAAAGAAATTGTGGCCCCTCCCGTGACAGGCTGGAAGGAGGACCGCCACACAGTTGTAGGAGTACATGTGCGGCCAGGGGGCCCAGGCCCCCTCAATTGAAATTTAATAATTTGTTTAATGAGCATTTTTCCTAGCTAAAACAGTTTGTGCGTGAAAACTGGCAAGGTGAAGGTGAATCGTCATTGAAAAATGGTACAATACATGGTTACGCTTACTAAACATGTTATTCCCGTGCTGGATTTACATTGCGCGGGGCCTCTGGCACTTATGGGATTTTTGCAACATCTTTCTGCCAAATATAAGTAAAGATTAAAAAAGTCCTTCTATCTGAGCGCGGGGCTTTGGCACTGTACCACGTGCCAAATACGGCGCTGGTTATTGCATTACGTTCATAAAAAGTTTAGCTGAGGGCCTGAGGTAGCAACTTTTAGGACAAAAACCCTTGATTTCACCCTGGTTATACGTTTAAATTGGTTGGAAAAAAATTGAATTAAGGGGATGCGCCGGGCCCCCTGGTCGTCAGTATTACATATTGTTAATTACTGTTGTACGTGTCTACTGTTGTACGCAAAGATGCTAAAAGAAACTGAAAATGAAGAAACCAGGCTTTTTTGTCAAATTTTTGTCATTAGTGGCATTTTGATTGAGGGGGCCCGGGCTCCTTGGGCCAACCCCTGGCTACGCCTATGATTTTGAGATAAGATCGCGCCCTTAAGTTCTTTCTTTAAAAAAAATATTTAAAGCAAAATTAAAATAACTTTTTTCTGAAACATGGAAGACTCGAGTCAAGTCACTTGACAGTTTTTTGAAACCTCAAAGAATAGCATGATATTGTTATGACAAGGACACGTGGTCGTCGTTGTTATTACTTACTTTTGTACGCGTAAATCCTAAATTAAAGAAACTGCAATACCAGACAAGTACAGCATACTGGCTATGCTTTCATCATAATATATATCATTGGTAGTATTTCAATTGGGGGGTTTGCATTAACGCCTGTGTTATAGCATTAAGTTCATAACGCCAGACGAGGGCGTGGGGTTGCAACTTTTAGGACAAAACTCTTAGATTTCTCGCAGGATTTGCAGATAAATTGTAAAAAATTTGAATTAAGTGGCCGTTATTCCGGGACCCTTGGTCGTCAGTCAGGGGCCCCGGGGGCCCTGGTTGTCAGTTAGGAGCCCGGGGGTTTCTAGTTGTCGGTTAGGGGCCCCCTGGTTGTAATTAGGGGCTCTGGGGCTCCCTGGTCGTCAGTTACGGGCTCCGGGGCCCCTGATTATTAGTTAGGGGCCCTGGGGCCCCTGGTCGTTAGTTAGGGGCCCTGGGGGCCCCCTGGTTGTCAGTTAGGGACCCTGGAGCCTCCTGGTTGTCAGTTAGGGGCTCTGCGACCCCCTGGTTGTTAGGTAAGGCCCTGGGGACCCTTGGTCAACCAGGGGCCCGGAGCACCCTGGTTGTCGGTTAGGGGCCCTGGGCCCCCGGGTCATTAGTTAGGGGCCCTGGGGCCCCGTAGTGGTCAGTTAGTGGCCCCGTGACCCCCTGGTTGTCGGTTAGGGGCCCCGGAGCCTCTTGGTTGTAAATTAGGGTCCCTGGGGTTTTCTGGTCGTAAATTAGGGTTCATGGGGCTCCCTGGTTGTCGGTTAGGAGCCCTGAGGCCTCCTAGTCGTGAGTTAGCGGCCCCAGGGCCCTCTGGTTGTTAGTTGGGGGACCCTTGGCCTCCTGGTTATCGGTTATGGGCTCCGGGGCCCTCTGGTTGTTAGTTATGACTCTGGGGCCCCTGGTCGTCAGTTAGGGTCCCCGGGGGCCCCCTGTTTATCAGTAAAAGGCCCCTGGTTGTCGGTTAGGGGCCCTGGGGCCCCTTGGTCGTTAGTTATGGGCCCTAGGACCCCTAGTTGTCAGTTTGGGGCCCTGAGTCCCCCTGGTTCTCGGTTAAGGGCCCCAGGGGCCCCTGGTTGTTAGTTTGGGGCTGCCACGTCGGCATTAGTATTATACAGGGTGGGCCGTAAATAACGCACCAAAGCATATTAAACAATATTGATAATAATAACACACGTTTTTATTAAAGAAAGACTTAACAAATGAACAGAGAAACACGTACACGCTGGTACAATCACAAATGCTCAAAATGCTCGGCCCACCCTTTTGTTATAATTATCAGAATTGTTTTATATGCTTTGGTGCGTTATTTACGGCCCACCCTGTAGTTAATCACTGTAATGCGTAATTACTGAAAAAACTGCAACTAAACATTGCTAGCCTATGTTGTCATAATTTTTTATCATTGGTGGTATTTTAATTGGGGGGGCCCTGCACCCTCCCCCCCTGGCTACACCAGGTAATCGGTAACATTAGTACTGTTTGATACAATTCACTGACACACGGCATAAAAATTCATGCTACATTCAGCGCAGCAGACGCTTTCCAAAAAATAATCAAGGATAAAAGTGAAATATCATTCAACCACGTCTACTTTAACCAGATCCGTAGCCCCCCCTCCCCCCCAAAAAAATTTTGCACCCAGACCTAGACAAAATCAGTTGTACGTGTATAGTGGTATATTAATTAGCGCCACCTCTTAACTAGCTATTGCCCTTTCCCCACCCTTTCTTTGAGCATTTGATTCTATTTGCGGGCCTGACTTTAACTTTTGTGGGCTTGATTATATTTGTATGTGGCTTTTTGGCAGCATTCAACTCTACTTTGAAAGGTTTTAAGCCAGCTGCACTGCGGTCACAACTTGATATGCAACTTAAAAGCGCGCACACAGTGTCATTGTGCAAACTGGTTCTGTTTTCGGCTACAATCTTCTGCACCATGGAAAAGGTTCTTTCGCTATTTGCGTTTGAGTGAGGTATGCACTATAAGAGCAATTTTATTAATGCAGCAAGATTGCTGAAAATTCGTTCACCGGCTATTTTTTCCGCCTTATAATTTTTTTTATAAAGCCCCAAAACTTGTCCACTTGTAGAACTTTAGGCATTTCAGCGTCATCCTGCAATTGGTACTCTAGAAACTCATCACGAAGGGTATCTTCTACAAGCCAAGTCGAGGAAATGATTGGGACAACCTCACAACTGTCATAGATAGAATTTATGTCAAAAGTTATAAACGAACTGAAGACATATTTTTTCTGTTCATGTAAAGTTTTGAATAGACTACTCCGATTTTAAAATATTTTATATTTTTACAGCAATCCCAGTCTTTGTAGACTCGACCATAATAATATTAGTTCAACAAATTTTAAGTCGCCCTTTTTCTGGTGGTAGGCCTACAATTTGAATTTTTTAAATTCTTTCTTCTCTTATCTTTGATGATTTGTAAAGTTTTTGTCTTTCCAGCTTCATATTTTTTTGCGAGCTCCCTGTCTGGAAACATGTCGCTAACGCGATGTCGCTGACGATTTTCGAAAATTCATCTCAAATGCTAAACGGCAAGTTATTCTTCACCATGAACATCGCAAGTTTTGTTTCCGCCTAAATAAGCTTATCGCTTTCGTCTGGTCCCTTTACCATAAAGCTGGTTATCCTTTGATTTCGTTTTTCGGCTGCAATGCTTATTTTATGATATTTGGAGATGACGTGTTCGTTACGTCATTCTTCCCTCCTCGAGCTATGCTAATCTCTATTTTGTAAGAATTACATTTAGCGTATTCATCTCTTTTATGGCTTTTACTTATGAAAGCATAATCTTGCTTGTACTTGCAGCTATACTTTTTTTTTACCCGCCTCTTCTTGCAACTCCCTCTGACCATCTCCCTTGCGTTTATTAGTACAAGCACTTTCTTCGACAGACGCCATTAAAAGAGCTCAGCTTTTCACAGCTGCAGTGACCTACAATGATCGGTTTTGAGCATGCCATTGTTATTTGTTACGTCATCAATGCTTAACAATTCGAATTGTTGTTAACGGTTATGCGAAAGCAAGATCACACATTAATTTTCAAATCAAAACTCTTGAAAAATATAAAACCAGTCAAAGTAGGAGTCGAAGTGTATTCTTTCCCTTTCAGAAAAAAAAGATTCGCGAACAAAATTGATTAATTTTCAAAAAATCGATTAATTTTTTAATTCGAACAATCTTGAGCTATATCATGATACATAGGCGTAGCCAGGGGGGGAGGGGCAGGGTGTCCCCCCTCCATTTGAAATACTACCAATAATAAAAATGTCACAAAAAATACTATTATTTCTTCAGTTTCAGATTCTTTTAGCATCTTCGCGTACAATAGTACACGCGTACTGCAGTAATTACAAAATCATATTGATCCAGAGGGCCCGTATCCCCTCAATTTAATTTTACCAACCAATTCAAATGGTCGCCAACAATAATATTTAAATAGCCCCCAATTTAAATTGGCCCCCAACAATAATATTGATGTAGGAGGCCCGGGCCTCTTCAATTTGATTTTTGCCAACCACTTTTAAATGGGCCCCCTGCAATAATATTTAAATGGTCACCAATTTAAATGGGCCCCCAACAATAATATTGATCCAGGGGGCCCGACTCCCTTCAATTTAATGTTTGCAAACCAATTTAAACGTACAACCCGAGTGAAATTACGAGTTTTTGTCCTAAAAGTTGCTAACTGAGACCCTCATCTAACCTTTTTATGAACGTAATGCAATAACCATTAACCAAGGAAGGATTCAACATATGGCACAGTGCTAGGGGCGCCGCGCTCAGATAAGACTTTTTTTTGGTCTTCACCTGTATTTGGCAGGAAAATATTGCGAAAATCTTAAAGTGTCAGAGGCTCAACTCAATGTAAATCCGGCCCGGGCAATAACATGGTTTTAGGCGTAACTATCTATTGTACATTTTTCAATAACAATTCACCTCCACCTCGTCAGTTTTTATGCTCTAAAATACTTTTGAAAAAAATTAGCTACAGTGAGAGGAAGGCTCATTGAAAAAAGTTTTGAATGGAGAGGGTCTGGGATCCCTGGCCGTATATGTACTTCTATAACTGGTTGTTTTCAAGACAAAACAATAATCTCCAAGGAAAATATTCAACTGGATTGGTATTTACTACTAAAGTATTGTAGGAGGCAGTGCACTTTACTTCCCCCTACCTGGGCCAAATCACTTACAAAATTTAACCCCAAAATGCACAATTTTAAACGTGTTTTGAACTTAAAGGGGCATTGAAGTCTAATTTTTGAGCTTTAACACCAAATTTATAAAAAATAATTGATTAGCAACGTTTTTGTACCGTGTTTTCATTGTTTGAGGTTAAATAGCTTCAAGGGAAAAGATTTTGAAATAAGGGAAAAAATTTTGCAGGGGCAACACTTCATCAAATTTGCATAAGCGATTTCAAAACCAACTTTGCCAAATTATAGGTCTGGGAGTGACGATGTGCCTTTGGCAGGTTTTCTGCTGTGGCTTCGGTACTTAGATGAGTTTTTAAAAGTGGAATTCATCTTAGTAGTTTATATTTGCATCTTTTAGCACGACCATATTTGATTTAGTGTACTTCAAAGAAAAAATGAAAAGTAGGCATATTTTTGGCCTAGTTGTTCTTTGTAATTATTAGGGTAAACCAACCTGTATAAATTGCTGTAGGTTAGACTAGACTTTACTGCTTTTTATAATTTCTTAATAGCCTAGGCTTACATGCCGTAAGTAATGATTAATGGCATCATTAATAGGCTAGATTAATGTCAGCTAGCGTGTAGTAGCCCTAGTAACAGTAACAGCGACACCAAAGGTAGACAAATTTTTAAAAAAGTGAAAGAAATTCTACGAAATAAGGTAAAATATAAATGCAATAATCTTTTGATGAAGTAATCGTAGAATTCTGAAGTTGAGCTCAAAAATTATTTTAAGAATACAAATTTTGTTTCAAATGCAATAAATCAATATAACTTAGGCTTCAATGCCCCTTTAAACTGTAAGCAAAAGAAAGACCGAACAACTTAATTTTTTCAATTGGCTTTCAAATGTTAAAAATCTAGTAGTTTTAAATGGCTTTGAATACGTGCGAAATGTAATCCAATAGTATTAAAATAGCCTTTTTTCCAAAAAATTACGAAAAATCGCCCAGCGGCTGGAAGCTTCGCCCCCAGACCAACATAGCCTCTGGCGATTGGGGGCTCGGCCCCCAGACCCCCGTCTGTGATACGATTGAACTACAGTACACTTCTTTACTCAAACACGTCTCCCAATTTAGACATTTTCGCGTTTTAACTATTGGTTTAAGCCCTCTCCATAAACGAGTTCCTAGTTACGTGCCAACACCAGGCCACGGCTTCTGACTTCCATTCCACGATATCTTTGCCCTCACAAAAAAACTTCTTTCGGAATTTCTGATGACGTCATTGCATGTAATTTGGGCTACGCCTATGTCTTGATGTCGGGAGATTTTTCGTTGAGATCGGGTGATCGCGAGAAATCGTCAAAATAGGGAGTTTCCCGACGAAATCGGGAGAGCTGGCAGGTATGCTTTAAGAATTTGCACGCAGATAAGATTTTTTGTTTTTCAAAGACATTGCTTAGTTTAACTATTATCGGTCGAATCAATACTTTACCTTGCTTCGATATTGGTCTCTGCGAAAGTTGACGTATGTCGATGATATTAAAGTCTTGTTGATTTAAACTCCGTCTTTCCTAGAGAAAATTTTTTAATGTCACCAAGGTAGTTTCTTTCTTTTCCCAAACTTTGTTTTCATTAGACCTGTGTAATAACTAGTTTAGCCTCTTGCTGTAAGCCTTATTTGCTAATTCTTGACATTTGGCGGCGTACTGGGATTGCACAAGATGTGCTAACCTCTTTTTTAAGATCGTCAATAACTTGCTCTGTCGCCTTGGTTTTCACTTCCATATCCAGTTTACTGCATATTTTTTAAGTATATTAAATTTTGATGAGAACTTTTTGTTTAATTTTTTGAATTTGGCTTGGAATATTCTAATTTATTGTTGATACTATTGAACCTGTCTTCAAATTTCTTGCTAATACTATCGAGCATACGGATAACAATGTCTAGTTTTGCTTCATTTGATGAGTGGTTGCTTGACTCGATAACCTTACGGTCTTTCGCAACTTCCCTGTCGCCTTCTTAAACGAATGCTGATTGAAAATTCTTTTTCGTGCTATTACTAAGCGATGAAATGACTTTGTCTTTTCTTGTCTTGTCTTCAGACATATTATTTGACTTGCTCATCTTCTTTTAAGTTTTTCGGTTATTGAATGGAAATAGCTCCAGTTTTACTTCAAAAATATTATCTGGCTTGACAGCTCAGGCACTGAGTTTTTCAAAGCGCTCGAATAAATCATCACCAATGACAACATCAGACACAGAATCATGAATAATGAAAAATTCTTCTTGTTTGTAGGCATGTTGCAAAAATTGCAGCTTCACATTGCAAATACCACGAATCTCAGTTTTTAATGGCATATTAGCCATCTAGCGACGAACTGCAAGGAAGTATAATTAACATGATTTTGATCAACAAACAATTTGCTGAGATAGCTGTTTGTACTGCCGGTATCAATTAAAGCACGTGAACAATGGATTAACTTCAACATTCGTGATTACATGTTTAGGAAAAGATGACTGTATCGTGAATTATGACGACGAACAAGGTAATTTACACATCCAGTGGTCACATTTTTACGACTCATGCAGCATTTGATAAGGAGCCCAATTTTGCCACAATAATCACACTTCTCGTCCCTGTCTGGACACTTGGTGCGGCGGTGCCAAACACGACCTCCACAAAAATAACACATAAAACTCAGCTTTTAAAATATTTTATTTTGACGAGCAACAGCAGCGGCTGAGCTGGAGGGTTCATCACTATCAACGGCAGATCGATTTGTTTGCACTTGAGCCGAGTTTACCACGTGCAAGAAATATGTTTCGGAAGTTTGCTTGGCAAGTTCAAGTGCGCTGGCTTTTTCGTACGCTTGAGTAAACGACTGTGTCTGATTTTCTAAGAAACATGTACGAATAAAAGCCCATTTACTCGTAACGCAAATTCATCTTAAACCACGACTTAGCCCATTTACTCGGAATTTAAATCGTGGTCGCGTCAGAGTAGAAGACTATAAAAATTATTATTCACAACTTTCCTGCTTGAGGTTCAGCAAGAAAATAAGTGCGAAGCATCTACAGAGTGTGATAGACATGTGGGCAGGTGACAACTTGACTCGAAGACTGAAACGTCCCGGTGCTGTTTCCTGACCAGGGCAACTTAATGAATAAACATGTAATTACAATTTCCTTTTAAACTATTGGCGTATACAGCAATTTTTGAGACAAAATTAAAAAACATTAAGCTGTAATTTTTTTTGTTTCTTAAAAAATATAAAATTTATTCGTTTACGCACATCTGAGAAGGCGATTGACTTGAACGACAACTTTCGTTTTACGCATTGAACAAGTTAATTTAACAAATTTTAAAATTTGATAGACGGACCACAACAAAAGCCACCAATTTTTATTCCTGGTGAAACTGAAAGACTTATTCGGTAAAGATTTTAAGATTGAAGGTAAGTGATGTATGTACAGTGCCCAAAATGATAATTTCATAAAGTAACAAATAACAGAAAAACGAAAATAAACTTGCTATATGGTTTTTAGAGATATGTCCACATATTTACCTACCCATTTTAACTGCCAATGCCAAACAAATAATTTTGCTACAACCATATCGATTTGTTGATTAAATGCAATTTAGGATTATAAACTATTGCAGATACTTGATTCTAAAATTACTCCACTAAAATAGTTCTATGTTAAAGGTAAAAGAATTTGCTTTCAGTGATGTGGAAATTATTTGATCATTGAATTTTGACGAGTAAAATGAAATCTGGTTTCAAACTATGCTTTGCCGCTATGAAATCACTCATTATTTTCTGTGCTCAGCATTATGGTGACAGAAGAGTCTCTATTCTTGCTCAAGACCGCTCTCGTTCTCATCTATCTATCCTTCAAGCCACTTTCATCGCAACCTCCAGCCAGCCCTTTGCTGTCCAGAGTTGTAAACGGGCCAACAAGTGCGAGCACGAACCCAAAAAGTGACTTGAAGTCAAAACCAGGCCCAGAAAAGATCAAAAAAATTAATAGATTTAAAAATATGTTCGGTTATTGCTCGTATTCAAACTACAGTGATCCCTCGCTATATCGCTCCTCACCTATCGCGGCTTCGCTGTTTCGCGGAATTTTTTGCAGTGCTTTTTGCAGTGAATTCTGATGAATTTAGGGGCGTTACTGTTGTCTAGAAGTTCATTACAATAAAAAAATATTGTTTTACAACAACGTTCTTTAAACTATTGTAGTTATTTGTAAGAAAACGTTAATATTTCTATTTCTTAAACACATTTTGGGCCTGAAAAGAGGTTTTATTGTTTGTTTCATTCTGCAGTACAGTATTGCTTTGTAAAATAACAGTAAAAAATAAACCTAACTACTTCGCGGATTTCACCTATCGCGGGTTATTTGTGGAACGTATCCCCCGCGATAAACGAGGGTTCACTGTACTCATTCTGATAAAATGTGACGTAATAATAATTGTGAAATAATACTCGCATTGATGCTTCTTTAAAGTCGTCATTCAGTGTTGCAAAATGATTTGAATCATGCTTTGATAGCATCTAAAAGGCAAAAACACAAGTCAAGTATCTACATCAAGCGCGACATTTTGTCAATATTAACCAGAACTCGACTAGACAAGCCCGGCCCGACTTACAACTCTGCTGCAGTCAAAAAGAATTCAAGCGTAGTTTGAAGATTTTGCACTAATCCTGCTCTCTAATTAGTCTTTTCCAATCAATTACGGCTCGGCTATTTTCTGTAAATATCAATTCTTTTTATGCGCCCTCTATTTGCTGCTCTCACGCTTTGGCGACTTTGGCTGCGAATTATGCATTTTTCAGTTTCTGAGTCTCCGCGCAGTCTCAACGCAGTCTCAGCGCAGTCGCAGTGAGTCTCAACGCATTCGCAGTGGAGTCGCCAACAAGCAAAAAATTTCAACTTGTTCAAAAAATATTCAATTCGCAGCGCAGTCTACGTGAAGTCGCACTGGAGTCTTTGTGGGTTCGCAGTGCATTTGCCATCAAATTGACAGAGGCTGCGCTGCGACCCCACGGAGACTCCAGTGCGACTCTGGCGAATGCACGGAGTTCGCGCTGCGAATCATATCAAGTTAAACGGCAATGACGTAGTTATTATTGTTTTGTAATAAATTTCATTTTGCAAAATAATTCGTGGCGAAAAGGTAATGGTAAAATAAATTATTCCGAGAATGTCAGCTATTATAGGCAAAGGTAGAGCGTAAAACTGAAATATTCTTGCCTGAAGCTAATGAAACTATTAAAATATGGACGAAAATTAACAAAGTAGATAAAATACAATTTCGGCAAACTTTTAAACTACACTTAAATACGGAATTGGAAAGCATAAAAACTTGGTTTTTTAATCGTCAGAGTCAATATCTATATCTTCCATCATTTTGAAAGTTTTAGAAATTTTGAAATTTGCTTTTACATTTACTTTTAAAGTTCAGGGATCGGGGCGGTTGACAACGTAAATGTCAACTACAGTACGTCTGCTTTAATGATTGATTGATTGATTGGTGCATCTTTATCCTCTATCTTTATCTTTATCCTCTATTTATCCATCTTTATCCTTTATCCATAATATGGGGTTATGTTTGGATCAGATGCAGTGTGTCTGAAACTGGGGTTTGCTTTTTGATTCTGGCAGTACAGTCACTACTTAGACAATGTAGAGCTGGTGATACGCTGGATAACTGATTGCTGGTATCCATTTCAACTGATGGGTGACTACTTGTGTTTTTATACCAGAGTTGTAAGTCGGGCCGGGCTTTTCCGGTCGGGTTCGGGTTCGGGCCTAAAGTTGACAAAATTTTCGGGCTTATTTCGGGCCTGAAACATACTTTTTGTCTTAAGTGCACAAAAATAATTAAAATAACCTCCAAAATTGCTAGATTTTTCAGACTTAACCTAACTTTCGGGCTTTTTCGGGCATGATTTGGGCTTCAAAATGCTTTCGGGTTTGGGCTTATATTTTCGGGCCGTGTTCGGGCCTGAACTAGTCGGCCCGTTTACAACTCTGTTTTATACTAATGACTTGACTTTCTCATTCTTTTTAATCAAACGTTAAGTTGTGGCTGACGGCATTAGGATGTAAATGGTTTGTAATTGAATGAATGAGTGTTGTTTGGTTAGATTTGTAATAATGCAATTACAAAACTTGTAGTTTCAGTAGAGAACTTCTTTCAGTAACCTTATTTTAAAACCACTCAAAAACACCACTCTGTCTATCTTACTACAAGGCTACTACAAGCGAGGCTAGTTTCATTGTTCCATTATACTAAATTGAACTTCTAATTTAATTTACTATATCTTATTGCTAGGAATTGTCTGAGCCGTAAAATGCCAGTCTAGCCGGAAACAGAGGAAGTCCAACTTGTATGTTCAAAAAATGTATTTATTTTCAGTTAATTTTGTTCTATTACTGAGTTTTCTATAAAGTTCTATTACTGATTATTACTGCATTTTTAGTTTTTCCATGAAGGCGCTCAGTATAACGCCGAAAACACTCGAGTTCAATTAAAATACAAAGTTAGTCTTTAGCAGTGCTGGGCACTTCCGCAAAGCGGTCCGCAAATTTGCTGACTTAAGGTTTTGGTTTGCGGATTTGCTAACCGATTCGCAAATATTTGCGGTAAAAAAAATTGAAATCTTTCTCAAATCCGCAAATCAACAACATCGCTGGGGTCGTTTTTTTGCAATTTCCAAAAAAATACGTTTTTACGATTCAATGTATCGACAGGTTTGGGTGAATGTATTTATAAACTACAACATCCCCTCACAAGTTCCTCTACAGTGGAACAGTTACTTTCCTGGGTACTGCTATTGTTACAGCAAAATGAGTTATCTTAACGTCAAGTAACTTCCAACGGCTTGTTTTTCTAAAAGAAAACTTAGACTTTTTGAAGTGGCAAATGGGTTGCACAAGAGAACTCCAATGATATGCCCAGCTCGTCTAATAAATAGACTGCAGGCCTACAAACATTTTCAATCTTAGTTTTATCTCTTTAGTCGTTTTGTTTTTAGTTTCATTAATCATGTTCTTGAACTGCATACTTAGCATTACTGCCCGCTTTGGAACATTGGAAAAAATTTCTTTATCCTGGATAATTTTGTGATATTTGATGGCATTTACACATAGGTGGGCAAGTTAATGCAAAACGTTAGCTTCGTTAACCACTAGTCCGTTAACAAACTTCACACCTCCATTAACGTTAATCCGTTATTTTCAGCTTTAATTAACGGAAGTTAATATAGTCCGTTAATCCGTTAACATTTTGCATGTAATTTACATTTCGTTTTATTCACTCGCTTCTAGAACACGTATTGACGCTGTTGAGCTGATTGTAAGGAAATATTTATTGCTATGGTGGTCTTTTTGTGTTTCGGAAGTTTCATTTTGCAGTCTAATCTAATTTCAAGATAAAAACAAGTTCAAATGCACAACGAAGCTGCAAGATATTAACGATAAAAACCTTAACGGAAGTTAACACAACTTAACGGAAGTTACTTTAGTCCGTTAACAGCACTTAACGAAAGTTAATTTAGTCCGTTAACATGAAAAAACTTTTTAACGGATTAACGAGTTAGTGAAAAAGTTAGCTTCGTTATTAACGGATTAACGATTAACGGACTTGTGCCCACCTATGCATATACATAATCAGAGGTGGGCACTTGCGCTGCAGTAATTGCGGCGCAACTATTTCACTTGCGATAGCGCTTGGGCGGCAATTGTTTTTAAACGATTGCGCTGACGCTTGCGCCGCAAGTATTTTAGCAATTTCGAGCGCAAGTGCATGTCAAATACGGTTTGTAAATAATTGGTTTTCAATCAAGCGTGATTAAAGTTCACAAAAAAATATTGGCAAGGTACATAGGCGAAGCGCGGATTTTTGATTGGGGGGAGAGGCCAAACCGCAAATCACACGTAATGACGTCATCAAAATTTTTCGAAAAGATGGATTTTTATAGGACAAAAAATACCGTAGAATGGATTATCAAAAGCTGGGGCCTGGGTTGGCATGTAACCTGGATTTTGCTAAACAAAAAGGACTTGAACCCAAAATTTAAAAGATTTCCAAAATTGTCTAAGTTGGGAGACGTGGTGAGCAAACTAGTTTAGTCCAAACGTACAACAGACGGGGGTCTGGGGGCCGCCGCTGGGAGATTTTTTGGATTTTTTTTTTTTTTTTTTTGGAAAAAATAGCTATTTTAATTCCATTTGGACCACATTTCGCGCGTTTTTAGAGCCATTTAAAATACCTAATTTTTTCAGAATTGAAAGCCAATTGAAACAGTCAAATTGGTGAATCTTCTCTTTACTTACATATCAAGTCAAAACACGTTTAAAATCTTGAATATGGGGATTAAATTTTGTAAGTAACTTGGTTCAGATTGGAGAAGCAAAGTACATTGCCTCCTGCATTAATTTTAGCAGTAATTAATCAATCGAATATTTGCGTTGAAAAATTTTTGTTTTGTCATGATTACGGGTTATGCATTTAAATTTAATGGCAAAAATTTGATTTGAGGGAGCCCAGGTTACCTACCTGGTCGTTAATATTAGTCTGTTGTACACCTGTACTGTTGTACGCAAAAATGATGAAAGAAACTGAAACCGAAAAAAAAAAACGTAACGCTTTACTATTATTATTTTTATTACTGGTGGCATTCCAATTGGGGGGAGGGCGGTTTTGCCCCCCCCTTTTCTTGGCTACGACTATAACGAGGTAGATTCATAAAAGCTTCGTCATCGAAAATTTCACTCGTCTACTGCTTGCAATACTTTTATTGGATTTACAGCATAAGTCATCTTTCGCTGAAGCGTTTCTCTCTAAAATATTTTTGCCGATTTAAAAAAAAATGTCTGATTGAGAAGTTAAAAAGTGGTGGTAAAATCAAATTTTAAACAGAAAAATTATTTTTGTAATTGGCTTCGTAGAAATACGCTGGTCGTTTTTAAGCAATCTTAAACTTGCTTTGGGCATTAACCGCGTTACTCATGACAGTCCTTTTTTAGCGTAATTCAAAAATAAAAAAACTATTGATTACAATTTTTTGCTAGTCCGGAAAAACTTGAAAGATATTGCAAACAGGAGTGACAGCATTGGTAAAGCTCTTATAAGTAACACTTAGATGGTTCAATTTCTTTAAACAAAAGCAGGATGAGTTTTAGCGTGCTCCATTTGCCAGAGTGTGATGCTAATTGCTCCAGAAGCACAAAATATGTATCGAAGCTTGTAAGGATTTCCTTGAAGAACCATTAGAAAAAAACAAAGATTCCAAAGTCGTTCGCTTACCACCACATGCAGACTTTATTAGTGGATTTTTTAAGACCGCGGTTCTTCGAGTGCAAGTGTTGAGAGTAATTTTTTTTTGTTAGATTTAAAGATGTTCTTCGCCCAAGGAGATTAAGCGATGCGCATTTTCAAATGGTTATATTTTTTATGAAGGAAATCAATAATTTTTTGTACACTAATTTGGTAGCGTGCATAATTTGTTTTGAATATTGGTTTCGTACCTTAACCTAGGTGAGGTTTGAGCAGTGAGTCAATTAAATTTATACATTTCAAAACGTCACACTTGCGCTAGCGGTTTCGCTTGCTGCGCAATTATTTTTTTGGGCTTGCGGGAACGATTGCGGCGCAAGATTTTCAGAGTAGTTGCGCGTGCGCTTGCGGCGCAACTTTTATGACTTGCGCTGCCCACCTCTGTACAAAGTGTACATAATACCACACTATGCATTTTTGATCTTCCAAAGTTTGGGTATTATGCAAATGATACGTCAAAATGCTCAGCTTATTTTTTATTTAAGAAACCGTTTAAATTTCTGAGCAATTGGCAGCGTGACTCCAAAATTTTTCCAAAATTCATGAGCTAAGCAAGTCATATTGACAAACTTTTTGGCGAGTGAATTACTAGGGCACATTGATCTCGTAGATTTTTGGCACCACCAGCAAACTGGCCACTGTCGAAACAAATTTCTAATTTAATAGTGGCTAATAATTAAACCTGCGTTACATACCAATAACCAATACTTAAAACCCAAATTTTTTATTTTTGTAGTTACCTTAGATACTGAATGCTCAGAGCCAAAGATAACGTAAAATTTCTCTTTGGCGCTCGGTGCCAAAGAGAATCAACCAAAATCAGTATCTGGACTTAATGGTGTACGCAGAAAGTTTTCAAGGGGGCCCGAAACTTTCGTCACAAATCAAGTTTATGGAAAGTGCCAAAGGCAAAACCATCGTAGGGTGGTCCGGGGGCATGCTCCGGAAAAATTTTGCAAAATTACACCAAAAATGCGGGTTTTTGTGCGTTCTGGAAGCAAGTTTTATTTAAATGCTTGCTTTTACGAGACTTATTAGAAGCATAAAATTGTAAACCAAAAGTGCTTCAAAAACATTGCGGAATTAAAAAGCCAAGTCATCTGTAAAGAAAGAAGACAAACCAAAATAATGATCGATTTATTTTTGCATTTACGCAATAATAACGTACATCCTCCTAAAACTGCTTGGTTTATCTTTTTTCATTTTTAGGGTCTGAAGTAGGCTATGGCATAGTGGCCTCCCCCTTCGGTATGCTAGTGTTTGCACCGTAATTATATTGTATGCAATTTCAAAGCTTTGCAAAGACTTTTCTTATCCAAAGTTCGATTGGAAGTTCAAGCGTTAGAATTTCACCTAACCATTAATCAGGACTGTTATTGCCACTGAAATAAAATAAACAAAAAAACTAATTTTTGGCTTGTTTTTCTTACTTCTAGCACACTTTCATCTTTGCAAAAGTTTGCCTATATACGAACACTTTTCAAAACAGTTTTTAAAAAATTTTGCGCCAGCACAGTAGCAAAAAAAACAAATAAGCGTTAACTGCAATTATCACGTTTGAACTAAGTTTTTTAAATTGTGCTCTGCAAATTGTCATGAGTGGTGAAGGGAGCAGGAAGTGACATCGACAACCAATCCCCCCTCCCCCCATTCCGTCACTCAAGCATTAAATAGTATTCTATAAGCCTGTAAAGTATCATTTTCAAGAACGTAAAAACGCAAGTTTGTGCGTCTAGAGTTTTTACGTGCCGCGACTCAATAAAGATTTGTGCATCTCTGTTTGTCTTATATGACAAGTACTTCACAAGGACGCAAATCAACTAAGGATTTTTAACTCAATGAACATTCTGTAATTAAAGTTAGAACAAGCGACGAAAGGAACTGGCAGATGTGGTTGCTCTCTTCCACGTATCTACTTCAGCCACCAGAGTCGCAGCTGAATTCCAACTTCGTCGCAATATTGTTTAAACAAACCTGCGTGTATTTCCTCTCGGCCTGCTGTTGACATGTACAGTATATTATAACTTACAAAAACAGGGTATTATATAAACCCAGAAAATTTACTGATAGCAGGTCTATAACCTACATGGAAAATATGAAGCATTGTTATACTGCTATAGGTCTTCTTTGTTCATCAAACCAGGAAAAAATAACAGCAAAGTTTGCGGTTCAAGTTTGCGGAAATAAAATGTCATTTGCGGTTGCATGAGTGCAAAAAATTACCGAAAACTTGCGGAATGTTTTTAGCAGTTTTGAGCAGTTTTGAGGCTGATTTTTGCTCTAAAAACAAAAATAGCCTCTTCCCAAACGAAATTGGGGTGAGAGCATGTTTTTAGCAGTTTTGAGGCTGATTTTTGCTCTAAAAACGAAAATAGCCCCTCCCCAAACGAAATTGGGGTGAGAGTAGAAGAAGATCGTGAGATAATGTTGACGAGTAGAAGTGGGTGTCAGTGCACATGAAGACCTTTTTTTTTTTTTTTGGAGATCACCTAGTTTTCTCTGAACAATTGCCTCAAACCAAACCAATTCAAGACTAATGAAAATTCAGGTCAAGTTCGTTTACGGTTGAATCAAACTTCAAAAAAAGCCCCCCCCCCACTTTGCGAAATCCTGGCCACGAGACTGATTCATACTTCAGTAAAATTGACTTTCAGTGTAATCTGTTTTACGAAAAACTGTGCCAATTTGCTGAGCATAATATCCTTTTCAATCACAGAAATAATACGAAATAAAAAAGATATATACAAAAACATAACTAATATTAATACACAATAGTAAAGCTACCGCAATTAGAAAGTTATTTACTATTTTGTTGCTTTTGTGATTTTGAAATTAAGTTACGACAATAAACGTTGAAAAAAGGGAACAACTTATTAGTTCAAAATTTAGCTGTTAGAAAGGTTGGAAAATTTTTTTGGGATTTTCAAGAGCGTAGAAGTTGAAATTTACCTATAAATTATAGTGCCAAATCAAAGCTTTTGTTACATTTTTGTGGCATAATTGCAAAGTATACCCTCCTTTTTTGTACTTTGATTTGCTATCTCTCAGGCTGGCATTGCTGCGCGAACCCTAACTCTGATGCAAGGTTCTGACGAAAAACAATGCAGTGCGAATCGAACCCGAGCGTGAAACTTAGAGGACGCGAGTCCTAACCACTACACCACAGAGACGACGCTATCAAGTTGTCAAAGTGACGTATTTAACTCGAGTTAAAGAGGAAAAAACAATAGATGGTAAACATATGGGTTCACTTTGCTAAAATGCAACCGGTAGTGCTTTAAAATAGCAAAGTGGCGCGATAATGAACCAACGGTACCTATGGAAAAATACCGTGTTACTGCCCAGTTATGCCATAACACATTGCATAGCTGTGTCGTACACACTAACCGGTTTTGTTTTTTTTCATCTTTCTTTTTAATATTAATTTTTTGGACAAAGTTTTTGCTGCTTGTTTGCTACTAAATTAAAGCTTTCACTAAAATTTATATCTTCTTCAGAAGTAATAAGTTTAATTAATCTTCTACATATCATAAACCGGTCAGTTGCTCACACGGTTACGCGTTCGTCTCTGGAGCGGGAGGTCAGAGGTTCAAATCTCGGGCCCGTCAAATCGGACACGGTGTTGCCGACGGCTCGCCACCGCTGCGGCATTTCTTCGAAAGGAGCTGTTGTTGCCCGGGCGCAATGCCACAGAGGTGAGCCCCGCCAACTCGTTACACCCTTCGGTGTATTACAGCGAGCATAATGAAAGACTTGATTTGATTTCTATCATAAAATCAATAATATTTAGTTCTACATTAATAGAAATCAATTTGCAGAGCATTCGCCTTGCTTTGCGACTCTACGGAGACTCTAGGGAGACTGCACTGAAAATGCGCTGAGCACTGCGAATTGATTCGCAGTGGAGTCGCTGTCCAGGTCGCCAAAGTGTGAGAGCGGCATTTTTGACGATTCTTCTTGACAAGTGTAGTAAGAAACTCTTCAAAAAAGAAATGAACATCCTAATTATCAGAGGTGGAGTCGAGGACACAAGGCTCGAGGCCAAGGACACAAAAAAAATAAAAAAATCCGAGGCCAAGGACAGGAATGCTCGAGCCCAAGGCCAAGGACCAAGGACACAGCCGCAGGTGTTCTCCAAAAAAAAAAAAGGTCTTCAAAAAAGTTTTTCAGGCAATCTCCAATTTATAGGCGTAGCCAGAATTTTTGATTGGGGAGGCCTAAACCACAAATTACATGCAATGACGTCATCGAAAATTTGCCTGTTGGCACTTAACCAGGATTTTACAAAGCGAGAGGGCTTAAACTAATATAGTTGAAAAGTGCAAATACGTAACTTTGGAGACGTTTTGAGAAAGCCAGTGTAACTCAAACGTATCACAGACGAGGGGTCTGGCGGCGGGCCCCCAGCGGCCAAAGGCCTTGGGGGCACTGGGGGCATAGCCCCCAGCTGTTGGGCGATTTTTTGTAATTTTTTAGAAAGAAAAGCTATTTTAATGCCATTGAATCACAATTCGCACACGTTTAGAGCCATTTGAAAGCACTAGATTTTTTGACATTTGAAAGCCAATTAAAAAAATTAAATTGTTTAATCCTCCTTCTAGTTGCAAATTTAAGTCCAAAACACGTTTAACATCTTGCGTTTTGGTGTTAAAGTTTAATTTTACGTGATTTGGTCCAGGTATGGGGAAGTAAGGTGCATAGTCTTGTGCAACATTTTAGCAGTAAATGAAAACCCACTCAAAGATTTTCCTTAGAGATTTTTGTTTTGTCATGAAAATAACCAGTTATAGAAATGCATGTTAGGCCAGGGGGCCCAGGCCCCCTCAATTGAAGTTCAACAATTTGTTCAATTAGCATTTTCCATGGCTACTTTTTTTTAAAGTATTTTGTTCGTAAAAACTGGCGAGGTGGAGGTGAATTAATGAGTTGTTATGGAAAAAAAGTACAATAGATGGTTACGCTTCCTAACCATGTTATTGTCGGGCCGGATTTACATCGCGCTGGGCCCCTGGCACTTTGGAGATTTTTGCAACATCTTTCTGCCAAATGTAGGTGAAGACCATAAAAAGTCTCAAAAGATTTGAGCGCAGGGCCCTTAGCTGGTACTGCGCCATATTGTGGTAAATCCGGCCTTGATTAATGCATTACGTTCATAAAAAGGCTAAATGTGATTCTGAGATAGCAACTTTTAGGACGAAAACTATCCATTTCTTCCAGGTTTACGTTTCAATTGGCTGGCAAAAATTGATTTGAGGGGGTCCCGGGGCCTCTGGTCTTCAATATTGTTGTTCGCTACTGGTGTAAACGAAAAATGCTAAAAAGAAACTGAAACTGAAGAAATAATAAGCTGTTTTGTCACATTTTTGTCATTGGTTAAATTTGAATTGGGGGGAAGGCCCGCTTGGCAAAGCCTATGCTGCAATTGCGGAAAACAAAAAAGGTATTTGCAAATTTTCCGCGAGGTTTCTGGCGTTTTCCAACAAAATTTCAACGGTTCAAAAAATAGTTCTGTCTTCGAGCCGAGGACAGCGCAATTTTCGAGGACCTAAGGCTTCGAGGCCAAGGCCAAGGACTTGAGGCCAGGGCATGGTATGGAATGGAATGGAAAATGGAATGGAATGGAAATTTCGGTATGGAATATGGAAGATGCCAGAATTGAATAGAATGGAAGATTTCAAGAATGGAATGGAAGACAATCTTCCATACTTCCATACCAATTCCATTCTAGACTTTGCTCATGGCATTTACAGAAAAATATCTCGGTCATGAGTATTGCGCAAACAGTGTAGGCATTGCATCATCAGATCATACAATATGCTCATTACAATTTGCAGCTGCATTGATGCTGACTGGCTTAATTTTTGTTTTGAAAATTATAATTTGCCTAGCGCCGTCGCCAGAGCAAACGAAGTGAGGGGCACGAAGATAGACTGAACTTTTGCATACTAAAACTGTTCTTGTAGTTGTACCCCTGCCAATTATGCGCAATTTCAAAATTCTGTAATCATGTCTAAAAAAGAGACATGTAAGTCCGGTAGCGTTTCTTAGTTTCTTTTGTTTCCGGTCCATAATCACTTGAAAAGTTTATCTGCAGCCGTGACTGCGACCCAAACAACCTTGAGTGTGCTCTGAAAAACAAAAACAGCTGGTCTTTTAAAAAACGAAATAAACAATTTTGTTGGTCTACATTTCTACTCAACGACACACCCATAAACAGGCGTGCAACCAAGATTTTGCTTAAGTATGGGGCTTTGAAGTTAAAGTTCTTTGTTTGAAAAATGTCTCGATTGGGTGGCGAGCTGAGCAAAGTGTTGCAACTCAATTATCTCCTATAAACGGAGGTCTGGGAGTGAAGCTTCTGTCGCTGGGTGGTTTTTTTGATTTTTTGAGAAAAAATAACTATATCAACGCCATTAGAATCATATTTTGCACGTTTTAGAAGCCAGCAGAAAAGTTAAATAGCTTAGCTCATTCAGCCCATACTTTATCCTTAAGTCAATTCAGAAACACGTTTAAACGCATGCTTTTTAGGTTAAATTTTTTGAGTGACTTGGCTGGGGTGCTGAAGCCCCCTTTGCCCTCGTAGTTCCGCCACTAAATCCGTTGATGCTTAGCGGCCCGTTGTGCATCCCGACGCATACTTAGAAAAACACGGGGTTCGGGCTTAGAATACTTTGAATTGAATACGACGCAAACGTTCACGATTTTAAAATTAATATAACTAGCGTAATTGGTAGGCTACTCGATGACCTATTACTGATTAGGTTCAGAGGTGTAAATTTTGGATGTAAAATTTGGTGTTTGAAACTAGAACCGCTAAACTTTCGGTATTTATAAACTTTAATATACTGCTAATGTAGGTAACTTTAATCAAGTAGATAGGATTGAATGTTATTATTACTTTTTGCATCATTGTCGGTTTTCTAGACCTTACATGATGTTCCAAAAAAACGTATTTTAGTAAACCAAAATGGAGGGTAAGGCCCCCCTGGCCCCCCGTAGCAATGGCATTGAACTTGCCAAGTGACAAAACTTTTTCTTCCACTGTGACTAAAATTTGTGTTTACGTTTCTATCCTCGAATGAGCTTAATTCTTTGCTGTTGCTTTTTTGCGTTTAAACTTTTTTTCGGTGTTTTTATAGAATGTTTTTGGCAGTTTGGCTATGCTAAATTTCATAGTTTGTGTGATCACAAACTTGCAATCATCAAACTTAGAGCATAACCATCAACCTACTGTCTGTTAATTAAGTGGTTAATATTTTCATGCTGAGTGAATTTTTTTGGTTGCTCATTGCGATAGAGCTTCAAATATGGGATGAGATGCATTGTACCACGCTGCTTACCTTCACGAGCGAGTACTTGCAAAGGTATGCTTAACGTTGCAAAAGTACAATACAAATTACGCGTAGCTTCCGGTCTAAACTTACCTTGGTGTGGAAGTATGGAATGGAATATGGAAGAAAATTGTAGTATGGAATGGAATATGGAAGAAAATTTTAGTATGGAATATGGAATGGAAGATTTTTAGTATGGAATGGAAATGGAATGGAAGAAAATTACCAGTATGGAATATGGAAAAATCGTCTTCCATTCCATTCCATACCATGCCCTGCTTGAGGCTTCGAGGCCAAGGCCGAGGACTTGAAAATGTGTCCTCGAGGACTCCACCTCTGCTAATCATAACAGCAATTAGTTGAAATTATCTAAATAAGGTCTTTTTCTTGATGAGCACAAAGCGATAATTATATTGTGATTGTGATAATTGTATTGTGATTATATCTTTACACTATTTACCAAGTTGCCTTGGCCAAGAGTCATCGAAGAGACCCTGTCGGGATTCGAGACGAGCGGTCACCTACCCATCTGTCAACCAAACACGCTGGAGGCTTCACACCGTTCCTTTTTAATGCAGGGAAGCTGTTAATACCAATTTTTACAGTTTTAGATTCGATTTAACCACAGCCTTGACCAACCTAAAATCAAATCCGAGTCTATCGTTTCAGTAGCAGACACTTTATGAACACGCGCACTGATTGGTTATTGTTTATAGCTTAATGGTGAAGCTGTCTTCTCTGTATAAGCTGTTAAGCTTTGATTTATATTGTACAGTATTACTGTGTGTTATCACAATTTTTGTTTAGAATACACTTACTGCTAAAGAGAATATACGTGAGATCGAAAAAGAAGAAAAAAACGAAATAAGATATTCTGACGCACCAAAAGAAGTTACAGAATAATAAAATGCTATCAGAAAAGATGCTTAAAATTATTCTAAAATAACCAATTTTCTTTGCTTTGTCCAAGTGATATAGTCAGGCCCGGCACCAAAGTAGAGAGACTGGAGAGGGATCAGAAAAACTATTTTGGGGGCACAGATAAATTTTTCCTCTAATTCGGGAGTGATGACCAAAAAAATGTCTTCATTCCAAACTACGCCCTGTAGATACCGGAGGTACAATTCTCGCTCGGGGTTAGGGGGGCACGTTCACAGCCTGGCGGGGCACGACAGAATCTAATGGTGCCAATTTCGGTTCTTGCCCACAAATTTGGGGTGAAGACCAAAAAACAAGGTCTTCGGCTCGAAATCTTAAGCTTCGTCTTAAGATTTTCGTCCACTCGTGTTTTTCGTCCTGGAACGAGGCTTTACGCACGCTTGGGGGACACAAGCAATATTTGGGGGGAGCGCAGGCTCCAAAATACGCTCCAGTGGTACCGGTCCTGTTACTTTCTTTTGGGGCACAATCCTCGCTTGGGTATAAGCAGTGATTTGGTGGGCTCGGCCTCAAAATGCCTCACCGTGGCGCCGGGCCTGGATGTAGTGATTTTATTGGTAGTCTAGTTTTTTTCCAAAGTAAATATTTAAATGGTATTTGTTGTCTTTGTGAGTTGGAGCAGTGCTTCAGCTTCAATATTAATCCCAATAAATAAATTACAAAAAAAAGCTTTAAGATCAATACTCGCTGTAATACGCCGAAACGCGTAACGAGTTGGCGGGCCCATCTCTACGTCATTGAACCTGAGCAGCACCGCTCGTTAAGGAGAAATGCTGCAGTGGTGGCGAGCCGTTGGCAGTACTGCGTTCGATTTGACCGGCCCGAAAATTGATCTTCAGACCTCCCGCTCCAGAGACGAAAACGTTGAAAAAAGAAGACGCCACATAAGAGAAAATAAATAATATTCAGTAGGCAAGAAAACGTAAACACAAAATCAGAACTCAAATGCTCCAGCTTAACAACAAAAGAATTGCTAAAGTTGATTCTAAAACCACCGGCCACGTACAATACTATGCAAGGTCTCTTACTCTCTCTAGCAAAGGCGAGCAAACACAAAAAGGGCTAGCGTACGTAAAACTATGTGTGTGCGTGAAATTCAAAGAAAATTGTGACTGCTCACTCTATGCCGGCAAAAATCAACTGTTTTCAGAGATTACAATTTCAAAAACAGTTAACGTCTATCGTTTCAAATACATCCTTATTTGGAAGTAATCGATAATTTGCATTTAAAACCGTGACAAGTGCGAAGTTAAGCGTAACAAAACAGTGTTTCCGAAATTCAAATAAGAAGCGTTTCTAACGCTAACCACCATTTCCAACCTTTCGAAAAAATCGCCTTTTAGTGTTTGATTAATTTAAACAATGTTCCTCATTGTACAAATTTTTAATTTTGGGTCAGAAAGCATTGATAGATCACTGTTTTGTCGCGTCAGCTGCAGCGGGTACCGAACCTGGCTTGTCTGCTTCTTGTCGAGCTGGGCTTTGCTACCCTTTGTATTGCAGCTAACGCTTGATGTTTCACCTCACAAAAACCAGCCTGTTTGTTATTTCTTTGCTTTTCACAATTTGCATAATTGCTAATTTGTTCTCCTTTCTGCTGGGCGTTTTGCCAGCTTGATGCTTAGCTATTCCTGATTTACATTCATTCCTATCTAATATGTTCAAGGCAATTGCAATTTTTCTGAGCATTCTCGATTGGTACTATTGTTTTCTGTTGTGCTACTTCTCCCTGCAACTGGCTGGACAGACTACTTCGGTATGTACAAGCGTTTATTTATTGTTTGGTTGTTCGTACGTTTTCAAATTACGTAGTTACTACAGTATGTTAAGGTAATTTCTGGGCCCCCCAATATAGTTAGAGATTTACGTGTACTCGTAAGCGTTTCATCCCTTTTTGATTGCGTTATAATCTTTCTACTTGTTTTTTCTGTGGTAACTTAAGTTGGATTCGTATTACTATAGGTTTAGAATTCTGACCCTTCACTCCTATAGCCGGGTTTTTATCGCTCAACTGCTCTTTACCTCAATCGCTTGGTCATGTTCGCTCATTCTACTTCATGCTGTACAACGGACACCTTTCACCGCGAAGTGACAACCTCTATAGAAATCTAATTGTTTACTATTTGAGCGCGTTTTGAATTATTCGAGTGAGGTTAAGGATATCTCCCCAGCCAGTTTAAATCTTCTCAAGATTATTAGCACTATAATAAAATTTAATAAAAAACACAAATATGTATATGAAATGATGTGCTTTTTTAAATTTTGGTTGAAATTAGAAAAAGGAGCCAGTACTGCTGCGGCGACAGCAGGCGCCTGGTATCACTACAGAAGCGCTCAAAAAGTAAACTTACAGAAACAAAAATAAAATTTTAGCATTTCATATAACAGCACAGATCTACCAGAGTAATTTGCTATAAAATACAGGACACTTTTATTATAGAAAGGAAATAAACAAAATGAGTTCGTCAGGCACGCATTTTTAGAGAAAAGATACAGTAATTTCAAAAATGTGTTTAGGATCACCGATAACTTTAATATTATATACTACTAAACTACTGTACCAAACAAAAAACACAATCAGAGATGAGATGAGTTGCAGTGGAGAAAAATCAGCCCAAAAAGTAAATGACGACGTGTTATAATACTATGCTTTTCATACTGAGAAAGAATAAATAAGCTTTTACGAATATTTTTAAGTGATTAGGTATCACACATTTTGTTGTTGCACAAAATGGTAGTAAGTATAAGATTACATGATAGCCATTAACATTTTAAATGAACCGATTGGAGAAGCAAATATATCGAATGAAATGGGGATATACCACTTAGTTTGATAGTATAGATTTCGTATCAAAGTTTAGGCTTGATCTTTTCACAGCACTTTTCAGAATATTACCAGTTGAATAATTTGGGCAAACAAAAAGAAAATGTGGGACAGTTTCCGGAACTTTGCGTGTGGAACATAAACTAGTGTAATGGCAATTTATTCTACATAGATGTAAAGCGATTAACAAAGGCAAAACGGCGCGTCTTCCAAGCAACTTTGCAGAATTTTTACCAAGCGAATTATGAAAGACGCGCAACACAAAAGTATATGCAAATGAAGGTAATGGACGTGTGAAAGACAGGAACATAAAACCTAGGTTCGAATCTAACTAAATTAAACGATCGTGCTGCAACAATATTAGCAGCCAGAATAATCAATGCTTGTCCAATGCTCATAATCTGTGGATGGAAAAATAAAATTGATATTAACCGTAACTTATTACATTTAAAAAAAAAGGGGTTCAAATTCGCGGCTCAAACTTTTTAGGCCATGGCTAATTACTTGCGACACTCTGCTGTTAGCAGGCGATGCTATTTCACAAAACGATTTTAAATTTAGAAACTCTACAAGCAAGGATGGCAGACAGTACGGTGCGGTACGTCCAAAATTCAAGTACAGTATAACGTACTTCAAAAATTTACCGTACCGTACAAACATAATGTAACGAAAACAAATTTTATATCCGTACCGTATACCTAGGTACTTTTCATCGAATGGTACGCGCTAAACGTACCGTACTTAAGAGGTACGGTAGAAAGGGAAGGGGAACAAATAAACGTCAGACCACAGGCATATGATAGACTGTAAGGTTACATTAGTGGCGTGGCGTGACATTTCAGATAAGGTAAGCAATTATGATGACGTCATTGGTTATCAGGCAGCAAAATATAAAAAAAGTAACTTACACTGATAAATGTCTAGTATTGCAATTAGACTTCCTCTTCCTAGTACACATTAGTGTGTACGTTTACTGTCCAAATAGCCCACAAGTCTTTCCTGTGTTACTGCAGACAGTGACGGGTTTAGCAGTTTTATATGTGCCAGTAGCCAGAACCATACTAGGCTACCATTAAAGGCGGGTTTAGATTCTGCGTTGCGTTGACTTTCGCGCGCAGTTTTGAAGAAAATAAGACTTACAAAAGGGGTTTACATTCTTGCGAAAGCGTTAACGCAGAGGCTGTGACGTACAACGACCACGAGTGCGATGAAATGGATTTCATAATGTTGCATTGCGACGCGTGTACGTCGGAGCAGTTCTTGGTCGTGATTGGTCAAAAAAAAGTTGATCATTGTTAAACACAGCAATTCGAGAAAATTGATATCATTTGCACACGACCTCGAGGAGAGCAGTGAGATATTGGTGCAAATCTATGGTTGCTGTTAGAACAGTCGATTAGGTGTTTGTGAACGGTGGCCATACGTACCGTTTTCGCCGGGACAGTCCCGTTTTTAGGCCTTGGTCCCGGTGTCCCGCCCAGTTTACCACTTTGTCCCGGAATTTTTGATTCAAAGTTTCTTTTATTAATATGGTATGTCAACGATACACAAACGAGCCATTTGTTATACTGTATTAACTTGCAAGGCACAAATTCCTAGCTTTGTAGGGTCGCAGACCGAGTGTCTACACTACATATATAGATCAGCAGGGGTGCCGAAACCCGGGGGGGATACATCCCCCCAATAATTTTACTGTATCCCCCCCAATAATTTGAGTATGGTCTACATCTGCATCCAACCCTATCCTTTGACTCCAGTGTGCACAGTAGCGTAGCCAGTTTTAGTCAATTCCAGCGCAAAAAAAAACAGTCTCAAAAGAGCTAAAAACGTCGTTTTTTTCTTATTCTGCATTTTGGTTGACAGGCCAATGGCGAGGGCTCTCCTGGAATTGACTAAAAAGTGATTTAAAACATCTTTTGAACATATATTCAGGGGGAGCTAATTCTCAAAAATTAAAGTCACAAACCAATAAAAACTTTAAAAAATGCCCAAAAACAAACAATCAAATTTGATCGCTAGTGTAAAAACGCCAAACATAGGTTTTGTCTACAAATATATTATAAACTTAGGAATAAGGAGAGGGGGGCTATTCAGTGTTAGTTAATCACCAATCACTTCTCCCAAATATCTTTCCATTAACCTCCCCATTATTTTTCTTTATAAAATATAGACGAATAGATTACTCCGGGTGAGTTTTATTGAATAATAGGATTTTATGATCTACCAGCATGTAAACAAGAGAACTTCAATGTTATCATTAGCCACTTCCCACATAGCCCATTAATGCAACCAGTTGAATCGTGTAGCGCTGCCAATTTCTATGCCACGTTTTAAATGCATGATTTTTTATTAAAATAGCTCTAGAATTAAGTTATTTTTGCAAAAAAATGCAAAGTTTTCGAGCGCTGGGGCTCCGCCCCCAAACCCCCAGCCTCTGGCAGCTGGGGGCTTCACCCCCAGACCCCCGTTGGCCTCCGGTGGCTGGGGGCTCCGCCCCCAGACCCACAAGACAGCCCCCCATTGCGAATTTCTGGCTACGCGCCTGGGTATGCATTTGAACGCAAGTCTCCAGCAAAATTCGGAGGAAAAAGTGCTCCAGTTTTGGCGAAGACTTTTTTTGCTCTTCACTTAATTTGCTCAACTGAAAAAAATCGTGGTCGAGGTTCATCTCCCCCAATGTTGAAAATAGGGCAAAATTAGGGTAAAATTGCAAATTATCCCCCCAATGCTCAACAAAGATAGTCACCCCTGTAGATTAGCATTACTTCACGCAGTTGCAGGATGGTTGAAGCAGCGTAGGTTTAAGGAGAATGTACGATGCTGTAAGGAGAAGGTTGATTTAACATTGATTTGACATGTAACGAATTTTATGAGAACATAAAATCAAACATTGTGCTATTAAACAAGGTTCTAGGCACAGATAAATATTAATGATTATTTGATTTGTTGATCAACCGTAATTCGTTTTCTTTTTGTGTGTTTAGTACCATCGGGCTGCTCTAACTGGTGATTTGCCAAAAAAGATCAATTTTATTGTATCCAAAATATACCGTACAGTACTTTACTGTACTTACGAGTACATAGTGTGATTTACGTATATCATATAGAACGTTAGCATAGCGTGCTGTTGGAAGTTTGCTATAAGCGTCCTGTTTTTGCATTTCAAAAAAATGGCCATCCTATGTTTGTGGAATGTTAGTTTGCTTTTCATAGGCTATCGAAAAAAAAGGATAGTGTACACAATGATCAATCGAACAATTAGTGACAAAACAAGACAGGCTAGGTTCTTTTTAAGAATAGAAAATACATTAGTAAGGCAAAAATATTAAAGTTTAGCAACTCTATTAGCAGATTAGTCCAGCCTATCTAATTGTGTAGCCAAAACAATCGGTCTCTTTCTTGTTCCAGCTTGCACTGTTTATGGCAACAGCATTTGTAAGCCTAGCAGTCTTTACTTAAGTTGTTGACAACCTGTTGAAATGGTTGTGCAATTATTGGCTGTCTTTTCCAGTTTCCGAAAGGTGATTATTTCTGTCTTGGGTCTCAATAGCGTAGTCAACAACTTAATCGTTTGTTGTTGGCTATGTTGTTGAAATTAATTTGAATTATCCTATCTAATTGGCTGATCTTATAATTTATTTAATTTGATTTGAAATTTACGGCTACTACTACTTATCTACTGCTGCTGCAACACTGCTGATCATTACAGATTTTTCAACGAAGCTCAGCGTACCTTGGACACTTGGTGCACCAGTGCACGAAGCTCAGCTGCTCGGTCCTGAGTCCCCTCAGCCCTACCACCACTAGTCCACTATGGACCATATATCAGTACCATTCGATTGGGTCTCTTTTAGTTTAAGCCTCCCCTTGCAATTTGCCCAGTTAATTGGTGGCATTGACTACATTAAAAGAAATAAAAGTGAAAGGTATTGTTATCATTACTATTTCCTAAGCCCTACCATATTTTACATCTAAATGCGAAATAGTAGCCTAAATTGGGCAGTTACAAGATAAGGGAAGCTTAAACTGATAGAGAGCACATTCGATCTCTTACCAGATTGGCTAGCTACCAGTGAATAAATTACGTCTGTATGATAAGTGGTGTACACTAAATTAATACAGTAGCAATCAGTACCGGTATTCCCTCTAAGGTGCTAAAATAGAGAAATCTGATATAGGTTTGGGCAAATTTTAAAAAGTGATATAAAATTAAGATTAGGCAAATCATGCTGAATTTAATACCAAAACTTGACAATTTCTGCCCAAAACAATAGCTTATTAAGAAACATACAGTTATCTGGTTAGAGACCTTTCAGTAACAATTAAATACCATTTATTCAGATAGAATTTCAGATGGATATTGGTAATTCAAATTTGAATAACTTTGATTTACTTGATACCGAAACGTCTCTACATAGATATGTTGGCTATAGCTTTAACTGTATGCCGGTATTTCTTGAATTTGTTTCACAAGTCCACAATTTATGCTCCTAACTAGGTTAGCCTATTGTTTTTCAAAGAACCACTTTTCAATGCAAAATTTTAGGCATACCATTTTTTAAAAAACGGCTGAAAACTTACCTGTTAAGTGTTCAAAAAAATTTGTTTAATATTGTAATTTTTTTGCTTTTCATACAGCCTACAAAACTACTGTGTGGAGTATACAATACTGACTTGTGTATCTTTTGCTTTGTTTTGCATTCCTTATGACATTTTGTTTCTCCCGCACTGCTTAAAGCAGCTGAGTTTTTGTGATTTCAGCTAATGTTATGCAGCGTACTACTCTGTTATTATTATATGATTATTATTAGCCTACCACTATGCCTGAAGTTGGCTACTTTAATTTTGACTATCGGCATATGCTGTCAATGTTACTCGCAGTATGATTAATATTAATAACTGGATAGTAGACTACCAAGAGGGCTGCTGGTAGAGGTCAGAGGTGGTCAGTAACATTGCACCCAAGTTATCAGGTTATGCTAAAATACATTATTTTGTTGGTAACCACCAACAACGAACGTTATGCAACGCGAGAATGTAAACCTCACTAGCGCAAGCGTTGACGTGTTGCGCTGCAACAGAACGCTACGCGAGAATGTAAACATGGCCTAACAGTAAAGTAGGCTTAATAACATTGAGGTACAAACATTAATTGTAGAATTAAGCTGAGCCAACTTGGTGAATAGCAAATGCATAGCCTACTTTCACAGTCTTTTTACCTCATGTCATCATAACATATTGTAGCTTGGTAAAAGCTAGCGATGCTATACAATATTAAGCAGGCTGGTGGGCTCAAGGCTAGTCCAATGCATGTATGGTTGGTTCAGCTTGGCCTTGTTTTGTTTGTCTAACAACCAGTAAAGCACAAAAAAGCAGCTAAACAACCTACCGGTAATTTATTGGTAGTCTTAAAAACTTTTTTGCCAACCTAGTGCAAACTCAAAAACCAGCCTAAGCTTACTAAGTACTAACTGAACCAATTACTGATAACTCCCTCCGAGTTTAAATAGATTTCACATCTTGCTTTCACTCTTATAGCTCAACTTGTAGCTTAGATAGTGCGAACTGTACCATATCAAAACTCACTCTAACTTTATTGGAACGACCGACGCTCGCGTCGCGTGTTCCTTTGTTTTTACTCGGCCATTTTCTAACTAATGAGTGCGAGATTTCAGACTTTTGCTTATAACTCGAGAACCGTTTGGTCTAACTACATGAAATTTTGACAGCAGTTTGAGATTAATGAGTTTTATGTTTGTACCAAATTTCGAGGCAATCGGTCTCGTGACTTCGGGTTTATGACCCGAAAACCGCCCCGAAAGTTTGGCGTAAAAAGCGGTCTAAGTCAAAAACGGCTTAAGTACGGCAAAAAATATTTCTCATGGTTATATGTCTTAAGATATCCTTTCATCCCTACCAACCCACTTTCGGCCGCGATGAGGTTTTTTCTTATTTTTTTCCTTTTTTTTTCCTTTTTTTTCCTTTTTTTTTCCTTTTTTTTCTTCCTAAATCTTGTACGCTCGAGTTCTCCTAAACCACAAAACATAGAAATCTAATTTTTGTGTGAAGTTGTTGAGGTACATACGCAATTGTGTCTCCGGAAATTTTTTGGGGGCAACTCCCCCGGGAACCCCCCCAAAATGGGACCCCAAAAATTCAATTTTTTGAACGGCCCAAGCTAGGGTGCCAGTTTTTTTGGATATCAGTAGATATTTGAGAGACAAATATTTTGACATAATTTGGGGGTACCACTCCCCCGGGGACCCCCCCAAATGGACCCCCCAAAAACAAATTTTTTTAACCATATAACCTAGGGTGCCAGTTTTTTTTGATATCAGTAGATATTTAAGAGAGAAATATTTAGACATGATTTGGGGGTACCACCCCCCCGGGGACCCCCCCAAAATGGGACCCCAAAAAATCAAATTTTTGAACGGCTCAAGCTAGGGTGCCAGTTTTTTTTGATATCAGTAGATATTTGGGAGACAAATATTTTGACATAATTTGGGGGTACCACCCCCCGCGGAACCCCCCCAAATGGACCCCCCAAAAACAAATTTTTTAACCATTTAACCTAGGGTGCCATTTTTCTTTGATATCAGTAGATATTTAAGAGAGAAATATTTTGACATGGTTTGGGGGTACCACCCCCCCGGGAACCCCCCCAAAAAATCAAATTTTTGAACGGCTCAACCTAGGGTGCCAGTTTTTTTTTGTTATCAGTAGATATTTGAGAGACAAATATTTTGACATAATTTGGGGGTACCACCCCTTCGGGGACCTCCCCAAATGGACCCCACCAAAAATAAATTTTTTAACGATTTAACCTAGGGTGCCATTTTTCTTTGATATCAGTAGATATTTAAGAGACAAATATTTTGACATAATTTGGGGGTACCACCCCCCCGGGGAACCCCCCCAAATGGACCCCCCCAAAAGCAAGTTTTTTAACCATTTAACCTAGGGTGCCAGTTTTTTTTGATATCAGTAGATATTTAAGAGAAAAATATTTTGACATGATTTGGGGGTACCACCCCCCCGGGGACCCCCCCAAAATGGGGCCCCAAAAAATCAAATTTTTGAACGGCTCAAGCTAGGGTGCCAGTTTTTTCTGTTATCAGTAGATATTTAAGAGACAAATATTTTAACATAATTTGGGGGTACCACCCCTTCGGGGACCCCCCAAAAATAAATTTTTTTAACGATTTAACCTAGGGCGCCAGTTTTTTTTTGATATCAGTAGATATTTAACTGACAAATATTTTGACATGTTTGGGGTACCACCCCCTCGGGAACCCCCAAAATGGGGCCCCAAAAATCAATTGTTTGAACGGCTCAACTTAGAGTGCCAGCTAGTGTTTTATGATATCAGTAGATATTTAACAGACAAATATTTTGACATAGTTTGGGGGTGCCACCCCCCCGAGGACCCCCCAAAAATCAATTTTTTGAACGGCTCAACTTAGAGTGCCAGTGTTTTATGATATTAGCAGATATTTAACAGACAAATATTTTGACATAGTATGGGGGTGCCACCCCCCTGGGGACCCCCCAAATGGACCCCCAAAAATGAATTGTTTGAAAAGCTCAACTTGGGTGCCAGTCTGTTTTGATATCAGCAGATATTTAACAGACAAATATTTTGACATAGTTTGGGGGTGCCACCCCCCCCCCAGGGACCCCCCAAATGGACCCCCAAAAATCAATTTTTGAACGGCTCAAGTTAGGGTGACAGTGTTTTATGATTTCAGGAGATATTTAACTGACAAATCTTTTGACTCAACTTTTCTGGAGGTTCCATAATCAGATATTTTTGAATAATTGCTGATTTTACGGTAGACAAAAAGTACTTTTGAGCGTCACAGCATTAGCTGTGCGTCGGTCGTTCACTGGGTTTGCTGGCAAACTCCCATCTAGTTACTAATAGCAATACCTACGGCTATCACGGCTTGGTCACGCCGCTGAGTTATTCGCTTTTAGCATATCGCTAAATTACATAAAGTAAATGACAAAACGCGTGCAATATTTCAAATTGCATGCTTTGGTGCATTGCTTGTGGCCTGTTTTAAGCTAATTTACTGTTTCAAATCTAAAATCAAAATAGAGACTATATTTCACGAAAACAAGAAACTAGATGTAAAAAAGAACTTTTGCAGCAAACAATGCGCCCATCAAAATTTTCAAACCTATTTAATTTTGTTTGCAAGCTTATCGAAACATAGCGATCTCTTGAGCCGTTGAATGCAAATTAAAAACTGCATTCGTGTTGCCATTAGTTTTTGTAATTTAGCGATATGCTGAAAACAGGCTAAAACTGAAATCAATGAATTAAGCAAGACTATTTATTGCTACTTTAACTTAAAAGTGAATACTTGTATGTGTGGTAACTTAGTCTGATTTTGTTTTAAGTTTTTACATGTACTTGTTTAAATTATTATTATTTTTTGGGGGGGCTAAATCACTAAGCATGCAATGCATGCCTTGCATCCATGGAGAAAACGCCCCTGGGTTACACGATCATATACCAAAGGGAAGAGGTTCAGATTCACAGCGCTTAGTGAACCTGTGGTCATAGGTGGGCAGCGCAAATCATAACAGTTTCGCCGCAAGCGTACGAGCAACCCTGCCCCAAAATTCTTGCACTGCACACACGATTCAACTGTGATTACTGCATTCGAATGCAAGAACGGACAGTAATCATTCCGCATTCGAATGGGAAAACGAACGTCTCTTTGTCCGCTGTGGTACAGTGATTTCACATTGAATGCCTAATCATCGTCCATCAAGCGAAGGAAGACAAAGCAGTTTGGTTAAGTCAATAGAATAGCCTCGGCCTAGTGCGATGCAACTACGTGACAGTGGACCTGTCAGTTAGTTGTTAGAGGCCTGAATTAGGCTAGGAATAGCAAAGTAGGTTGCCTAGCCTAGACAAATAACAAGATATCGTAGACAATTAAACGCAATAGGCTAGGCTTCTGTAGTTGGCGCATAGCCAGAAATCTGCAATAAGGGGTTCTGGTTTTCGGGATCTGGGGGCATGGCTCACAGCGTTCGAAATTTTTGTAATTTTTTGCCAAAATAACTAATTTTTTGGCTTATTTTGTGAAAAATTGGTGCTTTCAAAAAACACGGCATAGAACTAAGCATTGCAAAATCACAAGTAAACCTGAAACTCAAAATTGGTTGTAATTGTAATTACATTTTATTCACCAAGTTGTCTTAGCAAGGAGACAGCGAAGGGACCTTTCGGTCTTCGAGTCAAGCTGCCACCTGCTCACCTGTTTACCACACATGGCGCAGGCTTCACAGTGTCCCTTTAATTGCTAAACGTCAAGCAGGGAAGCTGTGAATACCAATTTTTATAGTCTTTGGTTTGACCCGACTAGGAATCGAACCAGACTCTACCGCTTCAGTAGCAGAGACTTTAACCACTCGACCACTGATCGGTTGCATAAAAAGTCAATGTGGGAGGTGGTTATGATAAAATTTCAGTCATCTTACAGGAAGATAAGTATTTACTAGCTGATAAATCATAAAATCGTTGCAGAGGCTGATGTAACACTAGGGCAGACCCTTTTTGGGTCATTTTGAAATTTCAACTTGCCTGGGTGTTAGACTTTTGCATTTGGCCAAAAAAATGGGAAATTCAAAATTTTTTTCAAATCGGACCCTATTTACCTGCTGCCCCTGAGGCTTTTTTTGAATCGCGCCGCCAAAAATGTACTAATATCGATAGAAATAGATCCATTAATGCTAGATATGCAATGTTGGTACTCATAAATGCTTTTTGGAGAGGAAACCATCTATGACCTTGAAAGTTGCATCAGGATTACTTTGAATTTTTTTTATTTTTTGTAATTTGCTCTTAAAAAAAAAACTATTACATTTTAGCATGTATTGCCAAAACAAAGGTCGGCCAGTTTAAGAAAACGATGTACTGCAGTAATAATCACACCTACTTAAATGCACACCACTATATTTGTTCGATTTCTGAAATGGGCAAGGATAGTTAGGCATTTATGATTAAACCATAGCTTATTTTCTCCCAAAAGTTGTACAGAAGTTTTTAAACCTGTCATTATTGACCAGCTATTTGACAACTTCTTGTTTGGAACTTCACATTTTATTCCTCATTAGCAAATTTTTTTGCGCTTATTGCACTATTCGTTATTGGAAGCTTATGTTGTATCAGATTTCTTTTTGAATAGTATGGAGGAAATACAAACATGGTAGTCTGCAGAACCACCCCTCTCGTCATGCAATTTGAGGAGCAGGTGACAGAGCTACGATACAAGTTGACCAATTCAACCACCTGCTGCTCCCCTTCATAAAATGAGGATACTAAAAAAATTATTAGTAATGTGCACAGTAATTTTCCGAGCACACTGTATCACCATCCCAATCGCACGGAAAGCAGCATTGTTAATGTGAAAAAAACTGAATTTCCAGCAGTCAGTGTTCAGAGATTACCTGTTTGAGTGTTTCAACAAAACATGGTAAAATAGGGTCAACTGAACATTTCCAGATTTAGATTTATTTATTTATTTACTCCAGACTTTTAAACACACCTATGTAAATACAAATGGTTGGGAGACAACGAAAATACCGTATGGTCAAAGTCAGTTGCCACCCTACGTACAGGTTATAATCAATTAAAAACAATGGCAATGCCAATTAAATTTGTAAATTTCGAGAATCGAACAGATACTACATTCTAGCAAATACTACATACAAGGAAAACAAAAGGCAGACAACAAACACACAGCAATAATTGAGAGAGAAAAGTAATTGTGACGTGGTCTGGAAACTCATGCCACCTAACATCTCATGCAGTGCCTATTTTTTTATCTACAAAATTGCAGCTAGATAGAGTCTAAGCTGATATCAAAAGATTGGAAAAAAGCAATAGAAGATCTGGAAAAAGAATCAAGCAAGCATAAAATGTTAGAGCAAAATTACATCAGTATTGTACTAAAATCAGTTGATTAGTGATAAAAGAGTCCGTTTTTATGTGAATTATAATCTGCTTTATTTTTATGTGAATTATTATCTGGTGTTAGAAATAGCAGAGTAGGATTTGCTGACTAAATCACCACAAACTTGTCTCTATTGATCATGCCAATTTCTGTGCTGACATTAATAGGCCAAGTGCATTTTTGAAAAGTTAACCAATAAATTATGGTGAAAGACAAAAATTAATGCGAAGTGGGTTCAAACTTAGCTAGGGATACTGGTAGAAATTAGCATTTTTAAAGTTAAATTTAAAATTACAGAAACTTCTTGGATTATAACTTCGTTTATTTAAGTGCAATTATTATCATGCCAGATATTACACAAAAGTTGCATCCAGGCATTTTTTTATATTGCCGAAGCAAAAGCCATAAGTCAAACACCACTTCAATTAAACTTCTAAAACCATTCCACCAATAAAACTAATAAAAGTAAAGAAGATTTTTTTTTCTGGCCAAGTTTTTATTTGATATATCAAATAACACAGCATCTTCGTCTACTTATTGTAAGTGCCCGCTTTGCCCCGTAGTACCTGTTGTGAAACAAAATGTGACGTCATCTTTGCGTTGTTTGAAATTGCAATTCTCGCACTCAGTTTTCGGTTTTGTGGTAGTATCAGCAGCGCTTATAGTGATGAACCCTCCGAGCCCTCCAGGTCAGTGGCTGCTTTTGCTCGTCAAAATAAAATATTTCATATGGTAATGATAATTGACTTTTATATGTTAATTTTGCGGATGTCGTATTTGGCACCGCCATGCCAAGTGTCTAGCCATAGACGAAAAGTGTGATTATTCCCAGCAAACATTGCATTGTCTGGCTGATGTTGGCTGGCTGCAGATGCCAACATTTGTCAACCTCGGTTGAACGTTGCAGCCAATGTTGGCAGTTGGCACGATGTGGTTTTGCACCAAAGTTTTTGCTCCAAACATTGGCATTCACCATCAGGCCAACATCGGAGCCTGCGTTGCCCAGCAATAGTGGAACCATAGTCACTAAATATTATATAGTCTGACAGCGTAATGCATGAAATTGCGTTTAAACTTGTCACTTACGCCACCTTGTGAGGAGTGGAAAGTTTGCTTGAAAAACAATTGGAGTCAATGTAAAATAGCCTGATAGGTGAAGAAAAAGTTGTAAATTGAGCATATATGGAAAAAGTTTTCAGTAATTTTGTTATTTTGCAATTTTTAAAGCTTATACCTACTACTTAGACTCGAAACCAGAGGTGGAGTCCTCGAGGACGTCCTTGGCCTCGAGGACACATTTTGAAGTCCTTGGCCTTGGCCTCGAAAATCAAGCCCTTGGCCTTGGCCTCGAGGCCTCATGTTCTCGAAAATTGGCCTGTCCTCGGCTCGAGGACAGTACTATTTTTTGAATTGTGAAAATTTTGTGGAGATCGCTTGAAAAATTTTTGTGAAGACCTTTTTTTTTTTTGAGAGCACTTGCGCTTGTGTCCTTGGTCCTTGGCCTTGGCCTCGAGCATTCCTGTCCTTGGCCTCGAGAGTGTCTGTCCTCGGAAAGGCTGTCCTTGGCCTTGGCCTCGGATTTTTTTGTGTCCTTGGCCTTGGCCTTGGCCTCGAGCCTTGTGTCCTCGACTCCACCTCTGCTCGAAACTAACAATTTCTTCGAAGTAAGTGTTTGATGTTAGGCTGTTTCTAAAGCATCTCCATAGGCTAAATACATTAGGCAGCAGCAAATTGGACAAACAGGCCTCTACTTGAAAGTATATGTGTAGGCTATAGTTATGTAAGCATTAAGCAGTAAACTATGAGTCCCTGCGGAGAACTCTAACTGCAATTTAGGATCAGAGATTGAATCATATTACTGTAATAACACGTACAGTAGTACTGCCGTATCCTGGTACCGGTTCCTCCAACTACAAAGTTAACTGTTCACTCAATTGCAATGCATGCTTCTGGTTAACAGCGAAGCACAGTGTAGTTGAGGCCGTCAGCTACTTTTGAATATCATCGGGCCGGTACGAATAGCCTACACGCAACGATTCGACGCCTATCAGTATTAGTTGGCAACTAAAATTAAGTTAGGCACTGGTTCACCTGGTACCCGTTGCTTCAACTACAAAGTTGGCTGTTCACTCAATTGCAATGCATGCTTCTGATTAATAGCGAAGCACAGTGTAGTTGAGACTGTCAGCTACTTTTGAATATCATCGGGCCGGTACCAGTAGCTTACATGCAACGATCGATGTGTATCAGCATCAATTTACAACTAAATTAAGTTAGGTACTGGTACCTGTCTAAGTCTAACGATCTAGTGTGGATCCCTGCTGCTCAACAATTTTTGTGATTTCTTATAAAAATAACTTTTCACTTTTTTTAAATAGCAATTAGCAGGTTTTTAAAATCTTTCCAAAGGACAAATTAGCTAAAATTTGGAAGCCACATAGCAGGGCTCAATTACTCAGCCCATCATCCTCCTCCAATCGTCCAAAAAATATTTTTTCAAACATTTTTCTGATTTAATGATTCTGTATTTTATATGTGACATTTCTTTTTTGAGTTTTGACAAGGTTCAACGGAAGTTTGGTAAAATTTTTGATGCAAACAAAAACTTACCTCATCAGCTAATATCTTGAAAGACTTTGTTGGAGGAAAAAATCTGTTTTCACGTGTAGTTGACAAAGCAAAATTAATTTGAAAACTTTCTAAATTAAAAAGTTAACTCTTTTTTTTAATTCGAATTCCTACATCAAAACTAGTCATTCTGCCAGCAAACTGAACATGTTGAAACACTCTTCAAACTTAATAATAGTTTGTTTCATATTGCTGGTCTGTGGCATTTCACTTTTGAGTTTTAACAACGTTCAACAAAAGTTGATAAATTGTACCGTAAAATGCTGCTACTTTAGCCATTGCACAAACTTAAGCCGAAATTGGAATGGGATATCCAAAAGCTGTACGCACCAACCGCTGTGTCTATTAAGTTCACATTGCATACACACTTTGCTATAGTAGGCCTATATATGGGTGTTTTAAACATGTTTAATGAGTTGCACAACTATTTAAGTGACTACACATCAGCAACTTACAATACCCTGTGAAATCCTGAAAAATGATACCCAGAAAACTGACTTTGGTACGTATCCTTATTAAATTACCAGGAATATCTTATTGTTTAAAAAGTATGATAATATAGTCCTAAATAAGTGGGAAAATGTTTGAGCTATCTCTATGATTAACTGGGATTTTGGAAGATGGCCAAAGTAAGAAGTATGATTTCATGCAAAATGCCGTATCTATCTTTAGCCATCCTAAAAAACATTCATTATTTTCATTGCAAGGAATTTTAGACTTTATTTTTATAATACTATGGCAGTGTACACCTAAAATTCTACCCATGATATCATAATTTTTTGTACCAATCCAGGTTATGCAGTTGAAAAGCAGCAATCAAGGTCAAAGCATACCGTTAATTTGTTTGTAAGAAGATTCAAATCTGCTGATGAATCAGATTGCAGAGTCATTTCACAACAGGGCATTGATAATTATGTTACTGGTATATATAGACGATGTTGCTTTTACACTTAAAATGCATTGAGCCAAAATCTCAGCATAGCCTATTTTCTATTTGACCGTTTTCAAAATTATTTTCATTTTCAGCAATAGTTGGGCATTTGATCATTAAAAAAAATTAAATAGTGTGATATCAGTAAAAAAAAAAAAAAAAAACTTAAAAGAGCATTAACTCTATATATACCGAGCTTTTTTTACACAATATTTGTACCGGGGGGGGAGGCAAATTTGCCCCCCTATCTAAAAACCGATTGGTAAGTGATAGAAGTAAGATTTTTTGTATGTTGAAGGTATTTTTGTAAAATTTTTAAAAATAAAAATTTTGAGGTTCTGACGTCACGCAAACAATAATGATGTCATCAAAACCAGTAAACTCTTATAACAGCATGCAAATTGTCTAAATGTTACAAAATATTATTTTCAGCTATCACTTTTGTTATTTCAAAGTCATCTCTGATAAATCCACCGCAGATGATGACGTCACATACATGATGACGTCATCATGCATGATAATGTCATTTTTAATACATTGCGTTTATTATTATTTGTACTTTTTTGTAATTGAGATATTGCATAATTCACAAAATTTTGGAATACTGCTGTATTATTTTCATTATATCATTCAACAGCTGATGAAAATGAATATTTTTTTATGCAAATGCATTTTATTTCGAGAAACAGCAGAAAAATCAATATTTTTGAATTATGACGTCATCAATGACATGATGATAATGCAATGCATTTATCTGTAAATAAAATATAATATTCCAACTAAAGATTAGCATTGATAATGAATACGCAGTACAATGAATAGAATAAGCGCACTGATAAGCATGCATTGTGCTCAAAACTGTATAAAACTCTTTGGGTGCCTCTAACTAAAGCAAAAATGACGTCACTTCCGGTTGTCCCGCTTACCCCAAACTTTATGAAAATGTGTGTTATTAAATTTGATTCAAAGTCAGGGTACATCAAAGCAAAAATTTTCTTTAGTTTAGGAGCTACATTAAAATAACTAAGAGGGGGGGCAAATTTGCCCCCCCTGGTACAAATAGAGTTAAAAGCCAGTCTCTTGGATTTTGCACTCAAGTTTTTTTTTAACTTGAACTATTGTGCAAATTATCCAAACAACAATTCAAAAAAATGGCTAAAGTAAGGGCGTTTTACGAGAGTTGTTTTATTTTGTTTTGGATAAACTAATTGAAACCCTTAATTAAAATAAGAAATCCTAAATTATTAACAATAGCTCGTCTTTTTCAGATTTAAGAATTTAAATACCTACCGTATATAGCTTTCACTAGTGGTTTCATAGCCTGACTGTGCTTTGTACAATGCAACTCTGAATTGACCAGTGGACTTTGGGCATTGCCAATACTTAAGATGGTAGCAGTGTCCTAAACTGCTAATGATAAGCACCAAGATAGCAGTTACTTTACCTAAAACTGAGCAATTTCACTATGCAACTACAGGTCTTCACCAATGCCTTCAAGGCTATCGTGTTTTCTAGCTAATATCCGAAAGAGCATGAATCCTTGCTACAAAACAAGCGACTTATCTTCACGATTGTGACTTAATTATGACGCGTTACTCTTTTGCTATCAAATAAATATAATCATGAATAAAAATGTTGTGTTGTGCTGGGATTAACTAGGTTATCAGTATCATCCTGACAGTGTTGGCAGCATGCAAACAGTATATAAGCACATATCAACCCACATTAATGCTCAGACAATTTACAAACTATTCACAATAACATATCTTATATTTTAGGCTCCTTTCATATTAAAAATACTATTAGAAGTTTGCACCTTTTTGCAGGTTGCTCTTATTGCACTTATTACGTAACAAATGATTTCCGTAGTTTTCGGACTTTAAGACGCAGTATCAATGAATGACCTATAGGCCTATTAATTACGGTACCTTAAATAAAGCGCACCGGAATATATAGCGCACTAAATGAGATGCAATTTGAAAATCTCTCAAAACTGTAAAAACTTTGACGCTGAATTAAATCATGAAGAGAAATGGAATAGAACCTGAATCATACGAAAGACGCATCTCCAGTTTCTTTGAAATTTTGAGTATTTCAAGTGCGCTTTTGGTTCAAAAAATAGGTGTATTATGCAAAAATTTATTTCTTGGTTTAAAATTTATCTGTAATAATATTGTCCTTGATAATTTGACATTACTACGTATGGTAGTTCAGAGGTCAAAAGTTAACCTGGCTAAGTTCACAGTTACTGGTAGGCTACCGGTAATTGATATACCGGAAATAGGTGAATTGAAGTAGACATACCATAGACTTTGTGAATTCATATTATTCTGATACTACCCGAACACAATAATGTAATGCATCAGTAAGCCTAATGGTATTAGATTCAAAATCATTTTCAAATGTAAACTGACCAGCAACTCTTTATTTGAATGCAATATCCTGGTAGCCTACCGGTGGTACTTAGGCTAGTGGTACTTAGAGAATGCAATAGCATATCTGATTTTGCATTGTACAACGTCGAACGCGAGATATCGATGAACGGAACAAGTATATCATACTGAACTAGACATAAACTCTTTGCGTGTTTGGTAACTGGTCTGATGATATTCAAAGTAGCTGATGCGCTCAACTCACACTGTGCTTCGCTATTAACCAGAAGCATTCATTGCAATTAAGTGAACAGCCAAACTTTGTAGTTAGAAGAACCGGTACCAGAATTCGGCAGTACTGTACGCGTCGCTAATATACTAGTTCAATCTAGCATTATAATTACATCAAAGTCCTCTTCACTCTACAGTTCTTGTTTGAATGTTTCCTAGGGCTCGGACTATATTGTTGTCTTAATTTGCACCTTCACAAAGGCTTATCAGCTTGATGATTACATACAATACCAAATGTATTTGATTACATAGCTATAACCTACATATATGCCTCTTAAATCTGAAAAATAAAGCAAGCTAGGCTGCTACAATCAAATGGAGAAGCCTAGTTGTTACGTCGTTTCAGCTTGCTTTCTATACTTGGTTGGTTTCGAACTCAGGCTTAGCTGCATTTAAGTTTTAGCGTACACGTGGTGATAACTATTGCAAATCAAGAGATTTATCTCGCCTTTTTTAACTGCACGTAATTAGCTGTTACGCAATTTTCAAACTGTTTACACTCAATGTTCGTGCTTTTAACGCCTTTTTTGGGGTCAGTCGATACTGTTAGTTGTCGAGGAAGGACATAGGAATTTTACGTCGAGTCGTGAGAATTCTATCAGTTTACTGTATTCAGATCCACATCTTATTAGTTGATTATCTTGGCAGTCCTTCCTCGAGTCTAAAGGACTTGTCCTGGTGGCTCCCGTTTTGTTTTCCCTTGGGCTTTGTTTAAGAGCTGTTGCTCGCCTTCCCTTTGACCTATTGTTTTACTGGGGTTTATATTTCTTAATTCGCGTTCCTACTTCCCGGGGTCCCTTGCAGTTGTAAAGTGAGTTTGAAGTTACAGCTCTATTTTGGAGATTTTGGATTTGTCTGCCTTAAGAAGAAACCATCGGTGAGTCGTATTATGTGATGCTGCACTGTCTCGTTTATTATTTACGCTTGGTTAATTGTTAGTAATTACTTTCTATTTACACTATGTAGCATGTGTTCTGTTAACTGTTACTTGAGGCGTGATCATTTGACGCAGTGATTTCTTACATCTTTAGTTTTATTTGTGATTTCTTGATTTCTTACACCTTTAGGAAACTTCCTCCACTGCTAGTGCGGAATTGGAATCGGCTCGCATTAAGTTGAAGTTGGTCCACTTGGAGAAATCTCAAATGGAAGAAAAATTGCTAGAGGAAGAAGACATGGAACGCATGCGCCGCCAACAGATCAAAGCCGAATATGACAGGCGGATCAAAAGGGCCGAGCTGGAAACGTCTCTATCAAACTCAAAGGGACACTGAAGACGAACTGTCGACTTCGGACAGCGATGACGCCGTTCTCCCTCGAAAAGGCGAAAGCGTTCTAAGCCTACCTAGACCTGTTACCTCTGCTCAGTCCACTAAGCCAAATCTTTCTTTAGCATCCAGTGCAGTTACCTCTCCTGATTCTAATCAAGTGCTTGCAGGCCACATAACCTCTGTGACCTTTACGCAGACACGCCCTGCAGGAACAGAAGTTCGACCTTCTATTGGCTTTAGTACTGCAGCCGCTAAAGCCCATCAGTTTACTCGGCAAAACAGTACGGCTGGGCCTAGCTCTTATTACGGCCCTACGTACACCTCGCCTGCTGAATTAGGTACCTCTGTTTGATTTGATACCATGCAGGCGCGTCAGTTTAGTCAGCAAGAGAATGTGGTGGGATCTAGTTCTCATGTACCAGGCCATGCTCACTACGGCCCTATGTACACCTCACCGGCTGACATTGGCACGTCCGTTGGATTCAATGCCGCACAAGTTTATCAACCTGCCCCGCGAGGAGGTTTGAACTATACAGCTCGGCCGACTTTTCATTCTCAGAGTCCCAATGAACCACCTTTCTTTACGGGCCAACAACGTTATGGTGACCCATGGCGTGGTTATTACTCTGATCCGCTTATCCCTAAGCCTAATGTTAAGAAATTTGAAGGTGATCCGCTGGACTATTGGGCATTTTATAACCGCTTCAGATGCCATATTGCCGACTGGCTTCCATCAAAGACAAAAATGTCCTATTTGCTACAGCATTGTTCAATTGAAGTATCCAACAATATTCAACATTTTGCCGACATTCATGACGGTCAGTGCGCTTATGATCTTGCCTGGGAAGAGTTGCGGCGACGTATGGTCAACCTTATGTCATAGCACAGGCTTGTGAGGAGAAATTGCTCGCGTTTCCCAAGATGGAGCGGGATGTAGCAAATGGACTGAACAAGCTGTCTGTGCTTATGAAGAGGTGTCGCTATGCTTTGGCTGACGATAGATTGGCCACGAGTTTGGACTCTGTGCCATTTCTCACGTCTATTGCCAGCAAATTTCCCGCAGATCTAAAACGCAAATGGGTGAACAATACTGTGGGAATTAGTTCACGTTGTGATCGCTTAGCCACTTTTAAAGATTTGGCACTTTTTGTCGAGGAGCAAGCTACAATTTCTAATTCGGTGTTTGGCCTGAAGTTGTTTGCTCAAAGCTCAACTAAAACTGAGCAGTCAAAAAATTTGGCTAAAAGCGATCAATCTCGAGGTATTGCTAGAAGTGACCAATCTAAGAGAACTAAGGCCACGTCAGCCTTCAACGCACTGACCTCGATTGAGACAAAACCGGCTGTGCCCAGGAAGTGCTTGCATTGCGCAAAATCTCATTATATTTACCACTGTCCTCAGTTTCGTTCGCTGGCTTATGCTAAAAAGCGTGACGTGGTAAAGAAGCACAGTTTGTGTTGGGTTTGCTTAAACCCTGGTCATTTTGCAGCTACGTGTACGTCTGGCCTCCTGTGTAAAAAACAGCGCTGTGGTAGCTCTTCGCATAATACCATTTTACACCCCCCAGAGTACACTGAAAAACCGTCCCAAAGTGATTCGAGGGTTGGTGCTGAATCAAACTCTATCAAAGTCGGTAGCCCGCCAGATAGTGCGACTACGAAATCTCTTGCCACTTCTTGCACCCCTGCTGCTAGGACGCACCGTAAAAATGGCGCTTATTTGGACATTGTCCCGTTGAAGGTATGCAGCGGCAATATGATCATACACACCTACGCTTTGCTTGATTCGGGCTCCGACAGAACGTTCTGCGAGCGCCGTCTGGCGACAGAGCTTGGTGTTGACCTGCTTAAAACGCCAGTCAAGCTGGCTGTTCAAACACTGTTTGACAAAGGTCCAAACAGGCTTGAAGGTGCTTTGGTTGCCTTTAATGTTTCGTCTTTAGACGATTCCTTTAACATGAGCATGACGGAAGTTGTTGTGGTGGAAGATATTCCTGTCGTGCCTTCAGTCGTTCCTGAGGTTCAAAGCTTGCAAATGTACCCTCATCTTGATGGCGTTTCTTTGCCTTAAGTTGAGAAAGGTTCTGTTACGCTTCTCATAGGAAATGATTTTGTGGAGGCCCACCGATGCTTGGAGAGTCGCTTTTCTCCAGACCCTCAGCAAAGCCCAGACGCTGTGCTGACGCCCTTTGGCTGGATGCTTCGTGGCATGAGGCTGAACCATCTACTGACAGAGGCAACGCCTGCTTCTAGTTTTATAGTCCGAGGACTTATGTGGCCTTCAGACGTTCGAGATCTTCATGACTTGATCTTGACTGACGAAGGTGAGATGTTTTCACCTACAGGTGATGCAAGCCTTTACGACAACGAAGGCTTTATGAAGTTACTGCGCGATCATCATGAGATTCTTGAGTTTGGTTTAAGGTATTCCATGGAGGATCCCATTGCTTACGACATGATGGTGCGAAATCTTAAGTATGAAGACGGCCACTATCAATTGCCCCTTTTATGGCGTAATGATGCTGATGTGTTACCGCGGAGCCAAGACATGGCGCTGCAACGACTTAAAGGCCTAAAGAGGCGATTGCAGAAAAATTCTGATCTCAAAGCCAATTACTGTGATCAAATGAAAGCGGTTTTGGATTCCGGTTATGCTGAGCCTGTGCCGGTGGCAGAAATTAATGCAAAGCACAAAACCTGGTATATACCTCACCATCCCGTTTTAAATCCTAAAAAACCTGGCAAAGTTCGCATTGTCTATGATTGTGCGGCCACAGTTGGTACTAAATGTTTGAACGATTACCTGATGAAAGGTCCTGATCTGACAAATTCTCTTGTCGCTGTTTTGCTCCGTTTTAGGAAATGGCTAGTTCCCATCATTTCTGACGTGGAAGCCATGTTCCACCAGGTCCGTGTTTCACCACCGGACAAGGATGCACTGAGATTTTATTGGTGGCCAGATGGTAATATCAACGATGAGCCGGCAATTTATCGCATGGCGGTACACCTGTTTGGCGCCAAATCGTCGCCTAGTATTGCGACATTTTGTCTTCGGGAAACAGCTCGGCAATTTGGGAAACATTTTGATCCTCATGTTTCTGAAATTGTTTTGAAAAGCTTCTATGTTGACGACTGCCTCTGTGGAGCAAACTGTGAAGAAGCAGCAATTAGCTTGATTAGAAACTTGCGAAATTTGATGGCAATGGGAGGATTTAAACTGACTAAATGGCTTTCTTCGAGTGACAAAGTGATGAGCACTATCCCAGAGGATGAAAAGTCGAAGGCTGCTAAAAGCGAGATGCCCTCAATGACTCCTCAGTCACGTGTGCTAGGCATCAGCTGGGATGTAACAACCGACGAATTCTTTTTCACTACAGATTTGCCAGACTCTCCAGTAACGAAACGCGGCATTCTAGCCATTACAAATTCCCTCTACGACCCCTTGGGATTTGTAGCACCGGTCGTATTGTTGGCCAGACTTTTGTACAGTGAAATATGCCGCGAGAAGTTTGACTGGGACGAGCCTATCACCGAAATTTATTCTAAGCGATGGCTATCGTGGGTTAAAGGCTTGACTTGTCTTCACGAAGTCAGAATTCCACGTTGCTACAGGCCTAAAGTGGAAAACTCGATTCAGTGGCAATTGCACTTTTTTTCCGACGCTTCGAACGTAGCCAGAGGGACCATTTGTTACCTAAGAATGATTTTTCCTGATTCGTCTTCTACATGCACTATCATAATGGCAAAATCACACACTAGTGGTCCTGGCCGAATCACGATTCCACGTCTCGAGCTTGAAGCTGCTTTAGACTCCGTCAAGTTGTCGCGCATCATTAAACAGGAATTGGAACTCCAAGAATGTCAATGTTTCTTTTGGACGGACTCAGCAATTATATTGCACAGCTTGCATGCAGATTGCAAACGATTTTCTTTGTTTCCACGCAATCGTCTGCAGAGAATACTGTCACATTCTAAGGTCAATGATTGGGGATTTGTCAGCACTAAAATTAACCCAGCTGACAAACTCACTCGAGGTATGACTGCCTCAGCTTTGATTAAGGATGATTTATGGTTCTCTGGGCCTCAATTTTTGCAACTGAGTCCCGATAAATGGCCTGTCGTACTGAAAGTAAAACCGACTGAAGAAGTCTATCGATGTTACGATTTACAGAAGAATGTGGAAGCTTCCGTTAACAAGGGTTCTTGCTTAGCCTCTGTGAGTAGTCCTAGCCCTTGTTGTTTACATATCGGCGAGCAGAAATCTACTTTATTGCATCCTACCTGTCAACTGATTATGTATTTTTCTTCATTTTATAGGTTAAAGTTGGCAATTTGTTGGCTGAATAGGTTTAGAACTTATCTTATGACTAAGGTTCAGAGCAAGGGCTTAACTCGACCTCTCGTAGGCCCTATTACGGTTAACGAACTTAGTAAAGCTGAGAACAATGTTATTGGGTATGTGCAGCGGACATGCTTTTCCGCGGACTTAGCTTTGGTTAGTGAGGGTAAACGCCTTCCTGGGACATCTCCGTTGCACAGACTCAATCCCATTGTGACGGATGGTTTGCTTCGGGTTGGTGGCCGGCTGGATAGTGCTCCACTGCCGTACGACTTAAGGCATCCCATCATTCTACCTGAATGTCATTTTTTGACTGAGATAATTGTACGAGAAGCACATGAACGAACTGTCGGCCACTGCGGTGTTAATGCCACATTGAATGTTCTATGCCAAAGGTTTTGGATCTTGAATGCTAAAGTGGCTGTACGCCGAGTCATTTCTACGTGTATAACATGCAAACGAGTTCACCCCCGCATGCAACATCAGATTATGGCAGACCTTCCACTTGCCAGATTTCAAATCAGCGAGCCCCCTTTCTGTCATACAGGTGTGGATCTGTTCGGCCCTTTGACTGTCAAAGTCAAACGCTCAAACGTGAAGCGTTACGGGTGTCTTTTCACCTGCATGACCACGAGGGCTATACATTTAGAATTGGCCTCCGACCTTTCCACATCTTCTTTCATAAATTGTCTTCGAAGGTTCCTTTCTAGAAGAGGAAGCATCAAGCATTTGCATAGCGACAATGCTACGAATTTTGTTGGTTCCGAACGAGTTTTGCGTGACAGTTGGAACGAACTTCAAATTCGTTCATTTCTCAGGCCCCAGAAAATTGAGTGGTCGTTTAATTGTCCCACCGCGAGCCACGCTGGAAGGGTATGGGAAAGGATGATTCGATCAGTAAGAGAGATCTTGCTAGCTGTGATGCCAACGAAAACTCTCACGGGCGATGAACTGCACACTGTATTGTTGGAGATCGAGGCGATTGTCAATTCGAGGCCCCTCACTGACGTACCCATGGAACCTAACGAAAACACACCTCTCACGCCAAACCATCTGTTACGAGTTAATTATGACGTTGCCTTGTCACCCTTTCAAACTAATGATGATGATTGTCATGCTCGTCAACGTTTTCGTCTGGTTCAGTTCACTGCAGACGAATTTTGGAAGCGTTGGTTGATTGAATACCCACGCACGGTTTTGACGAGGAGCAAATGGCATGAAAAAAGAAAAAATCTTAAGCCAGGCGACATTGTGCTCCTCAATGATACTTCTTCCCCTCGTGGCAAGTGGCCTTTGGGTAAAGTTGTGAAAACTTTTCCTGATAGGTATGGGGACGTGAGAAGTGTTCTTCTTAAAACCATTAACGGATCTCTGAAAAGACCCACGTGTAAGTTATGTCCGATTGTGCTTGCTGAACGCACATTTGATTCTAGTAAGTCCTAAGTTATTACTAATGTATTCAGTTTGCTTGGTCTAACTCAGCGTTTGTTCAAAATGACTGTGGGAAATTGTGGGAAAAATAGTCATGCGCAATTGTCATGAGCCATTCCCATTTTTGGGGGGAGTGTTACGTCGTTTCAGTTTGCTTTCTATACTTGGTTGGTTTCGAACTCAGGCTTAGCTGCATTTAAGTTTTAGCGTACACGTGGTGATAACTATTGCAAATCAAGAGATTTATCTCGCCTTTTTTAACTGCACGTAATTAGCTGTTACGCAATTTTCAAACTGTTTACACTCAATGTTCGTGCTTTTAACGCCTTTTTTGGGGTCAGTCGATACTGTTAGTTGTCGAGGAAGGACATAGGAATTTTACGTCGAGTCGTGAGAATTCTATCAGTTTACTGTATTCAGATCCACATCTTATTAGTTGATTATCTTGGCAGTCCTTCCTCGAGTCTAAAGGACTTGTCCTGGTGGCTCCCGTTTTGTTTTCCCTTGGGCTTTGTTTAAGAGCTGTTGCTCGCCTTCCCTTTGACCTATTGTTTTACTGGGGTTTATATTTCTTAATTCGCGTTCCTACTTCCCGGGGTCCCTTGCAGTTGTAAAGTGAGTTTGAAGTTACAGCTCTATTTTGGAGATTTTGGATTTGTCTGCCTTAAGAAGAAACCATCGGTGAGTCGTATTATGTGATGCTGCACTGTCTCGTTTATTATTTACGCTTGGTTAATTGTTAGTAATTACTTTCTATTTACACTATGTAGCATGTGTTCTGTTAACTGTTACTTGAGGCGTGATCATTTGACGCAGTGATTTCTTACACCTTTAGTAATTTTTTAGTTGTTGCTAATTTACGTTCTGTTATTTTTACAGAAACCGTTGACAATAAAATCGAATAAAGATCAATCAGTTAACGCGTGTTGATCAAGGCAGACAGAAATAATTTTCGCGTCATACACCTAGTTTTCCAAGTTTTAGTTGCCTAATGTATTTAGCTTATGGAGATGCTTTAGAAACAGCCTAATACCATACACTCACTTCAAAGAAATTGTTAGTTTCGAGTCTAAGTGGTAGGTACAAGCTTTAAAAATCGCAAAATAACAAAATTACTGAAAACTTTTTCCATATGTGCTCAATTTACAACTTTTTCTGCATCTATCAAGCTATTTTACATTGCCTCCGATTGTTTTTCCAGCAAACTTTCCACTCCTCACAAGGTGGCGTAAGTGACAAGTTTAAATGCACGAGCGCTTTCAGACTATTGGATTTAGTGACTATGGTGGAACAATGTTTCCTACGTTGCCCCAAGGTCGAGAAACTGTAGCTAGCCAACATTGGAACCAGCGTCGTCCAACAGTTGCTGGCGGAACAATGTTGCCAGCTTTGGCCCAAGCTAAAGAAACAGCAGCTATCCACCATCAGAACTTGCGTCGCACCAGTAATGGCGGAACAATGTTGCCACGTTGGACCGAAAAACTAAACAGGTTTTCTTTGCTTAACATAGATCGACTTTTGAGAAACGGTTATTCTATTGCGCAGCTCTGAGATACGAAAATCTTTAACATCAAGCCGTTACTTCTTCGAACGATTGAATTTTTTTTTAACGATAGAATTTTTATGATTTACCAGCTTGTAAACAAGAGTAGCCTCCTGAGATTACATACCCCATTTATGCAACCAGTTTAATCATGTTTTACACTGCTTTTTGTTATGCCATGTTTTAAAAGCATTAATTTATATCAAAATCAAGGCCTAAGTTTAAATTATTTTTGCAAACAATTACAAAAATTTTCAGCGCCAAACCCTAAGACTACGGTGGTGTGGGCGTCGCTTCCAGACCCCCATTGGCCTCCAGCTGCTGGGGTCTCTGCTCTAAGACCCCCGAAACAGCCACTTCCCCATTACAGATTTTTGGCTACGTGCCTGGAATTTACACTACTCTTTGAGCTCTTATGGGAACATAAAATTATAAAAAAATGCAAGAAATATAAGTTTCTATAAGCCACATTTGCGGATTGCAGTTAAGCAGATTCCAAAAAAACTTTGCTCCTTTAATAGACACTTAAGGCACTTTTACTGTGGCTTATTTCCTCCCGTCAAATTGGCTACAATTGTGAAAGTGTAAAAAATACTTAAATTTCCAGTTACGGAACCAGCGGTGCAGTCACGGGTGTTAACAGGGCTAAAACTTCCTTGGCCAAGTCACTTAATTAGAAAATTACCTCCCACTTACAAGCAATTACGCATTTTGCCTACCCTAACCCAAATTAAAAATTTGTAATCTATAGCCAGGTTGGAAAGTTCGATTACACTGCGCCGGATTTTTGAGCCAACTTAAAACCCACATAATTTTTTGCGCTGGGCCAAACTAAATCCTAGAAGGGCTGCTGATTTAGATGGATAGAATTTTCTTCTAGAATATTGGCGTTCTCCTTACTCGGCGATTTATCCTGTCGCAGTCAGCACGCAACTGCTTCAATCAATGGCGTCATGGATTGAAGCAACGAAATGGCGGCAACCAAGATGCAAAGCCAACAGAATAGTCTAACAGGTCAACAGATCATACAGCTCATAGGCTGCGCAGTCGAGCCAGTTAACCGCAATCGGAGCATGTCTTTTTGACCTGCAACAACTGATGACCCAAATGTGATTGGATCGTGAATGCTGGCATAGTCAGTAGGCCCTTCCTTCATCACCAACCTCGCCACTTCAACTCCAGCCAACAAATTCAAAAAGGGGAAAGTATGTCGCAGTCACGCGACTGCTCCAATCAATGACGTCACGAATCGAAGCAACAGAATAGCAGCAACCAAGATGCAAAGGCAACAGAATAGCATAACAAGTCAACAGACCATAACAGCTCATAGTTTTTTCAACCTAGCCGGTTAAACGCAAATGAAGCACATTCCAGAAGCCCTCCAGTGCACAGCCTAATCAACAGCCGTTATTCACAGAGGTGGAGTCGAGGACACAAGGCTCGAGGCCAAGGACACAAAAAAATTTCGAGGCCAAGGACAGACCCTCTTGTGGCCAAGGACACAGACGCAAGTGTTCTCCAAAAAAAAAAAAAAAAAAAAGATCTTCAAAAATTTTTTTTCAGGAGATCTCAAAAAGAAAAGGTCTTCAAAAATTTTTTTCAGGAGAAAAAGGTCTTCAAAAATTTTTTGCAGGCGATCTCTACTTGAGGAAACCAAAAAAAGGTCTTTGCAAATTTTCCGCAAGGTTTCTAGCGTTTTCCTACGAAATTTCAGCGGTTCAAAAATAGTGCTGTTCTCGAGCCAAGGACAGGGAAAAATTCTTGGACTTGAGGCTTCGAGGCCAAGACCAAGGCCAAGGACTTCAAAATGTGTTTTCGAGGACATCCTCGAGACCAAGGACGTCCTCGAGGACTCCACCTCTGGTTATTGATTCAACAACTCACGCCTACTCGAAGGTTGTTCAACCAAGCCAGTTAATCGCAATCAGAGTGCGCTCCCTTTTGACTCGCCACAGACCTCTTAGAAAAAGTCTTTCCTGCCGCATATTTTGGAGGTAATGTTACCGTCCACGCTATAATTTATAAAAGCTTTGGGCCGCGCGAAAGCTATATTTTGCGTTTTTTGAGCCAATTTTACTCAAAATTTTGTGACGCAGTGCGCCGAAAAATCCGGCGCATTATGCAAACTTTGTAATAAAGCGGAAATATTTTGGCTGGCGGAAATCGTGATTTTAATTGGCGGAAATCTCCTGCGGAAAAAATCTGACTATTCGACTGTTGGTCAGACAGAGCTAATCCCATTAGACAGCGTCAGACTGCTGACTGTTGCGTTTGTTACGAGTAATGCTTGCTGTAAGTTCAGCCATATTCAAAGGAAAGTTGTGTTTGCTAGCTAAGCCTATCACCATTAAGCAATAGCCTAGCCTACTGTAGTTAGCAGAGGTGGAGTCGAGGACACAAGGCTCAAGGCCAAGGACAGACACTCTCGAGGCCAAGAACAGGAATGCTCGAGGCCAAGGACACAAGCGCAAGTGCTCTCCAAAAAAGAAGTCTTCACAAAAATTTTTCAAGCGATCTCCACAAAAAAACGTTTTCCAAAAAATTTTTCAACCACTCCACAAAATTTTAACAATTCAAAAAATAGTGCTGTCCTCGAGCCAAGGACAGGCCAATTTTCGAGGACTTGAGGCCTCGAGGCCAAGGACGTCCTTGAGGACTCCACTTCTGGTAGTTAGGCTTTGGAATTTTGTCAGATTTCTCGTTCTGGAAGCTTACAGCTTTGCGTATTATGATATCAGTAATTGTGTAACATTCTTGATTTTTCTCAATTTCTCTTGTTGTAAAATCTTGAATACTGTAACGCATCAGCATTGTATCGGTATCCAGTGAAGCTGTTATAGCAGCTTGAAGAAAAGCAATAGCCTAACAATTAAACATGGATTCACTCCAATACAACCATTCAGAAAGTTTATTGATTCCTCATTCTAACTCAATTAAGCCTTCCCTCACTGAAAGTTTTAGGGTACTGTTTTACCTTATCCTTCCAAGCGAGTCAAAATTCAAGGATATTTCTCAAGTTCCTGACTACACTGCTGCAGTAAGTGATAAGAATTCTGAGATGTGATTGTTATTATAGGCTCTCATTATCAGATAGGCCACTACCAGAGTGTTATGAACATCAGGTAGAGCTACAATACAGTACCGGTAGGCTACACTGTACAAGATTGGGACGCCGTTAAGTAGGCTACTGTATAAGAAATCCGCTATTTTTGAATCTCTGCGACTTGTGTATGAGCATGCTCCCCTTCTCACTCCTCCTATACGTGCACTCATTAAGGTTAGGGATAGATTTGGGGAATAGCTTAAATTGGAGAGAAAGAGAGAGCGCACACATGCTCATACATGACTCGCAGAGCTTCTGAGAAAAAAGTGACTGCTCGTACTTAACAACACCCCAGGATTGTAAGGATTGGACTTCTTGAGGTCCTTGTGATCCTTGTACTGCTTTTTTTAGTATCGGTATCACTCTGTACATTTATAGTAGAGCTCGACTGACATGACTTTTTCAGGCCGATATCGATATTTCGGAAATTTTTGGGCCGTTACCAATATTGAAAAGCGATATATTAACTTTTTAGCTACGAAACTTTATCACTATTTTTCAACTAATTTGACACTAAAAGCTTCACTAATTCACATCCAAAGAAAGACTGTTGCAAACTAAGTCACACTCCAATATTATTCATCAAAAAAACAAACAAGAAATACAATGATTTGGCAATCAATAGTCAAGAGCGATTGTGCTTGCTCTTAAAAATTAACGGTTTTAGGTAATTGTTCTAAGCCGATATTTTATTGGTGGTAAACATCGATATGATATATCGGCTTGACCCTGATATCGGCTGATAAATATCGGCTGACCGATATATCGGTCGAGCTCTAATTTATAGTCTACATTTCAACAAAAATAGACTAGGGGTACTCATTTATATGTGCCGATTTCATTCGTCATTACTGACCAAAACATATTGAAATTAAGATAAATGAATGTCATTATTCATTTGGATATTATGCAGCATTGGCCTCAAACTGAATGATTACAGTAGTTTCAGAGTGATACCATTAGGCTTAGAGCTGAAGTTCTGTAAATCTGAAATGGTTTCAGTTTTGGATCATTGTTGATTGTAACTACTTTACTGGAAGATTATTGATATGCTGTTTAAAAATTGGGTTTTTTGAAATTGGATGATATGTATAAATTTGAGCTTACTAAATTTATGCATAAACTTCTTAATGATAAATTGTTACTACTTTTTCAAAGTTGTTTTAGAAACACTGTTCATGTTTACTCGCATGAAACTAGAAGTGTCAAAAAGTCTATCTATTTTTTATCATGAGTAACAAAATCTGTTAGCCAAACTCTTTGACTTTGTAAGGAACCAAAATGTGGAACGAAATTAATGAGGAATTGAGGATTAAGAGTTTTACTAACTTCAAGAAACAATTTAAACAATTTTTGTATGAACAATACAAAAACTACAGAAAGTAGTTCTGAATTTAAATCAAGCTCTTCAGTTGTGTGTTGATCATGTTATTAAAAAAATGTTTGGCTTAAAGCTGTTTTGCGTTGAAAAGAGGAGGAGGGGGCCTTGACTAGAAAACCGAAAGGTTATTCAGTGCCCCAGACATCGCAACTATTTTATTTACTCTATGTTATTTTATTTATTGATTTATTTGCTTCATGTATGTCCATTGTCAAATAATAGCAAACTAAACTATATATAATGCAATATCATTTTGCTGCTCCCCAATATTATTGGCAATCAAATTTATTGTTTTGTAAAGCTAACTTTTCATGAAACAAAATAAAATTAAAACTGAATCTGTGTTTCATCAAAACAGTATAAGGTATCCCATTGTGATGCTGTGTGTACTAAAAGTTAAATAATTTAGATATTGACGCAGTGTGGCAGTATATTTTCTGATGCTGCAATATTTTTCTTCAACTGAGCACGTAATGCTTTACATGTCTGATGTTGTGTCTCTTTGGCTTTCTAGATTATGAAGGCTATACAATACACTAGCAACAGGTTTAGGGTTAGCATGCTAGAACCACATATAGTATGTTGGCATAACCAGTGGGCCGTGGTCTACTTGCCCTAACTGTGTGTTGTTGCTAAGAATTGAACTCAGAATCATTTGCGTATCATCCGCAATCTTTACTATAGTATTGCATGAAGGTATGCGACCAGCTAGTGCCCATCTCAAAAATTTCCTTTTTGAATTGAACATGTGTTTATCATTTGAATTTGTTCAATTTTAATTATATGCAAGCTATATTCAACTATGTTAAAGCAGTATCTACATGTTATGTAGATGGATTGTCTACAATTGTAGATAGATTGTTTTTGAACTCAAGAGTAAAAGCAAACATCAGACATTGACTTGTTGGTGATTTTGTGTTTTGTAATGCATATTATGCTACTATTATAGCTTTGTTTGAGTTTTGACTGTTTCACACCTTGGAAGCTTCTGCTTTTGTGGCTAAAACTTCTGGTAACGGTATGCAAAGTATAAACGAAATCTTCAAAATACAGTCAGTTATACTCCATCAAAAATTAATGTATGCTGGTAACTAAATAGAGAATACCTTTTCAATCATAAAATCTTTTCAGGCAAGTCCTGCCTTTTTTGTTTTGATTGGCTTAGAATTCATCATAGCCACTCTGAAAGGAAAACAGGGATTACGTGCAAATGATGCTATCACCAGCATTTCTGCCGGAGTCAACTCCAGATTTATCAGGTTAGAACAAGGTTAGAAATTAACGCTTGTCCAAGGCTAGCTGAAATTGCCTCGGGCAAGTTGTTTTTTAGCTTAACTTGCCTGACAGACTTGATAGCAAATACAGCATATTAAACATGATTATTTAGAGACACAATTTGGTTAAAATGTAAGTAGAGAAAGCAGTAACTTGCTTGCTTTATTTTAGTTTACACTTCGCAATCATCATAGTTAACTTTTTGTTTATTCTTATGCGCACTATTAATCACAATTAATACTTCTTAATTGCACGCAAAATTTTTGATATTCAGACGTATTTAGCAACTTTGGGCGCAAAACGCTTTTTTTTTTTTTGAAAAAGTTGCCCACATTCGTGTTGACTGTTGTTTCAGATTTCACAACTACTACATAGGGTTGTACAAAGTAGAATAATGCAGTATTCTAGAATATACATTTTGAATCCTATTCTAGAATAACTCACCACAAATTGTGACAACACAGTTTTATTGCGAAAATTCAAAACACTCAATCCTGACTAAGTTGGACAACTGTCTCTTCTTGAGTGCGTGTAAGCTTGCACGCTTGGTTGAGTGCAATGCACTATCAAGAAATGTGCCTAGAGCGTTAGGTTGCCTAAATTTGTGTAATATGCACCACTCTTTGCGTTTTGGCGGCGCTTTAAAAGATTTTTTCAAATCCAATTACCCGATGAAAAATGTGTTTTGAGATTCGTTTCTCCGGAGATTCGAATCTCAAGGATTCGAAATTCTACTTTGTACAACCCTACCCAGCAATGCATGAAGACAATGTCAGGAATTTTGCAATTTTGTTTTAAATGATTGTTTTTTAGTTCTATAACTTTTGCGAATAATTTTGGCTTTTTAGCTAGTGGTAGGTTTCAAAATATTCAAGATTAAAAATGCGTGTGCAATAAAACTGCAATGTTAATCAAATCATTGTTAAATGTAATATTTGAAAAAGTTACTTATTACACATTAACATAAAATCGCACACAAACACTTGATTCTCATAATAGGATACGCGTATTACCGTATGCAATTTCAGTATTTTTTGCCAAGAAGTACATTTTATGAATTTTTTCATAATTTGCTCAGCGACTTTTAGGCACCAGAGGTGAAAAAAAATTTTTTCAAAACATCTTTTTTTAAATTTTTTTTCAAAAACTTTTTTCAAATAAAAGCTTTTTCCAAAAAAACGTTTTCCAAACTAAAAAGTTTCAATTTGATTAAATTGTTTATATCTTCAAAGCTTTTCATCTGATACTTCTCAGGAAGAATTGTTAGAATAGAGAGCGCAGGAAAAGGAGCAGCTATTGGAAAAACTCGAGCAGTGATTGGCAGGAAAAAGGTCAAGGATAGAGCATTATTTGTGTGCAATCTATTAGCTGTACACAAATTCTTTTTGTCGGCAGTGGGCAGGGTTAGAAGTTTTGATAAAAGTGACTTCAAAAGCAGATGGATGGATATAGAGCAAAAAAAGTTTTACAAATAAATTGATTTCTTATTCTATTTTTTTCAATAATTAAAAATCTTTTACACTACATGTTCACAAAGTTTTGCCTAATCTGAATGCATGCAATCTCCAGCCTGCAGTCTCAAATTTTGCGGTGCATGGGCGCGAGTTGATTGTGTGAGTTGCTTGTTTGGGCACGAATTAGAGCTACTAAAACTTTTCTTTTTTATTGTTTTTGGTCTTTACCTTACATTTGGGAGAAAAATATATGAATATAACTTGAAAAAGTTGCTGCTTGTGTGAACAAATTACCCTCGCCATCGTGCTTTATCCTCGGACAAAATTTGAGATGGTCTCTCCTACTTGAAAAACTAGCATTAAGCAATCAATTTTGAAGCACAAATAAAATGAGTTTTAATCAACTGCAAAGTTCGTTTTTAGGCTGATCTCTCCCTTGTATCCAGAATTTATTTGGGTAAAGTCGAACCAAAATATAGCTAAGTCGTTCGTTTTACTTGCATGTGTTGGATAAGGTTGTCTTAACAGCTTACAAATTGGATTTTGGGGTGCTGAACAATTGCCACAAGTAAAACGATAACAAATTTTAATTGCAGGGAATGCTGTGAGGGTGATAAATTTAAACTAAAGCACTTATGTAAAAAATTTTATATGAAAAATTGTCAAAAGTGGTTGTCGAGTCTACAGCCACTTCTAATTCAACTCACAGTACAAAAATAGTTCAAAAATAAAATAATAATTTGAAGCAGCATACAATCCTGTACAACTTCAAAAGTTTTTGAAGCAATCCTAAAGAAGATAACTGCAAGAATTTAACATTTCCTTCACTATAAGTGTATTTACAACAAGGTGTAAAGATTAAACAAAAATATCCATTTTAACTATGTTTTTACTATATTTACAACAAGGTTTAACGATCATAAATAAGAATCTGCAAAGAGACGAATCCAGCTGCTGAAAAACTTTGTACTCTTGTTTGGTAGAAGTAGACTCAAAATAACCATGAAATGTCACACTGCTTGTGCCAATATTACACTAGCAACTCATGTCCATGCATTGCAAAATTTGAGACGGCGGGCTAGAGATTGCATGCTTCTGGATTAGATAAGAAAAATTCGCTAAAATGTAATGGAAAACATTTTTTGTTATTGAAAAAATACAATAAAATATCTTTTTTTTGTTAAACTTTTCCTGCTCACCTTCTATCTATTTGATTTTGAAGTAGGGATGTCCATTTCTGAATACCGAATCCTACAGAATCGGTTCCATTTTTAGGATTCAGTTTAGTTGTGAAGAAAAACTGCAAACGATAAATTGGTTCAACTGAGCCAGTTAACTACATTGGGACGCGTCCTTTTGACCTGGATGTTCATGATTCTCTGTAGTAGGGCTAAGCCCCCCAAGTTGCAGGCCTGTTTCCTTTTCCTGAAAACAACCAGAAATTACGGTTAAAATGAAAACGGAAAATTCAGAGAAACTGATAAAGCATTGCAGAATGAGAATATCCAAAATTATGTGATTTATAGTGCTGTAATTCGCATACTAGCTATATACATTCATTAAAAATGAAACAAAATTTTGGACTTTTTTGTTTTGCAGTAGTTGAGCTCTTAAGTCTGTATTAACATCAAAATAGTACTGACGGCCACTTTATAAATTTAAGATTCGATTAAGAATTTGGAATTCTGGATCTGGAAAAAAAAAATTAAAATTATTCTAGAATTCATAATTATTCTAAAACGAACAACCCTATTTTGAAGTCACTTTTATCAAAACTTCCAACCCCACCCTCTGCCAGCGAAAGAATTAGTATACAGCTTAAAGAATGTTCATAAATGACGCTCCCTCATTGGTTCGTTTTTTATGAAAAACTTTTTTTTTGAAAAAAAACTTTGGAAAGAAAATTTTCTCTTTTTTTTGCTTCTGACGCCTAGAATTTCTAGTGCCTAAACGTTCCACACATAAACCTCTGTACCTAAACGTCCATGCGTAAAAGTCACAGTCCGTACAGATCCTGTTGAGCAAACAGCATGCCATTTTTTGTGACAAAATCTTGGATAACATATGAACAATTTTGAGGTGGTGCAGAACTTGAATATGTTTTTCAATAAAGTCGATTTCATTTTGCTTTCACTAAAAACTTTTCGGACAGAACTCTCAATTGCGATCTCTGTCTGGTTTGGTATGTGGTGAGCAGGATCTTTTAAAGACCAACTGCAGTAAGGAGAAAAGCATTTTAAGGAGATTACACAGTAGTAAGGAGAAACGCAATCTATCCAATGACAGCAGGCTTTGATCATATCGAAACAGTTGTAGAGTGAATACGAACTGCTTTTGCCTGCACAAATCTGTTTTTTTCTGTGAAATATAAACCGCTTCCAACAGGCTCAAGTGAAACTGGGAGCGAGCTGTGGTTGGGATTTTAAACTGCGAGTCGGAATAGTTGGGTGCGCACTGATTGGATTCCAACTAATGTTGGCCAATGGCTGAATCGCTCTCAGATTCGAATTGAGTCTTACTTTTTGCTTTGCATTTTCTATTTGGCTGGGTTCTGGTTGGTTGAGATCGGTGGGTTTCCTGTTCCTGAGTAAGAGTGGTTTTTTGTCTTATTGCTTTTGAAACATGTTGCTTGATGCGTTCCTGAAGCTTTTGAGTAGTGTGACCTACGTACCGACTATCACAGTGGCACACGTATTCATAAATAACCATACTTTTTTGATTGGTAGGTAGCACATCCTTTTTTTGATTGGCAGGTAACACATCCTTTTTGACAGCAGGCAGCATGCATTGGCTTGAGAAAATCAAGTGTGGTGACACTGCTCCATGGCAATTTCGTACAGCATTTTTAACTTGATGTTTTAATTGCTGAGAAGCTGAGCCTATCCACGGGGCTCTAAGATTGACTGGACGCTTTTCTGGTCCAAAGGGTTTGGCTGTAGAAAATCGTGCAATTTTCTTGGATATGTGCTTGAGTACTATATCTTCAGGGTACCCGTTGTCAAGCAAGATCTTTTTGATAAAATCAATCTCTTTATCAAAAAGATCTTGCTTGACAACGGGTACCCTGAAGGTATAGTACTCAAGCACATATCCAAGAAAATTACACGATTTTCTACAGCCAAACCCTTTGGACCAGAAAAGCGTCCAGTCTATCTTAGAGCCCCGTGGATAGGCTCAGCTTCTCAGCAATTAAAACATCAAGTTAAAAGTGCTGTGCAAAATTGCTACGAAGCAGTGTCACCACACTTGATTTTCTCAAGCCAATGCATGCTGCCTGCTGCCAAAAAGGATATGCTACCTACCAATCAAAGAAGTATGGTTATTTATGAATACGTGTGCCACGGTGATAGTCAGTGCGTAGGTCCCCACTACTCAAAGGCTTCAGGAACGCATCAAGCAACATGTTCCAAAAGCAATAAGGCACAAAACCACTCTTGCTCAGGAACAGGGAACCCACCGATCTCAACCAAATAGAAAATGCAAAGCAAAAAGTAACACTCAATTTGAACCTGAGAGCGATTCAGCCATTGTCAACATTTGTTGGAATCCAATCAGTGTGCATGCAACTATTCTGACTCGCAGTTTAAAATCCCAACCACAGCTTGCTCTCAGGCCGTGTTTACATTTTCACGTTGCATTACGTTGGTTGTTGTTGGTTACCAACTAAGCCAATTCAGTGAAAAAAGTTTGAATCAGTGATAATAACCAATGGATGTTTAATTTTTATTCATATTGATAGTTGCTCACCAGTGGCGGATCCACGAAATTTTGGTGGGGGGATGATAAAAATTTTACACAAAACCTCAAAAATTCGGATGTGTTGTAACCAGGCGCGTAGCCAAAAATTCGCCAAGGAGCAGCTGTTTTAGGGGTCTGGGGCAAAGCCCCAATGGTCAACAGTGCTGCAGCACCAGTAGATAAGTAGTAGTAGCCGTAAATTTCAAATCAAATTAAATAAATTATAAGATCAGCCAATTAGATAAGATAATTCAAATTATTTCCAACAACATAGCCTACAATAAACAATTAAGTTGTTGACTATACTGTTGAGACCCATGACAGAAATAATCACCTTTCGGAAACTGGAAAAGACAGCCCATAATTGCCCAACCATTTCAACAGGTTGTCAACAACTTAAGTAAAGGCTGCTAGGCTTACAAATGCTGGTGCCATAAACAGTGCAAGCTGGAACAAGAGAGAGACCGATTGGTTTGGCTATACAATTAGATAGGCTAAACTAATCGGCTAATAGAGTTGCTAATCTTTAATATTTTTGCCTCATTGATGTATTTTCTATTTTTGAAAAGAGCCTAGCCTGTCTTGTTTTGTCACTAATTGTTCTATTGATCATTGTGTAGACTATCCTTTTTTCTTTTCAATAGCCGATGAAAAGCAATCTAATTTTCCACAAACACCTAATCGACTGTTCTAACACCAACTTTAGATTTGCATCAATAGCTCACTGCTCTGCTCTCCTCGAGGTCGTGTGCAAATGTTATCAGTTTTCTCGAATTGCTGTGTTTAAGAATGATCAACTTTTTTTTTTGACCAATCACAACGAAGAGCTGCTCTGACGTACACGCGTCGCAATGCAACTTTATAAAATCCATTTCATCAGCACGTGTGGTCGCTTACGTCACAGCCTCTGCGTTAACGCTTTCGCAAGAATGTAAACCCCTTTTGTAAGTCTTATTTTCTTCAAAACTGCATGCGAAAGGCAATGCAACGCGAGAATCTAAACCCGCCTTCAGTTTCATAGATCCCACCGATCTCAACCAAATAGAAAGCGCAAAGCAAAAAGTAAGACTCAATTCGAATCTAAGAGCGATTCAGCCATTGGCCAACATTTGTTGGAATCCAATCAATGCGCATCCAACTATTCTGACTCGCAGTTTAAAATCCCAACCACAGCTCGCTCCCAGTTTCACTTGAGCCTGTTGGAAGCGGTTTATATTTCACAGAAAAAAACAGATTTGTGCAGGCAAAAGCAGTTCGTATTCACTCTACAACTGTTTCGGTATGATCAAAGCCTGCTGTCATTGGACAGAATATGTTTCTCCTTACTATTGCACAATCTCCTTAAAATGCATTTCTCCTTACTACATTTGGTCTTTAAAAGATCCTGCTCACCACATACCAAACCAGACAGAGATCGCAACTGAAGAGTTCTGTTCGAAAAGCTTAATGTGAAAGCAAAATGAAATCGACTTTATTGGATAACATAGGTAGAATGAACAGGAGCATTGTCATAGTGGAGCTGAAAATTCTTTGCTCTCCACATGTCTGGTCGCTTTTTTCTCACAGCTGCACAAAGTCGACCTCCAGGTAGTACTCTTTGTTAATTGTTTGGCCTTCTGGTGCGTATTCATGATGCACAATGCTACAAGAATTAAAAAGAAATTCACGGACATCATTCTTCATTTTTCGTTTTGATTTTTGCATGGCTTCCATAAGCGGGTTCACTCTCCACTGATTCTTGGCCATTTTTAAAGCATTTAAATTATTTCTTTTCCTGGCTTGAGCATAAGGCCACATCACCAAACACTAGTTCGATTTTTTGGATTGTTTCAATTCGAGTATCGCCAAGCTTTGACATTACTTAATGCAATATCTCTGTTCAATCTGTTTTGTCATCACAATAAATTGTTGCTGAAAATAAAAAATTGCCAAGCATGTGTTATACAACCTTGATAAACACTATACAGTAAAAGAATGGCTTTACCAATCAGCTGAAGGCTTTTCATGATTGTGGATGAATCGTATGTCTGTGTGCTCATGATTTGTGCGAGTGATGTGCTTGAGCAATACTTTTTGAGCATATCTTGTAAACCTGTCTAAACAGTTGTGCTTTTATGCTATTATTTTACTACTTCATAGTCTCCCAGTTTAAAAATCAGCTTTCACTTTTTTATTCTTAACAAAAGACAACATGCACAATGTGACAGTCCAGTACTTATGAAAGCCATGATCTCAGTTCAATTGGATTTATGTTGCAACAAATTAAAAGGAGCTGACTTATTTTGTTTCAGATTACTTACGAAAGTAGCTCTTGAAATGACTTTGTATATTTATGTGTACGAAAACTGGCGATTGACTGATTTACCATGGGATTCTTCTGTTACGTGGTGTCTATCTTTTGTTGCTATGGATTTTGCATATTATTGGTTCCATAGAGCAGCTCATGGTAAAGTTGATTATTACCTATTTTTGTCTTGATGAGAGCATTGCAATGGAATGTTACAGCAAACAATGTGTTAAAGAACTCAGTTAAAAAGTACCAGTTGTAATTTCCAAAACACTCAAAAGATATAGGGTACTTTGGGCACTGGGCTCCCTATAACTACTCAGGAACTAATGAGGCGTATTTGTGCCAGTGTTCCTTTGAAGTTTCGGTAAGATACTTGCAACCAAACAATCTAATTTTCTCAAAACTTCCTTATTGGGACGTTGCTTGAGCGTGTAGTACCTTAGATGCTGTTTGTGAATTTTGGCAGATGATTGATTTGCTTGTAACTAGCAAACAGTAAAACATAAAAGGTTGAAATTTGGACTCAACATAAGAATTAATGAAAGCATCATGTGTGCCAATTTTGGAGATCCCAAGTCACGTGATTGTGAATTGAGACACAAAAAAACATTAAAAAAAGACAATTTTTGTCTTGAAAATTTATTAAATCGCCTATAACTCCAAAACCACTTAGCATGCAAAGCTGAAATTGTTCACAATGTAGGTGCTTATAAATGGTTTATGCAAACTGAATTTGGAAGTGCTGGTCACATGACCAAAATTTTACAGGCCGAAAATGGGCAGAAAGTGGATGATTTTGAACTGATATATCTTGGTAGATACCGATATTGATGGAAAATGATTTTGTGATTTTTGAGCACACTATCAACCGGTTTTCTTTTGGTTATGTTTGTTTACCCCAACCTGAATACTATTTTTCTTTTTCTCCGACTATCTACCGTTAAACGCATTGTATTCAAAGTTTGAGTGATCAAAGATATCAGGGAGGATTTCTGTGCGACTACAATCGGGGGTGCCAGGTTAGGGGGATCCCCCTCAATTGGGTTCTCCAAAATTTCAAACTTTTAGACCATTGCAACTAGATGGATTAAATTTTCGGAGTGGGTAGATATTAAAAATAAACTATTAGCCTAACAAAAATTGGGGATTCCACAAAGAGGGTTTTCCTCCAAACCGACCCTCCAAAATTCAAACTTTTTAACCTTTAGAGCTAGATACATGAAATGTTGAAGTAAAGTAAATATAATGGAAAGATAATATTTGACAAACTTTTGGGGTCCAAGCCAAAATTGGAACTTTTTAACCGCTCATGCTGTGCACACGAAATTTTCAGTGTAGGTTAATATGAAAAAAAGATAAAACTTGACAGAATTTGGGGTTACCAAAATGAGGGGTCCCCTGAAACAGGGCTGCCAAAATTTTGAACTTTTAAACCGTTAGAGGTAGATGTACCGAATTTTTGGAATGGGTAGATATTAGAAATAAACTAAACCTAAGAAAAGGGGGTTCAAAAATGGGGAGTGACCCCCAAATAAAGCCTTCCAAAATTTAAAGTTTTTAACTTGTGAAGCTGAAAATATGAAGTGTTTAAGGTAAGCAAATATAAAAGAAAGATAAAATTTGACCAAAGTTTGAAGTTACCAAAATGGGGGTTTCCCCCCCCAAACGAGTCTGCCAAAATTCAAACTTTTTAACCACTCATGCTAGACATGAAATTTTCAGCGTAAGCCAATATAAAAACGAGATAAACTTAGACTAAATTTAGGGGTACCAAAATGGGGGCTTCCCTCAAATGAGGCACCAAATTTTTAAACTATTGAGCTGTTAGACCTAATTGGCTCAAGTTTTCAGAATGGGTATATATTAAAAAGTAAAGTAAACTTAACAACTAAACGGAAGCATAAACTAAATACACAAAACAGCATCAAAGACGTAATCATCAACAAAAGCTTAGTGATCAAAAATAGGAAAACAAATTTAAACACTTTATTAAGAACAATGTACTGAGAAAATTAATAATAAGCTATAGACAGTATACAAAGTCTTATAGGCACAATCAAACCTTTGATTAACAGCCTAAGACATACTGTTTCGGAATCGACATTCGTCTTTTATTCCTCGTCAGTATAGCTAGGACTACAGGTATGAACAGAAAGGCAAAGCGTAGAAAGGCAAAGAATCGCAAATTAACCAGATCATGACACATTTTTTTCCCTAAAAATATAAAGTAACCACAATACTACAAGAGATAATTCTAATAGTTCAATGCAAAATAGTTTCCTATGGCATGCCTTAGACAGCTGTTTCGCCTAATCTCAGGGCTCATCAGTAAGGCTAGCAAGGCCAAAAAGGACAAATATCACCAGTGATAAAAATCTTCAAAACAAGCATCTTTACCAATCAATGAATAAATCTTTACCGATTACGTTTGTAATACATAAATCTTTACCCATCATTCAGTCAATTTTAGCCAAAATAGATAAATCTTAGCTGAAAAATCCGTACCCAATAAAACTAGAGCTATTAATTAAATCTTTACCAAATGAAACTATTGCAATAAATCAAATCGTTACCGACTAAAGTACAAATCTATCGCAGAAGAGTGATAGACCAGCTAACAAAATAAATCAACCTTGACCAAAAAATTTTTACCCAAAGAAACTAAAGCTATTAATTAAACTATTACCGAACTATTAAAACTATTTATTTTTAACTATTAAAACTATTTATTTTGTTAGTTAGGCTATCGCTCTTCTGCGATAGATTTGTACTTTAGTCGGTAACGATTTGATTTATTGCAATAGTTTCATTTGGTAAAGATTTAATTAATAGCTCTAGTTTTATTGGGTAAGGATTTTTCAGCTAAGATTTATCTATTTTGGCTAAAATTGACTGAATGATGGGTAAAGATTTATGTATTACAAACGTAATCGGTAAAGATTTATTCATTGATTGGTAAAGATGCTTGTTTTGAAGATTTTTATCACTGGTGATATTTGTCCTTTTTGGCCTTGCTAGCCTTACTGATGAGCCCTGAGATTAGGCGAAACAGCTGTCTAAGGCATGCTATAGGAAATTATTTTGCATTGAACTATTAGAATTATCTCTGGTAGTATTGTGGTTACTTTATATTTTGGGGGAAAAAAATGTGTCATGATTTGGTTAATTTGCGATTCTTTGCCTTTCTATGCTCATGTTCATGCCAGTGTTCCCACTAAACCGATTTTTTCAGCGAATCGGCGATTTGTTGGAGCAAGGGGAAATAGCTTTTAGCCATATAGTAAATGTAGCTTTAGAAAACTTGACAAATTTGTAGAAATTTGACATTTGGTGTACTTTAATACTGGATTGGTACAAAATTTAGGGCACATAAACATCTTTTTAGAGCTTTGGGCACAATTGTTTTTAAAAAAATTTGTTCACTCGCCGATTAGCCATAAAGTCAGAGGGAACACAGGTTCATGCCTGTAGTCCTAGCTATTCTGACGAAGAATAAAAGACGAATGTCGATTCCGAAACAGTATGTTGTAGGCTGTTAATCAAAGGTTTGATTGTGCCTATAAGACTCTGTATACTGTCTATAGCTTATTATTAAATTTAAACACAATCTAACATCGAAACATTCAAATAGGAGGTCCCTAGATATCGCTTGCGATGCCATACTCTAGTTGAGCTTAATGGCTTTGATAAATTTGAGCTACATGGCGGAGTTTTTGTTCATGAAGCTGTCACCTGTGATGTTGAGAAAGCGTACTTTTTCTTATGGCTCAAGGTTTTCAAAGAATTTTAAGAAGGAAGTTTTAGTGCTAAATAATAGATTTAATAATTGAACAGCGTGTTTCAAAATTGGGTCCTTTCCTCTACCGCTTTCATGAAAATTTATGAAGTTTTCTTTATTAGCCTTGTTTGAAGTTCATTAAAGTAAGTTTCTACTCAGCTATTTTTGATTTCAAAATTCTTCCATTTTCTTGTGGAGCAGCTGAGTTTAGCTCCTCTCACCTTCTAAGCAAATCTTCACAAAAGCATGCTGGGTAGTCATCGCAAAAGATCACGTTAATTAAAGGGCTTATAGAAAACGGCGATAGTTTACCAAGTTATTCTCATCAACTGTTACAACTTGTGAGTGAAGCATTAACTAGGGAAAATAATTTTTGGTTCTCTGCCATTTTTGCAATTTGTCAAATTATACCACTGGAGAATGACGGCTATGTGGCAAACGCATGAACGATTTAGCAAAAAACTTGAATGAATGCTTGTTGTAAATTTGCATAATTTTAGCACTTTTTTTATTTCAGTTTGTGCTGTTGAGGATTAATTTTCAATTTTTTGTTGAGTCTTTAATTTCAAAACAACCAGTATACCAAATACTATATACTTGAATGTTGAATTGCGATACAAAAGAGCGTTTTCAGAATCATATATGGCTGTAAGTTTTGTTGATGTAATGAAATTTGCTTGTGAGTTGCTGGAATTTTAAAGACCGCTTAATGTTATTTCAAATGCAGTGAAACCTAAGAACTTGTAAAAAGTGCTGAGATTTGACGTTGTATTGTAAACTATTATGCGAGCTTTTTAAATGACGTTACTCGATTATTTTTGATAACTTTGAGAGATTTAAATTTGAACTTAAATAATCACAGAGATTTAAGTGAGTGAAGCAAAATTTGAAAGCGTCACATTTGAATCATTGATTTGAATATCAACAACCAGATTTTTACAAATTCATTCAAAGCAATCGGATCACTATTTTTAAAGCTTAATAAAGTTCGGTAAAAGTCGAATAATGCCGCGAAGTCCCCAGATATCACTTGCAGTGTCACATTCTAGTAAATAAAAATTCAAAAATGAGTCAGCATACTCTCAGTGAAGATTAACTCTATGCCAAATTTTTCTCTATCTACTGTGGCATTTAGTTTGTCATATTATAAAAGAGGTTGAGAGCTTTAAAAGTTTTTTATTTTTTATGGAAACTGTAATTGTACAAATACAATGTAAAAAGTGAATTTTCACTCAAACTTATGGAGGATTTCAGTCAATTTGAGTAGCTACAGGGTGTTTCACAATTCTTTCAGGTTTTGAAAAGACTCCAATTTTTTTGTTCTTATTTTTTTCTTCTCGCCTGTTTCAGATTTTACCAATAACACTATCTTGAATTAACTATGGTGTATTCCTAAGAGCAAAAAATCAAAATCGTTGAATGGTGGTTTGAGACAAAATGTTATACAACAGTTCGCCGTCGTTATGGTCGAGAATTTAATGTGCGTTATGTTGAAGCTCTGCAGCAAGTATTTATCCAATACACAGTCCAAAAGTTCATGACTAAAGGAACAGTACTTGACTGCAGAAAGGAGAAAGCTGGTGCGCCAATCACAGCAAGATCTCCGGCAAATGTGGATGGAGTCCGTGCTTCTGCACAGCAGAGTCCCAAAAAAAGTCCCTCAGGCGCAGGAGCCAAGAGCTTGGGATATCAGTTACAAGTCTTCAGCGAATGCTAAGGAAGGACCTTACCAAGTTTCCATACAAAATATCCTCATGCCATGAGCTCACGGCAGACAAGCAGAGACGTACTGAAATGTGCAACAAAATAGCAGAACGAATGAATCATTTTCAGAATTGGATAAACAAAGTTTGGTTTACTGATAAGGCCCATTTTCACCTGAATGGTGCTGTAAATCACCATAACAATGTGTACTGGGGAGATAGAGACCTGAAGAGATCGATGAAAGGTGCTGGAAAGACCCAAAGATGACTGCTCTTTGTGCATTAAATGCAAAGAAAGGGGTGCTTGGGCCATACTGGTTTGAGGACAGCAGAGGAAGAACAGTCACAGTGAATGGAGATCTTTACAGAAAGGTATTGAATCGAATTAATGAGACCTCAACCAACTATACACACCAAACCAAAAGAGATAACTATGGTTCCAGCAAGATGGTGTAACTCCCCATATAGCACACGCGACTATGGCCTATTTGCGCACATTGCTTGGAAACAGAATTTGGAGTTTGCAGGCAGAGCTCGAATGGTCTCCGCATAGTCCGGATTTTGCACCTTTTGACTTCTTTTTTGGGGGTGCTGCTAAAGCAGAAGTGTACAAAGAGAACCGTTGCTCTCTTAGACAGCTAAAACAAGCTGTTGAATCATTCACCCAGAGCGTTACAACAGATACATGTCGTCGCGTGATTGAGAATTTTGCTTTTCGCATCAATGCCTGTGCAAACTGAAATGTGGCCCATATTGAAAACGTAAACTACAAAAAATTTGCATAGGTAAAAATAACATGATGATAACAAATAACATGCTGATGCATACGGTATGCAAAAATAACATGATGTTTCCTACCGCGCTGCTTTGAAATTATGATTTTATCTCGTTTACTTTTTGTTTAATAAAATTTTTTAAATTTGAAAGAATTCTGAAACACCCTGTACCTAATATTTGCAGTTCAGTACCATCAAATGGTACAGTCCATTATTTAATGTTACTGCACCACTCAAGTGTATAACCACTTAACCAGTTTTATTAAAAGTATTATTTTACACTAATGATAGACTGTAAACAGTAGATGATGCTTGACAGAAATCAACATACTATGGGTTGCCCACCAAACTCACCACAGCTCTGAAGATTATAATTTAACTACTGCTTTGCGACAATCAACGTTTCAAGCGTATGGATCAATGGTAAGAATGAATTCTTATAGGTCTAGCTTATTTTACGACCATTCTATAATTCCCGCACACTTTTCATTGCATTGACTACTTCGTGATTAGAGGAATCTGCACCTGCTCAGGGTGTTTCCATTGATCTTATGTTCTTGCGGATTTCGAATTCTCGTCCACTGAATTTGCTGCTTGGTAGGAATCATCAAACAGAGATAATCGTTGTAAATTGCTTATCCAAGGACGCAAAAACGTGACTAGAGTGGGGGATGAATCCAGGTCATGCGATCAGCGTTGTCGTAAAAACGACACCTTTACTCATTCGGCCACGCTGATGACTTTTATGTTTAAGGTAATTCTACCTTGTTGTTACTTGCCTTTAATTTTGTTCACATTTGGCGAGAGTGTTTGCGACATGCGACTGTGCACTCTAGTTTAATTCAATTCTTGTGACAATGTAATTCTTTAAGGTTTACCATCACTTATAGTTATCTAACTTGACCATTAGAAGGGTTTGAATTCAACTAATTCAAAAAAGTGCTCGACAGCATATGTGAGAGTGAATATCATAATGCAGTACACGTCACATATAAAAATCTATTTTTAAAAGTTATCTGATTTTACTGTATGTTGACCATCTAAAACAGAAACCAATTACATTCAAAATATTATGCAAATTTTTAGTTTTTTTACATGCCATGTGCATTCTTAATTCCACCTTCAGTCCATTTGGTTCATTTGCAAATCAACATTCTCTTTCAATTTTGGATCCACACGGAGTTGATTAATTCATTGGGTGAGTCGCAGCAATCGTGTCTAATGGATTGCTTGTAAGACTAACCACTAGTACGATCAGAAAATACGGATAATTTTTTACACTCTTAGCAAACGAATGCCAATTTAGGTTTTACTCAGGTCAGGAGTTAATGAGTTTAACTTGACTACAGCATCTAATTCCAGGATCCAGAAAATGCTCTAGGCTTTAGTAGTTTACATGAATGTGATGTCTTCACACATTTAAGCAATAAGCCAGCAACTTTGGACGAGCATTTTTCTGGCAATTATCCTTAGTTTAAAAAGATATTAATTTTTTTTTATCACGAAGCTAATTGATTATTTTTTTTTTCTGTAGTGTTTTAGCAGAAAAATCGATTCTAAACTCAAATTTGCATATTAGTAAAACATTCAAAAAAAATTAAAAGTTTTCTATCGTTTGTATCGATATAACTTTTATCATTCAGGTCCGCTTGAATACATCCTAAACACACCAAGCCACCACCGAGTTCACCATGGGAGAAATCCTTACTGTATCGATAAGAATTATGCGGGTGCTCTCATCATATGGGATCGCATGTTTGGTGGGTGGCATTGCATTGTGTTGTTGCCGGTAAAATACCATCCGTAGTCCTGAGTTGATTTTTAGATTTCGAAGTGCGTAGATTTTTAATTTTTACAAATCAATATTCATTTAGACTCAGTCTACACTGTGCGTCAAATCGTAAGCTTACGAGAGTATCCTTAGTTCATTTTAAATAAAAATTCGGTACGCCGTGCGTACTGCCTTATCATCGTACATTCTGTACAAGCTGCCAGTTTTAAAAGAAGCTAAAACTACGCCCGTACGCTCACGATTTTACGCGCAGTGTAGACCGGGCCTTAACGTGAAGTTGTAAGCTGTTTTTCTTTGATTGTGAACCTCCCTTGATTACGTTAGGTTTATCTGTACGATTTCTTAGAAAGTATTGGGCTTATTTTGTGATAATTAACCGAAGTAACTAATTACAAAGCTGTATGAAACGTAGTACTGGCACCAAAATTTTTCATTAACTTGCCAGAACATTTTTAATCCACACATATCTAAACTAAATAGAATGTTACATGTTGTCGAAGCTAAAAGATGATTGCTGCAAGTGGTTTTTTAACGCTGCAAAGATAGCAAATTATTACGCTCAAATCAAGCACTAAAAGCTAAATCAATGTTTTTGTTTTTTTTCCTTTTTTGATGTTTGACACGTGGCATCATGCATAATGCATTGTGATGTTTATAAAGTTGTTGCCACTAGTTGCACCAAAGTGTTTTTTGTGTTCACTGTTTTGTACATTCAAGCTCATGTTTGTTTTTTTCGCCCTTTGTTCCAATCTTATCTGTTGTTAATCATCAACTTTTCGTTGCTGCTTCGCCAATGTTGTCACGTGTCGAAATTCGATTGCAACATAAACTGCTTCGATTTTTGGGATCGCAACGATCATTAAACTCTGCGTAAATTCTTTTTTCAATTTTTGATGGGTCGAATAAATGAAAATAAATCAGTTCTTACTCTGAGCCATCATCATCCAAATAGCGATAATGAAAGTTAAAAAAGAAAATTAAATAATGGTAACGAACTATTTTCTAAATACAACGCTTCTTTAAAATGTTTTTTTTGCTTTAGAAATATTCTTCAAGGAAAATATTCGCTTTGAAAATTCCTTTTGGAGAAGTTGATGAGAAAACTAGTTTATGGTCTTGTATTACTTGACCAACCATTGTAATGTATCGTAACTTCTGATTTTTCTCAGGTACCTTTGCCGCCGAAAGGAAGAATGAAAAAGTAGTATATGGGTTAGTCAGTCCTCTCAACTCTTTCAATCCTTTTTACATTCAGGTTTGTCAGTACTTTTGTCGAGTGATTAAGAATATTTCTAGCTTGAACTAGATGTAATTTTATATCAATATTGCTTTCGCTCTGGGTGAATTGTTTATCTCTGTTCTTTAGCTCTCTGGTCCCCTTGCCCAATTTATTTAATTAATTTTTCATCCCTATCTATTAGTCCACTTGTTCCCCTGCGCAGTTAATTTTATTCCATTTTTTTCGTGGGTTGCTATGGTTACGATTGCAATTCTTTTTCACAAGTATAGTTGATTTTAAGTTTGTGTGCTGATTTAGTCAGATTTTGAATTTTGATTTATACGCCAGCTTAGCTTTGCTTTTGAATTTCGGTTTAAACGTCAGCCCTGCCAATGAGCTTTGGTATTTACCGAAACTCGAGTCCAGGGCAGTACGAAGAAAAAGTTTGGTTTTGCTTTTTAGCCTAATTCGGGGATCAAAATTCCTCGGTAGGCGCTGGACGATTATGCGCTGGGACTATTATGCGCCAGAGCAAAAAATTCAGCGGCAAAAAAAATTCAAAAAACTTTTTCTTCGAATGAATTTTTTCCACAAATTTGATTTCCTTCATTGTATTAACTTTTTTCCGCTGCATGTGCGCCAAGTTTTATTTTCTAAGCCAGACTTATGCAATCTCCGGCGCACGGGGACGAATTGCTTGTGTAATCTTGGCACACACAGCAAGTCGCGTGACGTTTCATGGTTATTTTAAGTCCACATGGACCAAACAATGCAGTTTACAAAGTTTTTCAGGAGCTAAGGATTCATCTCCCTGCAAAATCCAGTTTGTGATCGTTACATCTTGTTGTAAATGTAGTAGAAACAATGTTAACTTCTTCGGAATGGGATGAAGAACTTTTGAAGTTGTATAGGATTGCATACTGCTTCAAATTTTTGAATTATTTTTGTTGTGTGAGTTGAATTAAGCTTAAAAATTGCAACGATTAATCTTCAAAATATCCATTTAAACATTGCTTTTACTATATTTACAACAAAGTGTAACGATCATAAATAGAAACCTGCGGGGAGATGAATCCTTAGCTCCTGAAAAACTTTGTACTGTATTGTTCGGTAAAGGTAGACTTAAACAAGCAACTCGTGCCCGTGTGCCGCGGAATTTCAGACCGTGGGCTGAGATTGCATAGGTCTGGCTTAGAAAATACAACTGCGAGCATCAAAGAAAATCAAATTTTTATTTAAAAAAGTTTAAAAAAAGTTAATGGAAAAAAACGTTTCTGTAAATTTTTATTGAAACAAGTTTTTATTTGCTCTGGTGCCTAAAAGTGCTGAAGCATTATAGTCCCCGCATAATATTCCTTGCATTGCGTCGACTCCTCTCGTCACTAATGATAAAGTTAGTTGACTTTAAAACACGGGAATGCACTGCGACAGGAGCCCCGCCTCACCTGCATTACTAGGGGTTGAAACGATTACCCATTTAGACGTGAAGACAGCATTAAGGTGTTGTCAAACGAAGTAGGTATGTACAACGCGATGTCTCTTCAGGAATAATCTAGCTTTAATTTAAAAGTTATAATATTTTAGCTTTAATGATTATTTGTAAAGAGGCAAAAGCAGCACTACGGTCAACAAAAATTGCCTTAAGTTTATAGCCTAGTATGGCTAGTAGTTTCTCTGTCATCATATTGTCATCAACAATTTTGATTATTTGAAAGTTGAAATGTTGTAATATGGTCTGGCCAATTGGCACTGTAAACTTAACCTTTCTACGCTCCTGTTCATACCTGTAGTCTTAGCTATACTTACGAGGATGTAGGAAATGGTATGTCTTTGGAAGTTAATCATAGCTTATTGAATTCTCTGTACATTGTTCTAAAAAAAAAAAAAATGGCTAGCTTTTGTTTACGGTTATAAGCAATTTAGTGGCAGTCCATAACTTGCCAAATCGCTGTATCACTTTTCAATCAAATCTATATATGATTTTTTATTTTACATCGGTGCGTTTTGCGGCAGGTTGATGGTCAGTTTGGAAAATTTCACAGTTGGGCCTTTCCCATAAAACGTGCTGTTTGATCCCATAAATTTTTTGACATCGAATTTTCCTCTGCCTTTCCAACGCTCGATCAGTCGGTATCAGAAACTCGACAGGTGTTTTGGTAGTTTTCTAATGATCAAATTCTGATTCGTTAGAAAAACCAACTTGATCTCAGAACAATATTACTCGATGTTTATATGCTTACGTTTGCCGATAAGAAAATATGTACATTGTGCAATTTGCATTTTACATGCTTAAACAGTGCAACTTTCGGTTGCAAAATGCAGCACTTTAGTGCCATTGTTGCATGGGCAAGGCTAAAGCTGCTTTTAGGCCTGTAACTGGTTAGTGGTTACATCATTATCATTTTGCTCCAGGAGTGTGTATGGAGTGTATATTGTCTTATTCCTAGAGACCAGCAGATTTTTCTTTGCCAAAATTGGTTACATGTTGAATAATGATGTCGATTCCTTCGTGAAACTTAGTTATATTGTATTCAGGTTGTTTACATCAAAGCCACCATTGAGCGAGTTTGGAATATTGAAGGTTTCGGGAACAAATTATCGGTGTTGTTCAAAGGTCCTGGATGGAGTCCTGGAAAGCCACGGCTCGGCGAATACACAGATATCCCGAAGGTTTGTGCTTTTAGGCGCGTTTTTATTGACCAAATTTCTAATTTTAAATGGGCATTGTTTATTTATTCAGAATGGTTCAAAAATATATCGATATTGAATTGTCATGTCTCTTCAGTTTGCTGCCGTAAAAAGTCTCTGTACCTATAGTTGGTTGGTGACGAAGCTCGTAATTATGTTTTTCACTGCTTCTCGCAGAGGTTTTTTTTTTGAACTCGGAAAACCTGCAATAACTCAAGATTTGAAATTTTACCGGTTCCTTAGTCGTGACTCGTTTCGTTTGAAAAAAGCATTAAATTTGTTAACGTGAAACGCCATGGTGCTGTCCCACCTGCGGCATTTTTGCCTGGACTAGGATCAGCTAAAGTTTACCACTAAGATTCCACCTTTTTTCTTTAAATTGGCAACAGAAGTCTTTCAAACTATTTGTGATGTGGTTTGCTGACGAGTTATTGCCCTCAGCCAAAGTTTCTGCGTCCGCCTTGCGGAATAGCACCATGGGCATTGGATAGGGCCAAACGTCCCTAAATAGAAGGGGTTTGATTATGTTGCGAAAGGCTTTGTTAATGGTGGAATGATGATTGTGGCCTCGTCTACATTGAGAAAATTGTCGTTACTGTGAAAACTGCGGAGCTGTCGATAAGGCCACAATACTTTGGTACTGTTGCCATTATAAAGTTGCTTAATTAGTCTGTCAATTACCACATACCAATATAGTGGTGTTGATACAATGAGATTTCGCGTCGATATAAACAAGACCTAACTCCCCAAGCATTTATACTAAATAAAGCGTCTGCTACTGAAACCGTAGACTCTGGTTCGATTGCCGATCGGGTCAAACCAAAGAATTTGAAAGGTAGTATTCACAGCTTCACTGCTTGACGCTCAACAATTAAAAGGGACAGTGTGAAGGTTCCATTATGTGTGGTAGACAGGTGGACAAAGCAACGAAATCGGAGACCGCAAGGGTTTTGTCAAGACGATTTGTTTTAGTAAATAAATAGTTAATTACAATTTTAGCTCGAAACCTTTCAATGTTTGTGGTAGGTTGAACAGCCGGTCATTCGTTATGGCGGCACGCCTCGGAAGCGGCTAGCTACATACGCAGTTCTTCACTACATCGCTCTGATGCCCTTGTACGATAAACTCATGTTTCTAAGATTGAAGCTGGCAGCCGACTTGATTGTTTTCGATGTGGCTTTCATCCTCTTTGGACTGACCTGCTTGGGATTCCTCTTTGATGGAAAGTAAGTTTTGGTTTTTGTTGAAAACTTGTTTTGTCTGTTGATTGCGTTGATTATAGAATGTTTTACATTATTTTTATGCATCCTCATTTTTTGTCATCCTTACAGAGAGCCTCACGGATTCTTTCTATTTCTATCGCGTATCTCGCCAACATAAAAACATTATTTTTGGCGTTTTCTTCCAGAGCTTTTAATATTTAATCGCTTGCGTGCTATCTGGTCTAAAGACTACCAGCGCGGAAGCCCAGGGACTTAAAACAAGCTATGCGAAAAAGTTAAAAAACATTATTTTTGGCTTTTTCGCATTGCTTGTTTTAAGTAGTCGCCGTTTCAGCTGACTCTTCCGTGAGCTTCCACGCTGGTAGCCTTAAGGCCGGATAGCACGCAAGCGATTAAATATGAAAACATTCTTTAGCAGTAGTTGCAGATTGTGATCTCTACACTAATGGGCAGGTAATCGGTGGTATCACTATCAGCTTGCCTTGCAAATTTAAGATTTCAAGGTTAAAGTTGGCAGATGCACACAAAAGTAGTTGGCAAACAGCTATCTACAACGAGCTTCAGTTCTTGAACTATTGAGCATAGGCGTTTTGAAAATGAATAAGGAACTCAAATTTTGTTGCTTTCGGATAGTGTATTGGGTTTGTCTTGACCCTTGGGCTGCCCTAAACACTGGTTGGGATCGATGGTTGAAAAGATGCTAGCTTGTTAACTCATTCTTGGGCCGAGGTTTAGATTCGAAAACTTCACAATCAGTTTGAAACCGATGAGTTCTTTGTTAGTAAATCAATTACTTGCCTGCGATGCTGCTCGGTGTTAAATTCATTTACATTATACGAGTTATTGTTTTACAGATCTTACGCCTACCACGTCGAGACTGTACGCTGCCTGGTGTCAGCCATCCTACTGCAATTAGGTCAGACATCGTTAAGCACTGCTCATGAGCTGCCCGCTTCGGTGCTGCTGGCTACCCAACTTTTTTATCTTTTTTCCGCCCTAATGTGGATATTTGTCTTGCATTCGAGTGGCGGAAAGAAGAAAAATTTGTAAAGTTATCTTGTATCTACTGTAAATGGTCAACATTTTGATGAAACCATACTCTTTTTTACATGTCCTCTTTTTTGGCACCGTTTTTGGTTTGGTTCTTGAAAAAGTGACTGAAAATATAAAAGGAAAAGCAATCACATCCAAAACCTAAAGACGGTGCCAGGCAGTCTATATGGTACTGATTAATTCAAACTTATTGTGCGATGTTGACATTGAATATTGAAATGTTTCTTTTGCAACTTGTACCACGGGCAGTTGCGCATACTAGCGTTTTCACGTGACCACTTTTCACGCCCGGTCTTTGGTTCTTGCTGAGTCCTGACGAAAATTGCCAAGTAACGAAAGAACTAGCCAATCAAAAAGTTTACGTGTCAGCGATGTACAGTTGAACATAAACTCTGATTGGCTGGGTTTTTCGTAAGTCATAGCATGACTCAGCAATAATCAACGTAACCAAGAACAGCCTGAAAAAAGGACTCTGCCCATATCCACCCGTTAACATTTTGTCCAACCCCAATTCCCTTTTAGTCCGAATGGCATTCCTGCCGTGATGATGCTTCCATTGGTGGTGACGTGGTTTCAGACCCTGCCCTTTGGCGAGATCCTTCGCTGTGTTGTTTGTATTAAAAGGGTTTTAACGCATTAATAATAAACACTCTTTTTCTCTGCAGACAAAGAATGTTTGCCGATTTGGTGTTACTGCAATGTGAATCGTCATTAGTCATCTGACCGGACTGAAACAGCTATGTAATTCTAATTACGTCTTTTTTCGGCCTTCGAGTCAAGTCCACCTACCCAACTGTGTACCATGCACGGTAGAGGCATTACACTGTCCCTTATATTGCTGAACGTTCAGGAGGGAAGCTGTGAATCCCAATTTTTATTGTCTTTGGTTTGACCCGACCGGTAATCGAACCTGAGTTTACTTCTTCAGTAGCAGACGTTCTTTTTATTCTTTGCGTTTTTGCTAATCTTGCTTAGATTTTCTGTAGCTTATGAACTTGTGTGCTATGGCCCTCTGGTCATGTTAATTCATCGTCGCTTTATTGCGTGTTTCAGTATTCTCGCTTTATAATTTAGTGCCATGCCTTTATATGCAATCATATGATTTTGTCTGTTCCTACATTGTCGAATCGCGTCCGTACCATTGGCGATTTTAATTGCTAATACTGTGACAAAAATTGGTTTTTGAAAGAAGCATTAAATTATAGTTGTGTTCACAACCATATTGTCTGTTTCAATTAATGTGAATCACAATTTAAGTGCAGATAGTACATGAACTACAGGGTGTAATTAACAGAGGTGAAGCTGAGGCACAACCTTCGAGGCCAAGAACAAAAAAAATCCAAGGCCCAGGACCTACTTCTCGAGGAAAGACCCTCTCGAGGCTAAAAAAATGTTCCAAGCGACCTCAAAAAAAAAAAAACGTCTTCGCGCGAGGAGATTCCGATTTTCCGCGAGGTTTCTGCCGTTTTCCAACGTAAAGTGAAAAGGTCATGGCCGTGGCCCATTTTTAACCAGTCAAAAAACAAAGTGCTGTCCTCGAGGACTCCACCTCTGGTAATAGTATTGCTTAGCGCGTAACCAGGATTTTGCTAAGGGGAAGCTAAAATTTGTTTGTGTCTCAAAAACGGGGGTTTGGGGGAGGAGCCACCAGCTGCCGGGTGAGTTTTAAAAAATGTGTTTTTAACGCCATTTGGATGACGTTTCGTCCGTTTGAAAATACTAATTGCTGAAACTTGGAAGCCCTTTGACAAAATTAGAGTAGCTTACATAGCTCCTTCAAACTCCCTTACTTCCTGGTCAAGTTCAAAGCAGGGATGTGGTAACAGTCAATTTTCAGATGCTTCCGCATCCAGACAGTTTTTATCGCTTCCACATTTGCCGAAATCACAGTAGTTGTATATATCTTAGTGTATTGTATGTTCCAGCATGCTCAGAATGAAGCTGAAAACTTCGCAAAGAAAAGCGGGCGAATTTACTGGTTTAGGCTGCTACGTTACAGTATATTTTTTCTCTTCTACCGTGGGAGGTCTGAGATTCAAATCTCAGGCCGGTTAAATCAGACACAGTGTTGCCAACGGCGCGACCTTTTTTCGGAACGAGTTGAGTTGCCTGCAAGAACAATGCCACGGCGATGGGCATACAAACTTGTTACAAGCATCTTACACTGTTATACGTTACGTAATACAGCGAATATAATGCAAGATTTGATGTATTTTGACTTATCGCATGAAATTAATAATTTTTCTTCTGAAAATTCCAACGAGCTATTTAATAATTAAATATGCTTAAAAATAATTTCCTACAGGTACTGTAAATTGTTAAAAGATCACTTTCTTTACAAATCGGCCTGCACTTGTATCGTGGCACTGGGCCTTTAATAGATGAGTGATATTTTAAAGATGCTACATAACACTAGTGACGTTTTAGCAAATCAAAGTTGCTCATTGCTCTGTATCTGTAAGCGGTATCAGATACTGCATATGCTACGTTGGGGAAAAGTTAAACATTTAAGTAGCGGCGCAACAACCTTTTTTTGGCCGTGGAAAAGGGCCAAATACACAAAAAAACGTCTATTTGTTGTCAAGCTTTCTTAGTATGGATCATAACTTTGACTTCCGACTCAGACCTTGCGGTGTGACTCAACTGTTTAGTCTTCGCGGAGTTCCTACGTGCTCCCAAACCTCGGAAAGAACGAGGTAGCATTGGAAATCACCACCATCTCTTTGCTAAGTATTCTTCATCTTAGATGTTTGTGTTATTTGTTTCAAACAAGTTGTTGTTGATGTTAAGCCTAGTAAAACTACTTAAATTAACAAAATGAGCCATTTTACGAAACGCTTTAACATATTTTGGTCCATCCATAGTCTATTAATTTGGGGGAAGCAACTAAGGCCCAAGATGGCCGAAAAGCGTATATCCTACTTACAATGGCCATGATTTAAAGCAGCTGTAGAGCAAACTGTGCACTTCAATTAATACTCGGTAGAAGTAATTACAGTTCTATTATTCTTAAACTTGATTTCAAAACTTGTGACCAATAGTCAATTTAGAGGAAGCGGAAGCACATTTTTTAATTGCTTCCGTTTCCAGCTCCTCCAAAAATCATACGCTTCCGATTCGCTCCAGGCTTCTTTTGTCAACTGCTGCCCTTCCGCAAAACCTTTACCGCTTCCACATGCATATTTGAGTACAGGTGAAAATTCGGTGTAATATGTAACAAAGTAACTATAGTTACTTTTTAAATTGTAACAAAATTACTATTTTTGGTTAGCGCTTGGTAACGGTAACCGAGTTCTTTCTAATTGAAAAATGAAAAGCCCTGAACGCAACGCAATCGTGTATAGTCAGGGGTCCAGTGTCCATTGGACAGACATCGAACGGTTCTGAGTCTGCCAAAATGAGATGTGAGACTTAGTATCTGATTGCTATCTCTGCAACTGATTCTCAGTTCATCCCCTTCATTATGGTGGGTTCTCTGATGCTGATCGATCACGACTCCAGGAGGAATTAGCAGATTTGAAATGATGCATTGTTCTGTCAAAAACGAAATTATTTTTTATTTTTGGTTGACCCACCAATAATCAGTTATTGATATCGATTAGTGTTCTCGCGGAAAAAGCGTCTCATCGTATCACGCGGCAGCGTGGCCGAATGGGCAAAGGCGTCGTTTTTACGACGACCCTGATCGCATGATCTTGATTTAACCCGCACTCTGGTCACGCTGCATAAGCGTAGCCAGGATTTTTGATTGGGGAGGCCCAAACCACAACTCACCTGCAATGCGTCATCAAAAATTTTGAAAAGAGGAAGTTTCTATGGGGCAAAGTTATAGTAGAATGGAAGATCTCAAGCCGTAGTCTGTTGGCACTTAACCAGAACTTCGGTAAAGGTAGAGGGCGAAAATTAATAGTTAGAAAGTGCAGATATCTAACTTAAGAGACGTGTTGAGTAAACTAACGTTACTCAAACGTATCACAGACAGGGGCTGGGTTCGGAGCCCCCAGCCTCCGGTGGCTATGGGGGCCTGGGGCAAACCCCCCGGCCGCTGGGCGATTTTTGTAAGTTTTTGGAAAAAAATGCTATTTTAATCCCATTGGATCACATTTCGCAAGTGTTTAGAGCCATCTGAAAGAACTAGATTTTTAACATTTGAAAGCCAGTCGAAAAAATTTAGTTGTTCAATCCTCCTCTTACTTGTAATTAAATCCAAAAGTTTAAAATCTTACACTATGGTGTAAAATTTTAATTGTAAGTGTTTTGGTCCATGTAGAAAAAGTTAGGCTCATTACCTCCTGCAATATTGTAGCGGTAAATAATAATTCACTCGAAAATTTTTCTTCGAGATTTTTGTTTTGTCATGAAGTTAACCTGTTGTAGGAGTACATGTACGGCCAGGCGGCCCAGGCCCCCTCAATTGAAATTCAATAATTTGATCAATGAGCATTTTCCATAGCTTTTTTTAAAGTATTTTGTGAGTAAAACTGGCGCGGTGGAGGTGAATCGTTATTGAAAAATGGTACGATAGGTGGTTAGGCTCTTACTAAACATGTTATTCCCGGGCCGGATTTACGTTGCGCGGGGTCCCTGGCACTTAGGAGATTTTTTCAACATCTTCCTGCCAAATATAAGTGAAGACCAAACAAAGTCCTACTATCTGAGCGCGGGGCCTGGCACTGTGCCACATGCCAAATACGGCGCTAGTTATTGCATTACGTTCATAAAGGTTTAGATGAGGGCCTGAGGTAGCAACTTTTAGGACGAAGCCCGTTGATTTCACCTTGGTTATACGTTTAAATTGGTTGGAAAAAATTTAATTAAAGGGGTGCGCCGGGCCCCGGCCCTGGTCGTCAATATTATTTATTGTTAATTACTGTTGTACGCGTATACTGTTGTACGCTAAGATGCTAAAAGAAACTTAAAATGAAGAAACAAGGCTTTTTTGTCAAACTTTTGTCATTGGTGGCATTTTGATTGAGGGGGCCAGGTCCCTTGGGCCACCCTCCTGGCTACGCCTATGATTTTGAAATAAGATCGTGCCCTTAATTTTTTTCTCAAAAAAAAAAACATTGAAAGCAAAATTAAAATAGCTTTTTTTCTGAAACGTGGAAGACTTGAATCACAGTCACATAACAGTTTTTTGAAACCTCCAAGAATTGCATGATATTATTATGACAAGGACACGTAGTCGTCATTATTAATACTCATTTTTTTACGCTTAAATTCTAAATTAAAGAAACTGCAATTCCAGGCAAGGACAACATGCTGTCTATGCTCTCATTATATTTATCATTGGTAGTATTTCAGTGAGGGGGTTTGCATTACCGCCTGTGTTATAGCATTAAGTTCATAATAACTTCAAACGAGGGTCTGGGGTTGCAACTTTTAGGAAAAAACTCTTAGTTTTGCATATAAATTGTAAAAAATTTGAATTAAGGGACCCCTGGCCCGGGAACCTTGGTCGTCAGTCAGGGGCCCTGGGGGGCCCTGGTTGTCAGTTAGGGACCCTGGGGCCCCTGGTTGTCGGTTAGGGGCCCCTGGTTGTTTGTTAAGAGCTTTGGGGCCCCTGGATGTTAGTTAGGGGTCCTGGAGCCCCCTGGTTGTCAGTTAGGGGCCTCGGGGCTTCCTGGTTGTCGGTTAGGAGCCCCGGGGGCTCCTTATGGTTGTTAGTAAAGGCCCTGGGGACCCTTGGCCCTGGTCGTCAGTTAGCGGTCCCTGGGCCCCGTGGTTGTCGGTTAGGGGCCCTGGGGGCCTTTGGCCGTGGTCGTCAGTAAGGGGCCCCGCTGGCCCCCTGGTTGTCGGTTACAGGCCCTGGGGCCCTCTGGTTGTTAGTTAGGGGCCCTGGGGCCCCCTGGTTGTTGGTTTGGGGCCCTGGGGTCCCCTGGTTGTTAGTTAGGGGCTCTATCGTCGTCATTAATATTATTATTAATCACTGTTATGTGCGTAATTACTGAAAAAACTGCAACTAAACTCGCTAGGCTATGTTGTAATAATTTTTTATCATTGGTGGTATTTTCATTGGGGGGGGGGGCGGAACTCTTTGGCCCTCCCCCTGGCTACGCTTATGTCACGTTGTCGCGTCCTTGGATAAAACGCCTTACGATGATTATCGCTGCTTGGTGGCTTCAAAACAGCAGCAACTTAAGTGGACAAGAATTTAAAAACATCGAATGGAATATTGGATCACTGGAAACTCTTAAGCAAGTACGGATTCCTCCAATCACAAAGTTAGTTACAGCAATGAAAAATGTGTTGATTGTCCAATAGTTGGTGTCTGATGCTACACGATGACCGGAGGATAAACTTGCGCAACAACAATCTATTTTGCAATTGCAGTTCCCAGAGATCCATTCTTGGAGCTTCGTTTCTTGATCTAATTTCAAGATTTTCTACCAAATTCGCAGTTTTGCTAAAACTGTTTATTGAATTTCCCCACATCGCTTTATTGATTGCCACAACACTAGTATCGTTAAAGCGTCAAAACTGCAAGCGTAACAGAATGGTGGTAACAGCGACAATTTGTGCTACGTGGTTGCGACAAAATAGATTTTCTGTGACATACTATTACAGTGCATATAAGCTTTGTGTAGATAAAAATGTAGATAAATTTTTTGGCTTAAAACTTGAACAATTTATTTACATCTGTGTAGTTTCTGGGAAAGAATATGAGGGTAAATGATTTTAATTTAAGATTAACATTTATTTTTGTTATAACCTTGCGTCAGATCTCGAAATTGAATTCAAGTTGTACAAGTTAGTACAAGTGTAACCAAAGCAAAAAAATTGCATAAAAACTTTTAAAACTTCATAAATTTTTTTTTAATTTTTACTGTGTTTGCTTTAGTGACAAAAGCTATAAATAGGTGGTAAATAAATTTTCGTTTTATTTTTACTCAAGAGTTTAACTGTAAAGTTTTCTCAGTAAATTACTCTCAATCTCATAGTTTTGTTACGCTTAGCGTTATTGAGACTTGCGAATTTCGATTAAAACTTGAGAGCTTGTTTTGACATAACTTTATAATCAAGAGATCGAGATTTTCCATCTCTTAGTCAGATTGAAATTGTGCTGCCTTGATGTGGCGAATGAAGATTGCTGATCTGCTGTAAAAACTCTCGTCGGCTTCAAAAAAGCCTTGAACTGGAAGGGTTCGCAATAAACGTGTAACAAGAGCATGATGCAGTTGCTACCATTAATGTTCAAAGGAAATAAAAAAAAATTTGTTCTGCAAAAAAGTTGAAAACAGTAAATCCTTAGTTCAACAGCTAAGTTTTGAAACGTTCAGATTTGACTACACCCTTTATGAGAAAAAAACAAAATCTTGTCCAAACAGATTTTATTTGAATAAAAATAAAATGTAGTTAAAATAGATTTCAGTAAATAAAATCTTGTTCAAATAGAATCTGTTTTTAGATATTTTTTATTAATGATGGGGATGATCAAAATTTTTGAAGATGATTTCTACTATTGATCAAATAAATTCTAAGTTATTTGAACAAGATTTTATTTTCCGTTGATGGTGGACCTCGTCAAGTTCAAAACGTTTAAAAATTTCCTGTTTTAAGTTAAACATGCTTCAGTTACCACTGCAAAAAAGTGTATGAGAATGACGAAGACAATATAGCATTTTGAAAAGTATTTCATCAAAAGGTAGCATTTTAATTTTGCAATTCTTCTTTATGTTCAAAACATACGTTTTACCGGTTAAGCAAGATTATGGAATAAGAAATTTATTCTTACTTCTTGCACATCCTCTTCCTGAAACTGTTGGAAGACATTCGCAGGTGGAAGTGCCGTTCGCGTAGATTTCGCATGTTTCTTCATTAACGCAAGGATTGAAGGGGCAAGAATTAATTGGAACTGAGAAAATATACACGCTATATTAAGTTTATAACAAAGATTGCACACAAAGATTTTACGTAAAATAATTCAATAATAGAATGTGGTTTCCGATTACCATCCTCAATTAACCTTATTTTACGCGGTATATTTGACGAACGCATTTTATAGGGGGGCAAAAAAATGCCACCTATATCCAACTTCTAATCTAAACCGAAAGTTATGGAAACATTAAATTTGGCGTGCAGTTTCACCAAAATATTTTCGAAAAATTGATTTTAAGTTGATGACATCATCATAGTGAAGTCACAGTCATATTTTGAAAAAATGACGTCATTTTTCAGTGATGTTATAGGCGGCTCAAACTTTGCACTGTCAACGTGGTTGCGTTACAAAAACGTGTTATGATTTCCTCTAAGTTATATATGGTACAAAAATGTTCAGATTCTGCGAGTGCCTTGGACAACCCTCAAAATTGGAAACTTCGCCTTATCTTAGCAAATTAAAATTTTTAGGAGCTATTTGTGAATAAACTTGACTCTAAGTCAATTTAAATTGAAGTGAAAAGCTTATATCAGAAGGGATTGATCATGAAAAAACCAATGGGGGACTTTCCCCCAGAGTAACACAGAGTACCGAAAAGTCCAAGTATATAATACACTTGAACGTATTCCTTTCTCTTTTTTTCCAAATTATTATCGATTTTGCATACCAACTCTTCAGGCCAGGTTCTTGATTCCGGAACGGTCCCAATAAAAGAGTAAATATACTGGCAATGTTTTTGTGGAGACGAATACACTCATTGGTTTGATTGACAGGTTCTTTTGGTAACTTTGGCACGTTTTTAACATGACTCAGTGCAAAACTTTAAGATTGCTTTGATCACTATCGGGTTCATCGTCGATCTTTTGAACACTTTGGTAGCTTTGAAAAAGGCTGGTTTTTTTTTTGTTAAAAAGATTCTTACAGTTTTCGTCTCGCCCGTGTCAAGAATCAACGCGAAAATAAATTGGAGTCGAAAAATGCGGCGTTTTATAGTTTTTCGAGACGTCGAAATTTCCACCTAAAAAAGAAAAAAATATAACACGTGAATAATTTTGATTGGATGATTGCCAAACTTCGTACGTACGCCACCTAATGATTGATTTTTGTAAAATTTGAAGAGAGTAGACAAATTCTTTCAGCCAGCACAAAATTGGTTGCAGTGTTTTGATAAAAATAGCCAAGTCCAGATCTCAATTATGATCTCAAAGGCAAGATAATGATCGACAATTTTCAATTTTGGCAAAGGCAAGCACTCAATTTCACTTAGCAGCTCTAAAAGCTATTTTTATCAAAACACAGCAACCAATTTTGTGACGGCAGAAAGAATTCGTCTACTCTCTTCAAATTTTACAATAATCAATCATTAGGTGGCGTTCGTACGAAGTTTGACAATCATCCACTCAGAATTATTCACATGATATATTTTTTTCTTTTTTAGGTGGAAATTTCGACGTCTCGAAAAACTATAAAACTCCGCATTTTCGACTCCAATTTATTCTCGCGTTGATTCTTGACACGGGCGAGACGAAAACTGTTCGAATCTTAAAAAAAAGCTAAAAAACAGCCTTTTTCAAGGCTACCAAAGTGTTCAAAACATCGGCGATGAACCCGATAGTGATCAAAGCAATGACTCAGTAACAGCAGTCACCGTAATCAAGGAGCGGCCTGAAACGGGTACGTGTAAAAACGCTAAGTAATAATCCGGTTGATACCACCCAACCATGGCTTAAAGCACCCATTTCTTATCCCGATAGCTGTTGAGTAATAGTACATCTTGTTCATATTTTGAACAAATAGTTGTTGGCAATGAACCAAAGCATAATCAAGCAGCAGGATGTATTCTACCATCCATTCCACGGGGTGTTCTCTACTGTGGAGAGAAATAATGAACACTTGCAATGGTCAGTGATCAAGTGGATAGAGCGTGTGCTACTGCAACGGTAGATTCGAATTCGATTCCCGGTCAGGTCATATCAAAAACTATACCAATTGATATTCACAGCTTTCCTGCTTGACGTTCCGCAATTAAAAGAGACAGTGTAAAGACCCCACCGTATGTGGTAGACAGGTGGCAGCTTGACTCGATGATCGAAAGGTCCCTTCGCGGTCTCCTGGCCAAAGCAAACTGTTGAATAAAATGTAATTACAATGTAAAATGATAGAGTAGAGCTCAACATAAATGCTAGAAGAATCACATACGAAGAAAGCTCCAGGTATAAATGCTTAAAAAGAGACTGCCGGTTGGCAACATTATTTTATAAGTCTTTCGTTGGTTTTAATTTCAAAAGAAAAGAGTAAATACCTCAAAAATACATTTTCAAATAAAATTCTGAATTTTTTTGCGTTGAATAGATTCAAAATATTGCTCAGGCTATAATATTTTTATCTTACACGGGAATAAGGTTTATTTGTAGTTTTGAAGAAAAATTCGTTATTTTACAGTAACCGTGATTATAGCATCAAAACTTAGCTGGTCCTAATGTGGATTATGATGCACAAATCGGTGCTTCCTTTACGTTTACCAAGTTGGTGAACTTATCCAGGTGTAGGTACAACATATTATGCTCTCGAAAAATGTCTAAATGAGTCAATCTTCATGAAATTTTCAAATTCAATAACTAACATAGAGACTATATTTAAAAATATCTGTGCTGTTAGCAGCCATAGCGGTGAGTCAAGTTTTGAGAAGAATTTGAAATACAGACCAAATAAGGCCCTAACTAAATCAAATCTTTCATATACTCGCTGTACCACGCCGAAATGTGTGACGAGTATACGGAGCCCATCTCGGCGTCATTGAGCCTAGGCAACACAGCACCTTTCGAAGAAATGTTGCAACGTTGGCGATCCGTTATCAGCACTGTGTCCGATTTGAACCGCAGAACTCCCGTTCCAGAGACGAGCCCGTTACCGCACGACCGACTGGCCGGCTAACTACCGTACTTAATCGATGTTATGCAGTATCAAGAGTAAGCATGCGGCTACGTACTTCTTAGGCAAATAAAGCTCCTCCTCAAGTCACAATTCAAACTGTTGCATTTTCCCATCGCGATATCAATCGCTCCACATTCTTCAATGCCTTCAAGGTTATTAGGTTCGCCGGAACCCCAGTTTTGATATCAAGAAGATGGCAGTGATGATCTAATTGGGACCCTATTGCCTTGAATGAAGTCATACCATTCTCCAGCAAAAGACCTCATACCAATGTAGACAAATCTGCTGTTGTTTCTACCACCAAGAACTTGATTTCCCAAGTTTCGCAAAACTTCATTCACTTTCCCACTCCGAAGGACCGCCAAATGTCCCAGAAAATTGCTATCACATATCGCTTCAGCTTCCCTAAAGCTTGCGGGTTCAGTATAAAGCTGATATCGTGTCAATCCGGCCCCAAACTCTGCAAAACACGAAGTGTAATTGTAATTGTATTTTTATTCATCAAGTTGCTTTGGTCAGGAGATAGCGAAGAAACTTTAGCTCTTACCACCTGCCCACCTGTCTACTGCGCACAGTGGAGGCTTCACACTGCGCGTGCAATGTTGACTAATTGATGTTTAATACCAATGATTAACTTTATTTGTTAAAAACTAAAGATTAACTTGAAGATTAGACGAATATAGCAAAACCATTTTGTAGAAAAAAAAATTAAGAAAAAAGACAGAAAACTACGAAACTAACTTCATGCCAATGAACAGTATCGACATAATTAAATTGTAAACATTACGGTCAGAAATATCTAACTGTGATGAAAGAATAACCTTTTTATTGTCAACTTTTTGGCACTGTTTTTAATTTGGTTTGTATGTACAAACAAAAAAAGAAAAAAAATGGAACCGAGAACTAAAACCAAGAAGCGAGTCAAAAAATAGACTAATATTTCAGTAAGAAGCAATGTAAAATTAAAAATTTTAGTTATGATGATGAAAAGACGAAAAAATTTTGTTTAGGTAGGGGAAACCCCCAGACTTTAAAAATATTCTCAAAGAAATTTCCTTTGGCCCATCAACCCTAGAGAAACTTTAGGTTGCGTAAAAAAATAATTGATTCTTTTGCAGCAAAAAACGTTCAGGAAATCCGATAAAACGCCACAAGCAATTTACAAGCTGCGCAAAAATTATCCCATCTTTAACCCAACATTATATAATGTAAATATTACTGAGTTACATCAATGAGCAGGCACAGCTGATAGTTGCTTATCAGATAACTTGTCATGAAGATAATCTGCAACGATGTACTCACATCATAACACAGTACTCGTCCCAGTAAAATTAAAATCCTATAAGGTAGTTTCACTTGTAGTTGTCGGGATTACTAAAAGTGCCTAAAAGCTTTTTGGAAAAAACTATTTCACCAGAAATTTTTATCTACTTTTTTATTAATCCCAACCCATATCTACCCAAACTTTGATTGTTACTTTCAAACTAACCACAAACCTTACCCGAACGCAAACCCTAATCTTAACCCTTGAAAAAGCCAATGAAAAATGCGTGGATGAATGTTATTTTCTCATTTTCATTTTATTCTCTTCAACTTACAAATTTTCAGTTAAATAGTCACTACCTAGCTTTTTCACATGTCCGTTTTTCTGGGCCGATTCTTGGTTACGGTGCAGGCTTGTTGCCAAGTCATCCGAATTAAGTACTAAGATGGTACGGAAAAACCATACCAATCAAAAAGGGTTTAGTGACACCGTACAATTTTTTTAATCAGACCCCATAAATTTTGAACCGAGTTTAGCTGTTCTTAATTTTTTACAAATTTTCATCCGCAGTTGTTTTTAAATTGTTCTTAACTTTTTTGACAACAAAGTGATATAAATATATTCTTACTTAGTTAAAAGTTGCCTTTTGATATAGATCATGATTGCCGTTACGCAAATCAACAATGGCAATATCGAAAAGGTAAAGAAAACTGTACTGATTACTTACAAATGCGTTGTTGTTTTTATTTTTTCATGTTGAGGCTGGCATTGTTCTGAATTTGTTCTTAAACTTTGAGCAAAAGTGAGCCTCGTGGTCTTATAAAAGTTTTCTTATACAAAAAATATATGTCACTTAAAGAACAAACTCTCTGATTGGCACCATTTTGTCGCAGGCATGGTCTGGAGTGGAAGATGATTTTTCCGTATTCCATACAGGAAATTTTCTTCCATTCCATACTAAAAATCTTCCATTCCATACGAAAAGTTTCTTCCATATTCTATTCCAAACTTCCATACCAAAAAATTTTTAGACTGAAAGCAACGCAACGTATAATTTATTTTGCACCTTCGCAATGTTAAGCGTACGTTCGCGAGCAGCGACACGTGAAGGTGCACGTGGCATTACAAAGGTGCAAGGACCGGTATCTGGTATCCACTCTGCATAGGGTTTAATGATTACCAGTTTGCATTCACACCAACTATAAAATTTGGCATAAGCAAACTGATCAAGAACATTTACCGTACTAGAAATACCAAGCGTTAACCTAAAAAAGAACTATAAGCTTGAACACTAAAAATAAAATAAAAATTAAGCTCAAACGGGAATGAAATAGAATATACGAATATTTGTGACGATGAAAGAAAAAAAATTACGACTAGGAAAATTGTCAATCTCGAAAGGAAAAAACAAGTCAAACCTGTCAAAGCCGTCAGCTATAGCATCACTACTGCAAGTTGCAGTATTGTTACTGTACCATGATGCAATACGTCAGACTGCTTGCGTAACATACTCAACCGCGAAGTACCTATCCGACATCCGCATATATTTTTCGGTGAATACCATGCACGAAATCTAGGATGGAATTGGTATGGAAGTATGAAGATTGTCTTCCATTCCATTCTTGAAATCTTCCACATATTATACCAAAGTTTCCATTCCATACCGTGCCCTGTTTGTGGTTTAGCTCAGCAATCAGCCGCAGGAAAAGAACCAAAAATCGGCCGAAAAAAGTGGGCATGTAAAAAATCCGCTATTAGACTAAACTATATCATCTCATTCAAGGAGCACTTACGATACTCGATTTCCGAGCACTCGATAGTGTTGCAAGCTTGCCTTTCAATGAATCCCTCACGACATTGGCCGGTAATACATCTTCTCTCTCTATTTCTTCTTCCACCCCAACACGCGCGAGAGCATCTGGTCCAAGTGGACCATGGTTGCCAAGTTGAAACTAAATTCAGAAATGCGTAGTGATTATTCTGTTTAGAGGGGATGGAAAAGAAAAATACAAATCACAACACATCAGATTGTACATCAACTTAAGCAAAAAACAATGGATTGCATTTCTATTTTTCAACTTGGTCACCATCGCGTTCAACAGCAGTTTTCTGTTGAGGAGTAACGGAAGCCCTTTATCCTGGTAAGATTTAAATACTTGACTGCGAAGCCAAATTCTGCCAGCAGATTTCAATTTTTTATAACCAGTGCATTTCTTTTCACCCTAATTTCTCTTGTTTACAGTATCTAACACTAAGTCTGAAAGCGCTAAATTAGGTGAATGAATAAATATAATTGAATTGTTTGCCCGAAAGTAATGATTGTTTCTTGGTTTTGATGCGTGTGTGGGGTCAAACATTTATCATGCTAAAAATTATTTGCTATTTTCAAGTTGGGAGTTTCAAGAAGATTTTTTTGCTTGGAGGTTTGGTTCATTTTCTCAAATGCATCTATCACATCTCAAAGCAGCTTTAAAAAATGTAAATCTATATGTATGTCATCATCCTAAATATTTTAATCGCAGTAGAAAATTTTTAGGTGACCACTTAAGTATCCGAACTTTGGGCACTACAACCAGCACTTTAGTACAAAATCCCGTTACTTATTAAACATGTCTCTGCAAAAAAAATACAGCAAATTTAAAGTAATTTAAAAACAGATTTACCAAAAGTTCATAACAGAAAAAGAAATCTAGAACTCTCTGATCACAAGTTGTGCCAGAATCAGATAAAAGAAATAATAACAAGCCTGAAGCGTGTAACGAATTTGCAAGTGCTAGGTGCGCGCTATTGCGCCCACGCAACACAACTCCTTTTAAAAAAGTGTTTTAGCAATAGCGATTTGTTGGCAACATTGCGTGCAATTTAATCGGCGTGAGATTTTAACCTCAGATCTCCCGCTCCAGAACCAAACAAGTTACCGATCGACCAACTGTTCCGTTTGATTAGATTGTTTTAAATTGATGTGATTAAATTGTCCCAACATACAAAAACTGTTCAACGCGTCCTCCACCCAAGTTCAAATTTTAAAATACAACTACCTTTTGTTGTTTTGCCGTGATAACAATTTTACCCCCTGTTGGCAGAAAAACTGTTAAAAAGCTATTTCGGGTTGTTTCAAACCTCCCTTGTAATTGCATTTTTTAGACGATTTTAAACAGAATTAGTTTACGATGCATTGTCTATTTTTGCATACTTTGGATGCATTCAGCGCTAGGACCATCCCACTTTCCAGTATCCAAACAAGTTGCAATTAATGATCCATTAACAAGTGAATAACCGGGAAGACATTCGTAGGTTGTAAATGAACCAGGAAGAATAGGACTTCCAAAAGGAACACTCATTGTAAAAAAATTCACTCCACTTCTAGGTTGATAACGTGGGAAAGGACAATCTGTAAAAATAAAACAATTTTAATCTTTGTTAGTTTGATAAGTTGTTGTTCGACAATTTCAAATTCCTGGTTAACTTTAGCATAGGTGTAGGCGGCCGAGGAGCCTAGGGGGCCCGCCCACCCCACATCCCCAAATTGAAATGACACCAATAACAAAAATGTGACAAAAAAGCCTATTGTTCCTTCAGTTTTAGTTTCCTGCAGCATTTTTTGTTTACAACAGTAATTGCCAACAATATTGACGACCAGGAGCCCTGGGCCCTCCTCATTGCAAGTTTTGCCAACCAATTTAACTGCATAACCCGGGAGAAATATTGAAATTTTTTGTTCTAAAAGTTGCTATCTCTGGCCCTCATCTAACCTTTTTATAAACGTAATGCAATAACCAGGGCCGGATTTACCATAATATGGCACAGTACCAGCTATTAGAGGCCCCGCGCTCAGATTGTGAGACTTTTTTGGTCTTCGCCTATATTTGCAGAAAGATGTTGCGGAAATCTCCGAAGTGCCAAACGTCCCGCGCAATGTAAATCCGGCCCGGACAACAACATGGTTAGTAGGCGTAACCATTTATTGCACTATTTTTAAATAACAATCCACCTTCACCTTAGCGGATTTTATGCGACAAAATACTTTTGAAAAAAAAATTAGCTGTGTTTTGGACTTAAATTGTAAGTAAAATAGGATTGAACAATTTAATTTTTTCAATATGCTTTAAAATGTTAAAAATCTAGTTCTTTCAAGCGGCTCTACTAAGCACGTGCGAATTGTGATTCAATGGCATTAAAATTGCTAGTTTTTCCAAAAAATTACAAAAAATCGCCCAGCGGCTGGAGGCTTCGCACTCAAAACCCCGTCTGTATTACGTTTGAGTTACACTAGTTTGCTCAGTACGTCACCCGATTTACACTTTATTGGGGGGTTTAAATTATCCTCGGTTAAATAGCAAAATCCTGGATAAGTACCAAACACAGGCCACGGCTTCTAATCTTCCAATCTGCAATATCTTTGACCCATAAAATTCCTTTTTCGAAACTTTATGATGGTGTCATTGCAGGTGATTCATGGTTTTGCCCCCCCCCCAATCAAAAATCCTGGCTACGCCTATAAATGTTAGAGTAACCTTCTTTTGGTGGTGGTCCCATACAATGACATCAGTAATAAAATAAGCTTGCGTCAGGAAATTAGTTTGATGCATAATTAATACATTACAGCAAATAACTCATAATTAAATCATCAAAAATTTAAAATCTATAAAACCCAGCAGTCTGTTTCACCCGTAAATGTGGTCATCAGGGGTAAATCTTATTCAAACCACTCTATTCAAACAGAATTCACTTTTATTTGAATAAGATTTACTCCTGATGAGCCATTTTCGGGTAAAACATACGGTTAGGTTTTACGTTTTTAATTTTTAGTGTTTCAATATTGCAGTAATCTGGTCTGATATTTGCTCTGAGCCAACGGTTCTCAATTCATTTTGAAGCTTGCTCCCCTTCGGGAAGGAAAAATCATTTTGGCACCCCTTGCACAGTTTTTGTAAAAAAAAAGAAAGTAAACAAAGAATTCAAAACATGAAAATAAAAAAACGTATGTAAAAATTTAAGGATTTTGCACCCAAATTCGATGAAGACCAAACGAGGGTTTTCACCGTAGCTTAGAAGGGGTTTAGTCCCCGGATTGGTCCGATTAAAGGTGGTGAAGCATTTAGCTGGAATTACGGGCAAAAATTAAAGAAACATTTAAAACACTTCTTCGCTAAATTTCAGCTTTCTACGATTTATGGTTTCTGAGATATTTCATTTCAAAGTTGGGAGATCTCCCCGACAGTGTTGCTAGTTGAAATCCAAGTTTCTAGGAATTGGGATATACTATTTAAATTTTAGAAGTATTTCTGTTGTAACACCAATTCATGCCTAAGTCTGACATTCAGGAGCTTTCAAACTAATGTGAAAGATTACAATAAACATTATTTTAGGAAAAATGAAATTTTAACTGGCAACACTGTTGGGGAGATCTCCTTACTTTGAAATCAATTATCTCAGAAACACTAAGGCGCAAACTGGCGAAATTTGGTGAAGATATATTTTAGATTATTCTTTATTTTTTGCACATAATTCCAGCTGGATGCTTCACCCTCTTTAAAAAACAAAACAAAAGCTCTTCAACCTATGGTCACCCAATCAAGTATCCCAACTACTCTATTAGTAACTTACACAAAAACACAGCATAATAATGCAGGGCCACGCGCTCCACGTGGTACAGACAGAAATTGAGTTTTTATCACGTGAGAAATTTTGTATCTTCTATTACATCACAGTCGATTGTTCATGAAGCATACATGAAACGAACACTCCTAGATTGGTAACATCTGCATTATGGTATAATGTATCATAAATTAAACTACAGTTTGGCAAAAAAGTTTGCACTCCCAGAAGTCCCTTCTTGCACCCCCACGGGGTTAGGGCACCCTCAATTGAGATCCGCTGCTCAAAACTATCGTAATCAAGTACTTTATGGAACCCTGATATCAACCAACAGAGGTGGGCAGTAACTAGTTACTTTTTTAGAAACTGAAGCTGTAACTTAGTTACTTTTTCAAAAAGGAGACGAAAGTTGGAACTAGTTACTATTTGGAGACATTAAAAAGTTACTAGTTACAGTTACTTTTAGTTTTGGTCCTGTTAAAAAAGATTCTTTAATCGTTAGATTTTGCTTAAATGAAACACTTCTATGTAATCCCTGTTGGCGCTACGGATTACGGATTTTTTATTGTGCACTAACGTGGAAACCCTAACCATGCTGTGAGAAGATATGAGAACGTTTTTAAGTTAAAGACCTCCTTTTAATGATCTAATAAGTTACGTTCTAATACCTTTCCTGCAGGGGTTATTTTGATTGCGTAATTTTTACCAATAGCGTGTAGGGTTCGTTCAGCAGATAACGTTGTTGTTAATAGAGCCGCTTTACCCCTTTTGTTGCTTTTCGTTTTGAAAACACATTTTGAAATACAAAGACAGCATGGGCAAACACATTTTGAAACCCAAACGTTCTGGTATCAGCGATGAACATTTTGAGATGCTTGCTTTCTTGAAAGGCAATTAAATAAAGTGTATCAATGTATTAGGTTGTGTATTTTTGTTATAACAGCAGCAACCATAGCCATAAGCAGCGTGTGCAGACTGCAGAGCACCACATGAAAATTAGAAAATGAATAGAGAACGATATCTGTTAATACCAGTTCCAAAATACAAAATCAACATTTTCGATACTTAATTCATACCGGTAACTAGAATGTGACATCGCAAGCGATATCCGGGACTTCGCGAAAGTATCTTACTTTACTGAACTAAAGAACTTTGCAACTGCGTTAAGCGTGTTTATGGGTGCTGATAGTCAGATCTGAAATACTCTGCTTTTGAATTTCATAATGTTCCATTAACTTGACCAGGTTTGTGGTAAACGGCTTTCAAAATTTTGCGTTAAATTTCCATGATTACTTTTTATAATAAAAAACACGATTAATTAGTAAAGTACTAAAAACTATAGGATAATACCAGTAAATTAAAACAAAAATATTGTCGACCACTAACAAGCTATTCTTGCCGTTAACTAATACGTCTTTTCTGCTTGAACTTCGATTGGTTATGTGTCTTGGTACAGATAAAAGCTACAAATTATTGTCTATTTACAATCGTGTTGACAGATGAGGGCATCAAAATGACGGCGTAGAGAAAAAGCTTCCGGCATAAAACGATTGATTGAGTAAATTCTCAGACAAAACGGACAATTGGGAAACCATTATGCTTACATAAGTTATACACTGAAAAATTGGAATGCGATTAGCATACAGGGTCTATTTGGCATGGTCTTTTTAATGTGGTCCACCAAATTTTGTTACCTTTAATCTTGGATTCATATTAACCTATTCAATAGATTCAATTTGTTTAGCTTTTGTAGTTAATGGGGGCAGGTCTCAACATAATTGGAGGAACTCTATAGTATGGTATCCCAAAAATTTTTCATGTTATCTTATTACTTATGTTGAAAATTTCATTTTTCTTTGAGCTTGAGTGGTTAAAAATTTTGAAAGCCATATTTGAGGAGGACTACCCAATTTGTGGCAATTGAAATCAGTCTAACTTTTCTTTATCTGACTAATCTCTCTTAAGCCTAGCTTAAATGGTTGAAAAGTTTAAATTTTTTGAGGACCTGGTGTGAGTTCGTACGCGATGAGTCTCAAGACGTAATGCTTTAATATCTACGAGTAGAATTTAATAAACTAATAATAATAACAATAATAATAATATTAATAATGACATGAAGCTAAGCAGCGGTATATATACAGCGAGTAAACAAAGAAAAGCGAGAACAAAAACAACATTAATTAAATTCCGTTTGTCTCACAATATCCATCCGTTCATTACGCAATATTACCCATAGCAATGAGCGATATGTGCCAATAACCGGATACCGCAGACAATTATACAAGGACAAACATTCAATTCACTCGGTCACCACAGATCTATTTGAGGAACCCCCATTTTGGTACCCCCAAATTTTGTCGTACGATAACTTTTTGTTATATTTACCTATCCTGAAAACTACATGCGTCTAGCTTAAGTGGATAAAAAGCATTAATTTTGGCAGTGCTGTTTGAGGAGGACCTCTCCAATGTGGTACCCCAAAGTTTTGTCAAATTTTATCTTTTCTACACATTTGTCTATCCTGAAAATTTTATGTGTCTAGCTTAAGCAACTAAAAAGTTTAAATTTTGGCATCCTCGTTTGAGGAGGACCCCTCATTGTGGAACCTCCAAATTTTTGCAAATGACATATCTTTTACATATATTTACCTATTCTGAAAATTTTATCAGTGTAATTTGAGTGGTTTAAAAGTTTGAATTTTGGCGGCCTCGTTTGAAGAGGATCCCCTTATTTTTGTATTCCCAAATTTTGTCAAACTTTATCTTTTGTTTTTGTTTGCCTACCCTGAAAATTTCATGTGTCTAGCTAAAAAGGTTAAAAAATTAAATCTTGGTGGCCTTGTTTGAAAGGACCCTCAAATTTCATATTTCTCTTTTAAAAATTTCATTGATCTAGCTTTAAAGATAAAAAAGTTTAAATTTTGGGGAACCCGTTTGGGGGGACCCCCCATCGTGGCACCCCCGATTTCAGGCGGGTACCAGTACTTTTGAATATCTATAATAGCTAATAGTATGATCCATGTGCAGTTTGTGGTTTAAAAGGAGATAGTGATTGGAAAAAAAAAGAAAAAAATAAGGAAAAATTTTTTCCCAGGCGAAATAAATGAATATGACCATGGTAAAGGTCGTAAGTAGTATGTTCAAAAAACACAAACTTTTTTTCGTTAATGTTGGCAGTAACCGAGATATACCGGTTTAAAATTTTCCACTTTTTGCTGATTTTTGGCCTCTAAAATTGCGATCACGTGACTAGGCGCCTCCAAACTTGGTGCGCATACGGTCTCTATCTGCACCCAAGTTGTGTTTAAATTTCAGCGTTACATGTTCAGCAAATTTATAGCTATAAGCCAATTAATAAATTTTCGAGACAAAAATAGCAATTTTTTCTAAAATTTAGAGTTTCTAAATCACGATCACGTGACCTAGGTTCCTCAGAATTGGCATACATGATGCTTTAATCATTGTCATATTATATCCAAAATTCAGCATTCTATCTTGAACCGTTTTTTAGTTTTAAGCAAATCAATAAATTTCGCTACTTATCTATCAAAATGGCAGAGTAAAAACAAAGGTCTTACGCGCGCGCGCGCGAAGTCCCAATTAAATTTATTAAAAGTAACTGTAACTGCAACTCTAACTAGTTACTTTTTCAAAATGGTAACTCTAACTTAGTTTCTTTTTTTGCCAAGTAGCTGTAACTCAGTTACTTTTACAAAGTAACTTGCCCACCACTGCGTATTACTTTGCGACGTCATAAGAAAGTGACGTCTTAAGAAAATGCCGTCAAAATTCATAGATAGTCAAAGCCCGAGCTTTGACGGTTCCATCGAGACTAATTTTGATCTCATACGAACAAGACAAAGGAGCAAGAACGCGGTATATCTGTAGTAATGCAGAGGGGAAAAATGCAGCATTCTAACGTTTAGGGGCGCAAAAAAGGATGAAGACGGTAACGCCGTGAAGCCAAGATAACATACGCAAAACTTCAAAACAATTTCTATGTTTTGGCGTTATCCTCATCCGCTCACCATGTCATCACTATTATGACGTCAAAAAAAAAACAGCTCTGCTTTTACCTCTCAAAAAAATGCGGACACACGTCACAATGGAGTGAACATATACTGTACGATGTTTATGCTGTGGTTAGGGTTAGAGTTAGTTGGCGGTCAGTTGTCGTGGAACCCGGCGCGTAGCCAGAAATTCGTAAGGGGGGGGGGGCTGATCGGGGGGTCTGGGGGCGGAACCCCCAGACGCCGGAGGCTGGGGGTTTGGGGGCAAAGCCCCCAGCCGCCGGAGGCACGGGGGTCTGGGGACTTCGCCCCCAGCGCTCGAAAATTTTGCGTTTTTTTGCAAAAATAACTTCATTTTAGGGCTATTTTGATTAAAAAATAATGCTTTTAAAACGTGGCTTAGAAATTGGCAGTACAAACAAGATTAAACTGGTGGCATAAATGGGCTCTTTGGGAGGTGGCTAATGGTAAAATGTTAGTTCTCTTGTATAGATACTGGTAAATTATAAAATCGAATAGTTCAATAAAACTCACACGCTGTAATCTATTTCGAATACAGTTTATAGAGAAAAATAATTGGGGGGGACTAATGAAAAAAGATTTGAGAGAAATAATTGGTAATTAACTAATACTGAATACCCCCCCCTATTCCCTAGTTTATAGTATACTTGTTGATGACACCTATGTTTAGCATTTTTACACTCGCGATCAAATTTGATTGCTTATTTCTTACCATTTTTCAAAGTTTTCATTTATTTGTTGGTTTTATTTTTGACAAATTAGCCCCCCTGAACATATGTTTCAAAAGATGTTTTAAATCACTATTTAGTCCACTCCAGAGCATGAAGCAGTCTCAAAAGTGCTAAAAACGTACTGTTTTTCCCATTCTGCATTTTGGTCCACATGCCAATGGGGGGGGGCTCTACCGCTATACCGCGGGGGGCTCTACCCCCCCTGGCTACGCTACTGCGTGGAACCCATGTTTTCCCTGGCCAAACTTTAATACATTACAGACCATGGGTAGTAAACAGTGAACACAGCTTTTGATGCAGTTTTTTCATTTTAAAATTATGGAGAAATGCAATGGTAATTAATATCACTGTCAGTGTAAGTAACTAACAGTACTGTAGCTTATGTCATAAGTAGGGCAAGTTTTTGTTGCACTAAAATTCTGAAAAAATTGTATTTATTTTCAACAAAAGTTGTTCTAAAAAGTTGCATTTATTTTTAACAAAAGTTGCCAGAAAAAGTTGGATTTAGGCCTATGCACAACGAGTTTAAACAACATTGATTTAGTGGCTACTCACTAGTTACCACACAACGTCAAAAGATCACAACTAAATTATTATTAAGTTACCACACAGTAATACTTTTCAAATAACCTTGGTTTGGCCAAAATAAACAAACAAAACACAAACCGCTTTTCTACCATCAAATCATGCATACAAGTGTTGCCATCAAACGAAATGGAAAACCATTGAACTGGAAAAGGGGCATCGCTATAGTTTAATTATTCAAGAGATTTATTAATATATAATGCTAGATACTTCCAAACTTTGTGTGTAGAGAAATGACGATTGTTTGACAACAGTTTCCGCAGCATGCTAAAACTTCGCTCCAGTGAGCTTGAAGATACTTGGCAGTTTAATAATTTTGCATAAAGTTGGGGGCTGATGTTTCGCAGGGTCATTTCTGCAATGGCTCCACAGCCCTGATTCTGACACTATAGTACTTGTACTTCTACGGTTGTAGCTGAACCTCTTTGTACAAACCAACTGTTGCATCACAGATAACATTGAAACGAAGCCAATACGTCACAATATTCGCTGTTACATAACTCAAAGACAATATCAGAATTAAACTGAAATACTATAGTTTCAAAACATATTTTTCAAAGCACACCTTTTACATTTTGCGCAAAAATTGATAAAAGTTGCCCTAAAAAATTGCAAGTAAAATCGAAAAAAGTTGCAAAAAATTGCAAAATAAAACTTATGGAAACAGCTTAAAACATTGTACTACCTAAAGTCTGAGTGTTTCGGAAGCTGTAAAAAAAAGTTGCAAAAACTTGTCTAGTCATAAGTATTGATCTGTGTTGTCGAGTCTCCACCATAATTTTTTTTTTTTTCAGAAGTTGGCGCTTTGCTGCATACCGAAGCTACGTTTACTGGGTTTGTGTCAAACTTGGAAGAAGAAAGAGAAAGGTTATTCCATCTTGTGCAGGAATTGCAATCCGAAAAGCTTTTCCTTAAGAAAGTGGTGTTAATGAAGGCTACCAAGAACTAACATCATCCTTTGCTGCTTCTGCTTTTCCGTAATTTTTGTCATTTAACCAAACTTCAGATGGTTAGCATTACATCCGGCTAGTTTTATAGTTTATTTTTGATCACTACCACGAAGCGCATGCAGTTTATTATAAAACGCTGTCGCAAATCATTGCGTTGTAGTGTATTTGTTAATCTCGCTGATTACAAGTTAGAATTTGCTTGTGGTACTACTACAGCATTTCCTAGGGGTTATTGAGACGCGAAGAAACTCCGCGGAGACCAACATTCGACTTGAAGGAGAATATTCAAAATAGCTTTACTAAGAGGCTCATGGGCAGTTCACTACAGATGATAATCGTACGATCCTGTAGAGGGTAGTACACAAGCGATGCAGGAAGACTTCATATGAGAAAAAGAGACATGACCTTGGCAGCTATGACGAGACGGATCTACGACAACTGGCCGCGAACCAAATGACACCGATTCGCTAAGAAGGACGATCATAAAAATATTTTACTATCCTCAAAGCCATTTTGCCCAAACCCTCACTTTGTGACAAAATCACTGTGACGAAACCGTTGGTTCGCGGTCAATTTGCTTGGCTCGTGACGAGACAAGGCCGATTGAATTTATTTCCAGTCAGGCTAAATCAAAGGCTTCAAAATTGGCGTTCAGTTTCTAATCATGGCGTTCAGCGTTTCAATAGTTGATATGCTTGGCTCAAAGCCCGAAAGGCCACCTTGCTGTCTACATGCGAACATTAGCTGGCGAATGAATGAGGAAACGTAACGTACCACAGTGGTTAATTTAATAACAATTTACCATTAAAAAAACACAAAAATTAAACAAGACTAAAAAGTAAGCAATAAATCCTTCCGTAAAAGCAATGACAACAATAAAATAAAAGATCAAAAACAAGCTCTATTGTTACTCTAAATCAGTGGTTCCCAACGTTTTTATACCGGGGGACCGGTAAAACTTAACCAAATGTTTGCGGACCGGCACTCAAAATCGCAATGGATATAACAAATACCGGTATAGTTATTATCGCATTTGTTTACCACGCCAAACTAAATGGCACACCATAGTGCATTATTTCGGTACAGGCATGTAGCCAGAAATCTGCAATGGAAGGGCCGTTTCGGGGGTCTGAGGCAGAGTTGTAAGTCGGGCCGGGCTTTTCGGGTCGGGTTCGGGCTTAAAGTTGACAAAAATTTCGGGCTTAATTCGGGCCTGAGACGTGCTTTTTGGCTTAGGTGCACAAAAATATAATCAAAATAACTTGGCAACATTGCTAAATTTTTCAGATCTAACTTCACTTTCGCTTTTTTTCAGGCATGATTTGAGCTTCAAATTAGCTTTCGGGTTCGGGCCGGGTTCTGGCTTATATTTTCGGGTTCGGGCCGGGTTCGGGCCTGAACTAGTCGGCCCGTTTACAACTCTGGTCTGAGGGCGAAGCACCTAGCGATCGAAAATTTTGTTTTTTTTTTATAAAAATAACTTAATTTTAGGCTTATTTTGATAAAAATTATTGGTTTTAAAACGTGGCTTCGAAATTAGCAGAGCAAAAACACGATTAAGCTGGTTGCATAAATGGGCTATGTAGAAAGTGACTAATGGTAACATTAAACATTAGCTGGTAAATCATAAAATCCTACAGTTCAAAAAACTCGCAAAAAGTAATCTATTTTGTCTGTATTTTGTAGAGAAAAATAAGTGAGGGGGCTAATAAAGCTAGATTCGAAAGAAGTAATAAATAATAGACTAATACTAATGAATAGCCACCCCCCCCCTATTTCTGAGCTTCTATATTTTTTGATGAAGCCTATGTCAAGCAATAAAATTTGATTACCAGTACTAATTTTTGGCCACTAACATTTTTCAGTCTATCCCAGAGCAAAAGACAGTCTAAGAAGAGCTAAAACCATGACATTTTCATTCTGCATTTTGGTCGACAGCCCAAAGGGACGGCGGAGGGGGGCTCTTATAGCCTCGACTTCCTGGCTACGTTACAGTTTCAGCGTATGTTACGCATTTAAATACAACAATTCAACAAAATGTGAATTTATGGACATATTGTACAAACTCAAAGTTATCGAAAAATTTGTTGCTGTTTCGATGACGAACGAGGCAGCGAAAAAGTTTCTTAAACACGTAGCTCTGCGTTAGCATCCAATCGATTTCTTTGTTTTGATTTAAGTCGGAGCTGAAAAAGTTTTCGCGCTTAAGTAGCGGGTTGAAAACACGATCAACAATTTAGAGGCGGACATTCGCTTTCAAGAGGTCTCTAGAATTGAGACAAGGATTCTTTTTTATATCTTGAGTGCATAGTAGAATCGATCATAATTCAATCACTTTTTCTTTTTCCTTGAAATTACGGTTACATGTACTAACATCTTCGATAAAAGGTGACAAGGAAGGGGAGAAACGCCAGTTGTATCGACTAAAAATCGGCCAAGCATAAAATGAGTTTTTAAATAAATAAAAGCATTGGCATAATCTGTGAAAAGAAGATATTTTGTGGACTGCTAAAAAATTTACGCGGACCGGCGGTTGGGAACCACTGTTCTAAATCACGAACACTTGTCTTATATTCTCGATCATCTTCTTAGGCATAAACATTTGTTGTTTACGAGCAGTATTATTTGGACGGAAACGCGATATGTGTTTGCTGATTAATTCTGCTTGCGATATGTGTTTGCTGATTAATTAATTTTCTGCTGTATGCTGCTGTATTAATTGTTGTTGGTTCTGCTGTATGCCCAAGCTGTTGTTGGTTCCGATACTTCAGTTGAATCGGTTTCAGAAACGACGTCTAAAAATTTCATGTTAAATGAAATCTTTTGCATGCTTTTTGAAACAGTTGATAAACATTGTTTTATTTCAACACGCTTGTGCACACACATGCAAAAAAATTTATGGCGGAGACTCGACAACACAGATCAACACTTATGACATAACTGCACTATCTTGATGTCCTATCTAGATCAACACTTATGACATAACTGCAGTTTTGATTTCCGTGGTCACGCAGAGGGGAATCCTTGTAGTAGGGATAGTCTATGGCTGTCCTTATTTCAAGGATCCAGCGACTTTTTCACTTGTTTCTAAAGTACCACAAGTGAAAAAATCGTTTATTCCCTACTAAACCATCTGCCTCTGTGCAAGCCATTAAGGTTTGCCAGTTAGGCCAAGATGTTTGTTCAGCTGGGAATACCTTTGAAAAGATAGCTGAGGGCTGCCGATGAGAGCTAAAAGCTCGAAACAGCGCTGTCCAGCTCTGTACTTGTGACATAAGTTACAGTGCTGTTAGTTACTTACACTGACAGTGATAATAATTACTATTGTATTTCTCCATAATTTTAAATAAAAAAACTACATCAAAAGCTGTGTTCACTGTTTACGTTTCATGGTCTGTTATGTATTAAAGTTTGGCTACGGAAAACATGGGTTCCACGACAACTGACCGCCAACTAACTCTGACCCTAACGTTGGCGGTTAGATATATGCAGTTATGACAAGCAATAGAAAAAGTATTTTCAAGGTTCAAAAATTTGTTCAAGGTTAAAATAACCACCAACTAACCCTAATGTTGGCAGTCAGTTGACTTGGTTCGAAAAAAATTGGGCCATTTTTGGTCATTACTCCACACCCATTAGTGATCGTCTTATAGTAACATTGCAATTTATCTCTATTTTTTTGTCCAACATAAGAAGTACCAGTACCAGAATATACTGTATGTGCACTGAGCACTATTAAATTATTGGTTTTCTGAAGTTCAGATTTGAGATTATTCTAAAAGAATACATTAAACCAAGCGTTCTTAACCAGAGGTAAATTTACCCCTTGGAGGTCAATTTCACCTACCGAGGGGGTAAATTTACATAATTGCAAACTGAAGCAAACTTCAATTTTCAATTGTATAAAATCTTAAAACCCTTTTTTCAAATTGGACATCAACTCAAGAGATGGAGCTGGGAGAATTCGGTACTTCCTGGTCCGAAGACTTTTTTTTCATGAGATCATATGAAAAGCTGGAGAAATGTGCGGTTTCATGGGCTGGAGACTTTTCTTTCTTTTTTTTTTTTTTCTGGAGATCACCAACAAAGTCGAAGAAATTAGTGGCTTGCCAAACTGAAGACCGTTTTTTCAGTTTATTTTTGTATATCACTGCAAGACTCGCCGAAATTTGTGAACCACCAAGAAGATGAGGGTAAATCTCGTGGACCACTATGAAGATGGGGCTAAATTATACTTACGTCATTTGCCAAGGGGTAAACGAGACAAAAAAGGTTAAAAACTCCTGCACTAAACAATCCATATCCATTTACAAGTGCCACTGAACACAATATTATAACTGTTCAAGCGTCCCGCCGTATTGGCACAACAAGACGCGGGAGAAAGATACGGGTTCCTGTCCGTTATCTTGATCAGTCATTATGTTGAATGATGAACTACTAATTTATTTACTAGTGTCAAGGATTGTCATTTAAAAAACCACGTTTCTTTAAACCACGCTTCTTAAAACCACGTTTGGTAAAAACCACTACGTTTGTTACGACCATTACGTTCTTTGTAATTTGAAGCATATTGTTTCAACTGCTTTAAGCTTTGTTTCACTTTTGTGCCTTTTGCACCGTCTCCAACTCCGTTTTTCTACTCAGCGGAGTAATACTAATTGTTTTGGCACCAAATTCTTAGTCAGATAGGCGAGAGACAGTGCTGTGTTCAGTTAGCGGTTTAGGTGCGCATTTGCCTGACCAAATTAAGTTAGGTTTTCGTTTCTTTTTGTAAGACTTGACTAATTATTGCTTCATTTGTTTTTCTATTTGAATAAGAAACCATTCCATTTGAATAAGTGATAAAATTAGGTGTGTTAGTAATAGACGGTGACATAATAACTATTTATGACTCAAAATTATGTAGACACGCTAGTTTAATACCCTGAAATATAATATTGAGCCAAACGCAGAATAATCGACCACAGATATCTAAACGAAACTTTCAATACCTGTTGATTAATTGTTTTGGCACTTATTCAGCAATAAAATCAGGGAGGGCAGGAGGAACATTCGTAGAACGTTTATATCCTGGCACGTTTTATTGAAATTTGATGTATTGCACAAACAATACTCATTGTATATTTTCTATATTTTGGATGCTTTGACAACACACATTTTCAACATCGCTGGGCATTAGTTGACAATTGGTGCACAAACACCATGATAATTCATTGGTGTTCCAGCTGGCAACATGAGGAACAACATCAACATCATCTTCTGAACTTTCCAATCCTTGTTCTTCTGGGTTGAAATTTGGTTTTTTAAGGCTCATACATAAAACTGTTTCTAACAACAAAAAGTGACAATAATAATCAATGATATCAGATATCTAAAAGTACAAAAGCAAAAAATTTAGACCAGGGCTTCCCAAACTGGGAGTCGCGATCCCCCGAGGGGTCGCGTAACGACCTACAGGGGTCGCAAATAGCATACCAATTTTTGCAAGGATGTGTAAAATTGGTATACTTTCAGCGACCCCTGACTATTGCTAAAAACTCGTACAATTCTTCAAAACGTTATTCTTAACTTAGCTGTAAATTATGCTTAAATAGGTGCTATTAAATAGTGAGACTTTGTTGAACAATGTATTATATAAGAAGATAGCAGATAAACTTTTCCCCATTCGTATCATGTAGCACAGCTGGATGCCTAACTTGTTTTGTTTTGTTACTTTGGTGTATGGCATAATAGAACTATGCAGACCAAAATCCATGCTTGTATACTTGTATAGGGCTATGGTCAATAGCGCAGCCATTGGCCGTCAGTGCCATAGGCCTGCCGAACAAAACGCAGAATACAGAAAATACCACGTTTTAGCACTTCCGAAACTGTCTTTTGTACTGAAATGGACTAAAAATGATTTAAAGTATATTTTGAAACGTTTAGTTAGAGAAACGGGGCTAATTTGTCAAAACTAAAAGTCATAAATCAGAGAAAAAAACTTTGAAACATAGCCAAAAATCGGCATTCAAATTTGATCGCATATTGAAAAATGCTTAACAAAGATTTCATCAAAAATTATATCAGCTCAGCAATAGCGGAAAGGGCTATTCAGTATTAGTTAATTACCAATCACTTCTCTCAAACTTCCTTCCATTAGCCCCCCTAACTATATCTTTTTCTTTAAAACATAGGCGAAATATATTAATCCTTAAAGGTGCGTTTAGACTGGACGTGAAGCAACCAAAATTTGACGTCATCGACAGCTCGCGAAAGGTTGCAACCGATCGCAACCTTCGCGAGCAGTTGCGCAACATCGCTTGCTTGCAGGTTGTAGTAAGATAACCTATTAAATCACTGATTGGATTTTTGCGATAGCAGTTTGCTAGAAAATAATGTAAATAGTATATTTATATGATTTAGCGCCTATTTATCAATTCAAAGAGTAGAATGTTGGCAAAGTTAGATTCGGGATAGCCGTAGGCTAGCCAAGTTAATTTGGATCTAGACAGCTAAGGCTGTAAATCCTAGAGTGATTTTTCATAGCTATGCTTGATCTCAGAGCTTCATTATAATGAATTCACCAAAGCAGTAGGCCTAGCCCCACGACATCTAGCTTTAAAACAAAACTTTTTATTCTGTGCAGCATAGCAGAAGCTATTGTATCAGTCCAGTGGTTCTTTTGGCTGAGTAGCTTTTGCTTTTTTGTCTTAAACTAATATGGTGTTGTTGTTTTTTTTCAGAATATAAAATAACCACCAACAGGCTAGTTTTGAATGATAGTAGATGTGATAAGAAGATAAGAAGATGTGTTGATAGTATTTTTACCCATTGTTTGTTAGCTTGTTGTTTTAAAAGTAACCACAATTAAACAATTGCTTGAATACTGGAAAATTCGCAAAAGTTTTTTTGTTTTCTACTTGGCCAAGCCAACTTGGTGAATAAAACTGTATTTAGAATTGGTTTCAAGCTACATACAAGAGCTAGATAAATACAAAAAATCAAAAAACTTCTATATCTTTTGGATTGGCCTAATTAGTAATCACTTCTTTGAATAGCTACAAACATGCAATTTTTTCTTCTGATTATCCTCTTAAAAGTCTTTTTGTTTCTGAAGGTTTGTGACAGTGCTCAAGTTGAACTGGAAGCAATGGTTTTGGACTCCCCCAAGTTTTATAATCATGAATATTGTAGTCTGGTAGTGATTTTTCACTTCAGTCCTATGTGATGAAAATAGAAGTGTAAAGTGTGTTAAATATTTATTCACTGTGTCTTCGTGTAATATCTGAATTTAGTTGTTTGTGAATTTCAAAACATTTTTATTGTCTCTTAAAATTTTAATTGCTTTACATGGTGAATAAAGTGACACAGTACACAATTTTAAGTCTGAAGTTCAATCATTACAATTACAGTCAGTGTAATCAGGTTGAACTAAAAAGCCAGTATATATCTAACAAGTAGAAAGTGAGTTCTATTTTTTGCTGAGGTTACTGTTATTGGTAGAGAAGTAGCTGCCAAGCAAGTCCATTAATATTGTTCCATTCTCATTAGTCACCACTAAACAAAAAACTTGATACAGCATTTATAATAATAATTATTGGACTGGGAAAGGAAGCGTCAGTTACATGAAAATGTGAGAACTAACAAAACTTTTATTCAGATGCTTGAGTTACAATTTTCACATAAAAAATTCTAAATCTTTTTTTTTATCAGGGGCATAACCAAAAACTTGCTAAGAAGAGGGGGCTTGACCTTACAGCTACAAATTTGTCTGTATTTTACAAGCGGTGGTTTGGAGCGAAGCCATTTGCGGTAAACGCAACCGTTGCAACGTACTGGTACCGCAAGAAAATGCAAACTAATAAAATGCTCTCGAAAGCATTTAACTTCGCACTAAACATCGATAAGCGCTGCGCTAGCGAATAAAAAATCAAACGTCGTTTTAGAGGCTGACTTTTCCTCAAAGCAACTGCTGGTATTACTGTGCTAAATTTTTGTCCTTCGATGATAGTGTCAAATCATGCAAAAACTGCAATGTTTTTTTGCTTGCTCCAGCAAATCAACACAGCAATCCATAGCAAAATAACCAAAAAATCCCTACATAACTGATGACAAATCCAGCTTTCAGATTCACTTATAGCGTTAACATTGGTAGTCTTCATAAGCAGCACTAAATAGCAAACAGAAACAACTGTTTAAGCATACTACACAATACTACAGGTATCATAACATGCTTGCCTGAAAAACAAAAATCACATCAAAAAAACAACATACTGTAGTTTACGCTTTAAATGTACCTGTAGACTAGTCTATTGGTCTACACTTACAAGATAGATCTACCAGTACCATAATGAGACATGGATGGTGAAAGCATTTAAGGATTTGTGAACTGAGTAAACAGCTAAAAAGAACTTTTGACATCTGCTTCCAGCGTTTTGCGTTTCTGCATTAAAACCCAAAACTGTCATCAGAGGTGGAGTCGAGGACACAAGGCTCGAGGCCAAGGACAGAAAAAAAATCCGAGGCCAAGGCCAAGAACAGGAATGCTCGAGGCTACGGACCGAGGACACAAATGCAAGTGTTTTTGTAAGAAAAAAGGTCTTAAAAATTTTTTTCCGTCGATTTCCAACCTTCGCTTCGCGTTGCTTCGCGTCCAGTCTAAACGCACCTTAAGAGTTTTAATCATAGGTGGGCAAGTTAATGCAAAACCTTAGCTTCGTTAACCATTAGTCCGTTAACAAGCTTCAGACCTCCGTTTACGTTAATCCGTTATTTTCAGATTTAATTAACGGAAGTTAATAAAGTTCGTCAATTCGTCGACATTTTGCGCGTAATTTACATTTCTTTTTATTCACTCGCTTCTAGAACACGTATTGGCGCTGTTGAGCTGATCATAAGAAAATATTTATTGCTGTGGTGGTCTTCTTGTGTTTTGGGATTTACATTTACAGTCTAATCTAATTTCAAGATAAAAATAAGTTCAAATGCACTGACGAAGCTGCGATCGGAAAATCTTTGGAAATTGCAAACAGCAATAATTATTAGACCTATAAGGCTGCAGCTTATTATTTGCCACAGAAAATGCTCTTTTCTTCGCTTTTTCTCCTACAAAGCTCGTGCTAACACGCAACTAGTGTTACCAGTGCAAACTGGTTTGTACCGGTACCATGAATGAATGGTGCAAGATATTAACGATAAAAACCTCAACAGAAGTTAACAGAACTTAACGGAAGTTAATTTAGTCCGTTAACATGAAAAAAACTTTTTAACGGATTAACGAGTTAATGAAAAAGTTAGCTTCGTTATTAACGGATTAACAATTAACGGACTTGCGCCCACCTATGGTCTTATTTAACCACCAGTATATGATTTTATGATTTACCAGCTTGTAAAAAGAGAACTGATATTTTGGCAATGAATTCTAGCAATCCCACATAGTCCATTCATGCAACTAGTATAATTATGTTTTAGCACTGCAAACTTCTTCGTCACATTTTAACAGCATTAATTTTTACCAAACTAGGCCTAGAATTAGGTTATTTTTACAAAAAAAATATAAAATTTTTTAGCGATGGGGTCTCCGTACCCCGACCCCTGTGTCAGCCCCCCATTGCAGAATTCTGGCAACGCGCCTGGCTGTAGTACCGTTAGTTTAGTAGAGGAGTAGCAACGTAATACATAGCCTACAGTTGAGTAGAGGTATAACTATCATACTACTATTACTGGTTAGACTCTATTCAATGGATAATTGGTTAAAAAAGTCTTGCCATAATGGTAATAAGCGTACTGCAGACAGGGGTGCCGAAACAAGGGGGGGATGGGGGGATATATTCCCGCAATAATTTGGCTGTATCCCCCCCAATAGTTTGAGAATGGTCCACATCTGCATCCCACCCAATAATTTGAATGGGTGTACCATCTGAGCGTAAATTTGGGGAAAAAAGTGTTCTATTCTTGTTGAAGACCTTTTTTGTTTGGTCTTCACCTGAATTTGGGAAAAAAGTGTTTCATTTGTTTTTTTGTTTTTTGGTCTTCACTCCTGAACAAAATCGTGGTCGAGGTTCATCCCCCCCAATGTTGAAAATAGGGCAAACTTGGGGTAAAATTGCACATTATCCCCTCCTATGCTGAACATAGATTGGCACCACTGACTGCAGATGATGTTGAAGCAGCGGTAAACACAAATGCAAACAGGGTGTTTGCAAACGTGTTTGCGTTTTGTACGCATTGGGTACCAGTGCCTTGTTATTTTTTTCTTTTTTCATTGAATAATTACCACAAATATACAACTCTCAGCGTCTATTGTTTTAACCGAAAAGGGTCGCGGAAATTTTTAGAAGATTAAAGTGGGTCGCGAACAAAAAAGTTTGGGAAACCCTGATTTAGACCATACTTACTGTATATAGCAAGCAGAATTCCACTTGCACTGCAGACTGAGCAAATGCAGTGGTAAAATAAATCCTATCCTAACCATATACATCCATATACGGTACATGACAGCTAACACATCGAAACCTTTTACGGTCGAATTTGGAACAGTGAGCATTGCTTGACCCAGATGTGCTCGAATTGAAACATCAATAACTTTATTGTAGCTGTAATATCAAACAAGGTTGGCACTGTTTATTTTCAATAAATCTTGACTAGATCTCAAATTCAGATTGTTCTCAAATTCAGACCTGAAGTCTTGAACATACAGTAACAGTCAGATGAAAAACATGCACTGCAAATTTCTGAGCTTTTATTTACAACTGAGTTTTTAAGTTTTATCTCTGCCAACTACTTTTTTATTTTGAGATGCAAGGGGTGGTTGAGCTATAGTCCGTGAAAATACTCGTAGATATCTCAATCGTTTTGATAGGCATCTTTATCGTTATTATCATATTGTGACAGCCATGAGCCATACCTGATACAATACTTCACCATTGCAAAAAAACAAAATTTTTTGTCACTAAAGCAGTAAAATATATTTGAACAATTTTGAGGTGGTGCAGATTTTGAAAATGACTTTCAATAAAGTCGATTTCATTTTACTTTCGCAATAAGCTTTTCGGACAGAACTCTTCAGTTGCGATCTCTGTCTGGTTTGGTATGTGGTGAGCAGGATCTTTTAAAGACCAAATGCAGTAAGGAGAAATGCACTCTGCAGTGAGGAGAAATGGATTTTAAGGAGATTGCACAATAGTAAGGAGAAACGCATCTATCCAATGACAGCAGGCTTTGATCTTACCGAAACAGCTGTAGAGTGAATACGAACAGCTTTTGCCTGCACAAATCTGTTTTTTTCCGCGAAATGTAAACCGCTTCCAACAGGCTCAAGTGAAACTGAGAGCGAGCTGTGGTTAGGATTTTAAACTGCGAATCATAATAGTAGCGTGCACACTGATTGGATTCCAACAAATGTTGGCCAATGGCTGAATCGCTCTCTGGTTCGAATTGAGTCTTACTTTTTGCTTTGCATTTTCTATTTGGCTGGGTTCTGGTTGGTTGAGATCGGTGGGTTCCCTGTTCCTGAGTAAGAGTGGTTTTTTGTCTTATTGCTTTTGGAACATGTTGCTTGATGCGTTCCTGAAGCCTTTGAGTAGTGCGACCTACGTACCGACTATCACAGTGGCACACGTATTCATAAATAACCGTACTTCTTTGATTGGCAGGTAACACATCCTTTTTGGCGGCAGGTAGCATGCATTGGCTTGAGAAAATCAAGTGTGGTGACACTGCCCCGTACCAATTTTGTACAGCACTTTTAACTTGATGTTCTAATTGCTGAGAAGCTGAGCCTATCCACGGGGCTCTAAGGTACACTGGGCACTTTTCTGGTCCAAAGGGTTTGGCTGTAGAAAATCGTGCAATTTTCTTGGATATGTGCTTGAGTACTATATCTTCAGGGTACCCGTTGTCAAGCAAGATCTTTTTGATAAAATCAATCTCTTGCTTAAGCTTGTTTTTTGTACATATCATAAGTGCTCTGTGTACCAGCGTGGCGATTAGGTTCGTTTTCCGTTTGCGTGGGCTGAAGGATTCCCAGCGGATGTATTGACCAGAAAAAGTGGGCTTTCGGTATACACTGGTCTCGAAACCAAGTTCAGTTCTTTCCACTAGAATGTCTAGAAATGGAAGTTTGCCATCATGTTCTTTTTCAAAAGTGAACTTGACAGCAGGATGTAGACGATTAAGCGTGACCAGGAAATCGTCAACGTCACCCTCTTGTTTAAAGATGGCAAAGGGTGCTGTTGTTGTTCTACCGGGCTGCTTCCGAGGGATGGCAGCCTTCTATGTCCAAAGAGGGCACAAGAGAATCACCCTTAGCACAGAAGTGCTACTGACATAGGATAATCCCAGAGGTTGGTGGCCATTTCGATCCCTGCACAGAGCAGGGCACTCCCACCACTCGACGGCGACCACCGTTGGTGGGTCTTAAAGAGTGCAGCCAGATGCACAAAAGGGGTTGAAACAACATCGAAAAAAAAACTTCTCATTACTACTAATCGCAATAGTAAGAGTCGACTCGCATCAAGTTACTCTAGCCAATTGAGAAAGTCTTCTGGCACAAGAAATACAAGAAGAAAGAAATCCTAACAGGCATGGTTCCCAAAAGGCGCCGCTAGCGGGAGGCCAATTCTGCAAGACCCAAAAGTCAAGCAGCTCAACACCGATAGTTGACCATGCCGATTACCCAATAACCGCCTCTTACGGCTCGCTGGGTGGGCGGCTTCACTATTCTGCCCCGGTGAAGCACGGGGTGGCAAAGGTGTCGTCCAAACTATTTTCCTGTGTTCAAAAACCGACAATTTATTTTCGATATGTTAGCAAAGGTGTCGTCAACATATCGAAAATAAATTGTCGGATTTTGAATACAGGAAAATAGTTTGGACTCGTGGTATCCAACAAAGATGTTCGCTAATGCTGGGTCCAGTGGTGAGCCCATCGCTACTCTGTCCGTTTGCTTGTACAATGTGTCATTGAAGCTGAACTCTACGGATGACGTAGCACTTTCCATAAGTTCAATAAATACCACTTGGGGGATGGGAGGTGTGGAAGAAGGGTCTTTGTACAAGGCTTCCGCACATAAGCCGATCGTTTCCTTGAGAGGTACATTGATAAATAGGCTTGAGATGTCAAATGAGCACAAATAGACATCTTTTCCTTCCGACCTGAGGTCTTGCATGGTTTGTGCAAATGTAAATGAGTCCTTCGTGCAGTTGGTGGAAAACTGCTCAAACACTGGCTGTAAAATGCTTGCTAGCCATTTGGCAAGTTCATGGTGGGAAGAACCGACCATGGACAGGATTGGCCTTAATAGCGTGCCTACCTTTTGTGTTTTAGGCAATCCGTACATTCGCGGTCTTTGCCAACCCGTAGGGCGTACCTCATCATGGACTTGTTTAATGTTTAGATAGCTGCTCTGCGTTCAGTAACTCTCGTAATCGGTTCTGAAGTTTTGTCTCTATGGTAGCGGTTCTGTCAGCCGCAGCGGCTGGGCCAGGACATTCGAATTTTGATGCGTCATTCAGAATGTTTCCCATTTTAGTTACGTAATCACTTTTGTTCAAAATGACTACGCCTAATCGTTTATCAAACTTCCATTTCTAGAACATGATGGCAAACTTCCATTTCTAGACATTCTAGTGGAAAGAACTGAACTTGGTTTCGAGACCAGTGTATACCGAAAGCCCACTTTTTCTGGTCAATACATCCGCTGGGAATCCTTCAGCCCACGCAAACGGAAAACGAACCTAATCGCCACGCTGGTACACAGAGCACTTATGATATGTACAAAAAACAAGCTTAAGCAAGAGATTGATTTTATCAAAAAGATCTTGCTTGACAACGGGTACCCTGAAGATATAGTACTCAAGCACATATCCAAGAAAATTGCACGATTTTCTACAGCCAAACCCTTTGGACCAGAAAAGTGCCCAGTGTACCTTAGAGCCCCGTGGATAGGCTCAGCTTCTCAGCAATTAGAACATCAAGTTAAAAGTGCTGTACAAAATTGGTACGGGGCAGTGTCACCACGCTTGATTTTCTCAAGCCAATGCATGCTACCTGCCGCCAAAAAGGATGTGTTACCTGCCAATCAAAGAAGTACGGTTATTTATGAATACGTGTGCCACTGTGATAGTCGGTACGTAGGTCGCACTACTCAAAGGCTTCAGGAACGCATCAAGCAACATGTTCCAAAAGCAATAAGACAAAAAACCACTCTTACTCAGGAACAGGGAACCCACCGATCTCAACCAACCAGAACCCAGCCAAATAGAAAATGCAAAGCAAAAAGTAAGACTCAATTCGAACCAGAGAGCGATTCAGCCATTGGCCAACATTTGTTGGAATCCAATCAGTGTGCACGCTACTATTATGATTCGCAGTTTAAAATCCTAACCACAGCTCGCTCTCAGTTTCACTTGAGCCTGTTGGAAGCGGTTTACATTTCGCGGAAAAAAACAGATTTGTGCAGGCAAAAGCTGTTCGTATTCACTCTACAGCTGTTTCGGTAAGATCAAAGCCTGCTGTCATTGGATAGATGCGTTTCTCCTTACTATTGTGCAATCTCCTTAAAATCCATTTCTCCTCACTGCAGAGTGCATTTCTCCTTACTGCAGAATGCATTTCTTCTTACTGCAGAGTGCATTTCTCCTTACTGCATTTGGTCTTTAAAAGATCCTGCTCACCACATACCAAACCAGACAGAGATCGCAACTGTAGAGTTCTGTCCGAAAAGCTTATTGCGAAAGTAAAATGAAATCGACTTTATTGAAAGTCATTTTTTAAATATATTCTTAAACTAATGATATTACTTCAATCTAAATCAGACTACTACCGAAACTGTATTCAAACTGTATCAGATTAGGCCTTGCCTACAAAGTAGCTTAGGCTGTATGAAATTCAAAAAATCTAAGGGAATTGCTAGCATCATTGCAGATCAATCATAAAGAGCACAGTAGCCGATAGAGTATTTTTTACAAGTCACTGCAATCTTAGGTAATTTGCTAATTGCATGTTTTGAGGAAAGTCCTTGCTTTGGCCTGCGCTAGTCCCAAACTAGTTTTCATATTCCACTTAAACCTACTGTGTTATACTTATGGATAGCACTAGAATAACTTAGCTTAAGACCAAAGGTGGGCAAGTTAACGCAAAACGTTAGCTTCGTTAACCACTAATCCGTTAACAAACTTCACTCCTCCGTTAACGTTAATCCGTTATTTTCAGCTTTAATTAACGGAAGTTAATAAAGTCCGTCAATTCGTTAACATTTTGCATGTAATTTACATTTTGTTTTATTCACTCGCTTCTAGAACACGTATTGACGCTGTTGAGCAGATTGTGAGGAAATATTTGTTGCTCTGGTGGTCTTTTTGTGTTTCGGAAGTTACATTTTACAGTCTAATCTCATTTCAAGATAGAAGTAAGTTAAAAATGCACTGACGAAGCTGCGATCGGAAAATCTTTGGAAATATCGAACAGCGATAATTAATAGACCTCTGAGGCTGCAGCTTATTATTTGTCACAAAAAAGAGCTCCTTTCTTCGCTTTCTTCTATAAAACTCGTGCTAATACGCAACAAGTGCTACCAGTGCAAACTGGTTTATACCGGTACGATGAATGAATGGTGCAAGATATTAACGATAGAAACCTTAACGGAAGCTAACAGAACTTAACGGAAGTTACTTTAGTCCGTTAACAGAGCTTAACGGAAATTAATTTAGTCCGTTAACATGAAAAAACTTTTTAACGGATTAACGAGTTCAAGAAAAAGTTGGCTTCGTTATTAACGGATTAACGATTAACGGACTTGTGCCCACCTATGCTTAAGACCCTTGTTTAGCTTTAAAGGCGGTGAATCTTCCAGCCAATTCCGGTGGTTTACAATAGCTAATATTTTTTGATATTTTTTGTTTTGATTTTGGGGCTGCGTTTGCAAAGATATTCAACAAGTACAAAAAGATGTTCCCCGAAAAAAGTTTTTGGAAACTCTGAGTTTTGTTCTTCCCGCCAAAACCACAGTTCACTAAACTATTAGGCCTACTGCAATCTTATTATACTATTAGGCCTAACTATCTCTAAACTAATAGGCCTACTCTAAATTATTAGGCCAACCACAGTTCTCTAAACCATTAGGCCTACTGTGGTTTTGGCGGGAAGTACAAAACTCAGAGTTTCCAAAAACTTTTTTCGGGGGGACATTTTTTTGTATTTGTTGAATATCTTTGCAACCGCAGTCCCAAAATTAAAACAAAAAATATCAAAAAATGTAGTTTAATTTTAGCGATTGTAAACCACTGGAATTGGCTGGATGATTCACCGCCTTTAACATAGGATTTTTTCAAAGTTAAGCATTTACTTTCATTTGTGCTTGCTCAATGCAGAATGGCTTACCAAAACAGTAGGTCAGAAGCCTATGTCTCTACTTAGGCCTACTTGATACTTGCTAGTTACTGACTGGTATTTGTATTAAACCCTTTTGACAATGTTTTAAGTCTTGGCCTACCTGAATTACGTTTTTTTTAAGACTCGGCGAGGCTCATCAAAAACCATCCCCATTTAGATTACATTGGATTTGAGAGTTGCTTGCCGCGCAAGTACGTCAAGTAGAAGTTAGTCATGCAAAACTCACGCACGTAGCATTGCCTTTTTCTCATACATTTGGTTTAAATACGACATTTTGTCGTTGCATTGTTGCAAGCTGCATAGTGTAGTGGTAATTGTGCTAGGCTTCCAACCACCGCACCCCCGGGTTCGATTCGCGCTTGGGCTGCGAATGCGTGGAATGGAATAATACGGAGTATAGGCGCCGTATGCAGAAACGGCGAAGGTAATGCACAGAGTAATATTTTTTTTGCTTTAAAACCTTGCATTACAGTTAGGGTTGGGGCAGCGATGCCAGTCTGAGGGATAGCAATTACGAACTTGGCAGCAGGTTTTTCGCTTACGAAAGCGACGTACCGTTACGCTTGAGTGCGGCTCCCTGCATAAGTTTTGATTGATTAGCTCCTCGTAGTACGTCATCATGGTTGGGATTGCTTTTGGGAGTAGAGCGGATTCGTTGAATTTTTCGATGCCCAAATCGAATTCCAAAATGGAGTTTTTTCAGTTTTATTAATTGCGGTTTTTAAAATGTCTCCAAAAAATATAAAAATTCAGTTAAGCGGTCTTTAATAAATACGACGCATGCCGCCGAAGCAACAAAGCTTAACCACGTCTCTCTACGCAAAGATATTCCGCGTTATGTGAGCGCATTAAATGCAAATATGCTTTCACGGTATCTAGGCAAAGACCATGATCATAAGCATTGAAAACGAAATGGCTCCGCAAACAATTCTTTGTGAGAGCCACATTAAGCACACACAAAACAAACACAGCAGAGCAGTTCGACTTCCATCTTTACATTCTCGTCATACTGAATGAAAAACACGGCAACTGTCATATTGAATGAATAACTACCATATCATGCAAGACATACAATTTCATAGGCCGTTTGCTGTAAATTCTAGGACGCTTAAAAATCGAGTTTGTAAAAAAGTTTGAGTGGCAAAAAAATTTTGATGCAGATAGACTGTATTTCATCCTAGAAGGTTTATATAAAAAGTTCTCCAAAAATTACCCTGCAGTTTTCGAGCAAATGGGGGGTAAAATTGGGGGTTTTCAAAACTCAAAATTACATATTTTCCGCATAATGTGCAAGTTTAAATCCTTTTATCATTTCTATTTGCTTGTTTTGACAATTTTTCAGATGCGCTAATTTCTAGTTTGGTTTTAAAGTTAAATTAAGCAATCCTCCCTAGCACTCTCTAGCACTACTAGCGGCGAAATGTTTCTTTTGTGTTTATTTAAGCTTTTAATAATTTTCCCCTTAATTTTTCAGTGATTAACCATCGATAGGAGTTTACTTCATTTGTTTGAACGTACAAAAATAACATAAACTTTTCCGAAAGCATTGGGCTACAGATAAAATTAAAAATTTATTTATTTTGGGGCCTTGTTTGACTAAAAAGCAGTTAACAAAAATCAATAAAATTAACTACAAAAGCAAACATGTTTCAAATGCTTGTTAAATATTTAAAATAAGTATATCAACTTATAACTGCACAATTATAAACAGGATTTTTGATGAGGGTACTTTTAAAATGACGTAACCGGTCAATGATGACGTCACAAAAAAACGTAACGAATGAATGAAACGTCACAATATAAATTGCAATATGAAGTTTTTGTCAAAATTTTGCAAAACCACGATATTTTTTGAGTTGATGAAAAGCAAAATCGCATTTTTTGGTAAAAATCAATTTTTGATGGGTGTGCTAGGTGAACTCTAACCCTAGGGTGCATCCGAAGCAAGTAACAATTGAAGAATAAATTAGAACACTTTTGATTACTTAAGAAAGTGCAAAAAAATAAAGCAAAATATGCAGGTTGCCGGTGATGTCTTAAGCTTCAACAATGTTTGGAGAAATCAAAACTTTTTTTATAATTATATCACCGATTACATTAATACAAATTATTTTCATTGTGGTGGTCATCAATCATCACATTCAAGTTGCACGTTACGTGTTCGATATTTGAAGCAGATCTGGAGTCGAGGACACAATGTTTGAGGCCAAGGACTGAAAAAAAATCCGAGGCCAAAACCAAGGACCGGCTTTTCAAGTACAGACCCTCTCGAGGCCAAGGGCAGAATTGGTCGAGGCCAAAGCCAAGGACCAAGGACAAAATTTTAAAAAAAGCTATGGTCGGCAAACTTTGACTGTTTTTAAGCGCGAAAGTGTAAGACATTACAGTTTTTCATGATAATTTGAAAATGGTAGTTTCTAAAAATAAGAAATGTTATTTTGAAGTTTTACGCGTTAGCGGCAATTTTGGTTACGTTCCGTAGCGGTATCGTGGTAGTAAAACAATTAAGACCGTTATGCGAAATGAGAGTAACTAACTTCTGAACATGGAAACGGTCAATTTTAAGACCTTAACTTCATCAGTTAAAACCCCAGTGTAAACGTCCTCTGAGTGATTATGGATCTCTCATCCCCACCGTTTTAGTACTTTTTCCAAAACAACATTTATTGTTTGAACGACTTCTTTTTGTAGATTTTTAAAAATTTTATCATAGTTTTCAAACATTGTATAGCGACTACGATATTATTATCTAAAAGTATTACGAAATAGAGTAAAATAATTTATGTTTTTAAAATGATTTAAGGTGCCGTATCCAGTATTTGCAAGCTCACGTCCTTGGAAAAAACGGGGTCTGGGGGCTAGGGCAAAGTTCACATGCCTCTGTTGAACAATTTTAGTGACTTTTTTTTAATAAAAAAACAATTTTTGTGATTTTGAAAGAGGTGAAACAATTAAACTTTCAAAGCAATTTTAAAAACGAAAATACCGGTAACGTAAAAGTTAAGTTGAAAAACTTTAGTTTTATCACATTTTCCCCAATCCTACTTTTAATTAATCTTTTTTTACGTTTTATTACCCATGATATTTTTCTATAGCTCAATAATTGCCTATCGATGAATGAGGGCACTCGTTTCTGTCGCCAAACGTCACTTTGTAAAATTTAACACAAATTATTTAATGGCAAAAATAACTTGAGAATCTTAGCAGGGCTGTATCAAGGAAAAAGGCCTTGAAGAAATTTGCAATTTGTCCGGGGTCGCCCTCCCCCTCTGAAGAGCTCACAATTGCAGAAACGTAAAAATAATAAATCATTATTTTTTTCGAAAAAGGCCCAAATTTTTCATGGGAGCTTCTCCTCATCTTAATGACGTCGTGTGAAAAATTGATTGACTGCAGCGCGCATCTTTCCAGCCAGTTCCAGCCAGTAGCGTAGCTAGGGGGGGCAAATGGTGCTATAGCCCCCCCTCATTGGCCTGAACAGTATCCAAAATAGCATGCTTTTAGCAGTTTTGAGGTTGGTTTCTACCCTAAAACGGGAAATTGCCCCCCCCCAAACGAAAATAGCCCCCAAAAGATCGTGAAATGAGAAGTAGAAGTGGGTGTCAGTTGACAGAAAAACGCTCTGAATTTTGGTGAAGACTTTTTTTTTGGAGATCACTCGATTTTGGCAGAAAAACGCCCTGAATTTGCCTCAATCCAAATGAAACCAAATGAAAATTCGGGTCAAGTTCGTTTACAGTTGAAGCAAACTTCAAAAAAAGCCCCCCCCCCTTTGCGAAATCCTGGCTACGCGACTGTTTCCAGCCATTCAAACAATTATAGTTATATTTAATTTCATGTCTCATTTTTAACTCCACATGTAGCGCTTTTTTCTGATACAGTATAGTTTATTATTTGTCGAGGACAGAGGTGGAGTCAAGGACACAACGTTCGAAGCCTAGGCCAATGATACAAAAAAATCCGAGATTAAGGCCAAGGGCTGACTTCTCGAGGCCTAGGACAGGATGCTCAAGGCCAAGGACACAAGGCGCAGGTGTTCTCCAAAACGAAAAAAAGGTCTTCGCGCGAGGAAATGCCAATTTCCAAGGTAAAGTGAAAAAAGCTCATGGCCATGGATCATTTTCAACAATTTAATGTCCTCGGCCGAGAGCAGGGCATTTTCGAGGACTTGCAGACTTCAAGGCCAAGGATTTAACCTTCGAGGCCAAAGCCAAGGACTTCAAAATGTGTCATCGAGGACTCCGCCTCTGATATTTGGGATTCTTAGCGGCGATTTTTAACGCAAAAATTGCTCAGCAAACGTGGCTTTTTCCCAGATCACATAACAGTGGTTAGAGTGCTGCTCTTTCTTATTTCAAAAAAAGTCTTCGCGATTTTTGCTTGCATACATTCAGAACAAAGTGGCTTTCTCAAGATAAGTTTTGTTAGTTATATCACGGATACACTAACATATTCTGTGTTAATATGCTATCCCTGGTACAGGCGCGTAGCCAGAAATTCACAATGGGGGGGGCTGCTTTGGGGGTCTGGGGGCGGAGCCCCCAGCCGCTGGAGGTCAAATGAGGTCTGGGGGAGAAACCCCCAGCCGCTGGAGGCACGGAGGTCTGGGGGCAGAGCCCCTAGCGCTCAATAATTTTGGATTTTTTTGCAAAAATAACTTAATTTTAGGGCTATTTTAATAAAAATAATGCTTTTAAAAAGTATTATAGAAGTTGGCAGTGCAACATGATTCAACCGGTTGCATTAACGGGCTATGTGGGAGGTGGCTAATGATAACATTGCAGTTCTCTTGTTTACATGCTGGTAAATCATAAAATCCTATTATTCAATAAAACTCAAACGGAGTAATCTATTTCGTCTATATTTCATAAAGGAAATTAATCGGGGGGAGGCTAATGAAAAGAGATCTTAGAGAAATGATTGGTAATTAATCAACACTGAATAGCCCCCCTCTCCTTTATTTCTGAGTTTATAACATATTTGTTAATAAAACCTATGTTTGGCGTTTTTGCACTAGCGATCAAAATTTATTGATTGTTTATATTTGGGCATTTTTCAAAGTTTTTATTGATTTGTGACTTTAATTTTTGACAAATTAGCCTCTCCTGAAGATATGTTGCAAAAGATGCTCTAAATCACTTTTTAGTCCATTCCAGCGCAAAAAACAGCTTCAAAAGACCTAAAAACGTGGTATTTTTCTTATTCTGCGTTTTGGTTGACAGGCCAATGGGGGAGGCTATCGGCCCCCCACCCCCGCGCTTCCCCCCTGGCTGCGCTACTGCCGTGGTAACTGTATTACATTTCATTATCACGCACATATACTTTTTTCCGAGTCCATACTCAGATAAGCACGGTCATGAGTTAGCATTAGCAACAGTGGCGGATCCAGAAAATTTTGGTGGGGGGGGGGGGATAATAAAAAGTTTAAGCACAAAACCTCAAAAATTCGGATGTCTTCACCGAAATTGAGACTGATTTTTCGGCCGAAATCGGAAATTCAAACGTTTTTTCCGCCCAAAACCAAGTGGTCTCCAAAAAAAAAAAAGGTCCTGTTTTTTCGGAAATTCAAACGTTTTTTCCGCCCAAAATCAGGTGGTCTCCAAAAAAAAAAAAAAAGGTCTTCACCGAAATTGAGACTGTTTTTTCGGCAATTCAAACGTTTTTTCCGCCCAAAATCAGGTGGTCTTAAAAAAAAAAAAGGTCTTCACCGAAATTGAGACTGATTTTTCGGCCGAAATCGTTAGGTTTAGGCTGGTGGGGGGGATGCATCCCCCCCCCTAAATCCGCCACTGATTAGCAACTCAAAAATGTTTGCGTCATGACCCCGGATCCCTTGTTATGGCTCTTGATGGTTTTAGGGCTTTGCGGTTTGTACCACCCGCACCGGAAATATTAGCAGAAGAATAACAATTCTACACTGCCTTTTGCCCCTCATTCTCTGATTAAAGCTTTCACACAATGCCATTTAAAATAAGGTTTACTATGACTTGGCAATCACAATATATGATATTTTTCAAATAAGGAAAAAAAATGAATTAAGAAGCTAGAATGTTTGATTATTTTTTGTTTGGTTATTTTCCTTTTCCACCAATCAAAAAATAATGCTGTCCTTGAGCCCAGAACCGGACATTTTCGAGGACTTGTAGGCAGTGGTGTAGGAGGCTGGGGTCCGGGGGGCACTGGCCCCCCCGCTTGGTTTTAAAGTGTCGAAATTTTGGGCAATTTTATATTATTTGGGCAATATTGCATTAAAATTTTGGGCAATTTCATATTTTTCGGGCAAGTTTGCGTCAAAATTTCGGGCAATTTAATATTCATCAAACCGTCTCAATTTCAGTAAAGACCTTTTTTTTTGGAGGTCACCTTAATTTGGACGGAAAAACCGATCACTTTCCGGGCAAAATTCAATGTCATTTTTCGGGCAAAAGTTTGGTGCTCCCCCAAATCGTTTTGAGCTACTACGCCCATGCTTGTAGGCTTCAAAGCCAAGGACTTGAGCTTCGAGGCCAAGGACTTCAAAATGTGTCCTCGAGGACTCCGCCTCTGATTTAAACTTTGTTAAACAGAGTGCTACTGGGCTAAAATTGAGAGAGCGTTGAACAAAATCTCAAATGACAAGTCGCAGTGTCTTCATGGGAGTTGGGTGTAGAAGTCCAAATCTATTCTATTTTATCTAGGAGCCTGCACAACAATGCTACGGCTACAAATACAAATCTACATTAGGCCTAGTTGTTTGAGAAACAATGCTGTAGGTCTACATGCTTTATGCATTTTCAAATCTAAAAGTCTCGACCATTTTCGCAGCACTGTCATAAAATTACTACTGATACCTGAACACAGCAGTTTGCAACGATGTTCTGCTTGGCAGGTCATATAACTTTATTATCTCTGTACCAGTAACTATAGGCTATTTTAAAGTACTGTTTTGAAACAATGCTTCATAATTTCTGCCTGGCACGTCATATCACTTTTGGTTACCAAGTACCTGGCAATCTATACTGTGTAGACCTAGGTCTACTTTAAAGCGATGTTTCATCATGGATACTAGTATTTATTGCAAGTAATTTGCCAAAAAATTCTTTTTAAAACAAATTTAAGAACAAAATCCAACTATTGCACCCACTTAACCCAATTTAAGCTAACATAGTAAGAAAACTAACCGTTAAATCAGTGTAGCCTACCTCAGGACCTGATCCAAAGCAGTTTTTAAAAATTCGCTGAAGGGAAAGTCCCCAAGTTATTCTATTTTATGATTGGTCGATTCCGGTTGTCTGATTGTATTCATCCGCAATTTAGAAGCCCACTTTCAGGTCAAATTAAAAAAATACTGCAAGAAAATAAATGGAGAACTTTTGCATGTGAGTTTGTGAGATGAAAATCAATGTATTTAAGCAAAAAATAAGTTGCCACTCAAATTTTTTTACAAGGTGAACGCTAGAATTTACAGCAAACGGCCTATCAGTGAAAATATACAGTATGCATGCCCAGCCGCACATTAATGCAAACAAAACAAACACAAAATTGCATTTAAAAAATGAATAAACTCGTGTAGCTGCGTACTGTAAGTCCACCGTCCCATAGACCAGAAAAATATTAGTACAACATACTGGTATTCAACAATGATCGGTTTTTGATGCAGATAGCTAATCTAGGGCAAATATCTGTCATTCACTCGAACATCTATGTTGAAAAGGTGCCAGGCATGGTCAACTCTGAAGAAAGTCTACCGATCTAAATTTACATTATGATAACTAATATCACCACTCTAATGGCAAGCTCTAGTCAATCTCTAGCAAGCTCTAGTCAATGACCAAGCTAGACAACGCTACATCGATCTGTTAGTTCTCATCAGCAGTCCTCGGTACAACAAAATCATTGTAGATTTCAACAAACTAATATCCTTATAAGTTGTTTAGATCAGCAAGTTTCGGAGTTAAAAACAATTTATGTTTGTAGCACTACTAGCAACGAAAACGCATATTCTTTGAATCTGAAAATCAAGTATAACGGGTAAACGTTTCCTTAACATTCAGCGTCTGCTGAAAACCGGAACACTGAAGGCGTTTCGCTGCCAAAGAGTGTTAGCAGCCAAACTAGTGTTGTCTAGCTCCGTCGATGAACGACTCAAAATGATAACTTTTAATTTTTGGCAAAAAACAGTACTCATAATTTTCAATGCTAAAAAAATACGATGCTAAACTCATATTCAATGAAAAAATAGCAAAAAAACGCACAATCAAAATAATTTTTTTGTTTAATTGCGTTTTTTCGAACTTGTTGTATCGACCGGCAAAAAATTATCACCACTTCAAACAAAATGAACTTATGACGAAGTGAACTTATGATCACCACTTTAAACAAAATGAACTTATCAATAATTAGAGTCAACTTAAAACGGTCTGGGGTTATTGAAGAAATCTTTGTTCCAAAAGAGCGCAACTAAATAAATTGCCAATTTCTTTTTTCATCGTAACTTAACAACAATTTTTTTGGTACAAGAAAAACAAGGGATGCATTCAATTAAATATCACGATACTTCCTGTAAATCACTCTTTAAAATTTTAGTCTTATTTTCAATGAATACATATATACACAACTACACAAATTAAAAACGAGTGTTATTATTTTACTTGATTATTCATCTGAGTCGATCTAAGTACGAGGACTTTCATGAGATTGATTTAGCGTTTCGTCAGCCCCAGCTTCATCCTAAAGCAAACAATGTTAATACATTTACAATTGCCCGTTTTTAAACGTGGAATTGTTCCAACGAAATTATTATCAGTTTTGCTATGTTTTGCACTTCACTGGCTTTGTCAGTTATTGTAATTACATTTTTATTCACCAAGCCACCTTGGCCAAAAGACAGCAAAAAAATCTTTCGGGCGTTCTATTCAAGCTTCCATTTGCCCACTAGTCTACAATACGAGGTGGAAACTTTACACCCTCCTTGTAATGCTTGAACTCCAAACAGGAAAGATGTGAACGATTTTTATAGTGTTTGATTTCTGCTGTACCGGGAATCGAATCAGTAACAGACGCCCGATTTACTCAACCATTGATCTGTATAAGTAGCCTATATATAATTTATAAATTCAAATTTTGAGAAAGGCTACGACAAGGGTCATAGTCAAGAGATTCCTAAACCGAGAGTGCTCAAACCACTAACACGGTGAGCGTAAATCAAATTCAGTTAAGGGGGATCAGGACAAGAGCACTTGGGACATTGTTTCACAAAATGAATAATGATTTAATGACAATATGACAACAAATGGATTTGAGCCGCCGTGATGCGTTTCGTCCTTGCTCAAGGGACTCTTCAGACGACAAGGTCAATTTTGTTTTATAAGCAAAAAAAAACAAAAAACCTTTTTTAATTGGAATCGGCCCCCCTTACCGTCTCTAGGCTATATCTCTCTTTCTATATCTTATATTCTATCTTTCTATAGGCTATATCTATCTCTAGGCTATATCTCTATAGTTATATCTATCTCTAGGCTATATCTTTCTATATCTTCTATTTCTATCTTTCTATAGGCTATATCTATCTCTAGGCTACATCTATCTCCCCTTACCGTCTCTAGGCTATATATATCTATCTTCTATATCTAGGCTATATCTATCTTCCTTACCGTCTCTAGGCTATGTAATTTATAAATTCAATATTTATCTTGCAGCATACTAAAAATAGGACTCCCTAAGAGCTTGTTTCTTCCTCACGGAAACCGCAGGGGGTATCTCTTCTTAGAATACGATTCTATTATATTCAAATTCTATTTGACTAAGGTTACCCTCTGAAGATACTGTAAGCGTGAAACAGGCTGTAGGGGTAGTGGGGTACCCTACCTGTAGTTCACTACATTATAATCTGTGAGCACTTTTTTGTTGACGCTACACTTATTAATTGAATTAATTTACAAGTTTAGAGAGGTAAACCGTGACTAATTCATATTTTGGCACTTTGACCACTCATCCATTATTTCTATTCGTAATGGCACATTTGACGATTGATTCCTATTAGTTTGCAGTTAGAAAGACATAGCCAAATTAGTAAAGCATAGCTAAATAGTGTTACTGCGAAGCAAATAAATAGCTATATAATCAAATATCCAAGTGAAATTGCATGCTTTGTTAAAATAACGAATAATAAACACAACAGAAACAGTAAGAAAAAACTTGAAATCGATAAAATAAACAAAAAACAATGCACCACAGTACTCTTAGATTTAAAAAAATCAAAAAAGGTTTGTTAAAGATTTTTTAATTTTATTTTAAAACATTTCCCACTTTTGTTTTTTGAAACCTTGAAAAATTTGTTGAAATACGATATGAATTATTTCGTCAAATGAAAGGATAATGCAAACAAAAATTTGAAAAATCATTGTTGTTTAATTTGTTTACGTTTGATCATCATACCAATATAGTTTGAATAATTTAGTACAAAATTAAGATGTGGCGTTAAAGTTACGGATTAACTCAGTCTTACCAGTTATTTAATTCTAAAAGCTGCGCAAACCAACCAGCCACTAAGCTCTCAAGTAATAATGGTTAGCAAACAGTTAAAAAAACAAACATTAATCTACATATTAGGTCGTAAAAATGACATATTAATACCCCAACGCAATGGCGTAGGCAGGGGGTTGGGGGTTCAAACCCTCCCCCCCCATTGGTCTGTTGACTAAAATGCGCTTTAAAAAAAATATCACGTTTTTAGCACTTCTGGGCCGTTTTTTTGCAATGGCATAAACTCCAACATGATTTAAAGCAACTTTTGAAACATTTAAAGTTTCTTGGGGAGAGGGGTAATTTGCCAAAGAAAAAACTTACAAATCAGTAACAATTTCAAAAAATTGCCAAAATTTGCAAGTTTAACCGCTAAAAATGCTTAACATTGGCTTCATCAAAAATATGGAGGTGGGGTTTCAGTATTATGTAATAATTAATCCCATCAAATCTCGTTCCATTAACCCCCCCCCCCCCCCCATTCTTAACTGTTTTACTCCATAAACTACAGATTATACATGCTTATGAGTTTTTTCAAATTATGATTTTGTGATTTACCGGATTGTAAATTAGAGGATTGAAATGTTACCATTAGCTACCATCCACATAGCTCACCTATGCGCAAAGGCGTACACAAAAGGGTGGGGGTTTAAACCACCCTCCGTATTGATCCGACGTATATCATTCAAAATATCGTCTTGTGGCGAAAAACAAACAAGCTCCTTCTTTACTCTCATATTAACACGAAATATTTAATTATAGTAAATAATTTTTTTGTTATTTAATGCAACATTGTAAGTGACTAAGTGTAATACTGGAAACCTGGAATGTAGTGTTATGAGTCAAAGTAACTTTAAGTAGCGTAGGCGGGGGGGTTACAGCCCCCACATTGGCCTGTCAACCAAAATGAAGAATAAGAAAAATACCACGTTTTTAGCACTTCTGAGACTGGTTTTTGCACTGGAATGGACTAAAAAGCAATTTAAAGCATCTTTTGAAACATAAATTTAGGGGAGAGGAGGCTAATTTGTGAACAATAAAACTCACAAATCAATGAAAACTTTGAAAAATGGCCAAAAACAAGCAATCAAATTTGATCGCTAGAGTAAAAATGCTAAACATAGGTTTCATCAACAAACATATTATTAACTTAGGAATAGGGGGGAGGCTCTTCAGTATTAGTTAATTAACAATTATTTGTTTCAAAATTTTTTCCATTAGACCCCTCCCCCGATTATTTTTCGCTATAAATATAGTCGAAATAGATTACTATGTGTGAGTTTTCTTAAACTATAGGATTTTATGATATACCAGCATGTAAACAAGAAAGCTAAAATTTTACCATTAGCCACCTCCCATATAGCCCATTTATGTAAACAGTTTAATCAAGTTTGCACTACCAATTTCTTTGCCACGTTTTAAAAGCATTAGTTTTTATCAAAATAGCCCTAAAATTATGCTATTTTTGAAAAAATGCAAATTTCGGGCTACGCGCCTAGCAACTTTGCACTGTTTATACTTATATGCGTTGTCGTAGCTTTTGTTTTGAGCAATTTTTTCTTGGTCAGTCAGTGGCAAACCTTATGTGATGTTAACTACAGATGTATGCCTAATCCTTAATTGTTTTTTTGTTTGAAAAGTTCCATTTACATTACGCACTGTTAGACTTTGATTCCATCTTGTGACATTGCACTAAGTTATTCATTCGCCAAAATATAGATTGCAAACAAATTTTTGATGTCACTTTTGAAAACCTCCCCATTGAAAAATCCTGCGTACGCCACTGCCCCAACGTTACTAAAATTTAATATTTAGCTTACCAAGTTAAATACTGTCCAAATCACTGCTTCGTTCAAGTTGACTAAGCACGTTGTTTATAACCCCAAAGCAAATCTCAGCTATAGTGTTTCACTAATTTACCACTTATAATGGGCGAGATTTTAAGGTACTGCACTCAAAAATGCTACATCTTAACTGCTATGCATGCATTTTTTTTACTATACATTTTACGTCAGTGGAAAATTAATCTGGTACGTAAGTTTTAAAACAGTATCAATTACCTCTAAGATAGATTCACACAAATTTTCATTTAGCTGTGAACTGGACAAGATAGGCGTTAAGCACCAGCACAATAGCTAAGTTCTTCAGCAAAATACATGCATAAATATTTATCTTTTAGACGATTAAGTGTCCATGATTATGTGACAGTAGAACTAAACTACCTAGTGCTTGCTTGCTAAAAAAATTCAACATTAGCGATTCCGTAGTTTAAATTGTAAAATCATAGAAGAGATGTTTTAGCGTACAATATTGAAATATGCCCCCAGAGTTCTCCGATTTTTTTTAGAGTTTTATTGTTGCTGTTGAACTACAAGCAGTGTTCTCCAACCAATGAAAAAAAAAGCAAAATTACAAAGACAGGAAAATAATCATGCAAAAGAGCTACAACCAAGACCATGCTATTATTTGTCATGCCGTAATAAACAATAAATTTGATCTCTTAATCCTATCCATAAGTAGAAGTAATAAAAAGTTTGTAACTACTTCCACGTAACATTCTTCATGCAATAGCTAATTAACTGCTTTTTTGTGCAATAAGTAGGTTTCAAAAATTCCAATATCGCAAATGGTTTTTAAAAACACATTTTTAAAAAATAGCATCTTATCCCAAATTAAAGAGGCTTTTTATCAACATATCATTCTGCTTTGAAAATATTGGCAGCTGATATTACTTCTCAGTTCAAAAATTTTGACGTCAAGTCAGAGACACATAACGTAATTTTCCAATCCTGAGACTACTGCTCAGTGGCAAAAAAAGCCACAAGTATTTTGAAACCAGAATATTGCCTGTGCCCTGTTCAAGGTTTTCCGAGAATATTTTCACAGCGATAAACATTTTTGAGATTTACAGCAGGGCAACCGAGAAAGGGGGGCAGGGGGGTAAAATGACCCAGGGGCCCATAGGTCTTCAGGAAGGCCGTTAGCTTCAGCGGGCCCAGCAGAGGGCCCATGAGCTCGAGAGGGGCCCATCGAAATGACACTGAGAAATCAGTATGTGAGGCCTGAAGACCTTTTTTTTTTCTTTTTGCAGATCACCTATTGAGATCTTTTTTTTATTTTCGGAGATCACGTCATATTTCGGACAAAAATGCAGCATTTTCTCCGTCTGTTTTGGAGTTTACAAAACCGGAAATCCGTCATATTTGAGTTGGCCCCGGGCCCACGTTCGGCTCTCGGCGCCCCTGATTTACAGCAGCAGCAACTTTTGCAATATTAAGCAAAAACTTTTAGAGGATAGCACGCTACTTTTCTGCAATTTTATGCATTATTCGTGCCTGTAATTCCATGATTATATAAACTGAGCAAATAATTGAATAAAGGAACACACCTTACCAGCCGGAGCGTCCTTGTGGTATGTTGCTTTAGAATTAGATGGATTGTCGTCTATTAAACAATATTCATGAACAAAAACCTGCATTAATAAGGCAGCTGACAAAGTCAAGCAGTTAGAGTGTTTCGAATTTTTGGGATTGGGCAGGTTCGACTTTACGTTTTAGAGAAAATTAAGCCTTTTTTCACCCTACAAATGTGAAAAACTTTGACGAATTCACATAAAGTATAAGCGTGGCTTTGCAATAAACATAGAAGACCGCAATCGCAGAATCACAACGTTGAGTCTATATTTTTATAATGAATAGTTGACTGACTGTGACACATTGACACAAAGGTGAAAACGTCCCTTGACCAAAGATGCTTGCAAGTTGCTAATAATTCGCTAACAATAGCCAGCTCTGTATTTATGTTTTCGAATATGGTTACGATGTCACTAGAATATGTGTACACTATTTGGTGAAAAAAAGTGTAGCAAACTGGCTATAGCTCAATAAAGTGGGGTTTTATTGTACGTAAACGTAGTTCATGTGCGAATAGGTATAAGGCCAAGGTTATCAGTCCTTACAAATCTATCTTATTGGAAATCTATCTTAAATACCCATTAATACCAAAAATTTCTGCCATCCATCTGCCTAAAATTTTTAAAACTGGCCCGATACAGGATTAGGGTAGGAGCAAACAGGTTAGTCTTAAAATCGCCTTTAAGAGAAGGCTGAAAATTAGGTCTTAGAACTGGAGTTTAATTACTATAAAATTACATAAAAATATCCGGTGAAATGAAGCTTGCCAAGCCTAAACGAAGCAACAAAAGTCATCGCATTAAAGCTATTTAGGGTAAACAATGAGTTTTAATTAGTCACTACCAGTTGTTCAAATTCATATGTAAGCGGCACTCGTATTTTCCACAAATCATCATAGGTTGATGATTATTATTCATAAAGCAAAAGCATTGAAATGTTGTAAAGACAAAATTGCAATGCAAGTTGTTGAACAGTGTTTAGATTTTTCCCGAAGCTCCCCTCCCTCAAAAAATACCCGAAAGAATAAGTAAACCAAAGCGTTGAAAAACCTTAAACATCTGATCAAGTAATTTCACCAAAGCTCTCATTAAACGATGGACGATTGATTGAAGATGTACCAACAAGGTATCAAAATGTTAGCGTCGATAACTTATTGATTTCTTCTCAAAATATTTGTTTTGTTTGTACATGCTAGTACGACTTGTCACGATTAATCACTGCAAAAACTTTAAAACATGCAAAAATTAAGTTAAGTGTGCGAAATTGCAAGTGCCAAAACGCAATGATAATAGCTACTACAACGGCCGTCCCTTGTGCTTTTCTGGGAAGAATAGAAAACCACCCATCTAGCAAGGCTTAAAGAGGCGACCGATAGGTACTCACGATTAGTGGCCATTTGTGTGGTAGTGGAGTGCCCGTTTTTTAGTATTGTAGAAATTGCCACTTCGTTTTCCCGGGAAATCGAGCGCTCTTATCCACAGAAAAGAGCGTGGCGATTTCAATCAACCAAATATAACTTTGGTTAGAGCCAATAGTTTCGATTTGTATCATTCTAGATTATTATTCGGCTCTTTGATGGTCACTAACATAAATTTTCGAAAGCGATCACCCATTTTGGTTGAAAAGACCACAAATAACACATTAAAAAACTTGCTAGAAAAAAAACAAAACGATGTTGTGCATTTTTGTACCTAAGGCCTAAAATCAAACTGTAAACTTTTGGATGTTATTATTTTGGCCATTTGACGATGGTAAAAATTACCACATTAAATTTCAAATAGAATGACAATTATTTCAAACTTCAAACCGATAATACTGAGCGAAAAAAATACAATATACCCAGATGTCATTATTTCGCTTATGCTTTTGATTGGAATTGGCTGGAAACTATGCAAACGCAAAAAAACATGCTTCCAAACAAACTACTTCACATAAAGCCTTCTAAACAGCTACATTCAAAATTAAGTATGGAAAACAGAAAAGATGACATACATTATTAGTCTCGAAATGTCGATATAAACCTGCGTAAGCAAAAATTATGATGCAACAAACGTTAAATGAATAACGTGCACTAAAAAAAGATCGGAATTGCAATAGAGCTAGCAGCTATAACATCTGAAACCAAATCGGACAAATATTTGGTTTAAATGTGAGATTCTAATAAAGAAAAAATAGGACTATAAAGAAAAATAAACACGAGGTTTATTCTTTTTAGTTTCCAACCATTCGAAGATGTGACATGTGTCAATAACAAATCACGGACAAGACAAGTTTTCCAACAGGTTCATGTTAACTAGCATAGAATCGTTAATGGCACCCAGACACTGATACTTCTACTGTATTCCCTCTTTTCGGAGCAGTCTAAAATAGCTAGTGCTTCTCCTGTCTAGAGTGGTTGCTTGTCTCATAGGATGGTTGCTTGACTCAAAGGGTGGTTGCCTGACTCATAGGATAGTTGTTTGAATCGAAGGGTGGTTGCTTGACTCGAAATGTGGTTGCTTGACTTTAGGGTAGTTGCTCGACTCCGTTGGTTGCATGACTTAAAGAGTGGTTGCTTGACTCAATGAGGTCTTATTGCAATTTTCGCAACTTTCCTGTCGCTTCCTTAAAAGAATACTAATTAGTTTCTACTTTGTGCTGTTACTAAGCGATTAAATAAATTTGCCTTGTCTTGTCCCGAACATTTCCCAAATTAAATGCCCTCTAAGCTGTGACGAACATGTCAACGCTCTCTTGTTTAACTAAACGGGACAAACAAAAATTGTTGACGAACAAAAGATAATGTGATAAATTCAAGTATTTTCATTCACTTTGCGGAATTTGCAACAACAGGAAATCGAACCTTCACCCAAGCGAGTTTGATTCCGATTCTTCGTCGCTGCGTCATCCGCATGTGTCATGTCAATGCTTTCTTATACATCAAACACTTCTCAAGCGCCGCTACTGTGTCGGTTTCAAGTTTGCTTTATTTCTTCGATTCAAGGAAAAATTGCGATAAAATACAGTTATGTTTATTGCAACGTTGGGCGTTTTGTTTACTCTTGCAATATTTCACTAAAAAAATCTAACATTTCCCACATTAAGCTCATCCAAGAACAACCAAATAAAGAAATGTCTTTTCAACTCGCACTAGGAACCCAGGGGGCTCGCCTCTTCCCCAATTGAAATAACACTAATGACAGAAATGTGACAAAAAAGCCTATCGTTCCTTCAGTTTCGGTTTCCTGCATTTTTCGCTTACAACAGTAATTGACAACAATATTAACGACCAGGAGCCGGCCCTAGGCTGAGAGCCTTTCGCCAACTTTGTTTTAAGTTTATTTCAAGTTTTGCCAACTATTTCAAACGGGGTTTATTTCAAGTTCTGCCAACCAATTTAACTGCATAACCCGGGAGAAACTGAGAGTTTTTGTCCTAAAAGTTGCTATCTCGGGCCCTCATCTAACCTTTTTATAAACGTAATGCAATAACCAGATCCGGATTTAACATAATATGTAACAGTACCAGCTAGGGGCCCCGAGCTCAAATGGTGAGACTTTTTTCGGTCTTCACCTATATTTGCAGAAAGATGTTGCGGAAATCTCCGAAGTGCCAAGCGTCCCGCGCAATGTAAATCCGGCCCGGGAAATAACATGACTAGTAGGCGTAACCATCTATTGCACCATTTTTAAATAACAATCCAATTCCACCTCAGCGGTTTTTACGCGACAAAATAGTTTGAAAAAAAATTAGCTAGGGAAAACGCTTATTGAACAAATTATTGAATTTGATTTGAGGGGGCCTGGGCCCCCTGGTCGTACATGTACTCCTACAACTGGTTATTTTTATAGCAAAAAAAAAGATCCAAGGAAAATTTTCGAGTGGATTCTTGTTCACTGTTAATATTGTTGTTGAGTGGATTCTTGTTACTGTTAATATTGCACGAGGCAATGTACTTGGCTTTCCCCTACTTGCGCCAAATCACTCACAAAATTTAACCCCCAAATGCAAGATTTTAAGTGTGTTTTGGACTTAAATTGTAAGTAAAAGGAGGATTGAACAATTTAATTTTTTCAATATGCTTTAAGATGTTAAAAATCTAGTTCTTTCAAGCGGCTCTAAGCACGTGCGAACTGTGATTCAATGGCATTAAAATAGCTAGTTTTGCCAAAAAATTACAAAAAATCGCCCAGCGGCTGGAGGCTTCGTCCCTAAACCCCTGTCTGTATTACGTTTGAGTTACACTAGTTTGCTCAGTACGTCACCCAATTTACACTTTATTGGGGGGTTTAAATTATCCTCGGTTAAATAGCAAAATCCTGGTTAAGTACCAAACACAGGCCACGGCTTCTGATCTTCCTATCTACAATATCTTTGACCTATAAAATATATTACTCTTTTGAAAATTTATGACGATGTCATTGCAGGTGATTCATGGTTTTGCCCCCTCCCCCAATCAAAAATTCTGGCTACGCCTATACATGTTAGAGTAACCTTCTTTTGGTGGTGGTCTCATACAATGACATCAGTAATAAAATAAGCTTGCGTAAGGAAATTAGTTTAATGCATAATTAATACATTACAGCAAATAACTCATAATTAAAACATTAAAACTTAAAAATCTATAAAACCCAGCAGTCTGTTTCACCCGTAAATGGGGTCATCAGGGGTAAATCTTATTCAAACCACTCTATTCAAACAGAATTCACTTTTATTTGAATAAGATTTACTCCTGATGAGTCATTTACGGGTAAAACATGCGGTTAGGTTTTACGGTTTTAATTTTTAGTGTTTCAATATCGCAGTAATCTGGTCTGATATTTGCTCCAAGCCAGCGGTTCTCAATTCATTTTGAAGCTTGCTCCCCTTCGGGAAGGAAAAATCATTTTGGCACCCCTTGCACAGTTTTTGTAAAACAAAGAAAATAAACAAAGAATTCAATAAATGAAAATAAACAAAACGTATATAAAAATTTAAGGATTTTGCACCCAAATTCTATAAAGACCAAAGAAAGGTTTTCACCGTAGCTTAGAAGGGGTTTAGACCCCGGATTGGATTAAATACCAAAAAAAAGCTCTTCACCTTATGGTCTCCTTATAAAGTATCCCAACTACTCGATTGTAACCAACACAAAAACGAAGAATCATAATATAGGAAAACGCGCTCCACGTGGTACATACAGAAATTGGGTTTTTATGACGTGAGAAAATTTGTATCTTCTTTTACTTCACAGTCAATTGTTCATGAAGCATAAATGAAACAAATACTCCTTGATTGGTAACATCTGCATTAAGGTCCGATGTAACATAAATTAAACTACAGTTTGGCAAAAAAGTTTGCATTCCCAGAAGTCCCTTTTTGCACTTCCAAGTTCCAGGGGGTTTGGGCAACCTCAATTGAGAGCCGCTGCTCTACACTATCGTAATCGTGCACTTCATGGAACCCTGATATCAACCAAAGATAGTACATTATTACGTACAAGCAACTTACTTGGCAAACAAGCAGCATTGAAATTTTCAAACGTATAACTAGTTGACGAGCAAACACTAACTGGATTTCCTGTCAACGTATAGTCATCAGGACAACTAAATGCCACTGATGCACCCGGTAAGTACATGTCCATTTGCGGGGAAACTGTCAGCAAATCGTCGACATCAGGAAGACAACAACCTGTCAAGTGTTAATATTTCATCGTCAAAGCAAAAAAAAATAAAACTAAAAAAACGCTTTATCATACTCGTTGTGATACGCCGAAACGTGTAACGAGTTTCATGGAGCCCATCTCCGCGTCACCACGTCTGTGGTAGCACGCTCCTTTCCCGAAATTGCCGCAGCGGTAGCAAACTGTTCCAGCACCTAGTACAGTTGAGCAGGCCCGAGGTTTGAACTTCAGACCTCTGATCCCACAGACAAACACGCTACTGCTTGACTAACTGATAGGTGCAAACTGCAATGACCTACGATAATTAGCTTTAAATTGAGCAACGTCAATTGGAAGAAATCGCCCCCTCACCATAAACTACTGATTAAGAAACCATGTCAAATAGTCCCCAACACTGTACTGCCTTATGTTTTGTTTAACGCCCATTTTCAGAAAAAAACATTGGTAAAACTTCTACACGTAAAAAAGAGTGAAGTTTATTTTGCTTTTCGGCCTCTTTTTGGAAAATGTATACAAAAGCCACTGTTTTTCCGTAACAACTAGCATTTGTATATATTCTCTTATCAAGCTTGGTTCTTGCTTCGGGGTATATCTGCTTAAGGCTGAGACATGCTAAAGACCGGGCTAAATCACAAAACAAACCAATAAAAAAGAAAAACAAAAAAAACGTGCCGATTAAAAAGGTTGTATCCTATTACATGCGAGCATTAAAATTGCTTTCAAAGATTTCAGTTTTGATTGTCATTCAATAAATTGCTGTTCATTTTTAAAAGTACAGTATATCCTGTGATATATAATATCAAATGCTTTGGTGAGGTCAAGAAACAGTCATGCAACAAAAGTGTCATTTTTAGCAGTTTCTTCCATTTATATATCATTCGTAGAAGATAGGAGCAGAGGTGGAGTCAAGGAAGCAAGGCTCGAGGCCAAGGACACAAAAAAATCCGAGGCCAAGTCCAAGGAGAACCCTTCCGAGGACAGACCATCTTGAGGCCAAGGTCAAGTATTAAGGACACAGACGTCAGTGTTCTCCAATAAAAAAAAAGTTTTCAATTTTTTTTCAGGCATTCTTCAAAAAAAGGTCTTCAAATATTTTTTTCAGGCGATCTCCAGAAGAGGAGTACAAAAAAGGTGTTCGTAAATTTTCCGCAAGATTGTTGGTGTTTTCCAACAAAATTTTAAAGGTTCAAAAAATAGTGCTGTTCTCAAGCCGAGGACAGGGAAATTTTCGAGGACTTGAGGCTTCGTGGCCAAGGCCAAGGACTTGTCCTTCGAGGCCAAGGACTTCAAAATGTATCTTTGAGGACGTCCTTGAGGCCAAGGGCGTCCTCGAGGACTCCATCTCTGTAGAGTAGCGCGGATAATACAGCATCAGTACCAAACAATTGTGTTGTATTTACAGTATTTCAATAAAGTTAGTCTAGCAAAAAGTTTATTATAAAGTGTTATTAACCATCAAAACGTCTCATAGAGTGTTTTCGCATCACTTAGGACACGTACGAGAAGATTTAACAAACTGACAACTTTTGGTCTAAAAACATAACGAAGAGCTGAATTCTGACAGTAAAAACGAATCACCTCTAAAAAACTTAATTCGATAAAACCAGGCGATAACGGTATAACTTTAAAATAAATAAATTCTAAGTTTAAAAACCGTATCAAACGGCTTTGAAGTTTAAAAACCGGCATATGTGCCAGGCTGAAACGGTTTTTAAACTTAGAAGAACTGAATTATCCAAAATTAAGGTTACCTTCCAAAGTTAATCCAGAAAGTTGATTTGCTAGCTGACTGACAATTTCATCTAGATCTTGAAAATTTTCCACGAAGAAAACTCGTTCTCCTGAACTGCTGTTTCCAGTTGCAACCGTCTGAAAAGTAAGAAAACATTAACATTTGTTAACAACTGATTTTGTGCATTGGGTCTAAGTTGAGAAAACGAACTATACCAGCTGAGATAAAGTACTGTTTTTGCATAATATTCAATCGACCTTGAATTTAACGGACTAATGTGGAAATAGCTCTGTCCGTTGCAGAAAAACATAATGTAGAATAACAAAATTGCCTGAAAAAAACAGTGATATCTTCCCTTCTACTTTGTAGTGGACTATTGGAAATTTAAGACAAAATGCGTCGAAAGTACTTTGAAAAGCGTAACTTATTAAACTGCAAAAAAAATCATGATATGTACAAATAATGAAAATTATGTCAACGACGTTAATGGGTCCACCTTTGCAAATGGAACCCTGTCTGGCAGGGGAGCGCTAAGAAACTCTCAGTTCGTTATTCAGCAAAACTGCTATATGGCGTTCCAGTCTTCAGTAGAGAGGCTCGTTCGAAAAATAAGCGACAATCTCCACCAGCCAGCCCTAGCGGCAGCTCCACCAATCTGCCCGCCACACTTTTGGAGAAGCGAATGGAGGCAACGCAGAGTACTCGTACTCGAGATAATGTGGCACACTCACGGGTCAACCATCACCAACTGCTGTTGGGCAATTGAAATATCTTCACCCTCGCAGGAAAAGAGTTAAAATTGGTTGAGGAAGCAAAGCGGTATTATCTCGATATTACCGGAGTTTCTTCAACCAAAAAACGTGGCTCTGGAACAGTGGATTTGGATGGCGGATGGAAACTCTTCTATTCTGGTAATGATCCTAGTATGTCTGCCCAGGCGGGTGTGGGATTCTTGCAAGACCCCAGTTGTTAGACAATGTGTCAGAATGGACTCCTTTGGAATTATTGTAACTAGTTAGTGCAACAAGTGACTTTTTTACTAACTGTAACTTCAATTAAGCACAGAGCTGGACAGCGCTGTTTCGAGCTTTTAGCTCTCCTCGGCAGCCCTCAGCTATCTTTTCAAAGGTATTCCCAGCTGAACAAACATCTTGGCCTAACTGGCAAACCTTAATGGCTTGCAGAGAGGCAGATGGTTTAGTAGGGAATAAACGATTTTTCACTTGTGGTACTTTAGAAACAAGTGAAAAATCGCTGGATCCTTGTAATAAGGACAGCCATAGGCTATCCTTACTACAAGGATTCCCCTCTGCGTGACCACGGAAATCAAAACTGCAACATCTTGACGTCCTTCGTGGTCGACTCCTGGGAAAGGACGTCAAGATGTTGCAACTGTAACTTCGTTACTTTTTTTCAGATGTAACGATAATTGTAGCTAGTTACCAGCTTAGAGCCCTAAAAAAGTTACAGTTACAGTTACTTTTTATACTACATGCTTTGAAGCAAATTACAGATTTTTTATGAATTCCATTCAAAATAATTGTATTACACTGGCAACATAGGGCGCACAGTTGCATGTCTGATCAACCATAACCGTTTATCCATACTTTCTTCACTGTTCACTGGACTATACATGTGGTTGCTGGTTAAAGTGAAGGCAGTGATAGTTTTCCAACTTCGCTTTCTGGTGATTGAAACCGTTTGGGGATTCAGTACTGAGTAGGCCTACTGCACAGCTGTACACTTTGAAATGTTAGCTATTTTGAAAGGCAATTAACTGATTTATGTTTTCAAAATTTTTGTAACTATCAGTACATATTTTTAGATCTAGCTAGTCCTTTTTTCTTTGCATTCTTACACAAATGCGACTTTGAAAGTTGATGCATGAAATTTAACGCTTTGACAAAACTAAATTTGGTGACAAAGAAACATCCTTGGTTTGGTCATAATACACTTTTGAGACAAACAGACGTAATCTGGCAAGTGCCGACAGGCCTGTTTTTAGTACAAATTTTTAATCACTAAAAGTAACTGTAACTTGTAACCGTAACTGTAACTAGTTACTTTTTCAAATTTGCAACTGTAACTATAACTTAGTTACTTTTTTGCCAAGTAACTGTAACCTGTAACTAGTTACTTTTAGAAAGTAAGTTGCCCACCACTGGGAATCACGTGTCTGCGTGTTGAAGCTCAAGGTATTGGATCAGTCATTGTGCCTACGTATATGCCTAGGTATATTGTCACGGTATATTGCGCAGGTACCTACTGTAGGTATATTGTCGGCAGCGTGGCCCAAAGGGCAAAGGCGTCGTTTTTACGACAACCCTGATCGCATGATCTGGGTTCGACCCGCACCCTGGTCGCGTTCTTGCGTCCTTGGATAAGATGCTTTACGATGATTACCTCTGATTAGTTGCTGCGAACAACCAGCAAATTTAATGAACAACCATTCGAAGAAATCCACTCGAACATTGGATCACTGGAAACTCCTAAGTAGGTGCGGTTTCCTCCAAGCACATAGTACAGCAGTCAATGCAAGGAAAAGTGTGAGGATCGTCCTATATTTAGCGTCTGACACTGTCCGGTGACAGGAGGATAAATATACGCTACAACAACAACAATATGCCTCCAAAGCTACGAATAAATACCAGGCTTTTGTTGATGAAGTAAATTATGCTCTTCTCCGAGTATCACCTACTGAATCTACCGTCCTTTTAACGTACATATTGGAACAAACATAGATACGTAGAAGGGTGTGATCGGAAAACAAGGAATCACTGGACTGAATGAGAATGGGAGGTATTTATTGCAGCTCTGTTATAGCAATAGATTCTGCTTTAGGAATACCTTTTTCCAGCACAGAGAGGTCCACACGTATATATGGTATCGATCTAGTATGGATCAAAAATCTTGGATAGATTTTTGAATAGTTTTGTCAAATTTGTTTTTTGATGTGCTGGAAGTTGAAGTGAAGCGAGGTGCTAAATTGTTAACTGATCACCATCTTGTAGTACGTTCCTTGCGACTTTCGAAACCTTGGCCAAATAGGAAATCCAACAGGTCGTCTGTGACTTACCGGATCAAATGGGAGGCATTGGATGACAAAGAAGTAAGAAAACATTGTGCATCTAGTATATCATCTAAACTTCGACAACTTCCTGATGCATCCGAGGACATCGAGAAGGAATGGTTGTTGTTCAGATCAACGATCATTTTATCAGCTCCTGAAAGTTGCGGGCGAAAACGGCTTAGAGTGGCGAGCGATAGTAAGAAAAGAACACTTGGTTTAACCAAGAGGTTAAAAAGCTATTCGAGCAAAGAAGGAGCGCGCAAGGCCTTGCCACAGATCAGTCATCTGATTTGCAACCCCAGTACACAGAGGCGCGAAAAGCGGCAACTTTGGCAGTAAAGAAATCCAAGGAGAAGTCATGGGAAGAGTTTGGTCGTCGCTTGGATTCCGACTATTTTTCGGCAAACAAAGTATTTTGGCAGACCGTCCGCCGTTTACGTGGCAAAAGATCGATCATCACGTACTCCATCGACAATTCTGCATGAAACATTCTAACGGATGGGAACAAAATCTTCCTACAATGGAGAGAATACTTTGAAGATCTCTTGAATCTTGTGGAGGCATCAACTCGTGACGCACAGGAAGCAATACATTTAAGGGAAGAGGAAGTTTTACTGCAGCAGAAGTGGCAACGGCAACTAAAGGGATAAAATCTGGAAAAGCTGCTGATGAAGATGAAATCAGACCCAAGATGTTAAAAGCGCTGGCTGGAGAAGGAATTTTCTGGTTAACGCGAGTGTGTCAAGTTGCGTAGAAGTATGGAAAAACTCCCGGAGATTTGTAAACAAGTGTGATTATTTCGATACTCAAGAAAGGAGATCGCGAGCAATGTACGAACTACAGACGAATATCACTCCTTAGTTTGCCAGGAAAAGTTTATGCCAAACGCCTTGAAAGGAAATGCCGAAAAATAGTCAGATTAAAACTGGAGGATGGCCAGTGCGGTTATCATCCGGGTCGCAGCACTATGAACCAGATCTTCACTCTGAAGCAAATCTTTGAGGAATCTTGGGAGTATGGCAAAGATCTCTGCATGCTTTGTCGATCTTGAAAAAACATATGACCGAGCTCCTCGGGATAAACTTTGGAAGGTGTTTCGGAAGTATGGTGTTGATGGTCAGTTGTTATGCGCAATTAAGTCATTCTACTGCCGACCGGAGGTTTGTGTTCGGGTAAATAGCAAGTAATCGAAGCCGTTCCATGTGGGCGTTGGACTCTGGCAAGGGTGCGTTTTTCACCTCACTTTTTCATTGTGTACATGAGTTGGATCGACAAACGCAGCCAAGCTGATGAGTGTGCCACGATTGGAAATTGCAAAATCAGTCGTCTGCTATTCGCTGATGATTTGGTTCAGCTTTCTTCCACAGAATTTGGCGTCCAGCACGCGTTAAATAGCTTTGTAAATGCATGTGACACCGCCGGAATGAAAATAAACACCGTCAAAACAGAGGTAATTTTTCATGAAACCCTGATCAGTGATCAGTGCGTGTTGCAAGTGAATGGAGCGACACTGAAGCAGGTAAAGAAGTTCAAGTATCTTGGGGTTGCATTCACGAGTGACGGAAGGCAAGACAAAGAACTGGATACCCGAATAGGCAAGGCGAGTGCAGTAATGTGAGCTTTGCACAATTCGGTTGTCATGAAACGAGAATTGTCAAAAAAGGCAAAGCTCTTGATTTTCAAGACAGTTTTTGTCCCCTTTCTAACCTATGGTCCTGAATCTTGGGTAATGACCGAAAGAATACGATCACAAGTACAAGCGTCCAAAATGAGGTTTTCACAAAGAATCGAAGAAGTTACACTGTTTAACAAGGTGCGTAGTTCTGAAATTCGAAAATCTCTTAACGTCGAGCCGTTACGTCTCCGAATCGAAAGATCCCAGCTTAGGCGGTTTAGCAATGTAGGAAAGAGTCGAAAGACTACTCAGACAAGCTTTACTTGCCAAAGCAAATGGGAGACAAACAGTTGGACAACCTAGAACTAGATGGAGCAATTACATTGAGGATCTTGGATGTAATCACTTGGGACTTCATCCAAGCAAAATGATTGATGTGATGGGAGACCGTGAGGTGTTGCGGCTTAATCTCGAGCTGCTGCCCCGGTAACTCTTACGGAAAAGCGGGCAATGAAGAAAGAAGAAGAACTTTTACTGACCTGCTATAAACAAGACTTTCAGTTTAAGTTCACTGATTGCTACAGCTAATAGTTTCGTAGAATATACTGTATATTAGTCACATGTTGCATCTGTCTGGTCAATATAATTCGGTCAAACTTAACCCAAGTCTACACAATTTATACAACAGATTACTAGCTTAATTATATTCTACAAATCTCCGACTTCAACTTTAGCAATCCATAAACTCAGATTGAATTTTTGTAATCATTTTAGCACGTAGTCATCCTTTCATGATTGAAAAAAACTATAAGCCTACCAGCAGTTGTGGCGACTAAGAATTTACAGTCAGTGTGTCGACATAAAAATGACTTTGTGTAGCTTAATCTTTTTTCAACACAACTTTGGGATGAATAAATTTAGTCAAGCCTTAATCTGGGTTTAGCAATCATACAATATTTTTTCCGCATGTAGTTGTAAAATCGAAGACGCTCAGGGGTTTATAATGGAGAGGTAAGGTCGGTAAAAACTTTGAACGTGCTGTCAGCACCTTTGCTGCTTTGGTAAGTTTCTTTTGCTTGAGGAGTGAGGCATATACTGTATATTACTCCCTAATTAGACTTGTTACACCATAAATTGCAAAAAGAATTATATGAACAATGACCACACAAACATTAATCTGCGAGTCCGTTAAATCGAGGTTTGATTGAATATAGTGTTTTGAAATACGCATATTTTTGCCAAAAAATAAATAAACTACCTCATGAGTTTTGCCAAATGTCTACACACAACATTGTCCACACACGACATATGACGCTTAAGAAACGATTTTGATAAAAGCGATACAGTACTTAATGTGAAAATACTACCAAATTAATATACTTGCTATTGTTTTTACTAATCATATCTGTTTGTTAGAGGGTTCGTGCGTCACGTGATTTAATATTAATCTCGTGCCATAGATTAGAAATTCTATAACTTGCTTTTTTTAACGTAATTCAGAAAATTGCTGATAGTCAAACTTCTGAAACAATGCTCGATGATATACAAAGTAAAATCAGCTAAAACCAAAGGAATTATTATAAACTAAAACGTCAAAATTCACTAAATTTAGAGAATTTTGACGTTTAGTTTATAATAATTCTTTTACAGATTACAATAGCACCTGATGAGTCCTTAGGACGAAACAGGCTGTTGTGCTTTCAACCTTTTACTGGGATTTTTATTTAGAAGTTGTTAGTGCAATCTACTCAAACCAAATTGAAACCGAAAGCCATTGTTACTTTCTGCTTTTATAATCAGTATCAAAAACCCAACAATACGCTCAGGTAGGAACAGCGAAAGACCAAGATGGTCACCAAGTCTACTAAACCTTTGTGAGACATACAGGTAATGCGATGAGTGGCAACAAACACCGGCGATAGCAAGGCGTAGAAAAAAAAAGTGTAAATGATAGCAGTTAGCTGAAAACAATGTGATTTATAACAACAACACTTAGGTACTAGTTGTGACGAAAGAAAATTATTACAATCAATACCTAGATAATGCCTACGTGAATCCAACAGCGCCACCAAAGTATAACTCAAAATTTAGGCAAAAAATCACACAGGCAGCAAACCATGAAAACAGAAAAGTATTGGGTTATACAGCGATCAGCGTCTGAGGGAAAAAATATAATGATATCAGTAGCAATAATACTTAAACACAAATCAGTTTTCTTTATACTGGGCAAACAAATTCTACTATATCTGTAATTTTTACCGGTAATAGTTAAAGGGAAAAGAAAAAAAAGTCGGTTTAGAATTCAGACCCAACATCAAAACTTTTACTAATTAACAATGCAAACAATAAAATAATGATAACAATTAGCTTGTTTAATTTTTGCGGTGGACTCCTGCCTACAGCAATCAACTCTTTATCTCTAATTCAGCTCAATAAGAAGACCAAAACAATGCTAACGGCTTGTGCAGTTTCTGCTCAAAGACTTAATTTAAAGTCTAATTTAAAGTTTAATTGTAACCGTTTAAGTTAGATTGTTTACACATGTTTTTAAACGTAAAATACGAACAAATTTTTAGTTACTGGATAGGTCTAAAAATTCATCAAGAAAAGATGGGATTAGCCACAAAATAGGGGATCACAAACATCAATTCCGTCGAAAAGACCTGGGTGGCAGTAATCTGCTCAGTCGCATTACTGCTAACCGAGGATCACTATTAAGCCATCATAATTACAAGATTTGCATAGGCTAGGAAAAACTTTTGGTGGATAATCGATACCGGCAAAGTCCAAAGCATAACAACTTTGTTAAGTCATAGAGTTTAGTCAATTTCTTGATCGAACGACCAAGCAAAACAGTCGCGCGAAAAAAAATCTCCTCTGTAGCAAAAAGAAATTTGAGAGTAAAATAACCCTCCATGCAATGCTCAGGATAGCGCTATTTCGGTCACTACCAAACCTCGTCAGCTGAGCTGGCATGAATCGAAATGAGTAAAAAACAAAAATTTTTTCTCACTATTTATGGAATTTCTAGTCGCTGAAAACAGGCCAAGCCAAAAAAATATAGAAGGCCGAAACAAAAGAGCAAAAAATCGGCAAAACCAACAATAAGCTCCGAAGTCAAAATTATCGTTTCGCCAGCGATCAAAATGCAAATGAAGCGTTGAAATCGGCTACGAGTTTTAATGAACCGATCAAAAAATTATGTAAATTAGCCGTTGAAATCGGCCATTAGTTTTGAACTAAAAACATTATTTTGGAAGCAAAATTGTGCTTAAAAATGAAAAACTTTGCAAGGTACCAAGGCCAAACAAAAATTAAAAAAAAAAAAACTGGCGAAACGATAATTTTAACTTCGGAGCTTATTGTTGGTTTTGCCGATTTTTTGCTCTTTTGTTTAGGCCTTCTATATTTTTTTTGGCTTGGCCAGTTTTCAGCGACTAGAAATTCCATAAATAGTGAGAAAAAATTTTTGTTTTTTACTCATTTCGATTCATGCCAGCTCAGCTGACGAGGTTTGGTATTGACCGAAATAGCGCTATCCTAAGCATTGCATGGAGGGTTATTTTACTCTCAAATTTCTTTTTGCTACAGAGGAGATTTTTTTTTTCGAACGACTGTTTTGCTTGGTGGTAGTTCGGTCAAGAAATTGACTGAGCTCTATGACTTAACAAAGTTGTTATGCTTTGGACTTTGCCGGTATCGATTATCCACCAAAAGTTTTTCCTAGCCTATGCGAATCTTGTAAAAAATTTTTAGTTCTAAGGGTAATTTTTCCCAAATCTCTAGCGCTGCACGTTGCAATTTTGCCCCACTCAGTTCTAGCATAAGTGTGAAAAAAGTTTTTTTTGCTTTTTGTCTGGTATTGTGTTGATGAACTGTTCCCAAATCATCCAAATAATTTTTAAAATAACCAGGTAACATGTAGTGGCTGAATTGGTGTAAAAATTTGACGTATTTCATTGCTGGCATGTCTTCTAATTTTAATACTCCAAACTGGCTATACCTATAATCACCACGAAAGATGTATAGAAAACATAAAAGTGAGGTACTATTTAATTGCAAAAAAGGAGTTGTTCACTCTATTGCAATATACACTTATGCTATCTGTACAGTATACACTGGAGAGTCATAAAAAATTCTATTATATTTGCGCCTTACGCCGAAACGTGTAGCGATTAAGAGGGTCTCATCGTCACGATAATAAAATGTTTGGGCTGCGCATATTAACGTCAAAATGTATAACGAGTTAACGCGACGCATTTACACGACGATTAATGCTTAAGCTACATAAACTGTACTTGATTATAACGTTCGTCAGCCTAAGTTGATCATACGAAAAAACAATCTGGTAGTATTGTATTATTGTATTGTATTAAAACAAAATAAACACAAGCAATTATCTACAAAAAAGAAAGAATATAGTTTCTCCACGAAGGGACCGTTTAAGTGTCTTCGAGTCAAGTGGCAACCTAAACAGAATCAGTTCATCGCCAGCATGCGACAGACTTTCATTACAGTATGTGTTGAAAAGAAAAGGAAAAAAAAACATCAAGCTTTCTACGAAATCATTTGTATTGTAGATTACGATTGTAAAGTTTTGAAACATGCGTGGACTTAATGTTTTTTTAAAACAGCAAAACTAACAGAAGATTAATAGGTATCCAAAATAGCAGAGGTGGAATCCTCGAGGACGTCCTTGGCCTCGAGGACACATTTTGAAGTCCTTGACCTTGGCCTCGAAGCCTTAGGTCCTCGAAAATTGCCCTGTCCTCGGCTCGAGGACAGCACTATTTTTGAACCGTTGAAATTTTGTTGGAAAACGCCAGAAACCTCGCGGAAAATTTGCAAATACCTTTTTTGTTTTCCACAATTGGAGCATAGGCTTAGCCAAGCGGGCCTCCCCCCAATTGAAATTTCACCAATGACAAAAATGTGAAAAAAAGCCTATTGTTTCTTCAGTTTCAGTTTCTTTTTAGTGTTTTTTGAAGACTTTTGAAGACCAGGGGCTCCGGGAACCCCTCAAATCAATTTTGCCAGCCAATTTAAACGTAAACCTGGAAGAAAAGGATAGTTTTTCGTCCCAAAAGTTGCTATATCAGGCTCACATCTAGCTTTTTTATGAACGTAATGCATCAACCAAGGCCGGATTGACCAAATTATGGTGCAGTACCAGCTAAAGGCCCTGCGCTCAAATCTTCTACATTTGGCAGAAAGATGTTGCGAAAATCTCCAAAGTGCCAGGGGCCCAGCGCGATATAAATCCGGCCCGGCAATAACATGGTTAGTAAGCGTAACATCTACTGAACTATTTTCCAATAGCAATTCATTAATTCACCTCCACTTCGCCACTTTTTACGCACAAAATACTTTTTAAAGAAATTAACCATGGAAAATGCTGATTAAACAAATCGTTGAATTTCAATTGAGAGGGCCTGGGCCCGTGGCCTAACATGCATTCCTTTAACTGGTTCTTTTCATGACAAAACGAAAATCTCTAAGGAAAATCTTCGAGTGGGTTTTTATTTGCTGCTAAAATGTTGCACGAAACAATGCACCTTACTTCCTCCTACCTGGACCAAATCACGTACAATTAAACTTTAACACTAAAATGCAAGATGTTGAACGTGTTTTGGACTTCTATTGTAACTAGAAGAAGGATTAAGCAATTTAATTTTTTTAATTGGCTTTCAAATGTCAAAAATCTAGTGCTTTCAAATGGCTCTAAACATATGCGAAATGTAATTCAATGGCATTAAAATAGCTTTTTTTTCCAAAAAATTACAAAAAATCGCGCAACAGCTGGGGGCTTTGCCCCCGGACCCCCAAGGCCTCCGGCTGCTGGGGGCCCCGCCCCCAGACCCCCAGTCTGTGATACGTTTGAGTTACACTGGTTTTTTCAAAACGTCTCCAAAGTTACGTATTTGCACTTTTCAACTACATTAGTTTAAGCCCTCCCCTTTGCAAAATCCTGGTTAAGTGCCAACAAGCAAATTTTTGATGACGTCATTACATGTGATTTGTGGTTTAGGCCTCCCCAATCAAAAATTCTGGCTACGCCTATAAGTTGGAGATTGCCTGAAAAACTTTTTTGAAGACTTTTTTTTTTGGAGAACACTTGCGGCTGTGTCCTTGGTCCTTGGCCTTAGCCTCAAGCATTCCTGTCCTTGACCTCGAGAGGGTATGTCCTCGGAAAGGCTGTCCTTGGCCTTGGCCTCGGATTTTTTTGTGTCCTTGGCCTTGGCCTCGAGCCTTGTGTCCTCGACTCCACCTCTGCAAAATAGAAGTTTTAAGTTTTTTGAGAAAAACTTATTTGGTATTTTATGCCACACTTTTACTCCAGTAAACTTTATGGAATGTTGAAGCTTGTTTGTTTTAAACCGGGGTAAATAGTAAGTGTCGAAGGAGCAGCTTCTAGTGTTAAGTTTATGGATATCAGAGGTCAATGTAAAGTATTGACTAAGATTATAAGGCACGTTGTTTGAGCGATATTTGAACGTTAAAGCAGCCATTGCATAGGTGAACAAGTCGTCTAAAGTCAATATACCATACTTTTTAAACAGAGGAAGAACTTTTTCACGTGGATTTGATTTGGTTATAATTTTGATGATTCTATTTTGTAATTTACTAGTCTTGGAAGTGTACGTTTTATAAGTACTGTACCAGATGATCAAACCGTATGTTATGTGGGAATGAAATAATGCAAAATATAGCAGAAGAAGTACTCTATCAGGAACATAGAATTTGATTTTAGATATTATTCCAATTGAACGAGAAAGTTTTGATTGTAGATAAGAGATATGGGGACCAAAAGTTAGTTTATTATTAAGATAAATACCTAAATATTTTACAGACTCAACTACAGAAATTTGACAAGAATCAAAAGTTATTTCGAGATTTGGAGCTTGTTGTCGTGTTTTTGGAGGTATTATTAAAGCTTTAGATTTTAAGGCATTCAGGATTAGTTTATTTGCATTTTGCCAGTTATTAACTCTTAGTAACTCTGAGTTTATTAAATATTCCAAATTGGATATAGTGTCTGCATTCACGCAGATGCATGAGTCATCAGCAAATAAACGAGGATTAATAAGAATACTGTCTTCTAAATCATTTATATAAATTAAAATTAAAAGAGATTCAAGCGTTGATCTTATTATTGATATTGACAGGTGTGGAACAATAGTTACTGATAGTAACGCTTTGTTTCCGGTTAGTTAGGTAGGATGATAATAAACTGTGCGCAACACCTCGGATCCCGTAATGATTAAGTTTACTGAGTAAAATATTATGATTGACAGTGTCAAAAGCCTTTTTAAGATCAAGAAATATTAGCCCAGTATAGTGATTATTGCCCATGTTTTCGTAAGCTGTAGTGACTACCTCCGTGATAGCATGAGTGGTATTAAATCCAGGTCTAAAACCATATTGATTTGGTGATAAAACTTCATGCTTATCAAAAAAAGAAAATAGCCTTTTATAAATACATTTTTCAAATATTTTTGAAAAACTTGACAAGATTGAGATAGGGCGATAATTAGACATCAGTAGCTTATCCCCAGTTCTAAAGACAGGAATAATTTTGGCCTCTTTCATGCTATCAGGGAAAAGTCCCAACTCAAACGAAATGTTAATAAAATTGGAGAGGGTTGGAGCGACTACAACTGCAGCGGTTTTTAAAAGAAAAGATGGTATATTATCAAGACCAGACGACTTTCCTGTTTTTAAACCAGCTAGAGCGTTATAAACTTCATTCGGGGAAGTGGGTTTCATAAATATTGATTCTTGTACTCGTTTTTGTAGGAAATTTTTGTAATAAACAAAAGAGTGACTAATGGAATTGGAGGTACTAGTGCTCATTAAATTGTCCGCAATGTTGCAGAAATGATTATTGAAGGTTTCTGCAATTTGAGAAGTAGAATCTTGTACATTATCATTTACTTGAATTCGAGTTGGTGAGTATTTCGATTTAGTTTTGGTTAGTAGTGAATTTATCACTTCCCAGGTTTTTCGTGGATTTAAGTTGTTTTGATCAAACTGTTGCAAAAGGAAACGTTTCTTTGCAGCAAATTTTGTTTTGTTGAGCTTATTGGCAAATTTTTTGTAAAGAAGACGAGACTCGTTATTGCCGTTGAGAAAATGCGTCTTATACATTTTTTGTTTTTTACGAATAGAATTTAAGATGTCTTTCGTTATCCAGGGCCTCTAGTTCAATCTTTGTTTTTTCCGAGAAATTAATTTAATGGGACAATACTTGTTTATGACATTCTTAATAATTTGGATAAAAATTTGAAAAATTTCGTTAAAGCTGTGATAGTTAATTTCTTTCGTAGCTAAAGTCGAATTAAATTCAAATGAAAAATCCTCCAGATCAGAAATAAAGTTATCTTGAAGAAAATTAGTTAAATCACGAACCATTTGTTTCATGCCAAATTTTCCACATTTTTCAGACGAAGGGTCAAAAACAGTGCAGAAAACAGGATAATGATCGCTTAAATCGTATTGTATAATCTCAGGTAAAATACAATGATGAACGTCATTGGTAAGAATATGGTCTAATATAGTACTAGTTGTTTCAGTAACTCTGGTTGGTTTGGTTATCAAAGGTAGAAGTCCATAGCTTTGAATCATATTTAAATAGTTAGTAGCAGTTGAGGTTCTATTGGTGTCAGAGATATCGATATTTAAATCGCCAAGAACAAAGAGTTTAATGTTAGAAGTCAACAATTGGGATAGTAAATCATTAAAAGCTTCTTTGAAATTAGCGCTTAAGGGATGTCTGTATATAGATCCAACCAAATATTGAGAATGATTGGTACGATCCCCAAATTTCAACCATAAATCTTCACATCCAGTAATTCCAATTAACTGTTTTGATGCATTGTGAACTATAAAATGCTTCGAAATGTAAATAGCTACTCCTCCGGCGTTTGTGGGCGAGTTAGAAAAATAAAATTCATAATTAGGAATCGATAAGTTACGTAAAGGTAAAGATTTGAGCTTTGTTTCAGTTACACAAATTAAGTCAGGCAATTTTTTTAAAGTTTGCAGGAAATCTAAAAAAAGATTCAAAATTCTTTTGCAAGGATCTGATGTTAAGATGTAACAAAAAAAGCTGATTTTTAAGAATTTGGAAACATTGAGAATGTATATCAAAATAATTACACTGAAATAAATTCTTAGAAACAGTATTTAGAGAATTATCATTAATTTCAATCTGATTATTATTTAGGTTAACCGCTTGACAGGAAGACAAAAAAAAATTCAGATTTTGAGTATCCACAAAAGAGCACAAATTACTCATTGAAAAGTTAAATTCAGAAACGGCATCAAAAAAAAAAACTTTCTTGAGAAGATGAGGTAACAAAAAAAAAACATTTCAGCAATGAGCAGCAGTCAGCTGCTAAGAAATAACTTAGGTAACAAGCCATAAACTATCAATAATTTATCGTGAAAAGTCAATTTATACAGTCAATGAAGATGTCAGACTTATCTTGGATTAATCTTCTAACAGTTAATCATTAGTGAAAAATAGTATTTAAAACAAAAAGAACATTTCTACCGATACTTAAAGAGTACAATAAGTGGAAAATTAGCTAATACAGTAGTTCTTGTCACAAATTCCGTCATCTAATTTATCACAATTCAACTGAAAACTCATCAACACGCAGGGTCATATGCATCAACACAGCTCTATCGTGAGCATGCATCATTAATTTATAATTTTTGGCCCGTTAAACTTAATACATTAAAGTTAATTTGGATTCATAAGTTCCAAGAAGTTGTTCTCAAATATCTTAATCAATTTAGCAATTGATTCATTCATTAATTCGAACTTTTACCCCAAATATTATTAATCCGCGATAGTGCATTTGATCCATAATGAAATAAATAAAATTTAAACTGTAGAAATAGAACAAATATGAGTAATTAGTCAGCAAAAACTTTATCAAACAAAATCGAAAGACGACAATCGTGCAGTCATTATCGTGAATCGGAGTGAGAGATCCTAACTATTCAAATGGTGAGATTTTGGTATCTTCTACGAACAAACAGTAATCGCCATCAACTGCTTTCCAGTACGTAGATTTATTTTCCTCTCTCGCTTCTTTAAACTTGGACATTAAAGACTTCTTATGATTCTGAAATTCTTTCGGCAGATGCTCGCTGATAAATATTGATAAATTAGAAGTTGCAAGTTCGCCTCGCTTCTGGTTGTAAGCTTTAAGTTTTGGCAATGAATCCATTATTTTCTTTTTTTCAAAAACGTTTGGTAGTTTAATGATTATAGGGCGAGTTACTAGCTTGCCTCTAAATGATATTGGGTGCCTGCGAAGTCTGTGAACATCAACTAGATGTATTTCGGCTGGGTCTATTTGAAGCACATCAAGCGGAAAATCATCAATAATGGCTTTCGATTGCTCTTTAGTCTTCCATGCCTTGTTATCTTCAAACCCGTAAATAAGTACGTTTAAGCGTTTATTGTAAAGATCAATCATGAGATATTGTTTCCTACCTTGGTCGAAAATATAATCCATTCTCTTAGCCAGTTTGTCGAATTCTTTTTTCGAAATTTTACTGTCAAGAGCTTCAGTAAAAGTTTTATTTTCAAGCTTTTGCTTTTCCTCAAAATCATCAAATCTTTCATTCATTCTGTCAAATTTGGTCTCAATATTATCCATTCTTTTGCTAAATATTTCTAGCTTAGACTCATTAATATCCAGTCTCTTGTTGATTGAATCCAAAGAAGTCACTATCTTGTCAAGCTTTGCTTCTACTATTTTGTTCCTTCAAACTGCAGTAATGTTGATAAGATTTGTAAACAAAATGCACAGCGACTGCTTCTCTTTGCTGAAAGTTAACTGCTACAAAAAACGTCCGTACGCCAGCTTGCTTTTCTGTCAATGCCGATCAGATTTAGCCACGCAGTATGGTGGTGGTACTACTCGACCCCTTTCGAGGAATGGGGGCGCGGAGGAACTCCGCGGAGACCTAACGTAGGGCCACACCCCAAGGTCTGGACCATAGGTCAAGAATAGAGAGAGAGGAGCCAATGACAGATTTACGAAGCGGTTCAGAGGCGGGACAGTCAAGGAGGAGATGATTGAAGTCCTGTAGAGGGTGTCCACAGGCACTACAAGCAGAATTCTCCTTCCGACTGATCCTGTGAAGATATGAAGATAAAAGAAGACTGTGGCCATGACAGCGAAGACGGGAAAGCTCACAGCGAATAGGGCGAGAAAGGAGCAGTTCCTCCGAAGAGACTTTGGGTACCGGTACTTGGTAGTTTAGATAGGAGTGGTAGAGGATTTTGGCTATGACTGTGGGGAGAAGGCATGAGATCGCGCCAGTGGACAGGTAGGCACCAGTTTTGGCAAGGAAATTCGCATTTTCATTACCGGGGAGACCAGCGTGACCGGGGACCCATTGGAAGCTTATGGTGGTGTTGTTAGAGAGGGAGGAGGCGAGCGACCAAACACTCAAGAGGGACTCAGGCAGGAGATAAGAGGGGGCTGATGAAAGGATTGAGAGGGCCGATTGGGAGTCAGTTAGGAAAAAGACTGACTGAAATTTGCAGGTCATCAAATAATTAGTACACCAATTTAGACCTTGCTTTTGGGCAAAGGTTTCAGCTGAGAAGCTAGAGGCAATTGGACCAGCAGAAAAGGACAAAGCAGTATGGTCCATTTGATGGTCGATTTGAACGGCCCAGAAATGAGCAAGTGCTTTCTGTTTTAAAGGTGGTAGCCATTATTCATTCAACCAGTTTGCATCAGAATTACTCACCCTCAGTTCAGGAACAAAAGCTCCCTGTACACCGACAGCAAATGTCGTAATCCCAAGCTCGCGAACACGTCGGGCATCTCGATCCAAAACTTCGTAATCGGTAGATCTGCACAAACACATGAAATTGTAATTACAGTGTAGTTAATTGATCCCTGAATGCGATGTCCTCGGAGTTTCATCTTTTGCCTATTGTTGGTGATTTTCAAGCATAAAATAGCCTCAAACAATACAGTAATTCGCATAGTTTGTTTGTTTTTTTCTCAGTCAGAGTTTTTTTATTTCCATTGATTTTTGCGATTTTCGATTTAAGGTGCCATCGTGTTTGTTATTCAAGTTGGACCCTTAGTACGGTCCAAACGTCAAGCAGGCAAGCGGTGAATACGTGTTTTTAAAGAACTTGGCGTCCTTTCAAGATTCCCTCTTTAAATTCTTTTTTTGGCTATTTAATTTCTTTGCCACACCACCCCTCTGAAAAGTATTACGGTGAAACAGCCTGTTTGGGCCATTATTGTGTAGGTGTTTTACTAATTTTGACTCTTTAACTTATTCTGACCTAGCTTCATCGAGTTCTTTGTCTGATTTGCGGCAAAACACATACTAGGACTGAGGAGTGATTTATTATATGTCACGGTTGATCTTTCGTAAGCACCGTATATAACTGGCAAAGCTAAAGAGATTTTTAACTTACCTTCCATCTGCGAGTAAAATTAAGACTTTACTAACACGTGGGTCATCGAAACGAGAAGAGCCTTGAAAATCTGTTATAGTTTTCCTCAGAGCCGCTGCGGTGAATGTTGTGAATCCTTGATATTCGATATTTTGTACAGCTCTCTAAAAATAGGCATGTAAAGCTACAGTATATTTGTGATGTTGGTATTGCTAAAATAGCGAAAGAATTTAAAAAAGGTTGTGTGTTTGAAATTATATTAGATATAGACAGCAGTTTTTGGCGTTGTCAAATTTAATTAAAGACTATTATTTTCGCGTCTTTTCTGAGGCTATCTTTGGAGGAGTTGTCCTCATTGCAATATTCTAGGAAATAGGTGTCAAAAAAAACAACAATAAAGTCATGGATGTAAGAAATCTGATCAGTCTATATTAATCTAAGCCCAAACCGGCCTAAATTTACTTTTAATTTTAACTCTAGCTCTGCACTTAACTTGTTAAGGTCCTTACTTACAGTTTTTAACAATTCCGTGTCTAAAAAAATTTCTTCGGATGAAATAAAAGAGGTTTTGATTTTCAATAATATCATAAACTTTAAAATACTATTGGCATCTGCAGATTTTACGTGGCTTTTATCACATTAAGAGCTGCGAAAAGGATGAAACAAGCAAGAATACTCCTCCTCAGCAGTAGAATACACATCGTCCGTCACTTAAAGTAAGACCCGGGTTTTATCTTAGGATTTTTTACGTTGGAACGCTACAGAAATCTTTATAACTCTAGCTAAATGTTAAGCTATTTACACTTAGAAAAAAAGACTATTAATTCCAAAATTGCTGTAAAATCATAGTTATTTTCTAATTTGGGACTAAGAATCCTGACTTAGAAACCTAGAACCGATAGTTTGACAGCAAAATCAAACGCAATTCTTAATGTCATAAACTGTTAAAAACAGCAAAACCAATATTCCATCCTATACTTTTTTTTTAATTTACTGGCACTACATTTTCAAATTATTTTTGATACTTACATTAAATGAATTTTGATTGCTAAATTGGCCAAGTCCTATTTCTGTCCGAATGAATGATTGATTTGTTATTGGTCTGCAAAAGAAAATTGAAATTACGGAGTGCGTGATACTGCTGATGACATAAACGAACTTAGTATAAATTTTTTTCGAGTTTGGCAGGTCCTTAAAACTCTGCTGTTTGAAGGGAAAATTTCTTGAAAAGAAGCGAAAAAATAATCTTCGTATGTTGTTGATTTCGATTCAATTGCACACTTCAAAACAGAGCTTTATGCTCTTCAGATCGAAAAGAAAACAATATCTGCTCCACTAACTAGTACAATGTAGTTTTCCTCCTACTGGTTTATACCACTGAAGTTTAAGATAAGTAACAAGCTAGGAATATTGGTTTCAGTTACAAGATATTGAAAAATCATGTAGAATTTGTTTTGTGAGAGCGACTTCTAATTATACAGTACAGTAAGCTAGTTTACTCGAAGGTGTGCGTTTGTGATTATGCAAAAAAATCTATTAACTCCATTCCGTCATAAACAAAACCAGCATGGTTGCTATGAAAACCTTTAAGCTATAATCTTCGTAAAACAATATTTGTGACGCAATAGCGAAGTCTGTGACAAAAATTCGTTAGACTTAACACCACAATACTAGCAAAACCTCTTATTAACTACACCGTTTTCAGTTTTAATTCTCAGTTTCTTTTTTTGTTTGTTTTTTTTTTGGTTTCCTTTTTATCTAAAAACAAACTATCAATGTGCTTGAAAACTAGGCTCCATTAAAAAAGGATAAAGTATTTGAATATTTAGTATAAATAAATGAATATTCAAGCATTTATTTTCAATGATGATAAAACTAAGAAACTGTAGGATTTCTTACGGGTGTATACAAAGTGTAAAACACAAAAAAAGTACAAACGTGTTTGAATGCTAAAAAAGTTCTTACAGAGTTCGGAAATAATGAGAATATTGAACCACTCCAATTTGGTTTGTCCCATCGTTAATATTGAAGTTCGATGCGAGCTCAATCACCCATTCTTTGACTTGTTGGAAGTTGTCCAAGCCCACTGAACCGGAACCATCAATGACGAAGATTATGTCACGACCATAAACAGGGCACACTATAAAAAGTTAAATTAAGTCTCCAGCTCTTTCACGCAAGATAGCAGAAAGTGAACAGCGATTTACTGAAAAAAAGTATTGACTTTTCTTTTTCGAAGTTTATGTTAAAAAGATTCTTTTGACTAAGAAAACTGTAAAAACCGTGGTTCCTTTTTACTATGTCATACAATAGGTATTTTTTACTCGCTTTTATAAATATGCAGAATTTGCTCCTAGAGACGAATTTTTTGTTACAAGTTGGTTTTTCCAAACCAGTTTTTTTGGTAAAACTGCCGATTGTGAAGTGGTCTTGCATTTCTTTAGATTTGCTAGATAAGATATTGTCGATTAAGGAATGTTTAAATCAGTAATTTCTTGGCCCAATACATTGTAGCACTGTATCAGCCTCCGATTCCATTTAGAATGAAAGTGTTGAGCTGTTTTAAAACCACTTAATATATACTCTCAAACATGACGAACCGTTACATCATGTTATAATTGTAACTACATGTACATCATATTGACCACGTTACCTAATTTGGCTTGGAGACGACTTGCAGTCTATGAGTCAAGCGGCCACATGTGCACCACACACTGTGGAAGCTTTATACTGTTCGTTTTTTTGTTTAGCATCAAACAGGTGCAGACCCGGCGCCACGGGGGGCATTCCGGGGCCGTGCCCCCCCAAATGAGTGCTTGCGCCCCCAAACGAAAATTGTGCCCCCCAAGCGAGGACTGTGCCCCGAAGAAATTAACAGGCTCGGGGCTATTGGAGTGCAAACCGAGGCCTGAGACTCCCAAATTCGTGTTTACCGTCCGTACTTTCGTAATTTTTGTGGACTCACACCGGATTTCATAAAACTTTTTGGACGAAGACCCTTTTTCTTTTTTAGGTCTTCACTTAGGAATTCGTGAAAAATCGCTAGAATTTTGAGACGAGCACCAGAATTTGTGGAAATTTTTGACCTAAAGACCTTTTTTTTTGGTCTTCACCTTTTTCGTTTGATCCACACTGGAATAAATTTCTCGTGTCCCCGTGCTCCTCTCGAATTCACACAAATAAATTTCTTGTGCCTCCTAAAAATTTATTTCTGCTCTCCCCCCCCAGTCACGCCATTCTGGCGCCGGGCCTGAACAGGTGGCTCTCATTGTTCTATTTGAATAAGGGTTTGAATAAGGTGTTAAGTAATAGTATAATATACAGAGGTGGGAGTCGAGGACACAAGGCTCGACGCCAAGGCCAAGGCCATAGACACAAAAAAAAATTCGAGGCCAGTGCCAAGGCCAAGAACAGCCCTTCTGAGGACAGACACTCTCGAGGCCAAGGACAAGAATGCTCGAGGCCAAGGACAAGAATGCTCGAGGCTAAGACCAAGGACTAAGGACACAAACGTAAGTGTTCTCAAAAAAAAAAAAGAACAAAAATTTTTTCAGGCGATCTCCAAACAAAACGGTGTAGAAAAAATTTTTTCAGCCGATCTACAAAATTTTAACCATTCAAAAAACAGTGCTGTCCTCGAGCCGAGAACAGAGCAGTTTTCGAGGACTTGAGGCTTCCGAGGCCAAGGACTTTAAAATGTGTCCTCGAGGCCAAGGAAGCTCTCGAGGACTCCACCTCTGCTTAGGAGAACGTGGATTTATTTTTAATTTTTTTTTCTACTTAAATCAACCAAAATGTCGAAGTGAGTTTGATGTTCAGCTATGCAGAAGACTAACATTTTGTGTAGTTCCATAAAAATATGGGCTGGTAGTGGTGATGGTAGCATACATTAGGTAAAGTAGGTGATATAAATATCATTATTTCTTATTTCGCTTGAGCAATTTATCAAACTTGAAACTTTAAGAAGATCAGTGGAGGGGAGGATGGATGTAAACCAAAAATAAAATGGTGGCTATGATGTATGTTTTGATTATTTGACTAGTTGTCGTTTGACCTCGAATCATAAAATACTGCAGTTAATTTTTTTCTTCGTTGGTTTGAAATGCAAATACAGTTATTTCAAAACTGTCACTATTAACTGTTTAACAACTTTCCTAATTGAAGTTCTTGAACAATCGTAGACCTAAAGCAAAAACACAAGAAAAAGGCAAAACGGCGGCGTAAAATGTAAAAAAAGTTTTGGCTTTTTGCTTTACGAACGTTCAGGTTATTACATTTCGAGCTTTATTGATTGCATTGACAGATTTATTACCTTATTTTTCACCCACGAAGAAGCGACGATGGCGCTTATATTTTGGACGAATCGTCCTCACCCGCTAGGAAGTTGTCTATACTCCAAGCTTCCTGTAGACATTTGACTTCTTGCCACGTAAATTGGTCGCTTGTTCGAGGCCACCAAGCAGAGATAATCATCGTGCAGTGCCTTATCTAAATACGCAACAACGTGACAACTGACCACAGTGCGGATTGAACCTAGATCGTGCAATCAGGATTGTCGCAAAAACGACACCTTTGCCCTTTCATCCACGCTGCCGCTAAATCGATCGGTAGAACCAGTTTATAAAGCAAATACGTAGTAATCTTGTATCGTTCAACTTCAACTTCTAGCTCAAATACATTAAATACGCTTTCTCAAATTCATGCTCCGAAACTCTTCATAAGGTTGAAACTCACAAAGATGGGCACGTATCGCGGTACCGGTACTTGCTTGAAAAAAGTACTATTTTAAAAAAGTACCGCGGTACCGGTACTTTTTGATGATTTAACTTAGTTGCCAAAGAATCGTTAAAGAGCGTTGTTTTCAAAAAATTGTAATTCTTAGTAAAAACAAAGCACGGTAAACCAAGATTTCGAGCGACCGGTTACTTTAAGCAAAATCAGCATCTCAAAATGATCGTCACAGCTCTTTTGGGTTTTAATTTGTCTTTCGCTTCAAAGAACTCTCGTTCGACTGCTGCACCTGCAGGCAGTGCAGTGTTATATCGATAAAGAGATTTTTCAGCGCGTCATTTTGCATCACTTTTTTGCATCACACATTTATCATCACTTTCATTTTGCATCACAGATTTTGCATCACTTTCATTTTTGCATCACACATTTATACAATACGTCATCTCTCATTTTGATGTGCCCTTGAATTATAAGTAATTTTGCAGTAACTGACTGAGGTTGATATATACTGGTATTGGAAATTGTACCAGTACTAATGACATATTGGCAAACAATGCAAAACAAAGCAAAGAGTTTTTTTTGCACTCGAATTGCCCACTTTAAATTCTATAAAACATAAATAAGCATCATGAACTTTATTGACTTTACTTTCTGTCCAATCTGTAGTTACAGTATTTTTATTTTTTTTATTTTTTAGTATGCTTAGAGTTAGAACAATTTTAATGTTGCCTTGCATTTTCTTTACATGTTGACTGTGAGTTTTGTGTATACACTGTACAAAGTGTACATATCTTTGCAACACTTTGTTTTAATTTTGCGTAAAATTTTTTTATCATAGAAAGTAGAAGACTGAGAAAATCTAGAAGCTGATTTTTTAACCTTAACTTGGTGAGGTGGCAGTAGACTTAGATGACCTTTCGGTCCTTCGCTGTCTCCTCACCAAATGACTAAATATCGCTTTGAATTTGCAAGTTTGTGTGTTGGTTTTGAAGGAATTGCATATTTCGAAGCTTTGGTGATAGACCTAAAGGAAGTTGCAGTTTTTTTCTTGTGATATGACGTCACTTGGTAAATAAACAAATATGATGATGATGATGATGATGATCATTTAAAAAACTTGGCCAATTAACTTGCTGTTGAAGATTTTGATTGACGGAACTTCCAAGGATCTTAGTAGCACTATGCCTCGGTAAATTTTCTGCATCGCAGTATAGATTTTGTGCACGAGAACTGCTTTGCACGAGTTTGCACGTCGTGTAGAGCATTGTCTTCTTAGAAAAAAACCGGCTTTGGGTATTTCTCTGGATATTGTCGGTGCCTTTGACAACATCATCTTTCGTGGCATTGGTGCGGCTCTGCAAAGGCTGGGCATGTCTGAGATCCTCACCTCATGGATAGAGAACTTCTTAGCATCACACGGATCAAGTAAAATTGTATGGTGATAAAGTTAAAAGTGAAGTGGTAAAGGGAAATCCATAAGGTGGTATCCTGTCCCTTTTTCTATGGAACTGTGTCTTTAACAGCCAGTTGCTAGAGCTACGTAGCAGAGGTTTTTATGTTCAAGCCTATATGCCGATGATCGTGCAATGGTTCAAAACTTCAAATTTCCCAGGAAGCAAGGCTGTTAGGTGCTACTCTTGGCAGCGAGCTAATTTGAAAACCATATATCACCCCAATTACTCACAAAGCAACTACAGCATTAATGCAATGTTGACAAATTGTGGGTAAAACGTGGAAAATAAAGCCATCTATGATGAAATGGATATACACAGCTTTGGTACGTTCAATCATGTCGTATGCACGTGTGCCCTGAGCTGGTGGTCTGAGAAAAAAGTATCTAACGAGGAAACTCAGAAAGGTGCAGAGACTTGCTCGCCAAATGATTTCATCAGCTTTTCCTCGTACTCCAACTGCTGCTCTAAAAATATTGCTTAACATAACTCATATCGAGGAGCTCTTGTTAGCTGAAGCAGTGCGAGGGTGATACAGAATCACTGTTAGTGGACTCTGGCATGCCAAACTCGTTGGTTCGCTTGGGAAAACGAAAAATCATGTTGATCTTTGCAATGAGGCTAGAAGATTCTTACCTTTGCTCCAAATGACAGTTGACCGAATACAGAAAACAAAGATATTTGAGAGAAATTTCGAATGTCAAATTATGGATAAAAAAAATGCTATCAGATCTGAAAGGATTCTAAATCAGAACACTATCAGAGTTTACACAGATGGCTCGAAACTAGATGGTAGAGTGGGTGCAGGTTTTTATGCAGAATACCCAAACTACTCCCCAAAATAAGCATTTTTCCACTTTGGAACACACAGCACAGTGTTCCAAACAAAAGTCCTAGCTATTTTAGAAGTGGCAAAGGACCTGCTTTTGGAAAAAATGCGCAATCAACGTATTGTTGTGCTGGTTAATAGTCAAGCAGCTATCAAAGCACTCATAAAGTGCACTGTAACATCAATTACTGTGCTCAATTGCATTGAAACCTTAAATCAGTTAGGTAAGCAAAACCACGTCAGGATTGCCTGGATTTTTGAACATGCATAGTCATATGGTAACTACGTGGCAGACTGTGTAGCCAAATTAGGATTTAAATCAAAAATGCATAGTCCTGAACCTTTTATTACAGTTCCGTATGCCAGTTGTGTTAGCACGGTTTAGAACTAGTTAACAAATAGATGGAGATCTATGTGGAATAAACGGAAAGACAGCTTGAGGATAAAGAGTCTGCAAGTTGGACGTCATCACGACAACAATACTTCTTCTTGAACGTAAGAGGCCTCAATCAAATAGTGGAGAGCTAGTTTTAACTGGCCACTGCAATCTACAGAGACACAAGAAAACTACAGGTCGTGCTGAGCTTTCTCTGTGTCCAAAGTGCAGCCTAGAAAACGTAACACTAAGTCAGCATATAGGCAATTGCAAGCTTTACCAAGACATTCGTGTTAAATGTTTTGGAATCGCCAAGACCACTGCTCACAATATGGTAACGAAATGCAACATTGACAAACTGGACACGTACTTAAAAGAAGCTGGAAGGCTTTCTGAGTTTGAACAGCAACCAAACGAAGCCACAGTAACATAGCAGCGACCGTCGCAATGAGCCGAAATGACGACTACGCAATGTGTCACTGAGCTTTACCTAACGGTAGCAGATTCGGTAGCAGCTTTACCTAACGGTAGCAATTTTTACGTGGAATGTTCAAAGATGTTCAACATGAGCACCATTGGTCACACGACATACATCAAGCCGATAGTCAAGTTCTTGCCAAACGCGTCCCAGAACTGCATTGCCAATAGTTGCAACAGCTTCTGTTATTCGTGATTTCCAGTCATCCACGTCTCTAGGAATAGAGGGCTTGTTTTTGGCGATGAGGCGATATTCCACGTAAGTGGCAAAGTTAACAAGCATAGCACTCGCATGTGGGGTACTGAGAACCCATATGAACTTCTTATGCATCAGCGAGATTCCCCAAAGATGACCGTGTATTGTGCTATGTCGAAGAAAGCAGTCTACGGACCACTCTTCTTTGAAAAAGCAACAGTCAATGGAGAGACGTATCTCGACATGCTGGAAAACTGGTTAATGGATAACTTGAGTGGGAATAAGTCTGGTGACTTCATTTTCCAACAAGATGGGGCGCCACCACACGGGAACCTCAGGGTTAGCCAATTTTTGAGACAAATGGATTGGACGGTCTGGGCAGAATGATTAGATTTACCAAAAGTTTTTAACAGAGAAAGAAATCTAGAACTCTAGGATCACAAGCTGTGCCAGAGTCAGATAAAAGAAATAATAACAAGCCTGAAGCATAGGTGTAGCCAGAGGAGGGGCCCAGGGGGCCCGGCCCCCCTCCCAATTGAAATGCTACCAATGATAAAAATGTCACAAAAAAGACTACTGTTTCTTCAATTTCAGTTTTTTTTTTAGCATCTTCGCGTACAATAGTACACGCGTACAACCGTGATTAACAATAATATTGATCCAGGAGGCTCGGGCCCCTCAATTTAATTTTTGCCAACCAATTCAAATGGGCCCCCTACAATAATATTTAAATGGTACTCAATTGAAATAGGCACCCTACAACAATATTGATCCAGGAGGTCCGGGCCCCTTCAATTTAATTTTTGCTAACCAATTCAAATGGCCCACCAACAATAATATTTAAATGGGCCCCCTACAGTAATACTGATTCAGGGGGTCCGGGGCCCCTTTAATTTAATTTTTGCCAACCAATTCAAATGGGCCGCCTACAACAATATTTAAGTGGCACTCAATTAAAATGGGCGCCCAACAATAACATTGATCCAGGGGGCCCGGGCCCCTTCAATTTAATTTTTGCCAACGAATTTAAATGGGCCCCTACAATAATGTTTAAATAGCCCCCAATTTGAATGGGCCCCCTGCAATAATATTTAAATGGCCCCCAATATAAATGGGCCCCCAGCAACAATAGTGATCGAGGGGCCGCGGGCCACTTCAATATAGTTTTTGCCAACCAATTTAAATGGGCCCCCTATAAAAATTTAAATGGTCCCCAATTGAAATGCCCCCATAACAATAATATTGATCCAGGGGGCCCGGGACCCCTCAATTTAATGTTTGCCAACCAATTTAAACGTTTAACCGAGTGAAATTAAGGGTTTTTATCCTAAAAGTTGCTAACTGAGGCCTTCATCTAACCTTTTTATGAACGTAATGCAATAACCAGGGACGAATTTAACATATGGCAGAGTTCCAGGGGCTCCGCGCTCACATAAGACTTTTTTTGGTCTTCACCTGTATTTGGCAGGAAAATATTGCAAAAATCCCAAAGTGCCAGGGGCCCAACACAATGTAAATCCGGCCCCGGCAATAACATGGTTAATAGGTGTAACCATCTATTATACGTTTTTCAGTAACAATTCACCTCCACCTGGCCAGTTTTTATGCAACAAAATACTTTTGAAAAAAATTAGAAATAGTAAGGGAATGCACATTGAACAAACTTTTGAATTGAGAGGGCCTGAGCCCCATGGCCGTATTTATGTACTCCTATAACTGGTTGTTTTCATGACAAAACAAAAATATCTATGGAAAATCTTCGAGTGGATTGTTATTTACTGCTGAACTATTGCAGGAGGCAATGTACTTTACTTCCCCCTACTTGGGCCAAATCACTTACAAAATTAAGCCCAAAAATGCAAAATTTTAAACGTTTTTTGGACTTAAATTGCAAGCATAACAAGAACTGAACAAATCAATTTTTTCAATATTGGCTTCAAATGTTAAAAAACTAGAACTTTCAAATGGCTTTGAATACATGCAAAATGTGATCCAATGGTGTTAAAACAGCCTTTTTTTCAAAAAATTACGAAAAATTGCCAAGCGGCTGGGGGCTTCGCCCCCAGACCCCCTTAATGATACGTTTGAATTGCAATACACTTCTTTACTAAACACGTCTCCCAATTTAGACATTCCCACAGTTTAACTATTGGTTTAAGCCTTCCCTTTGAACGAGTTCCTAGTTACATGCCAACACTAGGCCACGGCTTTTGATCTTCCATTCTACGATATCTTTGCCCCCACAAAAAATTCTTTTCCGAGGTTTCTGATGACGTCATTGCATGTGATTTGTGGTTTGGCCCCCCCCCCAATCAAAAATCCTGGCTACGCCTATGGTTGTGTCTGAGTGTTCATTGTTTGCTTAGAGTTTGCTACGCCTATACACTTCTTTACTGAACACGTCTCCCAATTTAGACATTCCCACAGTTTAACTATTGGTTTAAGCCTTCCCCTTTGAACGAGTTCCTAGTTACATGCCAGCACTAGGCCACGGCTTCTGATCTTCCATTCTACGATATCTTTGCCCCCACAAAAAAATCTTTTTCGAGGTTTCTGATGACGTCATTGCATGTGATTTGTGGTTTGGCCCCCCCAATCAAAAATCCAGGCTACGCCTATGGCCTGAAGCGTGTAACGAGTTTGCAGGTGCTATCTCTGCGCTTTTGCGCCCACGCAACACAACTCCTTTTGAAAAAGTGTTTCAGCAATGGCGATCCGTTGGCAACATTGTGTGGGATTTGATCGGCCTGAGATTTGAACCTCAGATCTCCCGCTCCAGAACCAAACAAGTTACCGATCGACCAACTGGCCAGTTTGATTAAATTGACCGGTAAATTGTCCCCACATATTTACAAAAACTGTTCAAGGCGTGCTCCACCCAAGCTCAATATGTAAACTATAACTACCTTCTGCTGTTTTGCCGTTTTAAGAATTTCACCCCCTGGTGGCAGAAAAACTGTTAAAAAGCTATTTCAGGTTGTTTCAAACCTCCCTTGTAGTTGCTTTTTTTAGACGATTTTAAACAGAATTAGTTTATGTTGTATTGTCTATTTTTGCATACTTTGGATGCATTCAGCGCTAGGACCATCCCACTTTCCTGTGTCCAAACAAGTAGCAATTAATGATCCATTAACAAGTGAATAACCGGGAAGACATTCGTAGGTTGTAATAGAACCAGGAGAAATAGGACTTCCAAACGGAACACTCATTGCAAACAAATTCACTCCACTTCTAGGTTGATGACGTGGGAAAGGACAATCTGAAAATAAAACAATTTTAATCTTTTTTAATTTGAAAAGTTGTTGTTCGACAATTTCAAATTCCTGGGTAACTTTAGCATAGGCGTAGACAGGCGAAGAGCCCAGAAGCCTCGCCCCCCCACACTCCCCCAATTGAAATGACATCAATGACAAAAATGTGACAAAAAAGCCTATCGTTCCTTCAGTTTCAGTTTCCTGCAGCATTTTTTGCTTACAACAGTAATTGACAACATTATTGACGACCAGGAGCCGGCCCTAGGCCCTCCTTATTTCAAGTTTTGCCAACCAATTTAACTGCACAACCCGGAAGAAACTGAGAGTTTTTGTCCTAAAAGTTGCTATCTCGGGCCCTCATCTAACCTTTTTATAAACGTAATGCAATAACTAGATCCGGATTTAACATAATATGTAACAGTACCAGCTAGGGGCCCCGAGCTCAAATGGTGAGACTTTTTTCGGTCTTCACCTATATTTGCAGAAAGATGTTGCGGAAATCTCCGAAGTGCCAAGCATCCCGCGCAATGTAAATCCGGCCCGGGAAATAACATGACTAGTAGGCGTAACCATCTATTGCACCATTTTTAAATAACAATCCAATTCCACCTCAGCGGTTTTTACGCGACAAAATAGTTCGAAAAAAAAAATTAGCTAGGGGAAACGCTCATTGAACAAATCATTGAATTTGATTTGAGGAAGCCTGGGCCCCCTGGTCGTACATGTAATCCTACAACTGGTTATTTTTATAACAAAAAAAAAGATCCAAGGAAAATTTTCGAGTGGATTCTTGTTCACTGTTAATATTTTGTTGAGTGTGTGGCGACTCTGGTGTGCTTTGTGTTTATTGTCACGTCACCAATTTTAGTCTCTCACGCTTTGGCTTCCGTCGTTGCTTATCTGATAGCGCATACTAATTTCGGCTCTGCTCAGAATGGCGTGTTTGCGGTCAGCCGAACCCGTGAGAAAATTCGTTTCGGCTGTGACGTCAACTGAAGCAGCAGCCGGTATATATACGCTAATCAGAAACTCAGTCCATATATATATATATAGATTGTTATACTGACCAGTGCAGAAGTCAGTGCGCTTGCTTTGCTTTTGCTTGCAGAGCCTGCTGGCCTTGCCAGCAGGATTCATGCAATAAAATAACGAAAAACATTGAGACTCATTTACGAACTCACTTCAAGTGGATTCTTGTTACTGTTAATATTGCACGAGGCAATATACTTGGCTTTCCCCTACTTGCGCCAAATCACTCATAAAATTTAACCCCCAAATGCAAGATTTTAAGTGTGTTTTGGACTTAAATTGTAAGTAAAATAGGATTGAACAATTTAATTTTTTCAATATGCTTTAAAATGTTAAAAATCTAGTTCTTTCAAGCGGCTCTACTAAGCACGTGCGAACTGTGATTCAATGGCATTAAAATAGCAAGTTTTTCCAAAAAATTACAAAAAATCGCCCAGCGGCTGGAGGCTTCGTCCCTAAACCCCTGTCCGTATTACGTTTGAGTTACACTAGTTTGCTCTGTATGTCACCCAATTTACACTTTATTGGGGGGGTTTAAATTATCCTCGGTTAAATAGCAAAATCCTGGTTAAGTACCAAACACAGGCCACGGCTTCTGATCTTCCTATCTACAATATCTTTGACCTATAAAATTACTCTTTTGAAAATTTATGATGATGTCATTGCAGGTGATTCATGGTTTTGCCCCCCCCAATCAAAAATCCTGGTTACGCCTATAAATGTTGGAGTAACCTTCTTTTGGTGGTGGTCGCATACAATGACATCAGTAATAAAATCAGCTTGCGTAAGGAAATTAGTTTAATGCATAATTAATACATTACAGCAAATAACTCATAATTAAAACATTAAAACTTAAAAATCTATGAAACCCAGCAGTCTGTTTCACCCGTAAATGGGGTCATCAGGGGTAAATCTTATTCAAACCATGCTATTCAAACAGAATTCACTTTTATTTGAATAAGATTTACTACTGATGTACTCCTGATGAGTCATTTACGGGTAAAACATACGGTTAGATTTTACGTTTTATTTTTGGTGTTTCAATATCGCAGTAATCTGGTCTGATATTTGCTCCAAGCCAGCGGTTCTCAATTCATTTTGAAGCTTGCTCTCCTTCGGGAAGGAAAAATCATTTTGGCACCCCTTGAACAGTTTTTGTAAAACAAAGAAAATAAACAAAGAATTCAATAAATGAAAATAAACAAAACGTATGTAAAAATTTAAGGATTTTGCACCCAAATTCGATAAAGACCAAAGAAAGGTTTTCACCGTAGCTTAGAAGGGGTTTAGTCCCCGGATTGGATTAAATACCAAAAAAAAGCTCTTCACCTTATGGTCTCCTTATAAAGTATCCCAAATACTCGATTGTAACCAACACAAAAACGAAGAATCATAATATAGGAAAACGCGCTCCACGTGACACAGACAGAAATTGAGTTTTTATCACGTGAGAAATTTTGTATCTTCTTTTACTTCACAGTCAATTGTTCATGAAGCATAAATGAAACAAATACTCCTTGATTGGTAACATCTGCATTATGGTCCGATGTAACATAAATTAAACTACAGTTTGGCAAAAAAGTTTGCACTCCCAGAAGTCCCTTTTTGCACTTCCAGGGGGTTTGGGCAACCTCAATTGAGAGCCGCTGCTCTAAACTATCGTAATCGTGCACTTCATGGAACCCTGACATCAACCAAAGATAGTACATTATTACGTACAAGCAACTTACTTGGCAAACAAGCAGCATTGAAATTTTCAAACGTATACCTAGTTGACGAGCAAACACTAACTGGATTTCCTGTCAACGTATAGTCATCAGGACAACTAAATGCCACTGATGCACCAGGTAAGTACATGTCCAGTTGCGGGGAAACTGTCAGCAAATCGTCGACATCAGGAAGACAACAACCTGTCAAGTGTTAATATTTCATCGTCAAAGCAAAAAAAAATAAAACTAAAAAAACGCTTTATCATACTCGTTGTGATACGCCGAAACGTGTAACGAGTCTTATGGAGCCCATCTCCGCGTCACCTCGTCTGTGGTAGCACGCTCCTTTCCCGAAATTGCCGCAGCGGTAGCAAACTGTTCCAGCACTGAGTACAGTTGAGCAGGCCCGAGGTTTGAACTTCAGACCTCTCATCCCCAGACAAACACGCTACTGCTTGACTAACCGTGATAGGTGCAAACTGCAATGACCTACGATAATTAGCTTTAAATTGAGCAACGTCAATTGGAAGAAATCGCCCCCTCACCATAAACTACTGATTAAGAAACCATGTCAAATAGTCCCCAACACTGTACTGCCTTATGTTTTGTTTAACGCCCATTTTCAGAAAAAAACATTGGTAAAACTTCTACACGTAAAAAAGAGTGAAGTCTATATTGCTTTTCGGCCTTTTTTTGGAAAATGTATACAAAAGCCACAGTTTTTCCGCAACAACTAGCATTTGTATATATTCTCTTATCAAGCTTGGTTCTTGCTTCTGGGTATATCTGCTTAAGACTGAGACATGCTAAAGACCGGGCTAAATCACAAAACAAACCAATAAAAAAGAAAAACAAAAAAAACGTGCCGATTAAAAAGTTTGTATCCTATTACATGCGAGCATTAAAATTGCTTTTCAAAGATTTCAGTTTTGATTGTCATTCAATAAATTGCTGTTCATTTTTAAAAGTACAGTATATCTTGTGATATATAATATCAAATGCTTTGGTGAGATCAAGAAACAGTCATGCAACAAAAGTGTCATTTTTAGCACTTTCTTCCATTTATATATCATTCGTAGAAGATAAGAGCAGAGGTGGAGTCAAGGAAGCAAGGCTTGAGGCCAAGGCCAAGGACACAAAAAAATCCGAGGCCAAGTCCAAGGAGAACCCTTCCGAGGACAGACTATCTCGAGGCCAAGGACAAGGACACAGGCGCCAGTGTTCTCCAATAAGAAAAAAGTTTTCAATTTTTTTTCAGGCATTCTTCAAGAAAAAAGGTCTTCATAAATTTTTTTAGGCTATCTCCAGTAGAGGAATACAAAAAAGGTGTTCGTAAATTTTCCGCAAGATTGTTGGCGTTTTCCAACAAAATTTTAAAGGTTCAAAAAATGAAGCACGTTTTGGCAAAAGTTGATAAGTCGCATTTTGCCGTTTTGAGAAAATCGCGTTTAAGCTGCATTTACACGGGCGACTTTTTGCGTGCGATTTTTTGATAAAAATGGATCTGGCAAAGTTGTATTTACTCAATGGCGGTTTTGATCGTGATAATTGGGATCTTACTGATGGAAATAATTGTCTTAAGTTGGTTTCATACCAAAATTGTTGTAATTGAAAACTTCAGAAGAGGATCGGTGCTGCGATAAAAAATCGCAGTGAGATCAGCTTCGATTTTGCTTTGAAAAGGTTTAGAATATCACTATCGGAATAGAAACAACTTGAGACAGTCATTTTCAGAAGTAAGGTAACTTTTATCACAATGAGAACCATTATTGAATATATGTAACTTTGCCACATCTATTTTTATCAAAAAATCGCACGCAAAAAAGTCGCCCGTGTAAATGCAGCTTTACAGTTTTAAACTTTAAATTTGGTCTGTTGTCAAGTGCAACGTAATAAGCTATATAGTACCGAAAAATAATCGAAAATAAACTTAAGCTTTTTCTCAGGTAAAACTTTTTTAGTAAATAACTTGAAAAATACGAAAAACTCATTTTTTGAAAAATGTCACTTATCAACTTTTGCAAAAACATGCTTCAAATAGTACTGTTCTCAAGCCAAGGACAGGAAAATTTTCGAGGACTTGAGGCTTCGAGGTCAAGGCCAAGGACTTGTCCTTCGAGGCCCAAGGTCAACGACTTCAAAATGTATCCTAGAGGCCAAGGGCGTCCTCGAGGACTCCATCTCTGTAGAGTAGCGCGGATAATACAGCATCAGTACCAAAAAATCGTGTTGTATTTACAGTATTTCAATAAAGTTAGTCTAGCAAAAATTTTATTATAAAGTGTTGTTGACCATCAAAAAATCTCTTAGAGTGTTTTCGCATCACTTAGGACACTTTGGTAGGAGAAGATTTAACAAACTGACAACTTTTGGTCTAAAAACACAACGAAGAGCTGAATTCTGACAGTAAAAACGAATCACCTCTAAAAAACTTAATTCGATAAAACCAGGCGATAACGGTATAACTTTAAAATAAATAAATTCTAAGTTTAAAAACCGTATCAAACGGCTTTGAAGTTTAAAAACCGGCATATTGCCAGGCTGAAACGGTTTTTAAACTTAGAAGAACTGAATGATCCAAAATTAAGGTTACCTTCCAAAGTTAATCCAGAAAGTTGATTTGCTAGCTGACTGGCAATTTCACTTAGATCTTGAAATTTTTCCACGAAGAAAACTCGTTCTCCTGAACTGCTGTTTCCAGTTGCAACCGTCTGAAAGGTAAGAAAGCATTAACATTTGTTAACAACTGAGTTTGCGCATTGGGTCTAAGTTGAGAAAACGAACTATACCAGCTGAGATAAAGTACTGTTTTTGCATAATATTCAATCGACCTTGAATTTAACGGACTAATGTGGAAATAGCTCTGTCCGTTGCAGAAAAACATAATGTAGAATAACAAAATTGCCTGAAAAAAACAGTGATATCTTCCCTTCTACTTTGTAGTGGACTATTGGAAATTTAAGACAAAATGCGTCGAAAGTACTTTGAAAAGCGTAACTTATTAAACTGCAAAAAAAATCATGATAAGTACAAATAATGAAAATTATGTCAACGACGTTAATGGATCCACCTTTACAAGTGGAACCCTGTCTGGCAAGGGAGCGCTTTGGGACTCTCAGGTCGTCACTCAACGAAATCACTATATGGCGTTCGAGTCTTCAGTAGAGAGGCTCGTTCGAAAAATAAGCGACAATCTCCACCTGCCAGCCCTAGTGGCAGCTCCACCAATCTGCCCGCCACACTTTTGGAGAAGCGAATGGAGGCAACACAGAGTACTCGTACTCGAGATAATGTGGCACACTCACGGGTCAACCATCACCAACTGCTGTTGGGCAATTGAAATATCTTCACCCTCGCAGGAAAAGAGTTAAAATTGGTTGAGGAAGCAAAGCGGTATTATCTCGATATTATCGGAGTTTCTTCAACCAAAAAACGTGGCTCTGGAACAGTGGATTTGGATGGCGGATGGAAACTCTTCTATTCTGGTAATGATCCTAGTATGTCTGCCCAGGCGGGTGTGGGATTCCCGCAAGACCCCAGTTGTTAGACAATGTGTCAGAATGGACTCCTTTGGGATCACGTGTCTGCGTGTTAAAGCTCAAGGTATTGGATCGGACCTTGTGCCTACGTATATGCCTAGGTATATTGTCACGGTATATTGCGCAGGTACCTAGGTATACTGTCGGCAGCGTGGCCCAAAGGGCAAAGGCGTCGTTTTTACGACAACCCTGGACGCATGATCTGGGTTCGACCCGCACCCTGGTCACGTTGTTGCGTCCTTGGATAAGACGCTTTACAATGATTACCTCTGATTGGTGGCTACGAACAACCAGCAAATTTAATGAACAACCATTCGAAGAAATCCACTAGAACATTGGATTACTGGAAACTCCTAAGTAGGTGCGGTTTCCTCCAAGCACAAAGTACAGCAGTCAATGCAATGAAAAGTGCGCGGATCGTCCAATATTTAGCGTCTGACACTGTCCGGTGACAGGAGGATAAAAATACGCTACAACAACAACAATATGCCTCCAAAGCTACGAATAAATACCAGGCTTTTGATGATGAAGTAAATTATGCTCTTCTCCGAGTATCGCCTACTGAATCTACCGTCCTTATGGATAATTTTAACGCACATATTGGAACAAATATAGATACGTAGAGGGTGTGATCGGAAAACATGGAATCACTGGACTGAATGAGAACGGGAGGTATTTATTGCAGCTCTGTTATGGCAATAGATTCTGCTTTAGGAATACCTTTTTCCAGCACAGAGAGGTCCACACGTATATATGGTATCGATCTAGTATGGATCAAAAAGCTTTGATAGATTTTTGCGTAGTTTTGTCAAATTTGTTTTCTGATGTGCTGAAAGTTGGAGTAAAGCGAGGTACTAAATTGTTAACTGATCACCATCTTGTAGTACGTTCCTTGCGACTTTCAAAATCTTGGCCAAATAGGAAATCCAACAGGTCGCCAGTGACTTACCGGATCAAATGGGAGGCTTTGGATGACAAAGAAGTAAGAAAACAGTTTGCATCTAGTATATCATCTAAACTTCAACAACTTCCTGGTGCATCAGAGCACATTGAGAAGGAATGGTTGCTGTTCAGATCAGCAATCATTTCATCAGCTGCTGAAAGTTGCAGGCTACAATGGCTTAGAGTGGCGAGCGATAGTAAGAAAAGAACTCCTTAGTTTAACCAAGAGGTTAAGAAGCTATTCGAGCGAAGAAAGAGCGCGCAAGGCCTTGCCACAGATCAGTCATCTGATTTGCAATCCCGGTACACAGAGGCGCGAAAAGCGGCAACTTCGGCAGTAAAGAAATCCAAGGAGAAGTCGTGGGAAGAGTTTGGTCGTCGCTTGGATTCCGACTATTTTTTGGCAAACAAAGTATTTTGGCAGTCCGTCCGCCGTTTACTTGGCAAAAGGTCGACCATCACGTACTCCATCGAGAATTCTGCAGTTAGCATTCAAACGGATGAGAACAAAATCCTCTTACGATGGAGAGAATACTTTGAAGATCTTTTGAATCCTGTGGAGGCATCAACTCGTGTCGCACAGGAAGCAATACATTTAGGGGAAGAGGAAGTTTTCACTGCAGCAGAAGTGGCAACGGCAACTAAAAGGATAAAATCTGGAAAAGCTGCTGATGAAGACAAAATCAGACCCAAGATGTTGAAAGCGTTGGCTGGAGAAGGAATTTTCTGGTTAACGCGAGTTTGCCAAGTTGCGTAGAAGTTTGGAAAAAGTCCCGGAGGTTGGAAAACAGGTGCGATTATTGTAATAATAAGTCAATTAAGATGTTTTTTGACGTTTGTAGGCCAGAGTTTTAATATTTTAATCGTTTTGCGTGCTTCTGGCCTAAAGGCTACCAGCTCGGAAGCATAGGGAAGAGCCACCAGAACGGCGACTACTTAAAACAAGCAATGCGAAAAATTGTCTTCCCACAGGAATCGAACCCGCAGCCTTTGGGTTACCGGTCCACTGCTCTACCACTTGAGCTAGAGAAGACGCCTTCTCGCATGCTTAATTTTGGCTATTTAAACCCAGCAACTTGCTTGTTGTATGATTGTAATAATAAGTCAATTAAGATGTTTTTTGACGTTTGCAGGCCAGAGTTTTAATATTTTAATCGTTTTGCGTGCTTCTGGCCTAAAGGCTACCAGCTCGGAAGCCTAATAGGTTTCCGAGCTGGTAGCCTTTAGGCCAGAAGCACGCAAAACGATTAAAATAAAGGTGCGATTATTTCGATATTCAAGAAGGAGATCACCGGCCAGTTAGTCGAGCGGTAACGAGTTCGTCTCTGGAGCAGGAGGTCTGAGGTTCAAATCTCGGACCGGTCAAATCGAACACAATGTTGCCAACTGCTCGCCACTGTTGCGACATTTCTTCGAAAGGAGCTGTGTTGCCCGGGCGCAATGACGCGCAGATGGGCCCGCTAACTCGTTACACGCTTCGGCGTATTACAGCGAGTATAATGAAAGATTTGATTTGATTTGAAGAAAGAAGATCGCAAGCAATGTACGAACTACAGACGGATATCGCTCCTTAGTTTGCCAGGAAAAGTTTATGCCAAACGCCTAGAAAGGAAATGCCGAAAAATAGTCAGATTAAAACTGGAGGATGGCCAGTGCGGTTATCATCCGGGTCGCAGCACTATGAACCAGATCTTCACTCTGAAGCAAGTCTTCGAGGAATCTTGGGAGTATGGCAAAGATCTCTGCATGCTTTGTCGATCTTGAAAAAACATTTATTTGCAGTAGTCTTGATTTTTTTATAAGCTATTGATATTTGCAGTAGTCTTGTAGTACAGTCTCAGTGCGGTGGTAGCTGGTAGGCTAGGGACTGCTTTAAGCGCCGTGGTGGCTTAGGCCTAGTGGTTAGAGCATTGGTCTCAAGTCGGTAGACCTGAATTTGATTCCTTTATCAAGCCATACCAAAACACTATAAAAAATGGTATTCACATCTTTCCTATTTGGCGCACAGCACTTGAAGGGATAGTGTGAAGCTTTACTGGTGTAGTAGACACGTGGCAACGACTCTAAGACCCTATGGTCATTTAGCTGTTTCCTGGCCGAGGCAACTCTGTGAATAAATATGCAAAAATTATAAGGCAATGGCATCTAGCAGCTTACAGCTAGGCCTGGAATGTCAAGCAGGAAAGCTATGAATACCATTTTTTAAAGTTTTTGCAAGACTCTCTACCAGGTAGTCAGGTAGCCTACTAAAGTAGTAGTAGTAGTGAACTCCGGACTGCAAGGCAGATGCTACAACCACTGCTTATCTCAACATCAACATGGTAGAGGTGGAACGCACATGTGTAGGCTATCCCAGTTGTACTCATTTGGCGGTGGCCTACTGGTGTTTTACAAGCCATTATCAAATGCTATTGTTTGCCGAGTAGCCTACCGGTACGCTTTACTTTCACGTTTTCTATAAATCTTCTGTGTTCTAATACAAAGTTTTGTAGCCTATACTCTAGGTAGTCAATTCGTTTATTAAAGCTTAGGCTATTAAATAACCTAGAGCCATTTTGGTACTGTAATAGCCTAGTAAATAAGAAATTTTTGAACCTATTTGTCTAGACAAGTGACAACTTATAATTATGGAAAGTAAAGCATGTGTTTCTTTACCAGTGGCAGTGACAATTAATAATTAATAGTTCTGGGGTAATTCTGATAACGAAACTACTGGCAGTGCTGGAACCAATACCAACAATGGTACCGGTTGCATTGAACTAAATATAAATGCATTGAAGTGCAATGTCACTTGCCTACAGATATTTACGTTTAGTCGTAATGTCAAAACATGTTGACACTATTTTTTGACTCTATAAAAAGGTATCGATTGCATTATCAATTATCGATTATTCTTTACTTTTTTTTTCATTATCGATATCGCCTAATCTTTACTATTTTTTGAAGTATCGAAAAACGATTATTCTTTACTTTTTTATTATCGATTTCCAACCCTGAACTTAACCCTCGTCTACACAATTTATACAACAAATTACTAGCTTAAAGGCGGTGAATCATCCAGCCAATTACGGTGGTTTATAATAGCTAAAACTGCACTATAATTTTTGATATTGTTTGTTTTAATTTTGAGGCTCTAATTGCAAAGATATTCAATGAACACAAAAAGATATCCCCCGACAAAAAGTTTTGGGAAACTTTGAGTTTTGTTTTTCCCGCCTAAACCACAGTTCTCTAAACTATTAGGCCTATTGTGGTTTAGGCGGGAAGAACAAAATTCAGAGTTTCCAAAAACTTTTTGTCGGGGGACATCTTTTTGCATTTGTTGAATATCTTCGCAACCGCAGCCTCAAAATTAAAACAAAAAATATCAAAAATTATTGTTCAATTTTAGCTATTGTAAACCACCATTTTTTGGCTGGATGATTCACCGCCTTTAATTGTAGTCTACGAATATCCGACTTCGACTTTAGCAATCCATAAACTCAGACTAAAGTTTTGTAATCATTTTAGTACGTAATCATCCTTTCATGAATGAAAAAAACTATAAACTTATGAGCAGTTTTGGCGACTAAGAATTTACAATCAATATGTCGACATAAAAATGAATTTGTGTTGCTTAATCTTTTTTCCATACGACTTTGGGATGAACAAATTTAGTCAAGCCTTAATCTGGGTTTGGCAATGATACAATATTTTTTTCGCATGTAGTTGTAAAATCGAAGACACCCAGGGGCTTATAATGGGAGAGGTAAGGTCGGTAAAAACTTTGAACGTGCTGTCAGCACCTTTGCTGCTTTGGTAAGTTTCCTTTGCTTGAGGAGTGAGGCATATACTGTATATTATTCCCTAATTAGATTTGTCACACCATAAATTGCAAAAAGAATTATATGAACAATGACCACACAAACGTTAATCTGCGAGTCCGTTAAATCAGGTTTGATTGAATACAGTGTTTTAGAAATACGCATATTTTTGCTAAAAAATAAATAAACTACCTCATGAGTTTCTCCAACTGTCTACACACAACATTTATTTAGCTGCTATATTTTGTAGGAAGGCTACCTTGTGGAGTTACTCATGGGGTGGTTCATTTATTTTTTAGTTTTCAAAAAATTTATCAAAAGGTCGAGTTGGGGCCTGTCGATCTTGAGAAAATTTATTTCTGCATTTAGACTTATTGTTTGAAAATAATTAATAATCTCAAAAGGTAGGCGGCTGGGCGTTTTATGTTGAAGACGTATTTCAGTCCTTCGTTTTTCTTTTGAGATAACCGTGCTTATGACATATGACGCTGTGAAATGATTTTGATAAAAGCGATACAGTACTTAATGTGAAAATACTACCAAATTAATATACTTGCTATTGTTTTTACTAATCATATCTGTTTATAAGAGGTTTCGTGAGTCACGTGATTTAATATTAATCACGTGCCATAGATTAGAAATTCTATAACTTGCTTATTATAACGTCATTTAGAAAATTGCTGATAGTTAAACTTCTGAAACAATGCTCGATGATACACAAAGTAAAATCAGCTACAAGGAATTATTACAAACTAAAACGTCAAAATTCTTCAATTAGAGAATTTTGACGTTTAGTTTATAATAATTCTTTTACAGATTACAATAGCACCTGATGAGTCTTTAGAACGAAGAGACTGTTGTGCTTTTAACCTTTTACTGTGATTTTTATACAGTGGTTGTTAATGCAGTTTACTCAAACCAAATTGAAACCGGAAACCATTGTTACTTTCTGCGTTTATAATCACCACGAAAGATGTATAGAAAACATAAAAGTAAGGTATTATTTTTAACAAAATTGTAACTGCAAAAAAGGAGTTGTTCACTCTATTGCAATATACACTTATGCTATCTGTACAGTACACACTGGAGAGTCATAAAAAATTCTATTGTATTTGCGCCTTACGCCGAAACGTGTAGCGAGTAAGAGGGTCTCGTCGTCACCATAATAGAATGTTTGGGCTGCGCATATTAACGTCAAAATGTATAGCGAGTTAACGCGACGCATTTACACGACGATTAATGCTTAAGCTGCATAAACTGTACTTTATTATAATGTTCGTCAGTCTACGTTGATCATACAAAAAAATAATGCCGATCACATTTAGCCACGCAGTATGGTCCATTTGATGGTCGATTTGAACGGCCCAGAAATGAACCTGTGCTTTCTGTTTTAAAGGTGGTAGCCATTCATTCAACCAGTTTGCAACAGAACTACTCACCCTCAGTTCAGGAACAAAAGCTCCCTGCACACCGACAGCAAATGTCGTAATCCCAAGCTCGCGAACACGTCGGGCATCTCGATCCAAAACTTCGCGATCGGAAGAGCTACAAAAATATATGAAATTGTAATTGCAGTATGGTTAATTGATCCCTGAATGCGATGTCCTCGGAGTTTTATCTTTTGCCTATTGTTGGTGATTTTCAATCATAAAATAGCCTCAAACAATAATTCGCATGTTTGTTTGTTTTTTTTTCTCAACCTGGAGTTTTTTTTCTGCATTGATTTTTGCGATTTTCGATTTAAGGTGCCATCGTGTTTGTTATTCAAGTTGGATCCTTAGTACGGTCCAAACGTCAAGCAGGCAAGCTGTGAATACGTATGTTTAAGATAGGTTTGAATGATGCCAAACCAACTTAAGAACTTGGCGTCCTTTCAAGATTCCCTCTTTAAATTCTTTTTTTGGCTATTTAATTTCTTTGCCACACCACCCCTCTGAAAAGTATTACGGCGAAACAGCCTGTTTGGGCCATTATTTTATAGGTGTTTTACTAATTTTGACTCTTTAACTTAATCTGACCTAGCTTCATCGAGCTCTTTGTCTGATTCGCGGCAAACCACATGTTAGGACTGAGGAGTGATTTAAAGTAGGTCACAGTTGATTTTTTGTAAGCACCGTATCTAACTGGAAAAGCTGAAGAGATCTTTAACTTACTTCCCATCTGTGAGTAAAATTAAGACTTTACTAACACGTGGGTCATCGAAACGAGAAGAGCCTTGAAAATCTGTTATAGTTTTCCTCAGAGCCGCTGCGGTGAATGTTGTGCTGTTTTGATATTCGATATTTTGTACAGCTCTCTAAAAATTGGCGTGTAAAGATACAGTATATTTGTGATGTTGGTATTGCTAAAATAGCGAAAGAATTTAGCTTGTGTGTTTAAAATTATATTAGATATAGAAAGCAGTTTTTGGCGTTGTCAAATTTAATTAAAGACTATTATTTTCACGTCTTTTCTGAGGCTATCTTTGGAGGAGTGGTCCTCATTGCAATATTCTAGGAAATAAGTGTCGAAAAAAAAAAAAACAATTAAGTCATGGATGTAAGAAATCTGATCAGTCTATATTAATCTAAGCTCAAACCGGCCTAAATTTACTTTTAATTTTAACTCTAGCTCTGCACATAACTTGTTAAGGTCCTAACTTACAGTTTCTAACAATCCCGTGTCTAAAAGAATTTCTTCGGATGAAAAAAAAGAGGTTTTGATTTTCAATAATATCATAAACTTTAAAATGGTATTGGCATCTGCAGATTTTACGTGGCTTTCATCATATTAAGAGCTGCGAAAAGGATGAAACAAGCAAGAATACTCCTCCTCAGCAGTACAAATCTCATCAGCAGTAAAATACTCATCAGTAGTAGAATACACATCGTCCGTCACTTAGAGTAAGACCCGGGTTTTACGTTAGGATTTTTTACGTTGGAACGCTACAGAAATCTTTATCACTCTAGCTACATGTTAAGCTATTTACACTTAGAAAAAAGATTATAACTCCAAAACTGCTGTAAAATCATAGTTATTCTCTAATTTGGGACTAAGAATCCTGACTTACAAACCTAGAACCGTTAGTTTGACAGCAAAATAAAACACAATACTTAATTTCACAAACTGTTAAAAACAGCAAAACCAATATTCCATCTTATATTTTTTTAAAAATTTACTGGCACTACATTTTCAAATTATTCTTGATACTTACATGAAATAAAGTTTGATTGTTAAATTGGCCAAGTCCTATTTCTGTCCGAATGAATGGTTGATTTGTTATTGGTCTGCAAAAGAAAATTGAAATTACAAAGTGCGTGATACTGCTGATGACATAAATGAACTTAGTATAAATTTTTTTCGAGTTTGGCAGGTCCTTAAACTCTGCTGTTTGAAGGGAAAATTTCTTGAAAAGAAGCGAAAAAATGAATCTTCGTATGTTGTTGATTTTGATTGAATTGCACACTTCAAAATAGAGCTTTATACTCTTCAGATCGAAAAGAAAACACTATCTGCTCTACTAACTACTAAAATATAGTTTTCCTCGAACTGGTTTATACCACTGAAGTTTAAGATAAGTAATAAGCTAGGAATATAGGTTTCAGTCACAAGATATTGAAAAATCATGTAGAATTTGTTTTGTGAGAGCAACTTCTAATTATACAGTACAGTAAGCTAGTTTACTCGAAGGTGTGCGTTTGTGATCATGCAAAAAAATCTATTAACTCCATTCCGACATAAACAAAACCAGCATGATTGCTATGAAAACCTTTAAGCTATAATCTTTGTGAAACAATATTTGTGACGCAATAGCGAAGCCTGTGACAAAAATTCGTTAGACTTTTTAACAATACTAGCAAAACCTCTTATTAACTACACCGTTTTCAGTTTTAGTTCTCGGTTTCTTTTTTTTTTTGGTTTCCTTTTTATCTAAAAACAAACTATCAAAGTGCTTGAAAAGTAGGCTCCATGCAAAAAGAATTAAGTATTTAGTATAAATAAATGAATATTCAAGCATTTATTTTCAATGATGATAAAACTAAGAACCTGCAGGATTTCTTACGGGTGTATACAAAGCGTAAAACAAAAAAAAATCACAAACGTGATTGAATGCTAAAAAAGTTCTTACAGAGATGGGAAATAATGAGAATATTGAACCACTCCAATTTGATTTGTCCCATCGTTAATATTGAAGTTCGATGCGAGCTCAATCACCCATTCTTTGACTTGTTGGAAGTTGTCCAAGCCCACTGAACCGGAACCATCAATGACGAAGATTATGTCACGACCATAAACAGGGCACACTATAAAAAGTTAAATTAAGTCTCCAGCTCTTTCACGCAAGATAGCAGAAAGTGAACAGTGTTTTACTGAAAAAAGTACTGACTTTTCTTTTTCAAAGTTTATGTTAAAAAGATTCTTTTGATTAAGAAAACTGTAAAAACCGTGGTTTCTTTTTACTATGTCATACAATAGGCATTTTTCCACCCTTTTTTGAATATGCAGAATTTGCTCCTAGAGACGAATTTTTTGTTACAAGTTGGTTTTTCCAAACCAGTTTTTCTGGTTAAAACTGCCGATTGTGAAGTGGTCTTGCATTTCGTTAAATTTGCTAGATAAGATATTGTCGATTAAGGAATGTTTAAATCAGTAATTTCTTGGCACAATACATTGTAGCACTGTATCAGCCTCCAATTCCATTTAGAATGAAAGTGTTGAGCTGTTTTAAAACTACTTAATATATACTCTCAAACATGATAAACCGTTGCATCATGCTATAATTGTAACTACATGTACATCATATTGACCATGTTACCTAATTTGGCCTGGAGACAACCTGCAGTCTTTGAGTCAAGCGGGCACATGTGCACCACACACTGTGAAAGTTTTATAGTGTTCGTTTCTTTGTTTAACATTAAACAGGAGGCTCTCATTCTATTTGAATAAGGTGTTAAGTAATAGTGTAATTGTCGCAAATAATAATTTTGAATCCTTAAGATTTTAGAATATTCGAGATATTCTAGATAATTCCTTTTTAGTACATTCTGCTGTTTTCTGCAGTTATCGATGTTTGGGTTGTTTACTACTCTTAATTGCTACAGTAGTGTGCGAATTAATTGGGCAAAGTCTAAAAAAGCACAAATTGACAAAATACGTTTAGTAGCATAAAAAAATTGAAATTAGACAACCAAGCACTTTCAATACTTAATATGTCCTCCCTTGGCTTTAATCAGCTTTGAAATTCTTGTTGGCATGGAATCAACGAGGCTTGAGCAGATGTTTTGGAGCTCTTCATCATGGTGCCAAATTTGTATAATTGCTTGTATTAGTTTGATTTTGGTTGAGCAGTCACACTTTTGAAGTCGTTTCTTTACGATTGCCCACAAGTTTTCAATAGGATTTAAGTCAGAGGAATTGGCAGGCCAATCTAGAAGAGTTAATTTGGTGTTTTTGAAGAATAATTGCATAACCTTTGAAGTGTGACAGGGTGCAAGATCTTGCTGAAAAATTCCACTACCATCAGGGAATAACGCTTTCATTGTTGGAAGCAAGTGTTTTGTCAGCATTTCCTAGTATTTAGCTGAATTCATCATTACCTCAACTAGAAATAATCTTCCAGTGCTGTTAAAGGTGAAACAACCCCAAAACATCTTCTTTTGGGGTGTTTAGGGGCTTGTTGAACATGTTTGCTGGTCAGGGTTTCAGCAGTACTTTTTCGAACATACAAGAATTTTGGTCCGTGCCCCTCAAAATGACTCTCATCTGAAAATACGATCTTCCTCCAATCTTCTTTTCTCCAATTCTTGTACTTTTCAGCCCACTTCAACCTTTTCGTTTTCATAGCAGCAGTTAAAAGTTGCTTTTTGGGGGGTCGTCCAGCTTTTCTTCCTGCTTCCAGGAGCCTTTTCCGAAAGATTGATGAATCAACGTTGACTCCTGCACTTGCTAAATCTCTTTGTAGGTCTCTACTATTTTTGGTTGGGTCTTTGATACTATTTCTTATTATCATTTTGTCATCGCGGGGGTCGTTTTTCGTTTTCTCCCACATTTGCTTTTTCTTTTGGGGGTAGTGACGTCACAGTCAGTTTGTGCCAACTGTAAAATTTTGCCAACTGTCGATTTTGAAACTTTTCATTCTTCTCCAATACTTTGATCGTCATATTAGTGAGTTGTCATAGAGAAACAATTTGGGCTTGCTTTCTTGGTGAAATATCCATAATTTCTGCATCAAGAAAAATGGAAAAAAGCAAATACTTCTGATAAACTTCAGGCTAAAATCAAGTTACTCGACTAATAAAGTAAAAATCTTATCCAAACCTAAAAATGTTAACGTTAAAAGCACTAAATGACAGTGCGAATGCATCACTGATTGCAATAATTGATTAAGAATACTTCCATAACAAACAAAATATTACAGAGTAAAAAGTATGCACGAAAATTGCTTTGTTCCAATTAATTCGCACACTACTGTATATTTAGACTTGAAGTTTGTGACGTCATAATTATGTCAAAATTTGTTTATTGTAAGCTCATGTATTTTTTTCTATGGTGACATATCAAGGATTTTTCTGAGACATTCGATAGCTTTTGTCGTAGTATAAATAGGCGGGTCGTTTTCATTCATTACTCTAATATTTTAAAAGTGGGTTATTTTAGGTATTAGTTTCGTAGTTAGTTAAGCCGAGTTTGTGTATCTGGGGTTGGCTCGTATAGGCGTTTAGTAAGAGGTGTGAGTGGAGCGATTTTGTTCAGTGAGTTGGTTTGTGTTTCAATCTTAAATAGAAGTTTTAGTTTAAGATTGGTGTGCTGCTTTCTGAGATTCAAAAAGCTAAAGGAACTATCACCTGCCATTTTCGATTCGTCAATTAACATCTCAGTCGTTCTCTAGTTTCAGCCGACATGGGCATTCTAGAGATTAAAGGTTGTACTCTAGCCAAGTATCAACGATCGCGACAGTAATATACAGAGGTGGAGTCGAGGACACAAGGCTCGGCGCCAAGGCCAAGGACACAAAAAAAATCCGAGGCCAGGGCCGAGGCCAAGTACAGCCCTTCCGAGGATAGACACTCTCGGGTCCAAGGACAGGAATGCTCAAGGCCAAGGCCAAGGATCAACGACACAAAGATAAGTGTTCTTTAAAAAAAACGTCTTCAAAGAATTTTTCAGCCGATCTACAAAATTTTAACCATTCAAAAAGTAGTGCTGTCCTCGAGCCGAGGACAGGGCAATTTTCGAGGACTTGAAGTTTCGAAGCCAAGGCCAAGGACTTGACCTTCGAGGCCAAGGACTTCAAAACGTGTCCTTGAGAACATCCTCGAGGCCAAGGACGTCCTCGAGGACTCCACCTCTGCTTAGAAGAACGTGAATTTATTTTTAATTTTTTTTTTCTACTTAAATCAACCAAAATGTCGAAGTGAGTTTGATGTTCAGCTATGCAGAAGGTTAACATTTTACGTAGTTCCATAAAAATATGGGCTGGTAGTGATGATGGTAGCACATGTTAGGTTATAGAGGTGGTATAAATTTCATTATTTCTTATTTCGCTTGAGCAATTTATCAAACTTGAAACTTTAAGAAGATCAGTGGAGGGGAGGATAAATGTAAACCAAAAATAAAATGGTAGCTATGATGTATGTTTTGATTATTTGACCATTTGCCGTTTGATCTCGAATCATAAAATACTGCAGTTAATTTTTTCTTCGTTATTTTGAAATGCAAATACAGTTATTTCAAAACTGTCGCTATTAACTGTTTAACGACTTTCCTAACTGAAGTTCTTGACCAATCGTAGACCTAAAGCAAAAACACAAGAAAAAGGCGAAACGGCAGCGTAAAATGCAAAAATGTTTTGCTTTTTGCTTTACGAACGTTCAGGTTATTACATTTCGAGCCTTATTGAATGTATTAATAGATTCATATCTTTATTTTTCACCCACGAAGAAGCGACGATGGCGCTTATATTTTGGACGAATCGTCCTCACCCGCTAGGAAATTGTCTATACTCCAAGCTTCCTGTAGGCATTTGACTTCTTGCCACGTAAATTGGTCGCTTTTTCGAAGCCACCACGCAGAGATAATCATCGTACAGTGCTTTATCCAAATACGCAATAACGTGACAACTGACCACAGTGCGGATTGAACCTTGATCGTTCAATCAGGATTGTCGCAAAAACGACACCTTTGCCCTTTCATCCACGCTGCTGCTAAACCGATCGGTAGAACCAGTTTATAAAGCAAATACGTAGTAATCTTGTATCGTTCAACTTCAACTTCTAGCTCAAATACATTAAATACGCTTTCTCAAATTCATGCTCCGAAACTCTTCATAAGGTTGAAACTCACAAAGATGGGCACGTATCGCGGTACCGGTACTTGCTTGAAAAAAGTACTATTTTAAAAAAGTACCGCGATACCGGTACTTTTTGATGATTTAACTTAAGGTGCGTTTAGACTGGACGCGAAGCAACGTGAAGCGAAGGTTGGCGACCTTCGCGAGTGGTCGATTACGTCACTCGCGAAGGTTGGCAACCTTCGCGAGTCTTCGCGAGTGGTTGCTAATCTTCGCGACTGGTCGCTTCATAGGCTAATTTTAACAACTTACTTTTAAAATGTATTCAATGAGCAAAAAGCTTTGTGTAGTTTATTATTGAAGCGCTATTATAGTAATCACAGGTTCTGTTTCGTCATAGCGCGCTGGAATTACCGGTAAAACGAAGATTGAGTTTATATTATGTTATCATGCAATAACCGTGAAGAAGAGTCTAGAGTAATAGCTCAGATAACAAAACAATCTTGAGAAAAAAATTTGTAAAGTTTAAGTGAAAAACGAAGTACAGTAGATCGAATTTGGAAATGAAAAGACAAGTCATTTCTTCAAAAACGTAGTAGTACTTGGCCTAGTTACTAGCTATCAATGATTTGTTTAGATCCTTCCACTGAAAACTTGCCCTAATCTGTTTTGACGATGACAGTTCTGGGTTTTAATGCAGAAACGCAAAAAGCTGAAAGCAGATGTCAAAAGTTCTCTTTAGGTGTTTATTCAGTTAACAAATCCTTAAACGCTTTCACCATCCATGTCTCATTATGGTAGTGGTAGATCTACCGGTATCTTGTAGAGTGTAAACCAATAGGCTAGTCTACAGGTTCATTTAAATCATTAACTATGTTGTTTTTTGGATGTGATTTTTCTTTTTCAGGCAAGCATGTTATGATACCTGTAGTAAGCTTAAACAGTTGTTTGTATGTGTTATTTAGTGCTGTTTATGAAGACTCCCAATGTTAACTCTATGAGTGAAACTGAAAGCTGGATTTGTCATCAGTTATGTAGTGGATTTTTTGCTTATTGTGCAATGGATTGCTGTGTTGATTTGCTGGAGAAAGCAAAAAAACATAGCAGTTTTTGCATGATTTGACACTATCATCGAAGGACAAGAATTTAGCACAGTGATACCTGATACCAGCAGTTGCTTTGAGGAAAAGTCAGCCTCTAAAACTAAGTTTGGTGTTTTATTTGCTAGCGGAGCGCTTATTGATGTTTAGTGCGAAGTTAAATGCTATCGAGAGCATTTTATTAGTTTGCATTTTCTTGCGGTACCAGTAGGCTACATTGCGACGGTTGCGTTTACCTCAAAGAGCTTCGCTTTAAACCACCGTTTGTAAGATACAGACAAATTTATAGCAGTAAGGTCAAGCCCCCTCTAAGCATGTTTTTGGTTATGCCCCTGATAAAAAAAACATTTAGATTTTTTCATTTGAAAATTGTTACTCAAGCATCTGAATAAAAGTGTTGATTGGTGGTACAGAATTTAACTATAGCTTTAAATAAAACCGGATTCATCTTTTATTGATTGGGTAGCCTTGAAAAAGGCTGTTTTAAGGTTGAAACGCTTTCGTCTAGCTCTCTTCAGAAACCATCGCTAGAAAAAGATTGAATGAAAAAAACAATGCGGATTGATTTATAAAAGCAGAGAAAATCGCTGATTGGTCAAATAATCATCGCTGATTGGTTGATTTGTGTCGTTTCGTTTGCGTACAGAAGTGGCGCTTGTGTGTCGAGAAGAAAAACAAACTTTCATCAAGAAAGATGCTGATTGGATCAAATCGTTGTGTTTCGTTTGCGTAAGAAAAATAGATGACCTGAGATGAATCTAAAATAAAACCTAAAACAGATTTTGATTTGTTAAATTGTTAAGTTTCGTATGCGTTCGAATTATCAATGAATTAATTGAAGGGAATAAACAAATTCCTTTTGCCTGCACAATTCTGGTTTTAGAATCCGAATGAATGTTGCTTCCAGTGTAGATAGGTGAAATTGCGTTCTTGCTTTAGTCAGAATTGAAAACTGGTTGGTGTTGAAGTTGTTGGCACAGGTTTTGTTTTGATTTGTATTGAGTCATGGATTGGAATTTTGTCTACCTCCAACTAATATCAGACGTGAAGAAGTATTCGCTGAGTTTGAAGTTTTATTCGGACAACTCCTTCACCATACGCCCAAATCCAAAGATAATTTAAATGCTCTAAAAGCCAAGCTCAGCGATCTTGCCCATTCTTTTTGTGGAACACCAATTGACTTCGGTCCATCTAGTTCTAGGTCGTCCGACTGGTCTTCTCCCATTTGCTTTGGCATGTAAAGCTTGTTTGGGGAGTCTTTCCTGAGGCATTCTGCTTACATGGCCAAACCATCTAAGCTGAGATCTTTCAATTCGGAGAAGTAACGGCTCGACGTTAAGAGATTTTCGAATTTCAGAGCTACGCACCTTGTTAAACAGTGTAACTCCTTCGATTCTTCGTAAAAACCTCATTTCGGACGCTTGCACTTGTGATCGCATTCTTTCGGTCATTACCCAAGATTCATGACCATAAGTGAGAATGGGGACAAAAAACTGCTTTGCAAATTGAGAGTTTTGCCTTTTTCGACAATTCTCGTTTCATGACAACCGAGTAGTGCAAAGCTCGCATTACTGCACTAGCCTTGCCTATTCGGGTATCTAGTTCTTCGTCTTGCCTTCCGTCACTCGTAAATGCAACCCCAAGATACTTGAACTTGAGGATCTTGGATGGAATCGCTTGGGACTTCGCCCAAGCGAAATGATGGAGGTGATGGAAGACCGTGAGGTGTGGCGGCTCAATCTTGAGCTACTGCCCCCGCAACCCTCACGGAAAAGCGGGCAATGAAGAAAGAAGAAGAAGAAGAAGACCAATTGACTTAAGTGATTTTTCTATGCATCGTGAATGCTTTCAAGCAATCAAATCTCTCCGTACCAATAGTGACATCATAATTACCAAACCCGACAAAGGAAGTGGCGTGGTTATTTTGGACAAATCAGATTACGTTTTGAAAATGGGCAAAATTCTCGATGATAACAAGAAGTTTCAACGTATTGGTCCCTGTAACGCAAACGACAACACAGCAAAAATTGAAAGCAAACTCCAAAGACGATTACTACAACTATACAACAACGATGAATTACCGGAATCCGTCTACAAGGCTATTCGTCCCACTGGCGCGCAAAGACCGAGGCTCTATGGACTACCAAAAACTCACAAACCGAACTTTCCTCTTCGACCTATTTTATCCATGATTAACTCTGCTCAACACGAACTGGCTAAATTTCTTGCTGCATTACTCCAACCGGTTCTTAACTTTTATTCTAATTACTGTATTTTAGATTCTTTTACTTTTGCTGAAGAAATTCAAAAACTTCCCATTTCAACTGAAAATTCTTATTTATGTTCTTTTGATATTTCAAGTCTCTTCACTAATGTTCCTTTGACCGAAACTATTCAAATTTGTGCCAATAAATTACATGAAAATGAGCAAAATTCTCCCCCCTTTTCTAAAGATATTTTTATTAAATTAATGAACATGGCTACCAGCTCAGTGGAATTTAGCTTAAATAACATTATGTACAAACAGATAGATGGAATTTCTATGAGAAGCCCTCTGGGACCTGCACTTGCCAATATCTTTGTTAGATTTTATGAACAGCAGCTCTTCCAAACCACAAACAAGCCTACGGTTTATTACCGATATGTCGATGATACTTTTGCCCTTTTCAAATTGGAATCAGACTGCGATAAATTTCTCTCCAGTTTAAACTCTTTACATCCAGCATTACACTTCACTTTTGAAAAAGAAGCGAATCAATCTTTGCCATTTCTAGATGTTTTTATTGAAAAGAGTGGTAACAATTTTTTAACTTTTATTTACAGGAAACCAACTTTCACCGGACAATATTTACGCTGGGATTCTTTTGGACCGACGAAACGGAAAACTAACTTAATTGGCACTCTCGTACATCGAGCTTTAAAAATCTGTTCTAAATCAAAACTTCAACAAGAGCTTGATCAAATTCGTGCTATTCTGCTCAATAATGGTTATCCTGAATACATAATCAACACCAGCATTTCAAAGAAAATCTCTAAATTTAATTCAGCAAAGAAAGAAGGACCTCAAAAATGCCCCGTCTACCTTCGGCTCCCATGGATTGGCAAAGTGTCTCAAAAATTTGAAAAGCTTTCCAAATCAGCAGTTAATCAATGTTATGGAGCAGTAGATCCACGCGTCATTTTTTCTACCAAGAAGATTCTTCCTGCTGTCCATAAGGATGTCCTGCCCACCACACAACAAAGTATGATCGTGTATCAATACGTGTGCCACTGCGATTGTCGGTACGTGGGCCGTGCAACCCAAAGACTGCATGATAGAATCAATCAACATATCCCTAAAAGTATTAGAACCGGACACCAACAACAGAAATTCCAACCACAACGAAATTGCAAAAAGACTTCAACAGAAATTAACTGTGATTCGGCCATTGGACAACATCTTCTGCAAAACAAAACCTGTGCCAACAACTTCAACACCAACCAGTTTTCAATTCCGACTAAAGCAAGAACGCAATTTCACCTATCTACACTGGAAGCAACATTCATTCGGATTCTAAAACCAGAATTGTGCAGGCAAAAGGAATTTGTTTATTCCCTTCAATTAATTCATTGATAATTCGAACGCATACGAAACTTAACAATTTAACAAATCAAAATCTGTTTTAGGTTTTATTTTAGATTCATCTCAGGTCATCTATTTTTCTTACGCAAACGAAACACAACGATTTGATCCAATCAGCATCTTTCTTGATGAAAGTTTGTTTTTCTTCTCGACACACAAGCGCCACTTCTGTACGCAAACGAAACGACACAAATCAACCAATCAGCGATGATTATTTGACCAATCAGCGATTTTCTCTGCTTTTATAAATCAATCCGCATTGTTTTTTTCATTCAATCTTTTTCTAGCGATGGTTTCTGAAGAGAGCTAGACGAAAGCGTTTCAACCTTAAAACAGCCTTTTTCAAGGCTACCCAATCAATAAAAGATGAATCCGGTTTTATTTAAAGCTATAATAAAAGTGTTGTTAGTTCTCTCATTTTTATGTAACTGACGCTTCCTTCCCCAGTCCAATTATTTTTATTATAAATGCTGTATCAAGTTTTTTGTTTAGTTGAGAGAATGGAACAATAGTAATGAACTTGCTTGGCGGGTACTTCTCTACCAATAATAGTAACCTCAGCAAAAAAACAGAACTCACTTTCTACTGGTTATATATATATTGGCTTTCTAGTTCATCTAAATACACTGACTGCAATTGCAATGATTGAACTTCAGACTTAAAATTGTTTACTTTGTCACTTTATTCACCTTGTAAAGCAGTAAAAGTTTTAAGAGACAGTAAAAATGTTTTGAAATTCACAAACAACTAAATTCAGATATTACACAAAGACACAGTAAATGAATATTTAACACACTTGACATTTCTATTTTCATCAATTAGGACTGGAGTGAAAAATCACTACCAGACTACAATATTCATAATTATAAAACTTGGGGTAGTCCAAAACCATTGCTTCCGGTTCAACTTGATCACGGTCACAAACCTTCAGAAACAATAAGACTTTTAAGAGGACAATCAGAAGAAAAAATTCCATGTTTGTAGCTATTCAAAGAAGTGACTACTAATTCGGCCAATCCAAAAGTTCATAGGAATTTTTCGATTTTTTGTATCTATCTAGCTCTTGCATGTAGCAGTGTAGCTTGAAACCAATTCTAAATACAGTTCTTTTCACCAAGTTGGCTTGGTCAAAAAGGCAGTGAAAAAACTTTTGCGAGTTTTCCAGTATTCAAGGAATTGTTCAATTGTGGTTACTTTTAAAACAACAAGCTAACAAACAATGGGTAAAAACACTATCAACACACTCAAAACTAGCCTGTTGGTGGGTTATTTTATATTCTGAAAAAAAACATCATGTTAGTTTAAGTTTACTTTAAAACAAAAAAGCAAAAGCTGCTCAGCCAAAAGAACTACTGGACTGGTCTTCTGCTATGCTGCACAGAATAAAAAGTTTTGGTTTAAAAGCTAGATGTCGTGGGGCTAGGCCTACTGCTTTGCTGCATTCATTGTAATGAAGCTTTGAGATCCAGCATAGCTATGAAAAATCACTCTAGGATTTACAGCCTTAGCTGTCTAGATCCAAATTAACTTGGCTAGCCTAGGGCTATCGCGAATCTAACTTTGCCAACAACCTAGGCCTACTCTTTGGACTGATAAATAGGCGCTAAACCATACTAATGAACCATTTATATTATTTTCTAGCAAACTGCGATCGTAAAAATCAAATCAGTGAATTAGTTGGTTATCTTACTACAGCCTGCAAGCAAGCGCTGTTGCGCAACTGCTCGTGAAGGTTGCGAGCGGTCGCAACCTTTCGCGAGCTGTCGATGACGTCAAATTTTGGTTGCTTTGCGTCGCTTCGCGTTGCTTCGCGTCCAGTCTAAACGCACCCTTAGTTGCCAAAGATTCGTTAAAGAGCGTTGTTTTCAAAAAATTGTAATTCTTAGTAAAAACAAAGCACGGTAAACAAAGATTTCGAGCGACCGGTTACTCTAAGAAAAATCAGCATCTCAAAATGATCGTCACAGCTCTTTTGGGTTTTAATTTGTCTTTCGCTTCAAAGAACTCTCGTTCGACTGCTGCACCTGCAGGCAGTGCAGTGTTATATCGATAAAGATATTTTTCAGCGCGTCATTTACAAAACTTGGCTAATTAACTTGCTGTTGAAGATTTTGATTGCCGGAACTTCCAAAGATCTTAGTAGCACTATGCCTCGGCAAATTTTCTGCATCGCAGTATAGATTTTGTACAGATTTTTCTACGGTAACTGCTTTGCACGAGTTTGCGCGTCGTATAGAGCATTGTCTTCTTAAGAAAAAAGCCGGCTTTGGGTATTTCTCTGGATATTGTCGGTGCCTTTGACAACATCATCTTTCGTGGCATTGGTGCGGCTCTGCAAAGGCTGGGTATGTCTGAGATCCTCATCTCATGAATAGAGAACTTCTTAGCATCACACGGATCAAGTAAAATTGTATGGTGATAAAGTTAAAAGTGAAGTGGTAAAGGGAAATCCATAAGGTGGTATCCTGTCCCTTTTTCTATGGAACTGTGTCTTTAACAGCCAGTTGCTAGAGCTACGTAGCAGAGGTTTTTATGTTCAAGCCTATACGCCGATGATCGTGCAATGGTTCAAAACTTCAAGTTTCCCAGGAAGCAAGGCTGTTAGGTGCTACTCTTGGCAGCGAGCTAATTTGAAAACCATATATTACCCCAATTACTCACAAAGCAACTACAGCATTAATGCAATGTTGACAAATTGTGGGTAAAACGTGGAGAATAAAGCCATCTATGATGAAATGGATATACACAGCTTTGGTTCGTTCAATCATGTCGTATGCACGTGTGCCCTGAGCTGGTGGTCTGAGAAAAAAGTATCTAACGAGGAAACTCAGAAAGGTGCAGAGACTTGCTCGCCAAATGATTTCATCAGCTTTTCCTCGTACTCCAACTGCTGCTCTAAAAATATTGCTTAACATAACTCATATCGAGGAGCTCTTGTTAGCTGAAGCAGTGCGAGGGTGATACAGAATCACTGCTAGTGGACTCTGGCATGCCAAACTCGTTGGTTCGCTTGGGAAAACGAAAAATCATGTTGATCTTTGCAATGAGGCTAGAAGATTCTTACCTTTGCTCCAAATGACAGTTGACTGAATACAGAAAACAAAGATATTTGAGAGAAATTTCGAATGTCAAATTATGGATAAAAAAAATGCTATCAGTTCTGAAAGGATTCTAAATCAGAACACTATCAGAGTTTACACAGATGGCTCGAAACTAGATGGTAGAGCGGGTGCAGGTTTTTATGCAGAATACCCAAACTACTCCCCAAAATAAGCATTTTTCCACTTTGGAACACACAGCACAGTGTTCCAAACAAAAGTCCTAGCTATTTTAGAAGTGGCAAAGAACCTGCTTTTGGAAAAAATGCGCAATCAACGTATTGTTGTGCTGGTTAATAGTCAAGCAGCTATCAAAGCACTCATAAAGTGCACTGTAACATCAATTACAGTGCTCAATTGCATTGGAACCTTAAATCAGTTAGGTAAGCAAAACCACGTCAGGATTGCCTGGATTTTTGAACATGCATAGTCATATGGTAACTACGTGGCAGACTGTGTAGCCAAATTAGGATTTAAATCAAAAATGCATAGTCCTGAACCTTTTATTACAGTTCCGTATGCCAGTTGTGTTAGCACGGTTTAGAACTAGTTAACAAATAGATGGAGATCTATGTGGAATAAACGGAAAGACAGCTTGAGGATAAAGAGTCTGCAAGTTGGACGTCATCACGACAACAATACGTCTTCTTGAACGTAAGAGACCTCAATCAAATAGTGGAGAGCTAGTTTTAACTGGGCACTGCAATCTACAGAGACACAAGAAAACTACAGGTCGTGCTGAGCTTTCTCTGTGTCCAAAGTGCAGCCTAGAAAACGTAACACTAAGTCAGCATATAGGCAATTGCAAGCTTTACCAAGACATTCGTGTTAAATGTTTTGGAATCGCCAAGACCACTGTTCACAATATGGTAACGAAATGCAACATTGACAAACCGGCCACGTACTTAAAAGAAGCTGGAAGGCTTTCTGAGTTTGAACAGCAACCAAACGAAGCCACAGTAACATAGCAGCGACCGTCGCAATGAGCCGAAATGACGACTACGCAATGTGTCACTGAGCTTTACCTAACGGTAGCAGATTCGGTAGCAGCTTTACCTAACGGTAGCAATTTTTACGTGGAATGTTCAAAGATGTTCAACATGAGCACCATTGGTCACACGACACACATCAAGCCGATAGTCAAGTTCTTGCCAAACGCGTCCCAGAACTGCATTGCCAATAGTTGCAACAGCTTCTGTTATTCGTGATTTCCAGTCATCCACGTCTCTAGGAATAGAGGGCTTGTTTTTGGCGATGAGGCGATATTCCACGTAAGTGGCAAAGTTAACAAGCATAGCACTCGCATGTGGGGTACTGAGAACCCATATGAACTTCTTATGCATCAGCAAGATTCCCCAAAGATGACCGTGTATTGTGCTATGTCGAAGAAAGCAGTCTACGGACCACTCTTCTTTGAAAGAGCAACAGTCAATGGAGAGACGTATCTCGACATGCTGGAAAACTGGTTAATGGATAACTTGAGTGGGAATAAGTCTGGTGACTTCATTTTCCAACAAGATGGGGCGCCACCACACGGGAACCTCAGGGTTAGCCAATTTTTGAGACAAATGGATTGGACGGTCTGGGCAGAATGATTAGATTTACCAAAAGTTTTTAACAGAGAAAGAAATCTAGTACTCTAGGATCACAAGCTGTGCCAGAGTCAGATAAAAGAAATAATAACAAGCCTGAAGCATAGGTGTAGCCAGAGGAGGGGCCCAGGGGGCCCGGCCCCCCCTCCCAATTGAAATGCTACCAATGATAAAAATGTCACAAAAAAGACTACTGTTTCTTCAATTTCAGTTTTTTTTTTAGCATCTTCGCGTACAATAGTACACGCGTACAACCGTAATTAACGATAATATTGATCCAGGAGGCTCGGGCCCCTCAATTTAATTTTTGCCAACCAATTCAAATGGGCCCCCTACAATAATATTTAAGTGGTATTCAATTGAAATGGGCCCCCAACAATGATATTGATCCAGGAGGTCCGGGCCCCTTCAATTTAATTTTTGCTAACCAATTCAAATGGGCCACCAACAATAATATTTAAATGGGCCCCCTACAGTAATACTGATTCAGGGGGTCCGGGCCCCTTCAATTTAATTTTTGCCAACCAATTCAAATGGACCACCAACAATAATGTTTAAATGGCACTCAATTTAAATGGGCCCCCTACAACAATATTGATTCAGCGAGCCCGAGCCCCTTCAATTTGATTTTTGCCAACCAATTCAAATGGGCCGCATACAATAACATTTAAGTGGCACTCAATTGAAATGGGCCCCCAACAATGATATTGATCCAGGGGGTCCGGGCCCCTTCAATTTAATTTTTGCTAAGCAATTCAAATGGGCCACCAACATTAATATTTAAATGGGCCCCCTATAATAATAATGATTAAGGGGGCTCGGGCCATTTCAATTTAATTTTTGCCAACCAATTCAAACTGGGCACCAACAATAATGTTTAAATGGCACTCAATCTAAATAGGCCCCCTACAACAATATTGATTCAGGAAGCCCGGCCCCCTTCAATTTAATTTTTGCCAACCAATTCAAATGTGCCACCAACAATAATGTTTAAATGGCACTCAATTTAAATGGGCTCCCTACAACAATATTTCACCAGCGGCCCCGGGCCCCTTCAATTTGATTTTTGCCAACCAATTTAAATGGGCCGCCTACAACAATATTTAAGTGGCACTCAATTGAAATGGGCCCCCAACATTAATATTGATCCAGGGGGCCCGGGCCCCTTCAATTTAATTTTTTCCAACGAATTTAAATGGGCCCCTACAATAATGTTTAAATGGCCCCCAATATAAATGGGCCCCCAGCAACAATATTGATCGAGGGGCCGCGGGCCCCTTCAATATAGTTTTTGCCAACCAATTTAAATGGGCCCCCAACAAAATTTAAATGGTCCCCAATTGAAATGTCCCCATAACAATAATATTGATCCAGGGGGCCCGGGACCCCTCAATTTAATGTTGGCCAACCAATTTAAACGTTTAACCGAGTGAAATTAAAAGTTTTTATCCTAAAAGTTGCTAACTGAGGCCCTCATCTAACCTTTTTATGAACGTAATGCAATAACCAGGGACGAATTTAACATATGGCAGAGTTCCAGGGGCTCCGCGCTCACATAAGACTTTTTTTGGTCTTCACCTGTATTTGGCAGGAAAATATTGCAAAAATCCCAAAGTGCCAGGGGCCCAACACAATGTAAATCCGGCCCTGGCAATAACATGGTTAATAGGTGTAACCATCTATTATACGTTTTTCAGTAACAATTCACCTCCACCTGGCCAGTTTTTATGCAACAAAATACTTTTGAAAAAAATTAGAAATAGTAAGGGAATGCACATTGAACAAACTTTTGAATTGAGAGGGCCTGAGCCCCATGGCCGTATTTATGTACTCCTATAACTGGTTGTTTTCATGACAAAACAAAAATATCTATGGAAAATCTTCGAGTGGATTGTTATTTACTGCTGAACTATTGCAGGAGGCAATGTACTTTACTTCCCCCTACTTGGGCCAAATCACTTACAAAATTAAGCCCAAAAATGCAAAATTTTAAACGTTTTTTGGACTTAAATTGCATGCATAACAAGAACTGAACAAATCAATTTTTTCAATATTGGCTTCAAATGTTAAAAAACTAGAACTTTCAAATGGCTTTGAATACATGCAAAATGTGATCCAATGGTGTTAAAACAGCCTTTTTTTCAAAAAATTACGAAAAATTGCCAAGCGGCTGGGGGCTTCGCCCCCAGACCCCCTTAATGATATGTTTGAATTGCAATACACTTCTTTACTAAACACGTCTCCCAATTTAGACATTCCCACAGTTTAACTATTGGTTTAAGCCTTCCCTTTGAACGAGCTCCTAGTTACATGCCAACACTAGGCCACGGCTTTTGATCTTCCATTCTACGATATCTTTGCCCCCACAAAAAATTCTTTTCCGAGGTTTCTGATGACGTCATTGCATGTGATTTGTGGTTTGCCCCCCCCCCCAATCAAAAATCCTGGCTACGCCTATGGTTGTGTCTGAGTGTTCATTGTTTGCTTAGAGTTTGCTACGCCTATACACTTCTTTACTGAACACGTCTCCCAATTTAGACATTCCCACAGTTTAACTATTGGTTTAAGCCTTCCCCTTTGAACGAGTTCCTAGTTACATGCCAGCACTAGGCCACGGCTTCTGATCTTCCATTCTACGATATCTTTGCCCCCACAAAAAAATCTTTTTCGAGGTTTCTGATGACGTCATTGCATGTGATTTGTGGTTTGGCCCCCCCAATCAAAAATCCAGGCTACGCCTATGGCCTGAAGCGTGTAACGAGTTTGCAGGTGCTATCTCTGCGCTTTTGCGCCCACGCAACACAACTCCTTTTGAAAAAGTGTTTCAGCAATGGCGATCCGTTGGCAACATTGTGTGGGATTTGATCGGCCTGAGATTTGAACCTCAGATCTCCCGCTCCAGAACCAAACAAGTTACCGATCGACCAACTGGCCAGTTTGATTAAATTGACCGGTAAATTGTCCCCACATATTTACAAAAACTGTTCAAGGCGTGCTCCACCCAAGCTCAATATGTAAACTATAACTACCTTCTGCTGTTTTGCCGTTTTAAGAATTTCACCCCCTGGTGGCAGAAAAACTGTTAAAAAGCTATTTCAGGTTGTTTCAAACCTCCCTTGTAGTTGCTTTTTTTAGACGATTTTAAACAGAATTAGTTTATGTTGTATTGTCTATTTTTGCATACTTTGGATGCATTCAGCGCTAGGACCATCCCACTTTCCTGTGTCCAAACAAGTAGCAATTAATGATCCATTAACAAGTGAATAACCGGGAAGACATTCGTAGGTTGTAATAGAACCAGGAGAAATAGGACTTCCAAACGGAACACTCATTGCAAACAAATTCACTCCACTTCTAGGTTGATGACGTGGGAAAGGACAATCTGAAAATAAAACAATTTTAATCTTTTTTAATTTGAAAAGTTGTTGTTCGACAATTTCAAATTCCTGGGTAACTTTAGCATAGGCGTAGACAGGCGAAGAGCCCAGAAGCCTCGCCCCCCCACACTCCCCCAATTGAAATGACACCAATGACAAAAATGTGACAAAAAAGCCTATCGTTCCTTCAGTTTCAGTTTCCTGCAGCATTTTTTGCTTACAACAGTAATTGACAACATTATTGACGACCAGGAGCCGGCCCTAGGCCCTCCTTATTTCAAGTTTTGCCAACCAATTTAACTGCACAACCCGGAAGAAACTGAGAGTTTTTGTCCTAAAAGTTGCTATCTCGGGCCCTCATCTAACCTTTTTATAAACGTAATGCAATAACTAGATCCGGATTTAACATAATATGTAACAGTACCAGCTAGGGGCCCCGAGCTCAAATGGTGAGACTTTTTTCGGTCTTCACCTATATTTGCAGAAAGATGTTGCGGAAATCTCCGAAGTGCCAAGCATCCCGCGCAATGTAAATCCGGCCCGGGAAATAACATGACTAGTAGGCGTAACCATTTATTGCACCATTTTTAAATAACAATCCAATTCCACCTCAGCGGTTTTTACGCGACAAAATAGTTTGAAAAAAAAATTAGCTAGGGGAAACGCTCATTGAACAAATCATTGAATTTGATTTGAGAGGGCCTGGGCCCCCTGGTCGTATATGCAGTAGCGTAGCCAGGGGGGGGCTGGAGCCCCCCCATTGGCTTGTGAAGTATGCAAAATCGCATGTTTTATGTGCTTTTGAGGCCGATTTGTTGTGAAAAACTGAAAATAGCCCCCCCATAGGAAAACAGCCCCCCCTCAAACGTCTGAATTTGCGAAATTGGACGAAAAATCAGTCTCAATTTCGGTGAAGACCTTTTTTTTTTTTTTTTGGAGAGCACCTAATTTTGGGCGGAAAAAACCTTAGAATCTCGGATTGCGGCCGAAAACACAGTCTCAATGTCGGTGAAGACCTTTTTTTTTTTTTTTTTTTTTGGAGAGCACCTAATTTTGGGCGGAAAAAACCTTGGAAGTTCCGAGCTTTTTGAGAAATTTCGTCTCAATTTTCGGACAAACCGTCTGAAACTGATTCAAGATCAATGCAAATTCGAGTCAAGGTCGTTTGCACACTTCTCACTCTTTCAAAATAACCCCCCCTTTTCCAAATCCTGGATACGCGCCTGCGTACATGTACTCCTACAACTGGTTATTTTTATAACAAAAAAAAAGATCCAAGGAAAATTTTCGAGTGGATTCTTGTTCACTGTAAATATTTTTGTTGAGTGGATTCTTGTTACTGTTAATATTGCACGAGGCAATATACTTGGCTTTCCCCTACTTGCGCCAAATCACTCATAAAATTTAACCCCCAAATGCAAGATTTTAAGTGTGTTTTGGACTTAAATTGTAAGTAAAATAGGATTGAACAATTTAATTTTTTCTTTAAATGTTAAAAATCTAGTTCTTTCAAGCGGCTTTAAAATGTTAAAAATCTAGTTCTTTCAAGCGGCTCTACTAAGCACGTGCGAATTGTGATTCAATGGCATTAAAATAGCAAGTTTTTCCAAAAAATTACAAAAAATCGCCCAGCGGCTGGAGGCTTCGTCCCTAAACCCCTGTCTGTAGTACGTTTGAGTTACACTAGTTTGCTCAGTACGTCACCCAATTTACACTTTATTGGGGGGTTTAAATTATCCTCGGTTAAATAGCAAAATCCTGGTTAAGTACCAAACACAGGCCACGGCTTCTGATCTTCCTATCTACAATATCTTTGACCTATAAAATTACTCTTTTGAAAATTTATGATGATGTCATTGCAGGTGATTCATGGTTTTGCCCCCCCCAATCAAAAATCCTGGTTACGCCTATAAATGTTAGAGTAACCTTCTTTTGGTGGTGGTCTCATACAATGACATCAGTAATAAAATAAGCTTGCGTAAGAAAATTAGTTTAATGCATAATTAATACATTACAGCAAATAACTCATAATTAAAACATTAAAACTTAAAAATCTATGAAACCCAGCAGTCTGTTTCACCCGTAAATGGGGTCATCAGGGGTAAATCTTATTCAAACCATGCTATTCAAACAGAATTCACTTTCATTTGAATAAGATTTACTACTGATGTACTCCTGATGAGTCATTTACGGGTAAAACATACGGTTAGATTTTACGTTTTATTTTTGGTGTTTCAATATCGCAGTAATCTGGTCTGATATTTGCTCCAAGCCAGCGGTTCTCAATTCATTTTGAAGCTTGCTCCCCTTCGGGAAGGAAAAATCATTTTGGCACCCCTTGAACAGTTTTTGTAAAACAAAGAAAATAAACAAAGAATTCAATAAATGAAAATAAACAAAACGTATGTAAAAATTTAAGGATTTTGCACCCAAATTCGATAAAGACCAAAGAAAGGTTTTCACCGTAGCTTAGAAGGGGTTTAGTCCCCGGATTGGATTAAATACCAAAAAAAAGCTCTTCACCTTATGGTCTCCTTATAAAGTATCCCAAATACTCGATTGTAACCAACACAAAAACGAAGAATCATAATATAGGAAAACGCGCTCCACGTGGTACATACAGAAATTGAGTTTTTATCACGTGAGAAATTTTGTATCTTCTTTTACTTCACAGTCAATTGTTCATGAAGCATAAATGAAACAAATACTCCTTGATTGGTAACATCTGCATTATGGTCCGATGTAACATAAATTAAACTACAGTTTGGCAAAAAAGTTTGCACTCCCAGAAGTCCCTTTTTGCACTTCCAGGGGGTTTGGGCAACCTCAATTGAGAGCCGCTGCTCTAAACTATCGTAATCGTGCACTTCATGGAACCCTGATATCAACCAAAGATAGTACATTATTACGTACAAGCAACTTACTTGGCAAACAAGCAGCATTGAAATTTTCAAACGTATAACTAGTTGACGAGCAAACACTAACTGGATTTCCTGTCAACGTATAATCATCAGGACAACTAAATGCCACTGATGCACCCGGTAAGTACATGTCCAGTTGCGGGGAAACTGTCAGCAAATCGTCGACATCAGGAAGACAACAACCTGTCAAGTGTTAATATTTCATCGTCAAAGCAAAAAAAAATAAAACTAAAAAAACGCTTTATCATACTCGTTGTGATACGCCGAAACGTGTAACGAGTCTTATGAAGCCCATCTCCGCGTCACCACGCCTGTGGTAGCACGCTCCTTTCCCGAAATTGCCGCAGCGGTAGCAAACTGTTCCAGCACTGAGTACAGTTGAGCAGGCCCGAGGTTTGAACTTCAGACCTCTCATCCCACAGACAAACACGCTACTGCTTGACTAACCGTGATAGGTGCAAACTGCTATGACCTACGATAATTAGCTTTAAATTGAGCAACGTCAATTGGAAGAAATCGCCCCCTCACCATAAACTACTGATTAAGAAACCATGTCAAATAGTCCCCAACACTGTACTGCCTTATGTTTTGTTTAACGCCCATTTTCAGAAAAAAACATTGGTAAAACTTCTACACGTAAAAAAGAGTGAAGTCTATTTTGCTTTTCGGCCTTTTTTTGGAAAATGTATACAAAAGCCACAGTTTTTCCGCAACAACTAGCATTTGTATATATTCTCTTATCAAGCTTGGTTCTTGCTTCGGGGTATATCTGCTTAAGGCTGAGACATGCTAAAGACCGGGCTAAATCACAAAACAAACCAATAAACAACAAAAACAAAAAAAACGAGACGATTAAAAAGTTTGTATCCTATTACATGCGAGCATTAAAATTGCTTTCAAAGATTTCAGTTTTGATTGTCATTCAATAAATTGCTGTTCATTTTTAAAAGTACAGTATATCCTGTGATATATAATATCAAATGCTTTGGTGAGATCAAGAAACAGTCATGCAACAAAAGTGTCATTTTTAGCACTTTCTTCCATTTATATATCATTCGTAGAAGATAAGAGCAGAGGTGGAGTCAAGGAAGCAAGGCTCGAGGCCAAGGACACAAAAAAATCCGAGGCCAAGTCCAAGAGAACCCTTCCGAGGACAGACTATCTCGAGGCCAAGGACAAGGACACAGGCGCCAGTGTTCTCCAATAAGAAAAAAGTTTTCAATTTTTTTTCAGGCATTCTTCAAGAAAAAAGGTCTTCATAAATTTTTTTAGGCTATCTCCAGTAGAGGAATACAAAAAAGGTGTTCGTAAATTTTCCGCGAGATTGTTGGCGTTTTCCAACAAAATTTTAAAGGTTCAAAAAATAAAGCACGTTTTGGCAAAAGTTGATAAGTCGCATTTTGCCGTTTTGAGAAAATCGCGTTTACAGTTTTAAACTTTAATTTTGGTCTGTTGTCAAGTGCAACGTAATAAGCTATATAGTACCGAAAAATAATCGAAAATAAACTTAAGCTTTTTCTCAGGTAAAACTTTTTTAGTAAATAACTTGAAAAATACGAAAAACTCATTTTTTGAAAAATGTCACTTATCAACTTTTGCAAAAACATGCTTCAAATAGTACTGTTCTCAAGCCAAGGACAGGAAAATTTTCGAGGACTTGAGGCTTCGAGGTCAAGGCCAAGGACTTGTCCTTCGAGGCCCAAGGCCAACGACTTCAAAATGTATCCTAGAGGCCAAGGGCGTCCTCGAGGACTCCATCTCTGTAGAGTAGCGCGGATAATACAGTATCAGTACCAAAAAATCGTGTTGTATTTACAGTATTTCAATAAAGTTAGTCTAGCAAAAATTTTATTATAAAGTGTTGTTAACCATCAAAAAATCTCTTAGAGTGTTTTCGCATCACTTAGGACACTTTGGTACGAGAAGATTTAACAAACTGACAACTTTTGGTCTAAAAACACAACGAAGAGCTGAATTCTGACAGTAAAAACGAATCACCTCTAAAAAACTTAATTCGATAAAACCAGGCGATAACGGTATAACTTTAAAATAAATAAATTCTAAGTTTAAAAACCGTATCAAACGGCTTTGAAGTTTAAAAACCGGCATATTGCCAGGCTGAAACGGTTTTTAAACTTAGAAGAACTGAATTATCCAAAATTAAGGTTACCTTCCAAAGTTAATCCAGAAAGTTGATTTGCTAGCTGACTGGCAATTTCACTTAGATCTTGAAATTTTTCCACGAAGAAAACTCGTTCTCCTGAACTGCTGTTTCCAGTTGCAACCGTCTGAAAGGTAAGAAAACATTAACATTTGTTAACAACTGATTTTGCGCATTGGGTCTAAGTTGAGAAAACGAACTATACCAGCTGAGATAAAGTACTGTTTTTGCATAATATTCAATCGACCTTGAATTTAACGGACTAATGTGGAAATAGCTCTGTCCGTTGCAGAAAAACATAATGTAGAATAACAAAATTGCCTGAAAAAAACAGTGATATCTTCCCTTCTACTTTGTAGTGGACTAGTGGTAAGGTTAAGACAAAATGCGTTGAAAGTACTTTGAAAAGCGTAACTTATTAAACTGCAAAAAAAATCATGATAAGTACAAATAATGAAAATTATGTCAACGACGTTAATGGGTCCACCTTTACAAGTGGAACCCTGTCTGGCAAGGGAGCGCTTTGGGACTCTCAGGTCGTCACTCAACGAAATCACTATATGGCGTTCGAGTCTTCAGTAGAGAGGCTCGTTCGAAAAATAAGCGACAATCTCCACCTGCCAGCCCTAGTGGCAGCTCCACCAATCTGCCCGCCACACTTTTGGAGAAGCGAATGGAGGCAACACAGAGTACTCGTACTCGAGATAATGTGGCACACTCACGGGTCAACCATCACCAACTGCTGTTGGGCAATTGAAATATCTTCACCCTCGCAGGAAAAGAGTTAAAATTGGTTGAGGAAGCAAAGCGGTATTATCTCGATATTATCGGAGTTTCTTCAACCAAAAAACGTGGCTCTGGAACAGTGGATTTGGATGGCGGATGGAAACTCTTCTATTCTGGTAATGATCCTAGTATGTCTGCCCAGGCGGGTGTGGGATTCTTGCAAGACCCCAGTTGTTAGACAATGTGTCAGAATGGACTCCTTTGGGATCACGTGTCTGCGTGTTAAAGCTCAAGGTATTGGATCGGACATTGTGCCTACGTATATGCCTAGGTATATTGTCCCGGTATATTGCGCAGATACCTAGGTATATTGTCGGCAGCGTGGCCCAGAGGGCAAAGGCGTCGTTTTTACAACCCTGATCGCATGATCTGGGTTCGACCCGCACCCTGGTCACGTTGTTGCGTCCTTGGATAAGACGCTTTACAATGATTACCTCTGATTGGTGGCTACGAACAACCAGCAAATTTAATGAACAACCATTCGAAGAAATCCACTAGAACATTGGATCACTGGAAAGTGGAAACTCCTAAGTAGGTGCGGTTTCCTCCAAGCACATAGTACAGCAGTCAATGCAATGAAAAGTGCGCGGATCGTCCAATATTTAGCGTCTGACACTGTCCGGTGACAGGAGGATAAAAATACGCTACAACAACAACAACAATATGCCTCCAAAGCTACGAATAAATACCAGGCTTTTGATGATGAAGTAAATTATGCTCTTCTCCGAGTATCACCTACTGAATCTACCGTCCTTATGGATAATTTTAACGCACATATTGGAACAAATATAGATACGTAGAGGGTGTGATCGGAAAACATGGAATCACTGGACTGAATGAGAACGGGAGGTATTTATTGCAGCTCTGTTATGGCAATAGATTCTGCTTTAGGAATACCTTTTTCCAGCACAGAGAGGTCCACACGTATATATGGTATCGATCTAGTATGGATCAAAAAGCTTTGATAGATTTTTGCGTAGTTTTGTCAAATTTGTTTTCTGATGTGCTGAAAGTTGGAGTAAAGCGAGGTACTAAATTGTTAACTGATCACCATCTTGTTGTACGTTCCTTGCGACTTTCAAAATCTTGGCCAAATAGGAAATCCAACAGGTCGCCAGTGACTTACCGGATCAAATGGGAGGCTTTGGATGACAAAGAAGTAAGAAAACAGTTTGCATCTAGTATATCATCTAAACTTCAACAACTTCCTGATGCATCCGAGGACATCGAGAAGGAATGGTTGCTGTTCAGATCAACGATCGTTTCATCAGCTGCTGAAAGTTGCGGGCTGCAATGGCTTAGAGTGGCGAGCGATAGTAAGAAAAGAACTCCTAAGTTTAACCAAGAGGTTAAAAAGCTATTCGAGCGAAGAAGGAGCGCGCAAGGCCTTGCCACAGATCAGTCATCTGATTTGCAATCCCGGTACACAGAGGCGCGAAAAGCGGCAACTTCGGCAGTAAAGAAATCAAAGGAGAAGTCGTGGGAAGAATTTGGTCGTCGCTTGGATTCCGACTATTTTTCGGCAAACAAAGTATTTTGGCAGTCCGTCCGCCGTTTACTTGGCAAAAGATCGACCATCACGTACTCCATCGAGAATTCTGCAGGTAGCATTCAAACGGATGAGAACAAAATCCTCTTACGATCGAGAGAATACTTTGAAGATCTTTTGAATCCTGTGGAGGCATCAACTCGTGCCGCACAGGAAGCAATACATTTAGGGGAAGAGGAAGTTTTCACTGCAGCAGAAGTGGCAACGGCAACTAAAGGGATAAAATCTGGAAAAGCTGCTGATGAAGACGAAATCAGACCCAAGATGTTGAAAGCGCTGGCTGGAGAAGGAATTTTCTGGTTAACGCGAGTTTGCCAAGTTGCGTAGAAGTTTGAAAAAACTCCCGGAGGTTGGAAAACAGGTGCGATTATTTCGATATTCAAGAAGGAGATCACCGGCCAGTTAGTCGAGCGGTAACGAGTTCGTCTCTGGAGCAGGAGGTCTGAGGTTCAAATCTCGGACCGGTCAAATCGAACACAATGTTGCCAACTGCTCGCCACCGTTGCGACATTTCTTCGAAAGGAGCTGTGTTGCCCGGACGCAATGACGCGCAGATGGGCCCGCTACTTCGTTACACGCTTCGGCGTATTACAGCGAGTATAATGAAAGATTTGATTTGATTTGAAGAAAGAAGATCGCAAGCAATGTACGAACTACAGACGGATATCGCTCCTTAGTTTGCCAGGAAAAGTTTATGCCAAACGCCTAGAAAGAAAATGCCGAAAAATAGTCAGATTAAAACTGGAGGATGGCCAGAGCGGTTATCATCCGGGTCGCAGCACTATGAACCAGATCTTCACTCTGAAGCAAATCTTTGAGGAATCTTGGGAGTATGGCAAAGATCTCTGCATGCTTTGTCGATCTTGAAAAAACATATGACCGAGCTCCTCGGGATAAACTTTGGAAGGTGTTTCGGAAGTATGGCGTTGATGGTCAGTTGTTATGCGCAATTAAGTCATTCTACTGCCGACCGGAGGTTTGTGTTCGGGTAAATAGCAAGTAATCGAAGCCGTTCCATGTGGGCGTTGGACTCTGGCAAGGGTGCGTTTTTCACCTCTCTTTTTCATTGTGTACATGAGTTGGATCGACAAACGCAGCCAAGCTGATGAGTGTGCCACGATTGGAAATTGCAAAATCAGTCGTCTGCTATTCGCTGATGATTTGGTTCAGCTTTCTTCCACAGAATTTGGCGTCCAGCACGCGTTAAATAGCTTTGTAAATGCATGTGACACCGCCGGAATGAAAATAAACACTGTCAAAACAGAGGTAATTTTTCATGAAACCCTGATCAGTGCGTGTTGCAAGTGAATGGAGCGACACTGAAGCAGGTAAAGAAGTTCAAGTATCTTGGGGTTGCATTCACGAGTGACGGAAGGCAAGACAAAGAACTGGATACCCGAATAGGCAAGGCGAGTGCAGTAATGTGAGCTTTGCACAATTCGGTTGTCATGAAACGAGAATTGTCAAAAAAGGCAAAGCTCTTGATTTTCAAAACAGTTTTTGTCCCCTTTCTAACCTACGGTCCTGAATCTTGGGTAATGACCGAAAGAATACGATCACAAGTGCAAGCGTCCGAAATGAGGTTTTCACAAAGAATCGAAGAAGTTACACTGTTTAACAAGGTGCGTAGTTTTGAAATTTGAAAATCTTTTAACATCGAGCCGTTACGTCTCCGAATCGAAAGATCCCAGCTTAGATGGTTTAGCAATGTAGGAAAGAGTCGAAAGACTACCCAGACAAGCTTTATTTGCCAAAGCAAATGGGAGACGACCAGTAGGACAACCTAGAACTAGATAGAGCAATTACATTGAGGATCTTGGATGTGATCACTTGGGACTCTCAAGCAAAATGATTGATGTAATGGAAGACCGTGAGGTGTTGCGGCTTAATCTCAAGCTGCTGCCCCGGTAACTCTTACGGAAAAGCGGGCAATGAAGAAAGAAGAAGAACTTTTACTGACCTGCTATGAACAAGACTTTCAGTTTAAGTTCACTGATTGCTACAGCTAATAGTTTCGTAGAATATACTGTATATTAGTCACATGTTGTATCTGTCTGGTCAATGTAATTTCGGTCAAACTTAACCAGGGTTGGAAATATCGACTTGAAATCGAAAATCGATATCGTTATTCGTTGCTTTTTGGTTATCGAATGCAAAAATTCTTTACTTTTTAGTTTCATTTTTGAATGTGCCTTTTCCCTACTTTTTTGCCTTGTTTATCGATAACAATTAATCGATATTTTTTTTCAAGTCAAGCAAAATTTTTTTGGAAACACGTTAATCATGTTTTCGTGTACTGCGATTGCAGAAGTAATTAGAGATGGTAGCAGCGCAGCGTACGCGACCGCGTACGCGCTTCGACCAACAGCGCTGCGCAACGTGAAAAATTCCAGTAGTTTTGCAGTGCAGAGCAGCAGCAGCGTGGAGGATGAGACCACTTCTTAGAATTAGGTTAGGAATCAACCACTCTACCTCAGTTGTTAAATTCAGTTTCAATGTAGCCAGCCTAGGTCTGTTAGTGTTAGGTACCATGGTTTACCGGTAGCCTAAGTTTATCTTTCAAATCATAGGCCTACCGAGCATGTTTAATCGTAATCGTAATGCAGCCTGTACCGGTAAGCTGGGCTAGATGGGTACTGGTACAGTAGTGGTTAACCCTAGGCCATTGCATACCGGTACTGCATAACACCAGACACGAACAGATAAGGTGGTATTATTAATAGTCAAACTGTAAGCAGGTATCGGCACTTACTACTTGTAAGTTGAGTTAAGCTAAATACTGTAGCCTGATACTGGTATCATACCTAGTATGTGATACTGGTAGGCCTCATGAAATACCGGCTGACTAAGGAACTAGTAGTCTGGTTCGGTAGGCATACCTACTTTAGCTTTTTGACATATAGTAAAGTCGAGGCTTTTGTTGAGCAGTGAGTTTGTTGCATGTATATTGCAGATCCAAGGCTAGTGGTTACTTCTAAAAACTGAAGGATCCATTGCAGTAAACATTGAAGTTTATCTTTGAAGCACTACAGTACTGGTACCGGTACTGAGAGCATGATAAAATTTATTGACTGCTTGATTCTACAGTACCTGAGTATTGTTGTCTGAGCAGTGAGTTAGGAATTTCAGATTCATAGTTTGAAAATTTGGTCTTTGTGATTGTAGTTAGTATCACTATCAGTCACCCTACCCCACACGACAACCGATTCCTGTAGCTTACTGTGCAGTATAAAGTAGCTTCAGAGTTCTATTTCTACTGTTTTAAGAGGAGCCTTATTTAGATGTCAGTGCAGAATGTATCTTTTTCTCTCCATTCCAAATCAACAATAGATATAGATACCATAGTTGGTAATAATTGCTTGTAATATTGGTTCAAATTCAACATGTCAATGCTCATTGACTGATCGTGTAGAAGCACAAAGTGCTTAACCTTAAACCACCTTTTTCGTTTGTAATTATTAGTATTCTATTATCATATGTGATACCAGTTACAAAAAATAAAATGTAATGGTTAAAACTGCTTTTGCTTTATAATTCTTCACCTCAGGCTTAAGAAACTTTGAGCTAAAGTTTAAATTACAATTAAATTTAAAGGACAGATTTATATACATACACTGTAACTTATCAAGCATGACCATGATTTACTCTGGTAAGCCTAGTGATGAAGTCAGATGTGACCGTGCTTTTAATGCTACTGTTTGCATGAATTCAGCAATCAAACTTTGGCAGTTGGAACTCCTAAAGTGGAAGTGATGATACTGTATATTCAATGTTCCAAACATAATGTCCAATTGTCCATGGGTTGATTCTTGATTAGGATAATTTTTTATTATTTAAAATTGAACTAAGACCTATCATCAAGGGTTGGGTTAATGGGCTTGTTTAGTTAAGCAACAATTTAGACCAAGTCATTATCTAAAGCTATTGTTTGACTAGCATCAGGTGGACCATGAGGAGCCAACCTGTTTGGTTTGTAATTTCGCATGCAGTAAGATACAGTATTGGTGTTAAGCAATACCGTAACCATTACATTTTGACTTTTGCGGTGCGGTACCATTACATTTTACCGTAACCATTACATTTTGACTTTTGCGGTGTAGCAAGTTTGCAAACTTTTTGTGGTGCAGTGCGGTATGCGGATGGAATTGAGCGGTGCGGTGCAGTTTGCGAACAAAAATTTTGTGGACCGCACCATCTCTAGTTTCACTTTAATTAATGTATGCAATAGTTCAAAATTTCGCGTCGCAATCGTTTTTGACTCCATTCCAAGTCATATAAACACAATAATGCTCTTGTAGCCAGTGGTAGCAGTGCAGAGTGTTGCAGAAAGCCTAGTCAAGTAGTGCTGTGAGGTGTCAGTTCCTAAATTCTTCGCAATATACCGTCGTGCCGAGTAGGACTAGGTCAGTTGATATTGTTAGGCACACATTGGAAATACGAAAAGCTCAAGTAATTATCATTGCTATTGATATATGCAGTAGTCTTTTAGTACAGTCACAGTGCGGTGGTAGCTGGTAGGCTAGGGACTGCTTTAAGCGCCGTGGTGGCTTAGGCCTAGTGGTTAGAGCATTGGTCTCAAGTCGGTAGACCTGAATTTGATTCCTTTATCAAGCCATACCAAAACACTTTAAAAAATGGTATTCACATCTTTCCTATTTGGCGCACAGCACTTGAAGGGATAGTGTGAAGCTTTACTGGTGTAGTAGACACGTGGCAACGACTCTAAGACCCTATGGTCATTTAGCTGTTTCCTGGCCGAGGCAACTCTGTGAATAAATATGCAAAAATTATAAGGCAATGGCATCTAGCAGCTTACAGCTAGGCCTGGAATGTCAAGCAGGAAAGCTATGAATACCATTTTTTAAAGTTTTTGCAAGACTCTCTACCAGGTAGTCAGGTAGCCTACTAAAGTAGTAGTAGTAGTGAACCCCGGACTGCAAGGCAGATGCTACAACCACTGCTTATCTCAACATCAACATGGTAGAGGTGGAACGCACATGTGTAGGCTATCCCAGTTGTACTCATTTGGCGGTGGCCTACTGGTGTTTTACAAGCCATTATCAAATGCTATTGTTTGCCGAGTAGCCTACCGGTACGCTTAACTTTCACGTTTTCTATAAATCTTCTGTGTTCTAATACAAAGTTTTGTAGCCTATACTCTAGGTAGTCAATTCGTTTATTAAAGCTTAGGCTATTAAATAACCTAGAGCCATTTTGGTACTGTAATAGCCTAGTAAATAAGAAATTTTTGAACCTATTTGTCTAGACAAGTGACAACTTATAATTATGGAAAGTAAAGCATGTGTTTCTTTACCAGTGGCAGTGACAATTAATAATTAATAGTTCTGGGGATAATTCTGATAACGAAACTACTGGCAGTGCTGGAACCAATACCAACAATGGTACCGGTTGCATTGAACTAAATATAAATGCATTGAAGTGCAATGTCACTTGCCTACAGATATTTACGTTTAGTCGTAATGTCAAAACATGTTGACACTATTTTTTGACTCTATAAAAAGGTATCGATTGCATTATCAATTATCGATTATTCTTTACTTTTTTTTTCATTATCGATATCGCCTAATCTTTACTATTTTTTGAAGTATCGAATAACGATTATTCTTTACTTTTTTATTATCGATTTCCAACCCTGAACTTAACCCTCGTCTACACAATTTATACAACAAATTACTAGCTTAAAGGCGGTGAATCATCCAGCCAATTACGGTGGTTTATAATAGCTAAAACTGCACTATAATTTTTGATATTGTTTGTTTTAATTTTGAGGCTCTAATTGCAAAGATATTCAATAAACACAAAAAGATATCCCCCGACAAAAAGTTTTGGGAAACTTTGAGTTTTGTTTTTCCCGCCTAAACCACAGTTCTCTAAACTATTAGGCCTATTGTGGTTTAGGCGGGAAGAACAAAATTCAGAGTTTCCAAAAACTTTTTGTCGGGGGACATCTTTTTGCATTTGTTGAATATCTTCGCAACCGCAGCCTCAAAATTAAAACAAAAAATATCAAAAATTATTGTTCAATTTTAGCTATTGTAAACCACTATTTTTTGGCTGGATGATTCACCGCCTTTAATTGTAGTCTACGAATATCCGACTTCGACTTTAGCAATCCATAAACTCAGACTAAAGTTTTGTAATCATTTTAGTACGTAATCATCCTTTCATGAATGAAAAAAACTATAAACTTATGAGCAGTTTTGGCGACTAAGAATTTACAATCAATATGTCGACATAAAAATGAATTTGTGTTGCTTAATCTTTTTTCCATACGACTTTGGGATGAACAAATTTAGTCAAGCCTTAATCTGGGTTTGGCAATGATACAATATTTTTTCCGCGTGTAGTTGTAAAATCGAAGACACCCAGGGGCTTATAATGGGAGAGGTAAGGTCGGTAAAAACTTTGAACGTGCTGTCAGCACCTTTGCTGCTTTGGTAAGTTTCCTTTGCTTGAGGAGTGAGGCATATACTGTATATTATTCCCTAATTAGATTTGTCACACCATAAATTGCAAAAAGAATTATATGAACAATGACCACACAAACGTTAATCTGCGAGTCCGTTAAATCAGGTTTGATTGAATACAGTGTTTTAGAAATACGCATATTTTTGCTAAAAAATAAATAAACTACCTCATGAGTTTCTCCAACTGTCTACACACAGCATTTATTTAGCTGCTATATTTTGTAGGAAGGCTACCTTGTGGAGTTACTCATGGGGTGGTTCATTTATTTTTTAGTTTTCAAAAAATTTATCAAAAGGTCGAGTTGGGGCCTGTCGATCTTGAGAAAATTTATTTCTGCATTTAGACTTATTGTTTGAAAATAATTAATAATCTCAAAAGGTAGGCGGCTGGGCGTTTTATGTTGAAGACGTATTTCAGTCCTTCGTTTTTCTTTTAAGATAACCGTGCTTATGACATATGACGCTATGAAATGATTTTGATAAAAGCGATACAGTACTTAATGTGAAAATACTACCAAATTAATATACTTGCTATTGTTTTTACTGATCATATCTGTTTATAAGAGGTTTCGTGAGTCACGTGATTTAATATTAATCACGTGCCAAAGATTAGAAATTCTATAACTTGCTTATTATAACGTCATTTAGAAAATTGCTGATAGTTAAACTTCTGAAACAATGCTCGATGATACACAAAGTAAAATCAGCTATAAGGAATTATTACAAACTAAAACGTCAAAATTCTTCAATTAGAGAATTTTGACGTTTAGTTTATAATAATTCTTTTACAGATTACAATAGCACCTGATGAGTCTTTAGAACGAAGAGACTGTTGTGCTTTTAACCTTTTACTGTGATTTTTATACAGAGGTTGTTAATGCAGTTTACTCAAACCAAATTGAAACCGGAAACCATTGTTACTTTCTGCGTTTATAATCACCACGAAAGATGTATAGAAAACATAAAAGTAAGGAATTATTTTTAACAAAATTGTAACTGCAAAAAAGGAGTTGTTCACTCTATTGCAATATACACTTATGCTACCTGTACAGTACACACTGGAGAGTCATAAAAAATTCTATTGTATTTGCGCCTTACGCCGAAACGTGTAGCGAGTAAGAGGGTCTCGTCGTCACCATAATAGAATGTTTGGGCTGCGCATATTAACGTCAAAATGTATAGCGAGTTAACGCGACGCATTTACACGACGATTAATGCTTAAGCTACATAAACTGTACTTTATTACAATGTTCGTCAGTCTACGTTGATCATACAAAAAAATAATGCCGATCACATTTAGCCACGCAGTATGGTCCATTTGATGGTCGATTTGAACGGCCCGAAAATGAACCTGTGCTTTCTGTTTTAAAGGTGGTAGCCATTCATTCAACCAGTTTGCAACAGAACTACTCACCCTCAGTTCAGGAACAAAAGCTCCCTGCACACCGACAGCAAATGTCGTAATCCCAAGCTCGCGAACACGTCGGGCATCTCGATCCAAAACTTCGCGATCGGAAGAGCTACAAAAATATATGAAATTGTAATTGCAGTATGGTTAATTGATCCCTGAATGCGATGTCCTCGGAGTTTTATCTTTTGCCTATTGTTGGTGATTTTCAATCATAAAATAGCCTCAAACAATAATTTGCATGTTTGTTTGTTTTTTTTTCTCAGCCTGGAGTTTTTTTTCTGCATTGATTTTTGCGATTTTCGATTTAAGGTGCCATCGTGTTTGTTATTCAAGTTGGATCCTTAGTACGGTCCAAACGTCAAGCAGGCAAGCTGTGAATACGTATGTTTAAGATAGGTTTGAATGATGCCAAACCAACTTAAGAACTTGGCGTCCTTTCAAGATTCCCTCTTTAAATTCTTTTTTTGGCTATTTAATTTCTTTGCCACACCACCCCTCTGAAAAGTATTACGGCGAAACAGCCTGTTTGGGCCATTATTTTATAGGTGTTTTACTAATTTTGACTCTTTAACTTAATCTGACCTAGCTTCATCGAGCTCTTTGTCTGATTCGCGGCAAAACACATGTTAGGACTGAGGAGTGATTTAAAGTAGGTCACAGTTGATTTTTTGTAAGCACCGTATCTAACTGGAAAAGCTGAAGAGATCTTTAACTTACTTCCCATCTGTGAGTAAAATTAAGACTTTACTAACACGTGGGTCATCGAAACGAGAAGAGCCTTGAAAATCTGTTATAGTTTTCCTCAAAGCCGCTGCGGTGAATGTTGTGCTGCTTTGATATTCGATATTTTGTACAGCTCTCTAAACATTGGCAAGTAAAGCTACAGTATATTTGTGATGTTGGTATTGCTAAAATAGCGAAAGAATTTAAAAAAGGTTGTGTGTTTGAAATTATATTAGATATAGACAGCAGTTTTTGGCGTTGTCAAATTTAATTAAAGACTATTATTTTCACGTCTTTTCTGAGGCTATCTTTGGAGGAGTGGTCCTCATTGCAATATTCTAGGAAATAAGTGTCGAAAAAAAAAAAACAATTAAGTCATGGATGTAAGAAATCTGATCAGTCTATATTAATCTAAGCTCAAACCGGCCTAAATTTACTTTTAATTTTAACTCTAGCTCTGCACATAACTTGTTAAGGTCCTAACTTACAGTTTCTAACAATCCCGTGTCTAAAAGAATTTCTTCGGATGAAAAAAAAGAGGTTTTGATTTTCAATAATATCATAAACTTTAAAATGGTATTGGCATCTGCAGATTTTACGTGGCTTTCATCATATTAAGAGCTGCGAAAAGGATGAAACAAGCAAGAATACTCCTCCTCAGCAGTACAAATCTCATCAGCAGTAAAATACTCATCAGTAGTAGAATACACATCGTCCGTCACTTAGAGTAAGACCCGGGTTTTACGTTAGGATTTTTTACGTTGGAACGCTACAGAAATCTTTATCACTCTAGCTAAATGTTAAGCTATTTACACTTAGAAAAAAGATTATAACTCCAAAACTGCTGTAAAATCATAGTTATTCTCTAATTTGGGACTAAGAATCCTGACTTACAAACCTAGAACCGTTAGTTTGACAGCAAAATAAAACACAATACTTAATTTCACAAACTGTTAAAAACAGCAAAACCAATATTCCATCTTATATTTTTTTAAAAATTTACTGGCACTACATTTTCAAATTATTCTTGATACTTACATGAAATAAAGTTTGATTGTTAAATTGGCCAAGTCCTATTTCTGTCCGAATGAATGGTTGATTTGTTATTGGTCTGCAAAAGAAAATTGAAATTACAAAGTGCGTGATACTGCTGATGACATAAATGAACTTAGTATAAATTTTTTTCGAGTTTGGCAGGTCCTTAAACTCTGCTGTTTGAAGGGAAAATTTCTTGAAAAGAAGCGAAAAAATGAATCTTCGTATGTTGTTGATTTTGATTGAATTGCACACTTCAAAATAGAGCTTTATACTCTTCAGATCGAAAAGAAAACACTATCTGCTCTACTAACTACTAAAATATAGTTTTCCTCGAACTGGTTTATACCACTGAAGTTTAAGATAAGTAATAAGCTAGGAATATAGGTTTCAGTCACAAGATATTGAAAAATCATGTAGAATTTGTTTTGTGAGAGCAACTTCTAATTATACAGTACAGTAAGCTAGTTTACTCGAAGGTGTGCGTTTGTGATCATGCAAAAAAATCTATTAACTCCATTCCGTCATAAACAAAACCAGCATGATTGCTATGAAAACCTTTAAGCTATAATCTTTGTGAAACAATATTTGTGACGCAATAGCGAAGCCTGTGACAAAAATTCGTTAGACTTTTTAACAATACTAGCAAAACCTCTTATTAACTACACCGTTTTCAGTTTTAGTTCTCGGTTTCTTTTTTTTTTTGGTTTCCTTTTTATCTAAAAACAAACTATCAAAGTGCTTGAAAAGTAGGCTCCATGCAAAAAGAATTAAGTATTTAGTATAAATAAATGAATATTCAAGCATTTATTTTCAATGATGATAAAACTAAGAACCTGCAGGATTTCTTACGGGTGTATACAAAGCGTAAAACAAAAAAAAATCACAAACGTGATTGAATGCTAAAAAAGTTCTTACAGAGATGGGAAATAATGAGAATATTGAACCACTCCAATTTGATTTGTCCCATCGTTAATATTGAAGTTCGATGCGAGCTCAATCACCCATTCTTTGACTTGTTGGAAGTTGTCCAAGCCCACTGAACCGGAACCATCAATGACGAAGATTATGTCACGACCATAAACAGGGCACACTATAAAAAGTTAAATTAAGTCTCCAGCTCTTTCACGCAAGATAGCAGAAAGTGAACAGTGTTTTACTGAAAAAAGTACTGACTTTTCTTTTTCAAAGTTTATGTTAAAAAGATTCTTTTGACTAAGAAAACTGTAAAAACCGTTGTTTCTTTTTACTATGTCATGCAATAGGCATTTTTACACGCTTTTTTGAATATGCAGAATTTGCTCCTAGAGACGAATTTTTTGTTACAAGTTGGTTTTTCCAAACCAGTTTTTCTGGTTAAAACTGCCGATTGTGAAGTGGTCTTGCATTTCGTTAAATTTGCTAGATAAGATAATGTCGATTAAGGAATGTTTAAATCAGTAATTTCTTGGCACAATACATTGTAGCACTGTATCAGCCTCCGATTCCATTTAGAATGAAAGTGTTGAGCTGTTTTAAAACCACTTAATATATACTCTCAAACATGATAAACCGTTGCATCATGCTATAATTATAACTACATGTACATCATATTGACCATGTTACCTAATTTGGCCTGGAGACAACCTGCAGTCTTTGAGTCAAGCGGGCACATGTGCACCACACACTGTGAAAGTTTTATAGTGTTCGTTTCTTTGTTTAACATTAAACAGGAGGCTCTCATTCTATTTGAATAAGGTGTTAAGTAATAGTGTAATTGTCGCAAATAATAATTTTGAATTTTTAAGATATCATTATTTGCAGTATTTTAATGTGTACGTGACTGATTTACTAGTTTTGCCGCTTTTTTGATTTAGAATATTCGAGATATTCTAGATAATTCCTTTCTAGTACATTCTGCTGTTTTCTGCAGTTATCGATGTTTGGGTTGTTTACTACTCTTAATTGCTACAGTAGTGTGCGAATTAATTGGGCAAAGTCTAAAAAAGCACAAATTGACAAAATACGTTTAGTAGCATAAAAAAATTGAAATTAGACAACCAAGCACTTTCAATACTTAATATGTCCTCCCTTGGCTTTAATCAGCTTTGAAATTCTTGTTGGCATGGAATCAACGAGGTGAGCAGATGTTTTGGAGCTCTTCATCATGGTGCCAAATTTGTATAATTGCTTGTATTAGTTTGATTTTGGTTGAGCAGTCACACTTTTGAAGTCGTTTCTTTACGATTGCCCACAAGTTTTCAATAGGATTTAAGTCAGAGGAATTGGCAGGCCAATCTAGAAGAGTTAATTTGGTGTTTTTGAAGAATAATTGCATAACCTTTGAAGTGTGACAGGGTGCAAGATCTTGCTGAAAAATTCCACTACCATCAGGGAATAACGCTTTCATTGTTGGAAGCAAGTGTTTTGTCGGCATTTCCTAGTATTTAGCTGAATTCATCATTACCTCAACTAGAAATAATCTTCCAGTGCTGTTAAAGGTGAAACAACCCCAAAACATCTTCTTTTGGGGTGTTTAGGGGCTTGTTGAACATGTTTGCTGGTCAGGGTTTCAGCAGTACTTTTTCGAACATACAAGAATTTTGGTCCGTGCCCCTCAAAATGACTCTCATCTGAAAATACGATCTTCCTCCAATCTTCTTTTCTCCAATTCTTGTACTTTTCAGCCCACTTCAACCTTTTCGTTTTCATAGCAGCAGTTAAAAGTTGCTTTTTGGGGGGTCGTCCAGCTTTTCTTCCTGCTTCCAGGAGCCTTTTCCGAAAGATTGATGAATCAACGTTGACTCCTGCACTTGCTAAATCTCTTTGTAGGTCTCTACTATTTTTGGTTGGGTCTTTGATACTATTTCTTATTATCATTTTGTCATCGCGGGGGTCGTTTTTCGTTTTCTCCCACATTTGCTTTTTCTTTTGGGGGTAGTGACGTCACAGTCAGTTTGTGCCAACTGTAAAATTTTGCCAACTGTCGATTTTGAAACTTTTCATTCTTCTCCAATACTTTGATCGTCATATTAGTGAGTTGTCATAGAGAAACAATTTGGGCTTGCTTTCTTGGTGTAATATCCATAATTTCTGCATCAAGAAAAATGGAAAAAAGCAAATACTTCTGATAAACTTCAGGCTAAAATCAAGTTACTCAACTAATAAAGTAAAAATCTTATCCAAACCTAAAAATGTTAACGTTAAAAGCACTAAATGACAGTGCGAATGCATCACTGATTTCAATAATTGATTAAGAATACTTCCATAACAAACAAAATATTACAGAGTAAAAAGTATGCACGAAAATTGCTTTGTTCCAATTAATTCGTACACAACTGTATATTTAGACTTGAAGTTTGTGACATCATAATTATGTCAAAATTTGTTTATTGTAAGCTCATGTATTTTTTTCTATGGTGACATATCAAGGATTTTTCTGAGACATTCAATAGCTTTTGTCGTAGTATAAATAGGCGGGTCGTTTTCATTCATTACTCTAATATTTTAAAAGTGGGTTATTTTAGATATTAGTTTCGTAGTTAGTTAAGCCGAGTTTGTGTATTTGGGGTTGGCTCGTACAGCCGTTTAGTAAGAGGTGTGAGTGGAGCGATTTTGTTCAGTGAGTTGGTTTGTGTTTCAATCTTAAATAGAAGTTTTAGTTTAAGATTGGTGTGCTGCTTTCTGAGATTCAAAAAGCTAAAGGAACTATCACCTGCCATTTTCGATTCGTCAATTAACATCTCAGTTGTTCTCTAGTTTCAGCTGACGTGGGCATTCTAGAGATTAAAGGTTGTACTCTAGCCAAGTATCAACGATCGCGACAGTAATATACAGAGGTGGAGTCGAGGACACAAGGCTCGGCGCCAAGGCCAAGGACACAAAAAAAATCCGAGGCCAGGGCCGAGGCCAAGTACAGCCCTTCCGAGGATAGACACTCTCGGGTCCAAGGACAGGAATGCTCAAGGCCAAGGCCAAGGACCAACGACACAAAGATAAGTGTTCTTTAAAAAAAACGTCTTCAAAGAATTTTTCAGCCGATCTACAAAATTTTAACCATTCAAAAAGTAGTGCTGTCCTCGAGCCGAGGACAGGGCAATTTTCGAGGACTTGAAGTTTCGAAGCCAAGGCCAAGGACTTGACCTTCGAGGCCAAGGACTTCAAAACGTGTCCTTGAGAACATCCTCGAGGCCAAGGACGTCCTCGAGGACTCCACCTCTGCTTAGAAGAACGTGAATTTATTTTTAATTTTTTTTTTCTACTTAAACCAACCAAAATGTCGAAGTGAGTTTGATGTTCAGCTATGCAGAAGGTTAACATTTTACGTAGTTCCATAAAAATATGGGCTGGTAGTGATGATGGTAGCATATGTTAGGTTATAGAGGTGGTATAAATTTCATTATTTTTTATTTCGCTTGAGCAATTTATCAAACTTGAAACTTTAAGAAGATCAGTGGAGGGGAGGATAGATGTAAACCAAAAATAAAATGGTAGCTATGATGTATGTTTTGATTATTTGACCAGTTGTCGTTTGATCTCGAATCATAAAATACTGCAGTTAATTTTTTCTTCGTTATTTTGAAATGCAAATACAGTTATTTCAAAACTGTCGCTATTAACTGTTTAACGACTTTCCTAACTGAAGTTCTTGACCAATCGTAGACCTAAAGCAAAAACACAAGAAAAAGGCAAAACGGCAGCGTAAAATGCAAAAATGTTTTGCTTTTTGCTTTACGAACGTTCAGGTTATTACATTTCGAGCCTTATTGAATGTATTAATAGATTCATATCTTTATTTTTCACCCACGAAGAAGCGACGATGGCGCTTATATTTTGGACGAATCGTCCTCACCCACTAGGAAGTTGTCTATACTCCAAGCTTCCTGTAGACATTTGACTTCTTGCCACGTAAATTGGTCGCTTGTTCGAAGCCACCAAGCAGAGATAATCATCGTACAGTGCTTTATCCAAATACGCAATAACGTGACAACTGACCACAGTGCGGATTGAACCTAGATCGTGCAATCAGAATTGTCGCAAAAACGACACCTTTGCCCTTTCATCCACGCTGCTGCTAAACCGATCGGTAGAACCAGTTTATAAAGCAAATACGTAGTAATCTTGTATCGTTCAACTTCAACTTCTAGCTCAAATACATTAAATGCTCCGAAACTCTTCATAAGGTTGAAACTCACAAAGATGGGCACGTATCGCGGTACCGGTACTTGCTTGAAAAAAGTACTATTTTAAAAAAGTACCGCGGTACCGGTACTTTTTGATGATTTAACTTAGTTGCCAAAGATTCGTTAAAGAGCGTTGTTTTCAAAAAATTGTAATTCTTAGTAAAAACAAAGCACGGTAAACAAAGATTTCGAGCGACCGGTTACTCTAAGAAAAATCAGCATCTCAAAATGATCGTCACAGCTCTTTTGGGTTTTAATTTGTCTTTCGCTTCAAAGAACTCTCGTTCGACTGCTGCACCTGCAGGCAGTGCAGTGTTATATCGATAAAGAGATTTTTCAGCGCGTCATTTACAAAACTTGGCTAATTAACTTGCTGTTGAAGATTTTGATTGCCGGAACTTCCAAAGATCTTAGTAGCACTATGCCTCGGCAAATTTTCTGCATCGCAGTATAGATTTTGTACAGATTTTTCTACGGTAACTGCTTTGCACGAGTTTGCGCGTCGTATAGAGCATTGTCTTCTTAAGAAAAAAGCCGGCTTTGGGTATTTCTCTGGATATTGTCGGTGCCTTTGACAACATCATCTTTCGTGGCATTGGTGCGGCTCTGTGAGGCTGGGCATGTCTGAGATCCTCATCTCATGAATAGAGAACTTCTTAGCATCACACGGATCAAGTAAAATTGTATGGTGATAAAGTTAAAAGTGAAGTGGTAAAGGGAAATCCATAAGGTGGTATCCTGTCCCTTTTTCTATGGAACTGTGTCTTTAACAGCCAGTTGCTAGAGCTGCGTAGCAGAGGTTTTTATGTTCAAGCCTATACGCCGATGATCGTGCAATGGTTCAAAACTTCAAGTTTCCCAGGAAGCAAGGCTGTTAGGTGCTACTCTTGGCAGCGAGCTAATTTGAAAACCATATATTACCCCAATTACTCACAAAGCAACTACAGCATTAATGCAATGTTGACAAATTGTGGGTAAAACGTGGAGAATAAAGCCATCTATAATGAAATGGATATACACAGCTTTGGTACGTTCAATCATGTCGTATGCATGTGTGCCCTGGGCTGGTGGTCTGAGAAAAAAGTATCTAACGAGGAAACTCACAAAGGTGCAGAGACTTGCTCGCCAAATGATTTCATCAGCTTTTCCTCGTACTCCAACTGCTGCTCTAAAAATATTGCTTAACATAACTCATATCGAGGAGCTCTTGTTAGCTGAAGCAGTGCGAGGGTGATACAGAATCACTGTTAGTGGACTCTGGCATGCCAAACTCGTTGGTTCGCTTGGGAAAACGAAAAATCATGTTGATCTTTGCAATGAGGCTAGAAGATTCTTACCTTTGCTCCAAATGACAGTTGACCGAATACAGAAAACAAAGATATTTGAGAGAAATTTCGAATGTCAAATTATGGATAAAAAAAATGCTATCAGTTCTGAAAGGATTCTAAATCAGAACACTATCAGAGTTTACACAGATGGCTCGAAACTAGATGGTAGAGCGGGTGCAGGTTTTTATGCAGAATACCCAAACTACTCCCCAAAATAAGCATTTTTCCACTTTGGAACACACAGCACAGTGTTCCAAACAAAAGTCCTAGCTATTTTAGAAGTGGCAAAGAACCTGCTTTTGGAAAAAATGCGCAATCAACGTATTGTTGTGCTGGTTAATAGTCAAGCAGCTATCAAAGCACTCATAAAGTGCACTGTAACATCAATTACAGTGCTCAATTGCATTGAAACCTTAAATCAGTTAGGTAAGCAAAACCACGTCAGGATTGCCTGGATTTTTGAACACGCAGGGTCATATGGTAACTACGTGGCAGACTGTGTAGCCGTAGGATTTAAATCAAAAATGCGTAGTCCTGAACCTTTTATTACAGTTCCGTATGTTAGTTGTGTTAGCACGGTTTAGAACTAGTTAACAAATAGATGGAGATCTATGTGGAATAAACGGAAAGACAGCTTGAGGATAAAGAGTCTGCAAGTTGGACGTCATCACGACAACAATACGTCTTCTTGAACGTAAGAGGCCTCAATCAAATAGTGGAGAGCTAGTTTTAACTGGGCACTGCAATCTACAGAGACACAAGAAAACTACAGGTCGTGCTGAGCTTTCTCTGTGTCCAAAGTGCAGCCTAGAAAACGTAACACTAAGTCAGCATATAGGCAATTGCAAGCTTTACCAAGACATTCGTGTTAAATGTTTTGGAATCGCCAAGACCACTGTTCACAATATGGTAACGAAATGCAACATTGACAAACTGGCCACGTACTTAAAAGAAGCTGGAAGGCTTTCTGAGTTTGAACAGCAACCAAACGAAGCCACAGTAACATAGCAGCGACCGTCGCAATGAGCCGAAATGACGACTACGCAATGTGTCACTGAGCTTTACCTAACGGTAGCAGATTCGCTTGCAACGCCTTTCATTACTAATAATAATAATATCTCGGCAAGCGTTATTGCTTGTTTTGTATAAAAAATAAAAAAGTTCATCGGAATGTTCACTTCCGTTCACATCGCTGCTCTCATCAGAAGCATCATTCCATTTGAATAAGCCCTATTCTTACACAAAAATTGTAGTACTCTCAAAAGATTTTAAATTTTATAGCATTAATATGTTGTCATTCTGTTTTCTTTCATTCTCATTCATTCTGTTTTTGAGCTCAAGCGAGAAGACGTGTTTTGCATCAACTTTCAAGCAGTTTTAGTGATTGATTTTCAAGCATTTGAAAAACAAAACTTGCATTACGATACCCAGTAATACAAGTAACGCCAATAAAAAACAATCGAATTCAGCCGATGATATACAGGGTGTTCCAAAAGTCTCCAGCACATTTTGACATTGAATATCTCGGAAACTATTGAGGATATAAAAACGCATATCGTAAATTCAGAAAGCTTATAATCTCAATTTTTACATGGAATGTTCAAAGATGTTGAATGTGAGCACCATTGATCACACGACCCACGTCAAGCCGATAGTCAAATTCTTGCCAAGCGCATCCCAGCATTGCATTGTCAATGGTTAGAACAGTTTCTGTTATTAATGCTTTCAGCTCATCCTTATGTCTAGGAATAGAGGGCTTGTTTTTAGCGATGAGGCGACTTTCCACGTAAGCGGCGACTTTCCACGTACGAAACAAGCATAACACTCGCATATGAGAACCCACATGAACTTCTTACGCATCAGCGAGATTCTTCAAAGGTGACCGTGTTTTATGCTATGTCGAAGAAAGCTGTCTACGGACCACTCTTCTTTGAAAAAGCAACAGTCAATAGGGAGACGTACCTCGACATGCTAAAAAACTGGTTAATGGATAACTTGAGTGGGAATAAGTCTGGTGACTTCATTTTCCAACAGGATGGGGCGCCACCACACTGAAGCCTCAGGGTTAGCCAGTTTTTGAGACAGATGGATTGGACGGTCTGGGCAGAATGATCACGATCTCATGTCCTGGCCACCCAGATCTCTAGATCTCACACCATGCAATTTCTTTTTGTGAGGGTTTGTGAAAGGATTGGTCTCAGTGCCCCCTATCCCTAGAAATGTGGATGAGCTGAAAGCTCGAATAACAGAAGCTGTTGCAACCATTGACAATGCAATGCTGGGACGCGTTGGACAAGATTTGACTATCGGCTTGATGTGTGTCGTATGATCAATGGTGCTCACATTGAACATCTTTGAACATTCCATGTAAAAATTGAGATTATAAGCTTTCTGAATTTACGATATGCGTTTTTATATCCTTAATAGTTTCCGAGATATTCAATGTCAAAATGTGCTGGAGACTTTTGGAACACCCTGTATTGTCGCTGACAAAAAAAAACAGCTCGCGGATTTAATACGAAATATGATATTTAAGGCTACCAAGTCCTCGGAAAAGAATATCGCTTCGCTTAACTACCAACTTGATGAGCTGAAAAACAGTCAAAGTTTTGTAAGCCGGAAGCATGATGATTTAGCCGGCGATTACGGCGAAATACTGCAAACAAACAAGTAGTAGAAACTGCATATTAAACAGTTAACCAAACGAGCAGACATAATACAAAAACAGAACGACGGGAACCACTTTAAAATTGTCAAACTGGAACAATATGTCCGCCGCCAAAATTTAGAACTTCAAGGTGTGCCCATGAACAAGAATGAAGACGTTATGCAAATTGCGCTGGACCTGATAAAAAAATTAGACGTTGACATAGAAGAAGAAGACATTCAACCTTCATTCATTTATTTTACAAGAAGACATTTCTGACCATCTGCCCGTATGTGTTAAGTATCATTGTAACTCAAGTAGAACACCAAACGACCGCACTACAGTAAAATAACACAGGAGGGCTTAGAACTTTTTCTAGAGCATTTGAATAATAAACTTACCGCACCTGAATGGCTATATCCTAACAACTACAACCTAGATAAACTTCTCAATCTACTGAATTAACTCACTTCTCAACATTGTCCCAAAAAGATGCTAAGTCGGAGACAATATAAAGTACTTAAACACCCATGGGTCACCCCAAATATCCCCATAGCTATAAAGCACAAAAACAAGCTTTATTTTACATACCTAAAAAGCAAAAATCCAGGTTTATACAACGAATATAAAAAGTGTAGAAATACCATGACCCATGTGAAAACAAAATCCAAACAAAATATTTCGAAAACTTGTTTAAAAATGCCCGCAAGACTGCGAATACATGGAAAAGCATAAATCAGTTACTAAGAAAACTAAACAGAAGACCACGTTACCGCAAACTATTGAAACTGAGAGTAAACTGATTAACTCGCCTTAAAACTTTTGTAAAAAAATCAACAAACACTTTGTTGAAATCGGTGAAAAACTTGCCGAAAAATTCAGTAATTCTAGCTTTAATCAGAATAAACTTCACTTTACGATTCTCGGCAAACGTTACGTATCATCAATTGTCCTACAACCAACCGATGTTTACAACGTCATTGAAATTATATCTTCCCTAAATGATCACAAATCTCCGGGATATATTGATATTCCAAAGCGCATCATAAAAGAAGCTAAATTCCTAATTTCTGATTATTTGGCAAACTCTTTTAACGAAATTCTTGAAATGGGAAGCTATTTCGACGTATTAAAAATGGCTCCCGTGATTCCGCTTCATAAAGGCGAATTTACACTTAAACTGGGTAATTACAGGCCATTTCAGCATTGTCCTCTATAAATAAAGTCTTTGAAACAATTTTGCACAAAAGGCTCACTAAATTTTGGGAAAATTTTAATTTATTTACTGCATTTCAATTTGGTTTTAGAAGCAAACAACAAATCACGCAATAACCTGTGTTTATGAAACCATACTCAAAGAATCAGAAAGCCAAAAATCAGTTTGCGGGATTTTTTTGAACTTTGCGAAAGCCCTTGACTGCGTAAATCATTAAATATTACTGGACAAGTTAGAACATTATAGCATTAGAGGCAATGCTTCCAAATTATTGAAGTCCTATTTATCAAACCGACTCCAGTGTACAACTGTACACTGAACAATGGCAACCAAATTTCATCTACTCTTTTACCGATTGCAATTGGAGTGCCGCAAGGTAGCGTGCTCGTCCGTTTCTATTCTTGGTTTACATTAATAATTTGACAAATTCTTGCAAATCCCCAATCATGTTATTGGTTGTTGACTCGGTATTGATTTGTTCTGATAACGATATTCAAAGTCTAAAAAAAAATGCGAAAATGAATTCGGACTTTTTGGAAATTGGATCAATTCTAATAGATTTACACTCAATTATTCAAAAACTCACTACGTACTATATTCACCAATTCGAGAACAAACTTAAACGGCAACTTTCATATTAACACCCAAAATCGAGTAATTCTTCCCATAAATGCTATCAGATATTTAGGAGTCATGCTGGATCACAAGCTGACCTGGAAGAATCATACAGGGCTTGTTGTTGAAAATTTTTATATAGCTTGAGGAATCTTATGCAAATTAAGACGACATGCTCCTCAATCGGTGTTGAAATGTGTCTATCGTAGTTTAGTTTACCCATACCTTTATATGGAGTCACATTTTGGGGAAATACTGCTACCAAATACACTAAAAGTATCCAGATTCAACAAAATTATATTGTTAAAAATATGAATAATTGAAGTTCCTTTAAAACAAAATTGCTGCCTATATACCAGCAACTAACATTAATGAATCTATGTGAAATTTATAAATTAGAAAAATTAAAATTTAAGTTTAAGTATAAAAATAAAACTCTCCTCCACTGTTTCAAAAACTACTTTACAAATCCGTCAGAAACCCATAATTATCCGACCAGGTAGGTTTGCTTGCGATGACAATTGGGCTGCAGCATTCCAGCATAAAAAGTCCACCACAAAAGGTTTAATTCAATTTAATGGGTATGAAATTTGAAATGACTTGCCATTAAAAGTTAAAAGGTTGCATAAAAAGAGCTGTTTCATGTTTTCAAAACAAGTAAAAAATTTATAAGTTATTGGAAAAAGAATGACAATAGTTGTTTTTATTTAAGAAAAACAACGCGGCAAAGTTTAATTAGATGGTTTTCCTAATCCTGTCTGTATCATTTTCGACGTTGGGTTTGCACAGACATAATTGTCCTCGGCCATTTCTTTTCTAACAAATCGAACAACCTGTTGTCTAGTAGTATTTTTTATGAAGATTATTGTTAAATGCTACAACTGTATAATTATATGTTTATCCATGTGTGTATTGCATAGCGTATATTACTTTACTTATTAATTTCATTTATCTATTAAGGTTTCTTCTAAATTTACTGCGCTATTTTTCATTTGTACTGAATAATTTGAATTTGTGTGGTATCAAGATTTTACACTGACTATGAGAGGCTGCATACTCGGTGACCGCGTCTTTCCTGAAAAGGGCCCTAAGCTATTCCCAGGAAATGGCCCTTGGTCTTTTGGCAACCTCTCATCAGAAATGATCATTCTGTATTCTTTTTTTGAGCTCCATTTTACTGTGTGTCTTGGTATATTGATTTACAGAGTATCTTTCTGAAGAAAAATAAATGCCAATTGAATTAAATTGAATTGCGTATACAATTACTTCTCTTGTAACAAATTAACTACTTTAATTAACCAATTCCACTCCAAAGAAAGAGACAGTTTAATTTTCAGTCGATAGGTGGTAATTACTATGGTCGATTGGTACTGCCCACCTCTTGGAAAGAGCTGTTAAAAAGTTATGGCTGTCATGATCTAAGTCAAGAAGCGGGCACTTGCACGTAGACCGGAAGTAAAGCAAAACAAAGCGCAGAAGGAAAAATAGCGCAAACATTGAGCTAACAGCTTGAACAAGATGCTTGAAAACAAAGTATTTCTTCTCTCGTTAGACCTTAGCAGTCAAAATCAAAAGTTGCAAGTTCGAATCCTTACACGTGTTCCTCATAGTCGCATGCTCGTAAACATTTACTCAAGAGAGACCAGCCGCTCCACGTAGCCAAATACCTGGCGCTTACTGTCAGTTCCAGCAAGTTTGCGATATTTGAAGGAGTTCTAATTGTTTTTACTATTTAATGTAATGCTTCGCAATATTCTTAACACTCATCGCAGAAATGCCCACTGCCAAAAAAAATCTATCATTTTATGGTGTATAAAGATATACTCACGGGATTGAATTTGCGTGCACGTATGTGTGTTGCAAGCTCGCACGCGAGTGTCATCCCCACGGCATCGACTTCTTTGTGGCACATTACATTCTCTAATTCTTCGAGTCATTCCACTACCACATGATTGCGAACAACTGCTCCAAGAAGACCATTGCTCCCAATTAGCCCCTAATTACAAAATAAGTCTCAATCGGGCAACCAGATTAGGATTAAGATTAAGCTTGTAGGTCAAATGTATTCAATAACTGCTGGCTTGTTGTGTAGAGCAAGGCAATTAAAGTGTATTATATGCGCTGTACAATTTTTGTGATTTTATAAGAATACGAGATAGCAGTTCCAGTGCTAGTCATTTCGAGAAAATTTTTGCGTGTTTTTGAAATAGTAGAAAATGGATTTCTATGAAACCCTTTCAGCTTTCACTCACTTCCTGCTCAAAGCAAAAGCTTGCATTTATGATTTAGAATTTTTAAGAATGACCTAATTAAGGGGGGTGGGGCTTTAACACTTTCAAAGGGCATTCAGGTCGGAAAAATTTTTGCTCGGTTTTCTTTAAAAAAAATTGACAGATCTGAAGGCTAACTTCACCAAATTTGAGCTTTCTACAACCTTCCGTTTTAGAGATATAACGAATTAGATTTCCCCTTAGAAATTTTGCCAGGGTTGCCAAATAGAAACAAAATTGCAAAAAGTTGACGTCAGTGTTTGCTCGCAATACACTGACGTCAGTGTTTGCGAGCAAACAGCTGACGTCAGTGTTTGTTCGCAAACGTACAATGCAGAACTAAGCTAAAAATTTTTAACAAACTAAGCAAGATTTTTTCTATTTTGTCTCCATGTTTTTTGTTGCAAACTAAGCGAACAAAAAAGCAATAAGCCCTCCAAAAAATATCCACACCAATGCAGAGCACCCTATTTAAGGTTCTGTTTGCAAGCTTTTTGTCAGATTGGGCCACTACAACGGATAGACTGTTTGGTCCTAATGAGAAATATGCGTAAAGTTTCTTTTACAAATACACTACGACGCATTGCCGGTTCGAAAATCGAACTGAAACCCAGAAACCTTTCGATCATTAACCCAACGATCTGCAACTGAGCTAGCAATCGCCTCGCCCAAAACAGGAGGTGTTCAAATCGAATTGGTGTGAATTTACAGCGTTTTGCGACACGCAGATGTATTTCAACTTAAATTATTCCCAAACACGGATTTCGAATTTATCGTTTATGCGCATGAACCAGGCTCTTGGCGCAAGCCTAACCACGCCAACACTGAGCCACGCCAACTTCTTTTTTTGGGGGGTTCAGTTTCCATGCTTATTTTTGTTAGAATGAACTTTATTGAGCCGCCGCTACCGGTGACAGCTTTACTGCCATGGAGAATAAGCATTAAGATTTTATCCAAGACAGAATGAAGCATAAACAGCTTAGGAATCAAACCGAAACCCAGAATAAATTTGACTTTGTCAACGATTTTGCCAACTTTAAATTTACAGAGAAAGTAGCTTCTTGTAAGTTCCAGATTAATTCTACATATTTCACTTACTATTATTATTTTGCGAAAGTAATAGCTTGCCAGCGTTTCCTATTCGTGACATAATTTTTTCTTGCAGTTTGGCAGATACGCGGAAAAAAAGCAATTATTTTTGGTGTTGAAACACGCACGTTTTAAACTTCATTTTAAAACCCATCAAATTTGATATTTGAATAGTGGTTCAAATTTTAACTCAATGCAGCTGTACGTCTGTATGGTGAAACTTTCTAACTGCTCCGAATTTGCCACTACCTGAGAACCATCTATGAATCAAATTATACCTCATTATACTTGTTGTATTACTTCCGAGCGTGTAACGAGTTGGCCGCGCATATCTTCGCCTCATTGCGCCATGAGAAACACGGCTCTTTTCGAAGAAATGTTGCAGCAGTGGGCCAGTCAAATCGAACAGAGCGAGCCGTTGGCAACACTGTGTTCGATTTGACTAGACCAAAATTTGAACCTCAGACCTCCCGCTTCAGAGAGGAACACGTTACCGCTCAACTAACTAGTTGGTACCATCACTTTGAATCAAATACATCGCTTACTACTTTACTGTACGTACAAAGTATTTATGATATGAGAAAACCTAAAAAGCAATAATCTATATCATTGTCTTTCTCTACCCGACTGCTAAGAGCAAAATCCGTAGTTGTACGATTTTCACCTTCAGTAATCTTCCAAATATTTAAACTATTGCAGGAATTTGAGGTTTGGTGAACCCAATCCTAACGTTAGTTTCTGTAATATTTGAGTTTGTTCTTTTCTTCAAATTAACACCACAACTTAAAAACTTCCTCGTTGTTTAATGGTGGTAAGAAAAAAACTTCTTAAAATCACTGCGGTCCTTACAGGACAACGGCAAATCCAGAAAGAGAATTCCTGTTGCAATTTACATGACACACTGCGTGAGAACAGACTCACGTGACTGCACAACGTTTCCTAAAATGGCATGATAATCACTAGATCGCAAGTTTTAATCAAATCAGCGAACACAAATGACTATGTTTCAATACAGCGCAGAGTTACTGCACTATCATTGATACAGATTGCTGGTGAAACAGGCTGTAGGGTTTAGAAATTTATATTTTTACATTGTGTTCGATGGCAGACTGTTAATCACAACAAAATCTTTACAGAAAATATTTTCAAGATGATGGCACTAAGAACTCCCAAGACCCAATGTAAATATAACTTAGATTAGCTTACAGGGCTGCCCAAGGTGCGACTCCACAAGTTTTTGCAGCCCGCGACTGGTCTTGATATTTTTATAAGTTTCTTTTAGTGCTTGCAAATCTTCAACATTAAATTGTTTTTGTCAAATTTGTTGACGGTGGTTTTTTCAAACAGTGATTTCCACGATTAATTTTTCGTGAGTGATATCAGAAAGTAGTAAAATTGCGTTTCGTTGGCGATTAGATAAGCTACGATATTACTTTTTTCGATTCATTGTTTATATTTTTATCACCGGGAAGTTTGCATTAAAAAACGAAGTGTTACAGCGGATGCATATCGAGCAGTCCGTAAAAGATGTGCTCAGTAATGCAACTATTGGGGAAAGACGTTGTGGGGGTTGAAGCTTTTTCATTCAAACTCTTTACCAATTAATTCAGAAAAGTTTTACCCAAATATGCTAGCCTGTATATGTGTTTTAGACCAAACCTATCAGTGGGAAATGAATCGACTTTTAACATTTCGATTCTTTAAAGTGGCTCTAAAAAAGTGTTAAATTAAAATCGTGTTAAAATGGCAATTTTTTCAATGACATCGCAAAAAATCGCACAGCAGCTGGGGGTTTGTTTCCAGATGTCGTCCATCATGCATTTCAAATGCACAGCAGTTTATTTAACGCGTTGAGTGTTGGACATTGTGCAAACTTTGACACAAAAAAATGTTAGCCTAGCAAAATCCTGCATTTGATGGTGCTGTGTTGCGTACAACAAACAGGATTGCTTTTCTGTAATAAAAAGTTCTTCCATATTGTTTGAACAGAAAAATTAGAGCCAAAAATATATGAAACATATTTGAATTAGAAACGTTTCGGTTTATTCTAAAACCATTATCAATCTAAAAACATAGACAGATCGCTCAAATAGCTACATGTAACGTAATCCTTAATACAAGCGTGAAAGTTAATCACTATTATCAACCATACGAGGGAGCTGGGAAGTATATCTGGAACGGTACATATATGAAACGGAAAAGCTAAACCAAGGGGCAACTAGATGTATAAAACTTACCGAAAAACGTAGCGCTCGAGGAAGAAGACTTACCACTGACGTAATAGAGTAATGAAAACTAATTAAAACTGACTTAAATTCCACATTGACAGATAAAATTCACCAAAAATTAGCAGAAAATACTAGACCAGCTAATGCTGTTGCCTCAAACTTTCATTTAAAAAAAATTAAAACCAAAAACATAGGAATATGAAATACTACTATGACATCATAAGGTGAAAACAATTTACATCAAATTCAAAGGTCACATTGAGTTTAGAATAGCATCAAGAAAAAAAAAAGTGTTCTAAGTTAAAACTTAACAAGTAATAAACTAACATTAAGCTCCAGTATTAAACAAGTGCAGTGGAGTTAATGATTCATCTGAATTTATGGAAGGATTGTGTTCGTGGATCAGTAACGTTTCTTTGATTAACAGTTCTCTTAAGTTATTTGCAGTTGCTAAAATTTCAGGTTGGTCCAATTCGATACTGTGACTTGGATTTTCCAATAAATGAGAAGTGACGTCTGTCTGATGATTGGTTCTGGTTTGAGGATTGTGCTCTTGGAGTCGAAAGATCAAATTTCTGCGTGTTTGTCCGATATAAGATGCGCCACATGAACAGTTTAATTTATAGACTACGTTATTGCGATGAAGTACTGGTTGCTTGTCTTTGTAACGAAATTTATTTCCAATACCAAAAGTTGAATGAATTACCACCAATCTAACTTTATTACCTAATTTGCGACGATAAAAACTTTGAAGTTCTTTTTCCAAGTGCACGGAAGCGTTACCGATATAAGGTAGTTTGAATATCATTCGGCGGAGATTTTTATCGGGTGGTTTCGAATTGGAAATTTGATGTTTGCTGTCGAGGAATCTGCGAATCTGTGTCTGAATGAAGTTTAAGGGATATCCATTTTTAAGTAGCATTGTAGTGATAAATTCATATTCTTTTATGCATTCCAATGTACGAGCTACAAATTGTGTAGGCGCGGTGTAAACGACAGTTTATTAAATTACGCTTGAACTTCAGAGGGCATAAACTGGTCCATTTTGTATATATAACCGGTGTATGTTCTTTTTCTGTAAACTGATGTTTGCAAAGTATTGCCATTACGCGTTAACAGTACATCAAGAAAAGACAGTTGGTGATGTTGTTCAATTTCCTTTGAAAACTGTATGCTAGAATGTATGCCAGAGAGAATTCTTCCATATATTCTACTTGGACGAACTGTAATTTTTGACAAATATAAAACGAAGTTAAACTTGATTAAAGGTTAACTCTACGGTTTATTATTTTTGGGAATTATTACAAAACTTACTGTATATGAGCTTTGAGCACTACACTTTATATAAAACTTATTCAACCATCTAATAAAAATTGTGCTGCCCGCAAAAGCTAAGAAAAAGTGGAATGCGGCTTGCATTTCAAAAAGTTTGGGCGCCCCTGGACTAGAATGTCAACTACTTCAAATTGATCTCCTCTCCAACTGCGTAATTGCCGTGAAAAATCAGTGCAATTGCTGCACAGACCATTTATATGCAATGTAGGGATGTGGAAGCTGGAGGCAGTTGAAGTGTATTACACTTCCGCCCTTCAGTTCATACCAAAAGTCAAAAACTTAGATGTGCTGCAATTTTTTTTGGTAAATATTTAACAACAAATTATTTTTTTGTTACCGGTACAACCTTTTTTAAGTTGTGACTTACTTAGACCAAAGATCACAATCAATTCGAAAGGAATTTAAGTGTGGAAGCGATTGGCAAATCTGAGCTTCTTCATCCCTGGAGCAGAATATCAGTGAAGGAAAGACAAACTGCTTTGATTGAAATATTTTAGTTGATTTTTATAAGAAGTTTCAAATACTTTGGAAGCACATGCGCAACAACTTACTTAGGTTTACGCAAGAATATCCACACTCATGGTCACATAGGCATACTTTTCCGGTGTTGCATTTGTTTGACGAGGAAATGCATGGCTTTCTGCATGGTCTTCCCACCAAATCAGCTGCTGTCTGGTTGCGTTGAGAGCATTGAGCTAAATAAATTATTAGAACTTCCTATTAAAAAAAAGTCTTGGAGGAACATAATAAAGGATTTTACCAGTTCAATGACTCTAAAAAGTCTTTTTAAAGATATGACCATGGGGAAAAAGCTGCAAGTTTGAAATGCCAACTTCTCGTACTTATTTTGTGGGTTATCATCCAAAATATGTACAGCACCATCTATCACGTAGTATTTGCATTAAAATGAAACATGAAATCTAAAAATGAGCCGCATTTATTATGCTCTGGTTAATAGTTATTATTACTGCATAGAAATTTTGAGTTGGGCATGTAAAAACGATTATCGAAAAATGCAACTTTCTTGGTCATTCCGCATTACTCTTCAGTAAAACATGGAATTTAAACAGTTCAACAGGAAGCACGGTTCTTCGTGGATCCTTACTACGACTCCCTGTATCTATTGCAGGTACTGATTTTTTCGAAGTAGAATACTGTATTAATGAAATAGAAAATGGTCGACAAATATTGCTATTCAGTATACTTTAAAACGTCTCTTTTAACGGTATTATTTTGAGCTGTATTTTGGCTTTAACTGTTATTGCATTTTAATCGCAGTTTTTGACCCCTTATTTTAGTCAGCAGTGAGCAGGTTTTCACCCATACTTTATTTAGTAAGTCTATTTTGATTGTGAAACAAAACTTGAACAACAAAAGTCAAGAGCACAAAATATGGTTACAAACCGCCAGCGAGTAGTATAAAATATTCTTCATACATAGAGTAAAACTAACTACAGTACCAATTTTTTTTCATAACTAATGAAAGCAGCAAGAATAAATCCAAAAACCAGTGTTGGGCAAGTTAATGAGAAACATTAACTTCCTTAACAGTTAATTCGCTGAGAATTTTCGAGCAATTTTTTAACTCAGTTAAAGTTAAGTAGTTAACTGAAAAACAAAAGTAACGCAAGAGTTAAAAGTTAATTCGTTATTTAAAAAAAAATTCAGTATTAACAGTCTTGTAGTTGATGCCCAATAAAATGATTTCATATCCATACAAGATAAAAATCACTCATTCTGATTTCTGTTGCTATGGTATTTACTATTCTACTAAAGATAGACACAGTAGCAGCCTTTTTTTATTTTATTTTTTATTTCTATGAAAACGAATAAACTGTCAGTCTGTACAATTGTGACGTTGTTTGAATTATTACGGCACTATAATCATTACGGCCCTATGTTAATATTATTACGGCACTATACTCGATTGCAAACAATTATCATTATTATGGCATTAGGACACATGGTGTAGCCCAGAAATTTAACGTATTAACGTAAACTTTAAAGTAGTTTAACGAAAGTTATGGTTAATAAGTTAACTCACAAAAGCTTTTTAACTTTTTAACTAGTTAATGAACCAAAAACTAACGTTGTTTACTCACAATGTGCTTCTTTCGATGTAAAGCAAAAAGCAATCAACAAGATCGTGATATAGTTTCCCCATAAACTCATGACTACCTATTTGCTGACTGCACAGCTTCATTAATTGGAATCCTACAATAGCTGCTGGTTAGTCCAACTAAACTGATTTTAAATTTCAGCTTCTGAATGAAATAAAGTGCAGCCAAAAATAACCAAACGAGGTAGTTAATTCAGGACAATTAAGCCTTAATTTGCTAGTCTTGAAACGCAGTGTGGTTACGTCCACTGAACAACTCTCTACCGACGTTAACTTTTGGTTAAAATTGCGATATGCTTTCATCATAATAACGATTCATGGCTTCTATTTTCGAAGACGGTGATTTCCCATAATGAAAGACAAGACGATATCCGGAAACGAACAATTAATTTGTAGTTCACTGAAATAAGTAACTCTAAAAGAATGTCAACCGAAACTTTTCAAGAATTGTTTCAAATTAAAATGTTGCATAAAAAATTCATGTCGATGCAAAGTTCGGTTAATTTTTTATCGGAAACACCAACTAACTACTGTTAACTTTAGCAATTGGCAACGTATAGTTATTTATTTATTTTATTTAAGTCAAGCGCAAAAGCGCTTATAGAAAACGAAAAACACACACACACACAAAAAGGTTTACTGTCATGCATTACTAGTTCTAGAGCGCCAGAGAAGAGCAGTAAGCTTCTTCCAAACCATTTACAGTAAGCAAATCAATAAAGCGAGCAACATATTTCGAACAACGAAATCTGCAAGAGTGAAGTAATGAGCGAACAAACACATTGGTAGACCTGTGACAACGATTCATAAAACGGAATAGAAGTTTGCAAACAAGGGCATCAAAAGTATCGACATTAGCCTCTACTTGATATTGGCGGACACTGCAAAACCGAGGAATACCATGAATACTACGGTAGGAATCATTGTAGGACACTCGAAGACGTCTAAAGCTCTCATAGGTATGACAACACCACATCTGACTAGCATACAATGTACAACAATGAGCCCGAAATAACATATTTTTGATATGAATAGAACACTTATGAAATTCACTGCGAAGTGAGTTACCTACAGCATACAAATACTTGACTTGGAGAGTGATATCACAATCATCAGATAATGTATCCGTTAAGCCGCATTTACACGGGCGACTTTTAGCTGCGAGAATCGACATTTTGCCTTTTTCTTTCTCAAATCGCGTAGGTCACTTACACGACGCAAGATTCACGTGTGATTTTGTCTGCGCGATATCGCCAGACACGCCCCCCGAAAAATCAAATCGTAGCAGTCACTCACACGGGAGAGATTTTAACGCGGCGCTCGCATTCGATTGCAACTCGCTGAAGTCACTTACACGTTCAGACTGCGTGCCAGTGATTCTCGCAAAATCGAGTCGGCGGAAGAGTCGCTATCGCACTGGTTTACTTACACGGTGCGAGATAGTTTCAAAGCGCTGCTTGCTGGTTTTGAATTTGCAAAAAGCGAACTGCTGCAAAAGCACTTCAAATGCGCCGCTTGTCAGCTTTTGCATTTGAAGCAATCACGCTTTGGAATTTTGAAAAGAAAATGAATGAAGCCAACGCAAGCGTAAAACGAAATACGAAAAATACTATTAAGCAGCTAATGTCAAAACTTGCAATGAAAATGCAAGGTGAAAGATGAAGCAGCAACGGCGGCGTGCTGCTCGAGCCGAATGTGTGATACGTAAATGCTATTTTGAGTTGGCTTGGATGGAGCAAAGTCAAGCGGGCATTAATGCTCATAATTTATTATAAAATTCTGTCACTTACCCTTTAGGTATTGTTTTTTCTCTACCGCAACCCATCTCTGACTGTGTGTCTTGTTTGGTTATGCATAATGTTGGGTAAAACAATAAAATTTATCAATATTTTTGTGCAGTTAATTCTAGAAACACTTTTGAAATTACTTTTTCTCCAAGTATGTGCAACTGACAAATTCATGTTGTTTATTTACTTAAAAGTGCACAAGTATTTTAGCATTTTATAGGAGATCTGTGCTGTCATATACTATACGAAATGCTAATGGTTAAATTTTATTTTTGTTTTTAGAAGTTTACTTTTTGAGTTCTTTTGCAGTGATACCAGGCGCCTTTTGTCACTACAGAAGTACTGGCTCTTTTTCAATTAAACCAACATTCAAAAAATCCACATAGCATTCATATAATATGTGTTTTCATGTAATTTTTTTTATGGAGCTACTAAACCACAGCTGTTACATAGCACCAATATCCACAATAATAAAACAAGCAGCGCATGCATTTGCTAAACGCTAGGCAATTACAGTTAAGTATAGTGCGGAGGATGAATTATTATAAACTGAGCAAAAATACGCCAGTGACTTCATGTCAAAACTCATTCCTGGCGTTATTCAAATGAAAAAGCCCTATAAAACCACTCGAAATTGAGATCATGATTTCATTATAAACATCATTTTCATGAAATTAATGTTTAATCACAATATGCGGGGCAGTAGGTGTTGTGCTTCTTCACTTAACTGTGGTTATTTTAACCGCAAGAATTGCCGGTAGGCTCTAGCAATCTCGGGTCAGAAGAGAAAACAAACGCTAACACGTTTTTAGCCGACATAAACCAGTGGATGGTACTTGTATACAAAGTGCTGGACCCAACGAGTGAGCATAGATGTGAGCCTATCAGCCTACTCTGCCAGCACTGTCACAGCACCGATTGGCCTTTTTTGTGTTGCCCCGCTCTACTTTTGATCCGGCCACTTTTTCCTTTTAGTTTGCTCAGTTTGTGCGCCTCACTTTAGTTCCTGCTGCCAACGCTTTAAAAATTACGCGCTTTTTGGTAATTCCTGCACGCCTTTGTGTTTGGCCGAGTTACCTCTGTTCTGGCATTCCTTTTCATTCAAGCAACTAGCAAACAGACGTATTTCATTTTCAAGACCGCTCGTATGGCACTCTTTAAGTTCATTATTTTCAGGCTGAATTTCAGATATATTTTGCCATGTCTTACTGTTCCCAATTACGCATTTTGTCTGAGCAATGCAGTTCAAGTTGAAGAATTTCAATTGTGGTTTGCCCAGACGGACACGGTGAAGGCTCCATATTGTAACGGAGGGCTTCTGTAACAAGCACCTCCATTTCCAAAATATATTGTCCAAATGCTATTACTGTGAATTCATTGTCTTAGCTATTTTAGGGTTAAGAACAACCGAAATAGAAGAAATGCCAAATCAAAAAAGAAACTAAATTCTGTACTGATTCAAAGCAAAAGAGCTTGAATAACTTCGAGAGTATAGAGTGTTATTGCGCATTGGGCAGGTAACAAAAAAACTTTTTGGCTCTCGTTCAAACGAAAATTAGAGCTTGCTTTTTTGCTTTCCGCAATTTTACGATGCTGCAAAAGCAGCTAAAAAGGCGTTTACAAGCAGATAAACCATTAGGTATAAACAAACATTGTCGCTATAATTGAAATCAATGATCTCAAAATTTAAGAACCAATTAAGAGCAACTGATGCTCAACATTGGCAAAAAATTAAGAACAGTCAGCCTCAACTCAAAATTTACTGGTTCTGATGCAAACAGTGTACTTACGGTATTTTTAAAACAAAATACAATTAAGGTACTGTTTCCTGTGGTTAATTTATCATACATTTTATTAAGGGTTAAAGCCCTGCTTGATTGGCTTCACAGTTATCAGCAATCAGCTCATGACTGCCGTATCTGCAGTAGACCAGAGCCAGCATCAACAAGAAAATTATTTCTTCTTCGTTTCAAACTAATATGAAGTAAATTTAGTATCGAAATCACAATTAATTACGGTAAAAGCACTACAGATTATTTTGTACTATGAACACAATACTTTATGAAGCAAATTTAGGGTAATCGCAGCCAGCGACTCGCAAAGCATTTGTGCATTGCGCTATGCCTGGGCGACTCGTAAATTGCATACGATTTGCTGTTTACACGAGCGCGACTTTGCCCTGGGACTCTCGAGACGTTGAAATCGACCTCGTGTAAGTGATCACGAGCGAGAACGATTGTTGCATCGAGTCGCGCAAAATATAATCGGCATCGCAAATCGCAGGTGTTACTTACACGGCGGCGATTCTTCTCAAAAGCGATCGCGGCAAGCGAGTCTCGCCTCGTGTAAGTAACCACTCTGCGAGAGAGATTTTCACGCATAAAAAATCTTCGAATCGCGTTGCAAAAAAGTCGCCCGTGTAAATGCGGCTTTAGAAATAATACACCGCAATATTTTACAGAATCAACAAATTTAATGATTTTGCCATCCAGAGATAGTTTAGGCTTAAAGTTCTTATAGTATTTTACTCCAAACATCATGCCATATGATTTACTAGCATTGAAGACAATGTTATGTGCAACAGCAAATTTCGAGCAAACAGCTAGTAGTTCATTGAGCCCTGATAGAGAAGGACAAAAACAACATAAATCGTCAGCATACATAATATGATTAAGCTTGAGATTTCCCACAATGCAACCAGCATTTACCTTATTCAGTTCACTAGTCGGATCATCCATATAAACAGCAAAAAGATATGGACCTAAAACACTACCCTGACGAACACGGTTGCTGACATTGAAAGAGTCGGACATACAATTACCCTATTTTATCATCATAGTTTGGTTAGTATACCAGTAGTGAAGCAAGCGTAAAAGGCACCCAGGTACGGATCGGGCCATAAGTTTGGGAAATAACATAGCATTATTCACCCAGTCAAAAGCTTTCGAAGCATCAAGCAACACAGAATAAACTGGAGTATTTTTTGTAGTATATGAGCAAACAACGTTTTTCAATAAAAATGTACACACACATGTCAGTCCCATGAAGAGGTTTGAAACCAAATTGATTATCACTAGTTGTGAGCAACGGTTTGAGCTAAAGCAAAATAAGGTGCTCAAAAAGCTAAAGAAACTACCAATGCAATTGCAATAGAACTGTAGTTTCCAGAGTTTGATACATCACCAGTAGGACTCTTAATGATAGATACAATAACAGTTTGTAGACACTGAGAAGGTATAAAAAAATGCATGATGCACAAATCAAAAAATTCACTCAAATATATACAGATGCTAGGATGCGCAAATCTGATAAATTCAGTACTTATATTATCAGTACATCGTTTGCAGTATCAAAACTTTAAAAACTTGATCATGCACAATCGCCATCAGTACTTAAAATGTAAAATTTTGCATGGGGGGACGCTTTGGAAGCCTTGACCAAACTTTAGTGGAAATTATGTAATTCCGTCCCTGCAATTGAAGTGTTTTTTCCCTGAAATTAAATGAAGACCAAAAAAGGTCTTCACCGCAATCTGGGACTATATTCGGCCGGAATTTGTAGGATTTATTTGTGCTGGCTGGCTCTTGATCGTTTCATCATCCAGCGCTCAAATCTCGATGGGTGGACGTCTAAACCTCGATGGGGGGACACTAAATCTCGATGGGGGGACGCTAACTCTCGATAGGGGGACGCGTCCCCCCTACAATTTAAGTACTGATCACCATAATACTTTAACGCTTACTGAACGATTAGCATTAGCATGGTTAAGTAATGCAGGTAAAGATTGTGTGAATTCTTACATTGGGATGCTAGCTACTGAAAAAGGTGGAAAACTCCGATACCAAAAATTATCTTATAATTGTGTTTTAAAATAAAAGTTTTTATGGTTACCTAATGGTTCATTCCTAGGTGAAACAGTTTAAAAAAGTTTCCAAATAAAAGTCCTTCTTGGCTGACCAACCAGCTCATCATATCGACAACCACTTTGCGTATAAGCAGCCAGAAGAACTGCTCAAGTCAGTGACCCGACTCGCATGTCTTGATAACGCGGACTTGACATATCTTCGTGGTTTTGAGAAATGACTGGGACTCGAGTCGTATATTTTGATGACTCGGATCGACAATTACTTCTAGTCCGGTAGAAATAGCTTTTACCCGGAAAAAATTTATAATAAGCTGAAATTTGGCACGATGACTCAGAACCACGTCCTGAGCCACCAAAAAAATCCCCATGTTTTGGACGTCTGACTTCCCCCTTTTTCGACCTTTAAAATCTGCCATCTAGTGTCAAAGACCTTTTACTATCCAACAGCCAATCCAAAAGTTGTAGAAGTGCCGAGTTTTGAGTAATAATTAGTTTTCAAGTGCGGGTATAAAAAAATTTTTTTGAAATTGATAACGTCATTGTTGGTGACGTCATTGTTAAAGCTTTTGAAAAAATGACTTATTGATGGCTCGAATAGTAAATGAGAGTTAGGTTTTTGGTTCCAAATAAAACATTGCTTAAATCAAAGTGATGACGTCACAAACATTTTTGATGACGTCATTTGTAACGAGTTTTCACTGTAAATTTAAAAGAGTGTTTGACCAAACGAAACATTGCTAACTTTTTTTTTAATTAGCTTTAAACTTGGGAAAATTATTTTGTGAATTCATTCTGTCGATTGAAGGTCAAAAACTGTGTTGTCAGTTAAACTCTGGGGTAGCATTCAAGCAGATAAAATTTAGACCTCCCAATAGGCAGTGGTGGCAATAACGAATTAGTGTTTTAGTAATTTTTACAGTAATGACCCTACTTTATAAAAAAGTAACTTTTGTGGTAATTTTATAATTTTTTAGAGGTGTTAAAATTACTAATTACAAATTAGGCTACTTTGTAAATATTACCATCCGGTAGAAACGCTTGACTGGCTGCTTATTTTATACCTCCTGCCAATCAAAAAGTTGTTTTAGTTGAGAATGACGCAGGGTCGTACCATGGGCCGTATGTCTTTGCGTGCGAGAAGGGTTTATACACGCAGTGCTAGTTTCTTCTAAGACAATCGATCATTGATAGAGCTCATAGGGACAGAGTTGTTAGTCGGGCCGAGCTTTTCGGGCAGGGTTTGGGCCTAAACTTGACAAAAATTTCGGGATTTATTCGGGCCTAAGACGTGCTTTTTGTCTTGGGTGCATAAAAGTATGATTAAAATAGCTTGGTAACATTATTGCTAAATTTTTCAGACCTTACTTAACTTTTGTTTTTTTTTCGGGCATAATTTGGGCTTTAAATTAGTTTTCGGGCTCGGGCTTATATTTTGGGTTCGGGCCTGAACTAGTCAGCCCGTTTACAACTCTGCATAGGGATGCAACAAAAGCACAATAGCAATAGAAAATATAATGTCAAGTTTTTTAATTCTGCTGGTTTCAAGGAGGAGACTTCGGTGACGGTATTTTGTTGTCTGTTTGCTTAATTATACAGTACACATGCCCAAGCTTTATTTAGGAAAGTTTTGCTTTGTATTTTTGATTAACAAACATCGATCTGAATAATCTATGGTTAACAATATTATCCACCTTCGTGTAGTATCAAATTTTGAAGTTGTGCAAAAACCGAAGATAGATATTGCAATACCCTATTCATTCATACGCCAATGGGTAAAATTTTTGTTATAGCTACTACATCAATATAAAAAAAGGACAGTATTTTGTCCAAAACCGTTAATATTTTTCAACATTTTGTGCTATATAAATTTTAGGGCAAAAGCTGAAAACCACGGAGTCTTTCCAAAGATGTCAAAGAAAAAAATAAATGCATAATAAACAAAGATAAATTTGCAAAAAGCGAATAAAATCACAAACCACCTCTTTGCAAACTTTTATAATATTTTTAGTAACTAAAGAGAGGTGATACCAGTAGGCGAGACCAAAATTATACTGCACTGGACCCTTTCCCACATTTTCAGCCAACAAAATTTGTTGACTAAAAAAAAAAGTTTTTTACCGCTTAGGAGTCGCATTTTCCGTCGAAACTAGACCAAAAACAACTTAAAAAAAGTCTTCGCCTCCCAGGGGTCGCAATATTGCTTCAGGCGCAGTGCCATCGTAGACTTTTTATCAGCAGACCAGATGCAAACGCGCAGAGAAAAAGAGAAGTGCATTGAAGAAAAAAGTTTGCTCTAGTTGCGAATTTTTTTGCCGTCACGCGTATTCGACAGAATTGATTAGACATATTCGTGGAACAAGTGAACCGTGAAGAAAAAAGTCACGCTGATTGGACGAACTGGCATATTCTAGAACAAATGAACCACGAGGAAAAAAACAAGCTGTTAGTTTCCTGTTAAATAATATGGTACCTTTTGGCACGCGGTAAACTCGGCTCCGCCGGTAAGTACTATGACGATAATAGATTGAAAAAATACTCCCGAAGTGTGATAGATCAAAAATATTTCATCATATTCGCTGTATTATGCTAAAGCGTGTAACAAGTTGGCGGGGCTCATCTCCACGTCATTGCGCCCGGGCAGCACAAATTCGTTTGAAGAAATGTCGCAGCGGTGGCGTGTCGTTAGCAACACTGTGCCTGATTTGACCGGCCTGAGTTAGAACTTTAGACCTCCCGCTCCAGAGACGAACGTGTTACCGCTCGCCCAACAAATAGATCAATCACATAATATTTTTAATTTTTTATCTTAATAGCACTTTTAAGTGAGAATTACCTTAAGCGTGTTATCTAGATTATTAGCGTATATTTAGCGACTTATCTGAAATTTTTTTTTTTTTTTTTTTTTTTCACGGCTGTGAGGTAGCACTTACCTCACATATCTGCTTTCCCATTAGGCTAGTGTTTCATCAGCATCTGAATTCACACATAGCCTATCCTGGCATCCCACCCGAACCTTCAAACCACACACGAGGGCAATTTCTACACTTGCCATCGTACCCTCTTCTCAGATTACTCTGATCTAAGTCTGACAACAAGGTCACCAGAAAGAGGATTCTCGACCAGTATCACACTGGCACTTCACTTAGCTCAACCGCATTGCGCTAGCATCACTAAGCATGGACACCATATATGACATCACATTAGCAATTTACCACAATAGTACGCTATATGCATATTTCAAACTTGTTTGTTATCATCAGGCGTACATAACTGTGTAAATGCCTATTACAAATTTTGAACCCCAAAAGCCAAAATTAACCTACTTATCGGTAACCGGTAAAGCAAATTGCTATATACAATGCCAGTCAACGCCCATACGAATAAATTTTCATTTACTCGTATGTGCTTTGAAAATTCAGAAGTTACATAGCAGACTTGAAACATAAAGTTGTTTTTTTTTTTTTTTTTTTTTTTTTCACGGCTGTGAGGTAGCACTTACCTCACATATCTGCTTTCCCATTAGGCTAGTGTTTCATCAACATCTGAATTTATCTGAAATTACTTATTAAAACCTGAGGAAGTGCAATAAATTTGAAGTTAATTACAGCATTAAATTTTTATTGCTGGGTTTTGTTTCTTGAATCATAATGTAAGCGTAATCTGGCTTCAGCGCACCAGGAGTCACAATAGCCGGCTTGTTATGATATGACCTTGACCGCAGAAACAAAAGACCCGAAATTCGGAACCCGCTTAGTTTTAAAACAATTCTTTACTCACTCAGACCATGAGATCGACGCTTAGACGTAATGCAGTATTCAACATAATATTGGTGAGCACTGAGCCGTATTGAAGAGGTAGCATAATGAAAGCTATAACTTGATAAACATGCTTGGATCCCGGACGAAATCTAGTTTTTTTTGTTTAGCGCCATTAGAAGTAGTGATGTAGAGTACATTATTGTCATTTTGGCTGACTTTTTCATTCAAAGTAATTTGTAACGACAATTGCTGACTACTTTTTTCGAGAAGTAACGAATACGGTAATTTTATTACTTTTTTACAGTAATTTTTGGTGACATAGTTTCATTACTTTTATGCAGTGATTTGCCCTCCTCTGCCAATAAGGGATTAAAATTAAAGTAATGTATTTTGCAGTTTAATCAAGAAAGCCCTTGAATGTTTATCGAAAGCTTCCACGCACAGTTAAAGTTAATCTGCAATTTTTGTTCAAGATGCAAGCTTGAGGAACGATAAAAAAAATCATTAAGGCGGCAAATTGTCAAATATTAGCGTGTTTATTATAAATTAAGATAATAATATTGTAAGACATTGCAATAATATCGCAAAAACGCCACATAATACTTGAAAATAATATTGTCGGACATTATTTTGCGTAAGATAATAATATTGTCAGACATTACAAAGCGGTAGAAATTTTGTTCGTATTAGATATATTATCGTGCTCGGCACATATTCTTTTCAATTTACATATAATTACACTAGTTATTATTGTTTAGAATCATTGCATATAGGAGGATGAGGCAAAACCTCGGCCAAGGACTTGAAGATGCCTTAGAAACTAGAATGATGATGATGCTGATATTCCCAAAGTGTTGCAATGTTTCGTTTGGTCAAACGCTCTTTTTCAGATTTACGACCAAAACTCTTGACAGATGACGTCATCAAAACGCTTGTGACGTCAACACTTTAATTTAAGCAATTTTTGGTTTGGAACCAAAAAGCTAACTCTCATATACAATTTGAGTCATCAATACAGAATACATCATTTTTCAAAAACAAAAATTTGGAAATGACGTCACCAACAATTTCAAAGTAAATTTTTTTATACTAAAATATTTATACACTTGAAAATCAATTACCACTCAAAATTTTGCTCTTCTACAACTTTTGGATTGGATGTTGGACAGTACAGGCTCTTTGACACTAGATGGCAGACTTTAAAGGCCAAAAAAGGAGGAAGTCCTACGTCCAAAACATGGGGATTTTTTTCGGTGGCTTAGGACATGGTCCTGAGTCATCGTACCAAATTTCAGCTTATTATAAATTTTTTCCGGGTTTCAATGTATTTTGTCGTATTTCTACAGGACTATTATTGGTTTGGGAAGTGACTGAGAGGCCGCGTGGCCAAGATGGCAAAGGCGTCGGTTTTACGACAACCCTGATTCCATAATTTTGGGTTCAACCCGCAACCTGGTCACGTTTTTGTGTGTTTATTATCTCTCCTTGGTGACTTCAAACAAGCAGCAAATTTACAAGGGAAAAAGTCAAACGTCAACAGGAAAACGATCAACTCCTAAGCGTTCGAGGGTGCGGCATCATCCAAAGAATAGCGCCACCGTCGCTTTCTCGTGGATAAAGATACGTCAATCAACCAATCAGGACCCTGACTTGAGTCATATTTATGCAAAAGAATTTTGTTCCGGTGACCCGAGTCATTTCTTAAATTTTATTCACAATTAAGCATCAACAACAATCATGTTTCTTTTCATAGAATTGGTGTTCACAGTTTCATTTATTATGTCAATTAAATAAAAATTTGCGAAGTGGTTTAATCGCAATAAGTTCCGATTCCGGAGGTAAGAGAAACTCTTTTTATGACTTTAATCGCTTTTTTAATGACTTGACTGGAGACTTTTTCTCTTTTTCCTAAATAGACTCGAGCCACTTTTGTTCAAAAGACTCGATTCGAGTTAACATAACCAAGTGACTAGACTCCAGTCAGTAAAGAAGAAACTAGTTCCAACTCTGTTGCGACCAACACTGCTGCGAAAAAAAGCTTTGATCAAAATTTATTTGCAGAAATGTGTTTTGTGAAAGTGAATGCCTTGCTAGTGATGTCATGCATGACAGCACCTCCTTTTTCAGGATGAAATAGCTCCGCCATTGAACGCCGGCCTCAAAATTCTAGCTCTACTCCAGAGTCGCGAAACGAGTCTGCAATTAAAACAGACTGTTTTTGTAGTGCAAATTTATCCTCCTGTCACAAGACAGCGTCAGCCGTTAAACATTGGACGATCCGCACGCTTTTCTTTGCGGTAGCTACTTCGTAATTGGAGGAATCTGCAGCTGCTTAGGAATTTCCAGCAATGCAATGTTCCTGTGAATTTCTTTGAATTCTTCATTCTTGTCCACTGAATTAGCTGCTTGTTCGAAAACACCAAGCAGAGATAATTATCATAACGCGTCTTATCCAAGGATGCAACGACGTTACCGGGGAGCGGGTTGAACCCAGATCATGCGATCAGGTCCGTCGTAAAAACGACGCCTTTACATTTTTGGCCACGCTCCCGACATTGTTGGGTTTCAATAACCTTTCAAACATTATTTTGTTATTACCACGATGACTTTTTGTGATATTTGCTCCACCCAACGTTATTACGCACTCATGTTCTGGTATCAAATCTTTTCTTTAGGCGTATTAAATTGTTTTTATCTGCAAATACGAGTTTTGTAGTATTACTCGACTTTTCACGCAGGGCAGTTGAAAAAAAATTTTTTTTCCGTTCTAGGGGTATGCCACGAAGACGATGATTCTTTCACAACCGAACCTCCGAAAGGTTTCTTTTTCATGCCGGAATTAGAATAAAAACCAAAAAAAGTCTTCGCTGGATTTGGACTTATTTTTATCCCGAATTTAAGTACAGATTAAAAAGCTGAACAAAAAAAAAAAAAAATTACCATTCATAATGACTTGTTCGGTTTCTCAATCTCTTCTAGCTATACTTGCTTAAGAATAATATTTAAACCGTTCAGGGGCTCCTAAACCTGAGCGGTCTTTGCAAATCCCCGGGCCTGGGTGCTGTTAACTCCCCCCCCTATTTTTCGCACTCTTGCCTACTGAATTAGGTGCTTATTCGAAGTCACCAAGCAGAAATATCATCGTAAAGGTCTTTTCCAACTACATAACGTGATCAGAGGGCGAGTTGAACCCAGATCATGCGATCAGGCTCTTCGTGAAAACGACGCCGTTCCCCTTTTGGCCACAATGCAGATTTCTCAAAATATTATTAAATCGCCGATTTGAACATACCTGCTACCAATAAAATAATGTTGCAATATCTATGGAGGTCCGTGGTTGAAGTAAGGGTTTAAAAAAGTGCTTTATGACAAAAAGCTAGAACAAATACTGTTTGAATAAGGCTTACAGTCAATTGGTCATTTACCCTGATGATCCAATTTACGGGTGAAACAGACTGTTGGGTTTGCAATATTAAATTCTGTGGTAATCTGCTGTAATCTAATTTAAGAAGATGCTATTTCACAGAAAACTTTTATCAACTTTTGTATTAATTCCGAGTTCAGAACCACACTCAAATTTCAACTTCCTAAATCCAAACCCTAATCTAAGCCTTCAAAAAGCAAAAAAAAAAACGCGCAAAGGATTATTGATTTTTCCTTTATTCTCAACTTGAAAAATTCGATGAAATAGTTACTCCCCTAATTCATGCAATGTAACTTTTCACTCAGCAACTCATTCATACATGCTTACAAACCTGGCTTTTAGCGTCTGGGAAACCGCACAGAGGCGAAAGCATCCTTTCTGGGTAGTCACTAACTTTGTACGACTGAACGACTCTACCACTGAGCTATCCCGTCGCTACTGTGCAATGATAGTGAGCTGTAAGCTACTAGTCTTTTCTTTCCTTTGCCTGCTTTGAATGAAAAGTTACAGGGCTCACGACATGGAAGTTCATCACTCAAGGCCAAGAAAACAGACTTTCTATGTAAACGTTCATACGAACGACGGCCAAACAAGAATTGGATTGATTTTGATTTACCAAAAATATTCAATCGATTTGAATTTGGCATGTTTTCACCTGCAAAATTTGAATTGTTTGAATGCAATAATTCAGTTTACATGTTGAAATCAAATGTCATAAACTGCCAACAGCAACTTTTCCAAAAAGCACAGAGTTCACGCAAAACGGTCCATGACGTTTTGAATTGAATTTAAATTCGTTTACTAGGGTCGTAGGCAGAAGTGGTCAAAGTAGCCGAAAAACCTACTTAAAAAGGCATTCAAGTCAAACGTTTCACTGTAAACCAAAATAATCGGAAAAACCGGTAATGCATTCCTACCAAACTTGAACTTTCTCCGTTTTCGAGATATTATTAATTATTATTATTAATGGGCAGCGGTTCAAGCGAATCTGCTTCAGTTAGGTAAAGTTCACCTACATATTGCGTAGTAGGCCTTATTTGGGCCCACTGCAACTGTAGCTGCTAAGTTGTTGTATATTGTTTGGTTACTGGTTCAAGTTATTAGAAAGTCTTCCAGCTTCCTTCAAGTACATGGCCAGTTTGTTAATGTTACATTTCGTTACCACATTGTGGACAATGGTTTTGGTGATTCCAAAACGTGTAACACGAATATCTTGGTATAGCTTGCAATTGCCTACATGATGATTTGGTGTTACATCCTCTAGGCTACATTTTGGACTCAGCACGACCTGTAGTTTTCTTTTGCCGCTGTAGATTGCAATGCCCTGTTAAAACTTGCACTACTTTATTTAATTAGGGCCTCTTACCAAAGGTGGAGTCGAGGACATAGGCGTAGCCAGAAGGGGGGCTAGGGGGCCCGCCCCCCCAATTAAGATACCACAAATGATAAAAAATTATGACCGCATAGCATAGCGATGTTTAGTTGTACATTTTTTCAGTAATTACGCATTAACAGTAATTAACAATAATGCTAATGACGACGAGGGAGCCCCTAACTAACAACCAGGAAGCCCCGGGGCCCTTAACCGACAACCAGGGGGCCCTGGAGCCCCTAACTAACAGCCAGGGGGCCCCTAACCGACAACCAGGGTGCCCCAGGATTCTTAACCGACCGCCAGGGCTCCTAACTAACAACCAGAGGGCCCCGGGGCCCCTAATTTACAACTAGGGGGCTCCGGGGCCCCTAACCGACAAGCAGGGGGTTTCGGGGCCCTTAGCTGAAAACCAGGGGGCCCCAGGGTCCCTAACTAACAGCCATAGGGCCCCGGAACCCCTAACCAACAGCCAGGAAGCCCAGGGGCCCCTAACTAACAACCAGAAGGCCCCAGGGCCCCTAACCAATAATGAGGGGGCCTGGGGCCCCTAACTGACGACCAGAGGACCCCAGGCCTCTAACTGATAACCAGGGGGCCCCTGACTGACGACCAAGGACCCCGGGCCAGGGGTCCCTTCATTCAAATATTTACAATTTATACGCAAAACTTGTGAGAAATTTAAGAGTTTTGTCTTAAAAGTTGCAACCCCAGGCTCTCGTTTAACGTTATTATGAACTTAATGCTATAAGACAGACGGTAATGCAACCCCCAAATTGAAATACTACCAATGATAAATATAATGAAAGCATTACCATTACGTTGTGCTTGTCTGTAGTTGCTGTTTCTTTAATTTAGGATTTACGCGAACAAAAGTTAGTAATAATAATGACGGCCACGTGTCCTTGTCATAATAATATCATGCAATTCTTGGAGGTTTCAAAAACCTGTCAAGTGACTGGACTCGAGTCCTCCACGTTTTGGAAAAAAAAGTTATTTTAATTTTGCTTCAAATGTTTTTGTTTTTAAGAAAGAACTTAAGAATGCGATCTTATTTCAAAATCATAGGCGTAGCCATGGGGGTGGCCCAGGCGGCCCGGGATCCCTCAATAAAAATGCCATCAATGACAAGAAATTGACAAAAAAGCCTTGTTTCTTTATTTTCAGTTTCTTTTAGCATCTTAGCGTACAACAGTACACGCGTACAGCAGTAATTAATAATAAATAACATTGACAATCAGGGGGCCCGGCGCACCCCCTTAATTCAATTTTTTTTTACCAATTTAAACGAATAACCAGGGTGAAATCAAGGGTTTTTGTTCTAAAAGTCGCTACCTCAGGCCCTCATCTAAACTTTTTATGAGCGTAATGCAATAACCAGCGCCGTATTTGGCAAGTGGCACAGTGCCAGGGCCCCTCGCTCAGATAGTAGAACTTTTTTTGGTCTTCACTTATAATTGGCAGGAAGATGTTGCAAAATCCCCTAAGTGCCAGGGGCCCCTCGCAGTGTAAATATGGCCCGTTAATAACATGTTTAGTAAGCGCAACCAATAACCATCTATTGTACCATTTTTCAATAACGATTCACCTCCAACCTCGCTAGTTTTTAAGCACAAAATACTTAAAAAAAAAAGCTAGGGAAAATGCTCATTGAACAAATTATTGAATTTCAATTGAGGGGGCCTGGGACCCCTGTCCGTACATTTACTCCTATAACTGGTTAACTTTATGACAAAGCAAAAATCTTTAAGGAAAATCTTCGAGTGGATTATTATTTACTGCTAAAATATAGCAGGAGGCAATGTGCCTGCCTAACTTCCGCTACATGGACCAAACCACTTACAATTAAAATTTTACACCATAATGCGAGATTTTAAACGTGTTTTGTAATTTAATTGCAAGTGTAAGGAGGATGAAGAATTAAATTTTTTCGATTAACTTTTAAATGTTAAAAATCTAATTCTTTCAAATGACTTTAAACAGTAAACACGTACGAAATGTGATCCTATGGGATTAAAATAGCTTTTTTTTCCAAAAACTTACCAAAATCGCCTAGCGGCTGGGGGCTTTGTCGCCAGAACCCCATAGCCACAGGCGGCTGGGGGCTCCGCCCCCAGACCCCCGTCTGTGATACGTTTGAGTACACTATAGGTCACTCAACACGTCTCCTAAGTTAGACATTTGCACTTTCTAACTATAAATTTTCGCCCTCTACCTTTACCAAAGTTTTTGTTAAGTGCCAACAGACTACGGCTTCAAATCTTCCATTCTGCGATAACTTTGCCCCAAAAAACTTCCGCTTTTAAAAATTTTTGATGACGTCATTGAAGGTGAGTTGTGGTTGGCCCCCCCCAATGAAAAATCCTGGCTACACGAGGACACAACGTTAGCGGCGAAGGACTCAAAAAAAAGCAAAAAAAAAATCCGAGGCCAAGAACCGACTTTTCGAGAACAAACCCTCTCGAGGCCAAGGACAGAAATGGTCGAGGCCAAGGCCAAGGACTGAGGACACAATTTTTTTTAAATTATGGTCGGCAAATTTTCCATTATTTTTAAGCGCGAAAGTCTAAGGTATTGCATTTCGTTAAATTTTTGACGAAAATAATGGTTTTTTAAAATAATAACGAATGGCATTTTGAAGTTTTACACGTTAGCAGCAGCTGATGTTGATTACGCACCGTCGCCGTATAGTAGTAATAAAGCAAGTTTATAACTTGTGAATGTAAATATAGCCAGCACTCAAATTGTAGGAGAGACGCGTCCCCCCATCAGTAGCTAGCGTTCCCCAATTGAGATTTGCCTTCCCCTAATTTAAAATTTAGCGTCCCCCCATACAGGGTAAGCGGGAAATACCTTTTCTTTTCTAATTTGTTTGTTCTTCATTCGAATGTGGCGATCAAATGTCGCGCAAAATAAAAGACAGATATTGCACCATACAACTACAAACAATAAAATTGCCAAAAAAAAACTTTTTGCTTTGGTCTTCATTTTAATTAAGCGGATAAAAATCGCACAAACTGGGCTAAAGACCTTGTTTTTTTTTCGTTTTTTTGGTCTTCATTCAAATTTGGATGTGAAAAAATTGCAGCCAAAGGCAATTGTTTATCTTCTGATTTTGGGGCAAAATTCACAACAAGCTGCTACGGCATTGCGAATACATCAGGTCAGGCTGCTTAAGCGTCGTCCATGCGATATTTCACAGTTTAAATGCTGAATATAGCTAAATTATAAACGTAGAAATGGTCAATTTTAAGGCCATAATTTCGTCAGTTAGGGCCCCGATGTAAATGTCCAGTAATTATGGATTTCCACGTTTTTAGTAATTTCCTAAACGCAAACCATATTGCTTTTGATTAAACAATTTCTTTTCACGAAATTTTTCAAAAATTGTCTCAAAATATCGCAAAATACGGTGACTTTATGTTTTTAAAACGAATCGAGGTACCGTAATGGATATATTTGTAAGCTCAAAAGTTTTTGGCATTAAAAAAATACGGGGTCCAGGGGCAAATATTTTTGTGAGTTTTTTGGGAAAAAAATAGCAATTTTTGTGACTTTAAAATAGATTACACATTTAAATTTTCAGAGCAATTTGAAAAAAAAATACCGTAAATGGTGAGTTAAAAAACTTTAGTTTTCTCGCAATATTCCAGCTCTAATTTAAGCCAATCTTTTCTTTACCTTTCAATGTATTTGGTCTTTTTCACATGCCGATCAGTGAGCGCGAAGGTTTCGGCCGCCAAAAGACACTTTGATAAATTTACACAACATACTTAATTACAAAAAATCTGAAGATCTCAGCAGGTTCGAATTAAGACAGAAAGCATTGGAGACATTTGCCCCGGGACCCCTTCAAGAGGTCCCCAATTTGTCGAAACAGAAAATAATAAACCCTTATTTTTTCTAAAAACGGCCAATTTTTTATGGAAGCTCGAAAAAAAATGTATTAAGTACTCCAGGCATTCGAACAATTCTAGTCACATTTAATTTCTAACATACTGTAATTTCTTAATAATCCTTCATGCAACGTTTTTTGTGATCCAATAGTTTGTTATTTGGGATTCTTAGCGCCGATCAGGTGTGTAAACAGAAATTCGCAATGGGGGGGCTGATTTCGGGGTCTGGGGGCGGAGCCCCTAGCGCTCGAAAATTTTGCATTTTTTTGCAAAAATAGCTTAATTTTAGGGCTATTGTAATAAAAAATAATGTTTTTAAAGCGTAGCATAGAAATTGGCAGCGTAACATGATTCAACTGGATGCATTAAAGGACTATGTGGGAGGTGGCTAATGATACCATTGTAGTTTTCTTGTTTATATGCTGGTAAATCACAAAATTCTGTTATTCAATAAAACTCACACGGAGTAATCTGTTTCGTCTATATTTTATAAAGAAAAATAATTGGGGGGGGGGGGGCTAATGGAAAGATATTTGAGAGAAGTGATGGGTAATTAACCAATACTGAATAGCCCCCCTCCCCCCTTATTCCAGGGTTTATAATATATTTGTTGATAAAACCTACGTTTGGCATTTTTACATTAGCGATCAAATTTATTTGCTTACTTTTGAGCATTTTTCAAAGTTTTCATTGATTTGTGACTTTTATTTTTGACAAATTTAGCCCCCCTCTGAATATATGTTTCAAAAGATGCTTTAAATCACTTTTTAGTCCATTCCAGCACAAAAAACAATCTCAGAAAAGCTAAAAACGTGGTATTTTCCTTATTCTGCATTTTGGTTGACAGGCCAATGGGAGGGGCTATAGCCCCCCGCCCCCCCTGGCTACGCTACTGGCGGCGATTTCCAACATACAAATTGTTTAGTGGACGTGGTTTTGCCCCGCCCCAGACCAATCGCCAGTGATTCGAGTTATTCCTGTTTATCTCAAAATCGCGTATTTTCAGAACAACGAGATATACTTACAAAATTACGGTAATATATCAATATGCCTTTCCTGGTAATTCTGTATTACATTTCATTATCACACACTTTCTTCTAAATTCATGCACAAAACAGGCTCGGTTACGTTTTAGCATAAGCAACTCAAAATGTTTTTTCCGGACCCTCGGATTCCTTGTTATGGCTCTCAATGGTTTTACTGTAAAGCTTTGCCGTTTTTACCGCCTGCACCGGAAGAATTAACAGAAACAAAAACAACAATTTTTGACAATGCGTTTTGTCTCCTAATTCTCCGATTAGAGCTTTCACACAATGCCATTTGAAATAAGTTTTAGTATGACTTGGCTTAGTTGGCTATCACATTGTATTATTTTTTCAAATAAAAGAAACGACGAATTGACGGACTATATAGTATCTTTTGTTTGGTTTTTTCTTTTTAATCAATCAAAAAATAATGCTATCCTCGAGCCAAGGACAGGACATTTTCGAGAACTTGAAGTCTTCGAGGCCAAGGCAAAGGACTTGAGCTTCGAGGCCGAGGGCAAGAACTTGAAAATGTGTCCTCGAGGCAAAGGAATCCACCTCAGCCTCTGACGGTTAAGACGTATTGTTGGTCGTAAAGACGTCCAACTTACAGACTCTTTCGTCCACAAGCAATCTTTCCGTTTATTCCACATAGATTTGCATCTATCTTTGGACCAGCATTTATAATGTCTCTTATGGGTTATAAGCATTTATAAGGGTCTCTTTATGTTATAAATCTTAATAAATTTTATTGGCAACCTTCACGTTGACAACCTTAGCGTTAGCGATGTCTTCCCAGTTCTAACCTAAAGCAACGCCGCTATTAGGCAACTGCATTAAGTCGCTTTTCTGCGCACCAATCAGTTTGATTTTGTCAGCAGAATAGACAAAGTCATGTATATTCAGCACAAAACAACACACAGCACACAAAAGCAGGAAGTTGAATTGTGACACGAACCTGCGAAGGGACCTCTCGGTCAACGAGTCGAGCAGCCACATAATTATGAACGTAGCAATCGTGCAGTGCAAAGGTGTAATTTATTATGTAAAGTGTAGCAATGAAATGGGCAACGAGAAGCACCAACGGAAACTGCGAAGACCACCCCAGCGAACACACCTCCACCCTCCCAGTCAGTCTCGCTCCACTATCAATGAAAACATTTAAACAAAAAACTCAGTGGGTAAAACGAAGCGAAACCGAGCGAAGAGATGCAGCCCACCAGCCAGCTTCCAGCATGGTCAGCTGGTAAAAAGAGAGTATGTGCTTAGTCTTTAAAACTGACCCTAACCATCCCTAGCCTAGTATGGTGTTGAGCTTGTGATCGTGAGATGTGATTGTATGTAACCGGTGAAAAATATGATTTATAGCAATTAGCCAGGCCATTTGCCCAAACTTTTCCCCTAAAGTTTTGTTAACCCTCGGATCAAAGTTAATCCACGTTGGTGCAGACGACCCTTACAATTTTTTGATAAATCTGAATTTTTCCAACCGTGAGACAACGCGGTTAGTTTCAAATATTACAAAACCGGCCAGGACAATACCCTTACTGACGTTATAAAACATCAAACCACAAGACTACATTTAACAACATCATTTAATTTTCATGGCAAGCACAAATATTCAATACAGTAAAAAGTTAACATTTAATTAATGGCATTAATACAGCACAAATATTAACATTTAAATTTCAAAAAACCAAAACAGACAAAATGCAAATAAAACTTTAGTACTGCAGCCAAGGATGGCAGCACGATATGGTACGTTCAAAATTTCAACAAGGCGTATATAAAAAATTTACCGTACCGTATTACCGTAACAAAAACAAGTTTTGCATCCGTACCATACCTATGCACTTTTAATCGGATGGCACGCTCTAAACGTTTTGCACATGAAGGGTACGGTACGTAGGTCAATCCAAGGATGGTACGTTGGTGAAAAAAAACAACAGTTTAGCTAAGTTTGCAGCTGTTCAACTCATATGACGCCTCCAAACACGATACGGTACCTTAGTAAGCACATCTACAGAGCGTACCGAAGTACCGTACCTTCAGAAAAAGCGCGTACACTGTAAAAAATTCCTGTTAAATAACAGTAAAAATTTAGAAGCTTTTCACAATCTTTATTTTGTAAAAATACATTTGAGTTACAATTTATTAATTGTACCTTCACAGTTATTTTTTTGTGAATAAACAAAATTTATTTGTTTTCTGTTTTTACAAAGTCAAAACTGCAAAATAACATTAATATTTTATTTTTTACAGTTTTTTTTTGTTAAAACACAAAAATTTATAGGTTAAGTTTACAATTAATTTCTTTTTTAAACAAAAGCAAATGTGTGAATTTACATAAAAAAAAACAAACTGCAAATAACACTAATATTTTGTTTTACAACTTTATTGTTGAAAAACAAAATCTATTGGCTATTTTAGTCTACAATTAGTTTGCTACTTAAACAAAAACAAATGCGAATCGAAACGGCCATGAGGTATTTGCTTATTACTTCTGTTTTCATTTATTTCGAACACAGATAAATAAACCTCTATAAAACTGATGTCGAATAATCCAACATATACGTTATTGACGAGATAAATTGCAGAAAATAAGCGTAGCTAAATTTTGATATCACATTGCAGTAAGAATTTTGAACAATATTTTGCAGAAAATAATCTTTTTTATACCATCCGCAATATGGCAGGACAGTTCAAAATTTTGACCCACACTTATGCGCTGGATAGTTTCGGATAGCTTATAATAACCATAGTGCAACAATCAAGCACAGTGTGTGATCATTGCATTACTGATAATTTGTTTTTTCCGATTAACTAAAGATATCGATGAGTGCACTAATAAGTGAATAATGTACTTTCGTGTTTAACAGATAAAGATACCAGAGTTTTCGTGGCAACAAAAGAACTTCGAGAAGATACTAAAGCGGTGAAAATTCTTTCAACTACTCAAATGAATAGGTCTGCGCCGTTACCAATCGAAAACGTATCCGCTCTTCCTAAGCATACGTTTCCGCTTACAACTTTTGACGCTTTGAAAAAATTGGATTCTGAAAGGGTAGCAAGCAATGTTACATCTAAAGCGATGGTAAGTTGGAGTTTATCATCAACTGAAGTTTGGATATCCAAACTATCATAGCATATACACCAAGTTTTAGTTTCTAAGACAAATTTTTCAAAGGAAGTGAGTATAAGTTCAAGTCTACCACACCAACCACGCTAGCATAAACTTTTCATGTTTGTGAAAATTTCTTTTTTTATTATCGCAAGCCTACTCCACAGTATTAGCAGTTTATTATTTGGTAGTACATGCATTTTTTCTTGGCAGCATTCATAAGGACCATTATAGCTTACGCTACTTTCATTTTAATTTTGGCTCAGAGAACCATGTTTTTTTACAACAAAATTTGAATGTGATTCAGCTCTTCGAAAAAGATACTCGATAACATGACGTACTGCAGAGCAGGATAATGGCTCAGTAGCCGATATACGGGGTGTGTTTGTAAAGTAACGGGACTATGCAAGCTGCCCAAACAACTTTTATCGCAGAGAAAAAAAGCATTGCTTTCTATGATGTCACAATGTCTTATGGTTTCGAAAACCAAATTTCAGCATTCTGTGACAACTACTTTCTTTTTTGCACGTTTTTCTGTCAAGGCACTTTCTTTGAAACCGTTTTGTGAAAATTTGATAAAATTAAGAATTTGTGGCTTTTTTTTTCTTTGGTGCGAAGGATGAGCGTCGAATAACGAATCAACCTGAAATTTTTTGTCCGTCTTGGAAAAACTGAAGCACTAAAGTTGCTTCAAGAAGTTCATGGTCATGACACGATGTCAAGAACTCTTCTTTACGAGTGGCACAGGATGCTCAAAGAGGGAAGAGAAGAGGTGGAAGATGATCACAGGAGTGGGAGGCCATCCACCAGCAGAACAGATGAAAATGTTGAGCGTGTGAGACAAAAGGTGCGGAGCGATCGCCGTCTTACTGTAAGAATGATAGCAGATGAGGGGTATGAATAGTGAGAGGGTATGGAGGATCATTACGGAAGATCTGGGGATGAGGATATCTGTGCAAAAATGGTACCAAGGTTGCTGAATGAAGGACAAAAGGAGCGGCGTGTGCAAGTGTGTCTAGACATTTCGGAGCAACTCGAAACTGAACCCATCTTGCTGAAAAGAGTTGTTACTAGCGATAAGTCAAGGATCTTTCGAGTATGATCCACTCACCAAACGGCAGAGTCTTAATTGGAAGAGCACATTGTCACTAAGACCCAAAAAGGCGAGGGTGTTCAAGACCAAAACCAAGGTGATCGCTTTTTTTGATGTCCATGGAATTGTCCAGGCAGAATTCTCGCCACAAGGCCAAACTATCAATCAGTACGTCTACAAAAACATTTTGCGACGTCTGATGCGCTCAGTGAGGAAGAAAAGAAGAGAACGGTGGGAAACGAGGTCATGGCTGCTTCATCATGACAATGCTCCAGCTCATAATGCCTAGGGAATTCGGGAGTTTCTTTTCCAAAAAATCACATTGCTGTACTGGAGCAACCACCCTACTCTCTAGATCTAGCCCTTTGTGACTTTTTTTTGTTTTCCAAACTCAAGAAAGTCATCAAAGGAACTCGTTTTCAAGATTCAGAAGCCATTAAAAAAGCTGTGACGAGAGAGCTACGAGCGATCCTGGAGGAATTCTTCCAGGAGTGCGTGAAAGCGTGGCAGAGGAGATTGAAACAGCGCATTCGAGCCTAAGAAGATTACTTTGAAGGCGACATGTTGTAAAATTTACTTGTCAAATAAAATAAAAGATTTATAGACCCAGTCCCGCTACTTTTCAAACACACCTCATATTGTTAAAACTCTACGGTTGAATTCAAATTTTTTAAACTATGCTATACGATTATTGGTCAGTGATCAACTGTCAACCAGCTTGGTATTTCTTTCCAACAAATATATATAATATTAGAAAGAAAAGCGCAGGATGCAACATGCACAAAACGTAATTTTTGATGAAATGTGCTCAGAAAGCAAGTACGACTCAACCTTGGGATTGTGAACCTTTACATTAGCCAAAAACTTTGTGCCTATTTCTCTTCAATTGGTATGGAGCTTTATTTACTTTATGTATTTTATTTAAGGTACTTGCAGCAAATAAGGCCCATCTGTCGGATCTCCAATTTGGAATGGAATAAAAATTTTGATCCGTTTGCTATCAAAAGTTGATATCAATGTTAGAATGTTGATGCAGTTTTGTGAATCTAAGTATAGAAAGCAGGAAGATAGCAGAAGATGAAGTTTCTCTAATTTGCATCAGGAGACTTTTGTTATTTCAAAAATATTTTGCCAACCATAGATTGTTACTAATTGCGCGGTTTTAGATTTAGTTTTGGTATTGTTAGAAAGAGTAAGGACTGTAGGTTTGAACCAAAAGTTTATTTTTATAAAAACTTTTTTGTTTGCTGATTTGTGATTGGCAAACAGTGGGAACCAATATGCCGGTAATAAGGCCCAAGTTCAGTTTGTTATTCTTGTATTACTGTGCATCACTGGAAAACCTTTTCATAACATAAAATAATCCAGAAGCATGTAGGCCTGCAGATACCTATGTCAGTTTGTTGTAATTCAGTAGTCTAGTAGTAGTAGCCTAGTGGTAAAGCAAGGGACAGATTTTGTTTTGGGGGTGGGGAGAATCAGGGGCCAACTAATATGGAGGGCCCACCCAACTGTACACAAATTGCAGTGCTTCATTAGGCTATCTACCAGGTTAAAGAATTATTTTAATTCCAAAGACTTAATTATGTGACAAACTGTGAAAGCTGGAGCGTTTTGCTAATTTATAGTTATTGTAATGTTGATTGGCTAAATGTTTGCCTATCACTTAGTTTTGATTGCATTGCAGGTTGTTGCAAATATTAATTAATGTAATATTGAATGAAGATAACAGTTAAAGCTGTTTCAAAGTTGACAAATTTAGCCAGGACAGCATTTTACACAATGAGAAAAAGGGCTCGATCTTCAGTCAGCACTCAAAGCCATTGCTTCTGGTTCTTCACAGCATAATGCTTCAAAGCGATTTAATATTCCTCGTAGAACACTGCGAAATCATTTAAAGACTGGAAGCAATAAGAAGAAATTAGGGAGGAATCCAGTTCTAAATGATCTACAAGAAAAAGAGCTCGCTTCTCGGATACTTCGCTTTGGTGTTATTGGTTTACCAATCACCATCCCTATTGTAAAGAGTTTTGTCTATGACTTCTGTGACAAAAATGGCATCAAGCACCCTTTCAATTCAAGAAAAAGAGCAGCAGGGCGCTATTGGGTTGAGGGTTTTCTAATCCGTCACCCTGAAATATCAAAAAGAAAAGCTCAAGTAATGAACCCTGGACGTGCTGCAAAACTAAATAAATTCATTGTCAAGGATTATTTTCAAAAACTGGAACAAGTGATGGAACAAAATGAGCTATTTGATAAACCTCAACAAATCTTCAATATGGATGAAAAAGGGTGTAGATTGACTCTGCATCATCAACAAAAAGTTCTTGCTGGAAAAGGAAAAAAGCGAGTGCACATGGTAGCCCCAGAACATGCAGAAAATGTAACTATAGTTGCATGTGCTAATGCAGCAGGATATGCAATACCACCCATGATAATTTTTAGGGGCAAGAGAAATAAGCCTGAGTTTCAAGATAATTTTCCTCCTAATACTCTTGTGGTTATGTCTGAAAAAGGAAGTATCACTACTGAGTTATTCATTAAATGGCTGCACCACTTTGGTCAATTTAAACCTCCTGGCAAACTGCTTCTTATTTTTGATGGAGCCTCTAGTCATATCAATCCAAATATTGTGAGTGTTGCAGATGAGCATGAAATTATATGCATGTGCTTGCCGAGTAACACCACTCATGAATTGCAGCCCATGGATAAGGCTGTGTTCAAGTCATTTGAGCACTTTTGGGATTGTGAAGTGCTGAAGTACTGGAGAACTCATCGTGATAGGGCTATTACAAAGGCAAGATTTGGTTTGATATGCACTCCAGCATATAATCAGGCTCTTTCAGTGAACAATATAATCAGCGGTTTTCGATCAACTGGAATTTACCCATTTGATCCCAATGTAATACCTGAAGAAGCTTTTGCTCCAAGCACAATATTTTTTCAAGAAGATCTGCAGCAATGTGCAGATAAAGAACTGTTGGATTCTAGTGACCACTTAACAGAACTTACAGGTGAAACACAAATCAGTTCACTTTCTACTGAACAGACTGCTCCATCTTCAAGCCTTAATCCAGTACCAGGTCAACAGCTATATAGAGTTACAGGGGAATTTGAGGAAGAAGTTAACCAGTTAACTCCAAACAAAAAAGACTCTTGCCCCACTTCAATGAACTTAAGTTTTGCTCCAATGCCAGGTCTAAAGCTAAATGAAGTTACTGGGGAATTTGAGGAAGAAGTTTACCAGCTAACTCCTAACAAGAAAGATGCTTGCCCCCCTTCATTGACTCCAATACCAGGTCCACAGCTAAATAAAGTTGCAAGGGAATTTGAGGAAGAAATTCACCAGGTATCTGCTACCCAAAAAGATTCTTGCCCCACTCCAATGAACTAAAGTTTTACTGAGCTAATGAAGACTCCAAAAAGGCCAAAAAAGAAAACATTCAAAAAGAAAAGCCTTACTTATAAGGCCCAAGTGATTAACACAAATCTTTTCTACAATCAAGAGTGTCATAACCAGTCTTCAAAAAAGAGGGAGAACCAAAAGAAATTGTCAGTGAAAAAGATGAGAACAAAGAAGAAAAAGCTGCCTGTGCAAAAGGCCAGAAACTCTGAAGCTTCATGGTACTGTGCAGTGTGCAACAAAGACACTGCTATAAGTATGAGACAGTGTTGCAGTTGCTTTATTTGGTACCATGAAGAATGTATTGGACTTCAATCTGATGATGAAGATAATTTTACTTGCATGGACTGTCAATAAGCATCTTTGAATAACTTAGTTTGACAGACATTTTTAAAAGTTTTGGTAGCCTATTTTTTATGGATAGTGAAACCAAAATGTGAATGCTTTCTGTTTTGATGTGAATGCTTTCTGTTTTAGTGTGAATGCTTTCTAATTGAGTACTTTAATTTAATCTGAAGTGTATTAACTAGACTAAATTAAATCTAATTGTCTTGCTTTTTGATAGCAACTAGCATCATTTTTTATTTTGAAGGTCATGAGTTTTTGCCAATGCTGCTTCTGTTATTGCAATGTAGTAGTCTACATACTAAAACTTTTGCTGTGCTATAGCTAATATGACTTAAACATACGTGAAGTTGTTGTGAACTTTTTATCAATTGTGTAGATTGTAGAAAGTAGCACATTGGTTTCTATGGTAAATATGTTAGCTAAATGCATAATGCTAATTGTCTTGTTTTTATTTAACCAAATTGTTGAAATACACAGATTTTTTTCTCTTAATGGGTTATTTTTAAATACAAAAAAGTGGTAGGAAATTAAAATTTTTGACCAAGTATGACATACAAGATCTCATTTTAGTGATTATTTTACTACAGTTTTTTTAAATGCATCAATTGCGTGCATTTTGATGCAGTTTTACACCGGGCCTTATTTACTGCATGTGAAGGTAATAAGGCCCAAAATTTTTTTTTTTAATTTCTTAAATAATTCAAACACGGTTTTATAGAAGAAGCTGAAAATTTGTTGAAATGTGCTCATGTATCCACCCTATCGAACAGCTAAATTTGGTTTATATATGTCCATCGGATATTAGGTTAGACGAATTTAAAAATTAGCGGGCCTTATTAGCTGCAGGTACCTTATAAGTCAAAGTTAATCATGATTGGTGGAGTAGACGTACATGACCGTGTTGGGCGACTGTTGCGATGTTTGTCAAGTAATAAGGTAGCCAAATGTATAAATTGGATCGGAAAAAAAATAAAAATTGAGCTTTTCAGCTTCAAACCTCAAGAACATCATATTTGGTTAGTACGTATTGAAGAACATTGTCTCAGTTTATATTGTTTTAAAAATTTTATGATAAATTTTCAGCAATAACAATGAAAAAAACTGCAGATTAGCATGTGGATATTTCAGTTTCCAAGGGGCAGTGAATGCTTTTAGTTTTGACTTGTGACGGAAGTTCATTTTGGGAACTTCGCGGTGATTCTAACAATAATGGAGACTGTTCGACTACTTGGTCTCCGTGACATTCTGTCATGCCGCCAATCTTCAATCCTTGGGAAGGGGCCGTATAATTCCACTATGACCTTTATAGACAAAAAAACTTTTCCGTTTGTTAAGCAAGCACTTTCCTAAACGCAAACATTTTCACAAGCTCTTCACAGAAGAAATGTCAAGCTAAGTTATTTGTTCACCCTCCATGCCATTTATTATGTAATTCTACTTACTACAAACTGGTCGTGCTAGAGCCGCAGGGGCTCCGACGTGGGAGAGGGCGAGCAGCATGGCCGAGAGGATCTGCGTGCAGATTTATGTACAAGCAAATGCTGCGACCAGAATTAGATTACAGCTACAGGCCGCCTGCTTTGACGCATACGTAGGTGGCTGGAAATACGAAGAGCGTGAGCTTACTTCCCAGTCAACTTCACCTCTCCGTTCTAATGAAGTTGTTTGGGTTGTAAAGTTCTTTGAGGGAGGAGGACCATGGTCTAATAGTAAGGTGTCTTATATAGGGTGTCCAAAAAGTTTCGCGCGATTTTATATTAATAACAACTGTAAGCTTAAATAAAATGTATTGCATGACAAATGAGAACTACAAGCACACTAAGAACTATTAACAAACAAAGAAACCTGGGAATATTACTTATTTATCTGTTTACAAGTTAAGAGTTAAGGTTATTTCTAATTTTTCGTCCAGGAATATGGCTTTTAGACTTAATCAAAATCAAAGAATTGCCGCGATTCGACATTATTATCAATGTGGCTCAAATGCAAGTAAAGCAAGTCGTTGCCTTACTGAAGAATTCAATATTCATGCAGTTCAAGGCAGAAACATCAAATTACTAGTCAACAAATTCGAAATAACTGGTTCTGTGAATGATGCACCTAGTTCTGGACGCCCAATCACAGCAACATCCGATGAAAAAGGAGAGCGATTATGTGCTAGTCTAATCAACAATCCCCAAAAATCTGTTCCACGCCTATCTTGTGAACTTGAAATCAGTCGCCAGAGTGTCCATAATTTACTGCAAAAAAGAAATTTTAAACCCTATATTCCTCGTTTGTTTCATGCTCTGCATGATGGAGATGCTGATCGAAGAGCTGAGTTCTCAGAGATGTTTCTTGAATTGATGTGCAATGGCGAAAATTTGCAAGATAAGATTTGGTGTGGTCAGATGAAGCTTGTTTCAAATTAAATGGCCAAATCAATCGTCATAACTGCACATATTGGAACCAGGATAATCCACATGTAATTTTAGAGAAAGAAGTTAACGTTCCCAGAATAACTGTCTGGGCTGCGAAGTCCAGCAACGGAATTATTGGCCCATTCGTTTTCGATGCATCTGTCACTGGCGAACGGTATCTCAACATGCTTCAAACCTATTTCTTTCCTAAAATACAGCAACAAGAAGACATTTACTTTCAAGAGGATGGTACTCCAGCACACTATGCGCAATGTGTTCATGAATGGCTTGACATCAACTTTAACGACAAATGGATTGGTCGACGTGGGCCATTTGAATGGCCAGCACCTTCACCTGATTTATCTCCAATGGACTTTTTTTATGGGGCGTTTTTAAAGACGTGGTGTACAAAGAGAAACCACGAACTATTCGTGACATTCGCTGAGTTATTGCTGACAAAATTGCAACAATTGATATGAAACTATGCCAAAAGATTGGTCACAGTGTTGCTACACGATTGGTTTCCTGTATTGAACACAACGGGGAACAACTTGAATATTTTTGTAACCTTACTTCTTTTGCCTTTGTTTATTAATAGTTCTTACTATGCTTGTAGTTCTCATTTATCATACAATAAAATTTATGTAAACTTAGAATTGCTATCAAAACAAAATCGGGCGAAACTTTTTGGACACCCTGTATCATCTACATTGTTTCAGGTTTTTGTGTAGTTTAATGTACTACTTCCCCTGACAAATCCATTAGACCAAAACAGACTAGCAGGATTTCAAATTTTTAGTTTACCTTATGCGCATGAAAGATGGACTTGTACAATTTGACTAGAAACAATATTGACACAATAATAGTGCGACACGTTTCCGTTTGTGCTTAAACCATTACCAATCTTATTCAAATAGAATGCATTCCACTCGATAGACTTAAACTCATTCATTCTATTGGAATAAGACTGATAATGATTTGAGCACAAACGAAAACATTAAGCATGCTAGCTGCTATTCCGGCAATATTATTTGTAGTTAAATTTTACTTTTGGCTGCTGAATTTCCCGAAACGCTAACTCTTGGCTTGTGTCAAGCTTTTCTCTAACTGGGAAGAAAAAAGTACCAGAGCTTTCAAAGTCATAAGTTAATTTGAAATAGTAATGTTTTTTACAATAAATAATAGTCCTGTGTTGTATGCTACAGTAGCTCCTCTAGCTCATGTGATATACTGCATGTGAATGGAGTGAAGTAAAGCAATTTTGCTGAATGGAGTTAAGCAAATTACTGTAAACAGTGAAGCATCTTAAGATACTCGTACAATGCCGTTGCAAATTTATCAAATAATACTTCTATCCCGGCCATTTCATACACGATGTTCTAAGCTATTATTAACTCGTTACTGCAGTGCGCACTTATAGTATCTGCTCACACACTTGGATAATCACAAATGTTGTTTTGTTGTCAGGTATCATACATCAACAGCAAGGAACAGTGGCGATTGACAGCCAGATCGAACATAGCACAAAAAGGTGGATAAAGAACGCGTCAGACCACGACAGTGGCCGTCAAAGGCGATCGGAGACACAATGCGATGCTTGAGCAGCAATCGAACTTTTTTAATCTAAAGCAACAATGAAACTTTCCAATTCGAAGCGATCGAACTGTTTATGTACAGTATACTTATCAGGGTTCATAGCACTCAGGGAAAGCACTGCTGCACTTGGCCGAAAATCGATATTTTGATTTTCGGCCAAGTGGAAGTGATCCGGAAAAATAAGGATTTTTTTCTTTAATTTGAAAAGTCAATTCTTTATCAGGGAATTCTATCAAATGGGAAATAAACTTGAAATAATGGAATACATAAAAAGCTCAGTAAATTATGCTTTTATAATGTGCACCTGTTTTTTAAGTGAAATTTCAAGTTCTTTGGAAACCATTGTTTGGTGTTGCCGTAATCTCAATTTTTTGAAAATCATTCAGGGTGTCCGTAAAATACGTCCACTGTCAGGGGGTAGGGGGTTTGTCTACAGCGAAAGGGTGTTTACTGAGATGCGCGGACGTCTGCATTCGTTTATTGCAAAGCACGAAAAATCATCCGCCTTAAACTCAGTAATTTTGATTTTGTTGCACTGTTATACTAACTTTTAATCGTTCACACCAACAGCTAATCGTAATAACGTTCGGCTTAGGATACCGGTATATGATACCAGGACACACTGAAAAACGTGTTTTTCGAACATTACGATATCAAATATGGTTCAATTTTTCGTGTATGATTGGCAGGTTACATTCAGTAGGGAACCAATTGGCTACCCAATGAATTTGAATGCTTAAAATAAGTTATGGGTAACTTGGTAACCTTGCAATTGGAATGCCGTGACCATTTTTACCGGTGGCGAGTTAGCTGTTGTGCCCGCGCGAATAGGGGGGGTTGAGGCTGTGCGGACATTTTGAGCGCAAGGGGGCAAGGGGATCAGTTTTTGCAATTTTGTGCGAACATCTTTTATGGACAGCCCCTTCCAAATAAAAATGCTCAAATTGAACATAACTGCTCACGAAAATATCAGGGAGTTTTGATTAAAAAAAAATCGCTATGAACCCTGACCTTTTATTAGATTTTTTTGATAACTATTCAGTGCACTTTTATTGCCAAGAACTTTCAAACGTAATGCAGTATGGCTGAGAATAATAAGTGGGTTGCTTAAGCAAACAGAATACTGTTTAGGATGAAGTAAAAATCCAGTATAAAGTTGGCATTTTTTCTGCCATATTCGAATTAATTTAATTCAAATATGGGAAAATCTAACTGCCGAAGGCCCGGTATACATTAGGCTACACATCAATGTCTAACCGCCCACAGGCCGCTGATAATGAGCGATAAACAGCGAGAAAGGCCAGCCTCAGGCCACTGAGCAAAAAATCAGTGATCTGCCGACGAATGCAGACAGTGCGCTGCCAACTGGTCGATGGTGGATTGCCAAAATTTGCAACCTGGGATATGTGACCATGTTGCTGCGGATCTTGATATGTTAACATCATCTGATTTTTGAAATTTGTAAGGCATTTTTGATGTGGTGTATATTGTTCAATCATTATAATACAATAAACTATTCTCCTTTGCAGACTTGTCTATAATAGGCATCTAGTGCTCGTTTATTAAAATCAGTTTTGTAGTTTCAGATGCAGTATTGGTGACAGTTTCCATACTTTTTGAAGAAAAAATGAGGGAATATCTGTCATAAATTCAGTAAGTAATATGCAGTTTTCCAAAAAAAAAAAAACAAAAAAACGTAAGCTTTATTCGTTTTTTAAGCACAAGCTTAGTGGAGTTTAGTCATAATTGTCATGGGTTTTAAATATCGCAATCAGGTGAAGCTAATATTCGATTGTTTTCTACTTTAAAGATATATCATGCTTGTCAGTTGTTGTAGCTGTCCTCTCCAGAGCAAAGGATGAATCAGCGTCACATGCTGATGTATTAAACAGGTAGCTAGGAAAGACGTGACTATGAGAAACTTTATTGCTAATATATTTAAATCCTTGGGCTAGGCGAGATAACATCAATTTAATGACGGATATTGCAGTGCAAAGTTTTGTATGCTTAGGTTGGGCAAGATAACATTAATTTAATGATGGATGTAGCAGTTCAAAATTTTGCGCAAAACCGCGGCATTATTTCAGTTTGTTTTGCTAAACAACAAATATAAACTGTTGGCCTTCAAAGTTACTTTTGTTAATGCTTTGGTTATTTTGCAGTATGACTACCACAGCAAAACGCCCACTTCAGACGACAACCACACTACAACGCCCAATTCCTCGTATCCTTGTTTAGTTCTCAACCAATTGGAAAAATTTTCCATTTACATAGAATAGGAATGGGTGGTGAGAGATGAGCAAAGCACAAAGAAGGCGGTAGCAATACTGCTCTCAACGTATTGGATATTTGATACCCGATATTCCAAAAGCCTGAAAAAAAACTTTCTTTTTTTGAGCTGGTTTTTGGGACAAGATTGTGTGCTGCCTGAGTCTGTGAAAAGAGTAGTTAACTGCTTGTACAAGTCTTACTTAAAGCCAGGGTATGGTTTGCACAAATTATAAGCCAAAAATAGGATAATTTATTTCAAATGCATTGCAAAAAAATAAGTTTATTTCAAATTTCTTTACAACTATGACCTAAAAAACTTGGAACCATACCCTGGCTTTAAGTGGCCCATTTTGAATTTTCCGTTGCTTAAATACATGTTGATCATATGAATTATTAGTGATGAAATTTGATTAGTGACAAAACTTGAAGTATAGATAAACGAAACATTTTGTAGCAGATTTGCTGCCATTTGACACAGGAAATTTTTTCAGAATAGCTGGTAGAGCTAAAATGACAAACTTTTTATTTAAGCAGAAAAGCTGATTTCTATTTAAGCTGGAAAGCTGGTAATATCTATTTTTAGGTTGGAATGAAAGTGGTAAAATCCACTTTTGGGTTGTGATTAGGTGGTAACATCCATTTTTTAAGTTGGATTGAAAGAGGTAAAATCCACATTAAGGTTGTGAATTGGGTGGCAATAACCATTTTTAGTTTGGATTGAAAGGGGTAAAACCCACTTTTAGGTTGTGATTAGGGGGTAGGATCCACCTCAAATACAACCTAGGGTTGTATAGGGTGGAGTTGAGGGACCACCCTTAGGGGTGGTAATTTACATCTTTTTCGTTCACAGTGTAGTACCAAGCTTCGTGAAAGGCTATTCATGTAAGTTATATTGGTATAGGCTATCAGTCAGTACTACCAGTGCGATAATTGCAGTGAAAGATTTCTTATGCTACTTTATACTTCATAGGTCAATTTGTGTCTCCCAGTTACACAGTATTTGTCAAGAAGTTTTTTGTACTCAAAGTAACCAGAGCAGAAGAGGCACTAAGTTGCATGTTCGCTTTTTACTACCTTTACAACACAGAATATTCCTGTGAAGCTGTCCTTACATTGGAATTTTTTTAAAAGTAAAAAACTTACAAAATATGGTGTGATTGTGAAAAGGGAACGATATTAAGTACCATATGGTTCCAAGTTGGGTCCAAAGTACAAAAGTTAGATTATTTCCAAAGTAGTTGAGTATCTTGTTAAGTCAAATCTTTGATTGAGAGTGACTACCCATTTTTTGCTGGTCTACAATGCTGAATGCCTAAGGGATTTTCTTCAATTATTCAAAAACCAATTTTTTAAAATATGCTCACAAAATAAGAATACCATTAGACAACTCCATCACTTCTTACCACTTACAGTACAAACAAATCTGAACCTTGTGCTCAATGACGTCATCCATTAAACTTTAATAAAAAAAGTTAATGCCAGAAGAACCAGTTTTGTCATCTTGTTACTGAGAGTATGTATGACAACTGAACTTTAAAGTTTTTAGAGTTTTGAAAATGCTCAAATTTCTTAAGGCCTGGCTTTTAAACAGAGTGAAGCATCTAGCTGGGATTTTCTGCAAAAGATAGAGAATAATGTGAAACATATCTTCACCAAATTTCACCAGTTTACAACTTATTGTTTCAAAGATATTCTACTTCAAACTGAGAAGATCTCTTCAACAGTGTAGCCAGCTAAAATTTCATTTGCCTAAAATGATGTTAATTATTTTATCTTTCACATTGGTTTGAAAGCTCCTGAATGCAAGTCTTCAGCATTTATTAGTGTTACAGCAGAAATACTTTCACAATTTAAATAGGATATATTCCAATTCCTAAGCAATTAGATCTTAAATGGCAACACTGTTGGAGAGATCTCATAACTTTAAAATGAAACATATCGGAAACAATAAATCGTAGAAAACTGAAATTTAGAGAATGTTTTAGATGATTCTTTATAAATTCTGTGAAAGGTTCAGTTATGGTTGGAAGTAGAAGGTGGGGTAAATTGGTCAGGAGGGCAAGTAGGCCATCACCTTTTTGTCGAAAATTAGCAGTCCAATGGTCACATGCTTTCACACAACCAATCCCATTGTTCCAATCTACTACCACACTAAGTTAGATACGTTTCTTTTAAGCCAAGAAAAAAGTTATTGAAAAAAATTGATTTTTGGTAATAATTTGGATTTTGAAAAATTGAATTCAGCATCAGCTTTCGTTGCCTTTGTAAAACATTAGAAAAGTACGCTTCCATTTAAAGGTTGGTAGCCTAAGTGCTTTACAATGAATTCCTCTTACTCTAGTGTTCTGAACATTAATCTTCATACTGCTGTGAGGCTATTTTCAATATGGCTACCAAGTGGGGTAAGTTGCTCACTGAAATTTTTAACTGGAAACAAATCGTCCTGTTCCAAAACTTTTGGTCAAAATTGGGCTCACAGCTTGTATACTGACAATGCTTAGCCATTTACATAATGTATAAAATGTTAATGAAGAACTCCTAAATACTGTGCCAGCTACTGTCGTCACGACACTGATGGCTGTAAATTGACAATGTGTATTGTTGGTGTGCTTCCTTTACTGCTTCTTGAGCTTACACTAAGTTTATATAGAAGTAGTGTGCTAAATGCCAACATGCTTTTTTACAGTACAATCTGTATCTGATCTAAACACTAAGTACAGTATGAACAGCCATGCTGATGCTTGATTAGCTTTATGCCAATTTATAGTACCTCTGGAAAATATCGCATTATTGTTGTTTTTATTTTGCAGATCTGCTTCTGCTGAAGCATAGAGTTAATAAAAGTTAATAATTGGATTTTCACTTTATAACCTGACTGAGGCAAAAATTACAATATACAAATAGAGCAATGCTGATGCTTGATTAGCTTTTGGCCAATTTATAGTACCTCTGGAAAATATCGCATTATTGTTGTTTTTATTTTGCAGATCTGCTTCTGCTGAAGCATAGAGTTAATAAAAGTTAATAATTGGATTTTCACTTTATAACCTGACTGGGGCAAAAATTACAATATACAAATAGAGCAATGCTGATGCTTGATTAGCTTTTTGCCAATTTATAGTACCTCTGGAAAATATCGCATTATTGTTGTTTTTATTTTGCAGATCTGCTTCTGCTGAAGCATAGAGTTAATAAAAGTTAATAATTGGATTTTCACTTTATAACCTGACTGGGGCAAAAATTACAAAAACACCACATAATTTAACACTGCACGTCGTGGGAATCAAACATGCCGTTTGAGCTTGTTGCCAACCACAAATTGTTTATACACAGTTGCTGCTACTGTACGTTTACTTGGCTCCACAGAACGGCTAGTATAGAAGTACCAGCTAGTGCAATTAACAATTTCTTCATATTATTTTGTTATTTTTATTTGTTATTGTTTGCTAAATTTCGTTTGTTTTAAAGAAGTGATATGGCCAACTTATCCTCATGGACATGTTGGTTAGTTACATTTTAAAATTAGCTTTGAGAGCAAAGTTGAGAAGCGTTTAAAATAAGAACACTTCTAAATGAAAGCCAAAAGATTTGAGATTTAGATTTTGCATTTTAGATTTAGATTTTCTAATCAACTTGATTTTCTAATAGCATTTACAATGAAACAAATATTTAGAAATTAAAAAAACGGCCAATTTACCCCACCATCCCCTACTACAAAACAAAACCAAAAGTCTGAAAATCGACGAAGATAATAGATTAATAATGATTCTTGCAATAGGTTTGTATTTATCAAAATGCATCTTATTTTCTTAGGGCATTTGCCGAAGTGTGTGGCATAAAAAAAAACAATGCAGAAGTCTAAACCCTCCTTATCCGACGACTAAAAGATTACATGCAGATAGATTGAATTGAAAGACAGATTGAAAGCTGAGTGATTTTACCATGCAAGGCTACTTCTTGTTGTGGTTTTAATAGAATTTTTTTCCATTAGTTTCACCAAGATACTAGCAAAGGCCAACATAGTTTGACCCAAACTTTATCTTTGTTGCCAGAAGAGCGATTTTTAAAAAATTTTTAGTAAATTGAATGGTATTACCTAACCAGATGCTCTGCTTACATTATAGCAAGTATCTGTGCAATAGTGTTTTGTTTTTGTTTCAGGCAAAATCAAACAAAGCAAGATTTTATCTTGTACTTCAAACCAGAAACATAGGGGAGCACAATCGTTTTTCAGACTTTCGTGAATATATATTTGCAATTATGTTACATCATATCTGATGCCCTGCATTTAATTAAACTTTTCGGGCTTTTTCGTTTGTAAGCTAAAATGTTTCTTCCACACCATGTTTTCATGGTATTGTGGTTGATAACGTATCTAAAATGTGTAATGTCTTAGTGAAACTTCGCCATGTTTTTTGAAATATTCTTTTAAATTGTCTTTGTACTCAACTACACTGTTAAAAATATTCGTAAAATTTACTTTGAAAAAGAGGTTAAATGGTTATATGATTTATTAATCGCGGGTGTTTAGTAAATTTTACTACAAACTACACTGCGATACATAAATATTTTTACCATAATATTCGTCCCTTAACTTAATGCTCTATAAAATCAACCAGCGTTTATCGTGAAATTTCATAACAGTATTTGTAGTACCTAAATGTACTATTTCTTTTTTGGTAATTTTTTCATCGTTTTTGTCGTAAACAAACTCACAAAACGTTTGTAAATTTTTGTACAAAAAGTTTTCAGTACCTTTCAATTACAGCATAGCGTGTATGTAAGTATTTTTACGTCTTTGTATACTCAATACTTTAACTCAAGGTTAGGTTTAACTTCACAATGTTTACCTTATAATTTCATAATGGTATTTCTAATGCTAACTTTTACCATTTGTTTTACGATACGTTTTTTACATTTTAGCTATGAGCAAAATTACAAAGCAATAGTAAATTTTTGTATAGCAACTTTACCGTAAAGGTTAACAACAATATTTTATAATACCAACATTTACCATTTGTTTTGTGATATGTTTTTTAAATGTTATGTTGAAAGCAAAACTACTTATTCTTACTAAATTTTCTACACCAATTGCTAATTACTTTTGACAACAACATAGTTTGTAGATATTCACGATTTTATTCCTTGTTTTGACTTACTATTTGGTAAAATTAACATAAGTTTACTGTTACATAAACCGTATTTTTTGGTTTAGACTTAACTTTTTCTGCGTCTGTTTTAATGTTAAGTAAAATTTAAAAGTGACTTACTGTTGACACTGTATCACTTTTACTATGCTGCATGTTGCATACACAACTACACAGTTTACACACGTATAAAATTTAAGTTGGAATTTGTATAGCCAAATAAAACTATAAACCTTTTTCATCTCACGCTGCAGTGTAAAATTTATGTATAGCTATTCTAAGCGTTCTCTATTTAAAAGCCAAAGTCAGGAAATTTGCACTTTTTATATAGTTCCAATATATCCAATAAACGCAACGCGAACGTCGTCATTTGCATGTTTCAACTGCAGCATGTCTAATAGAAATTTTATGCTCTCTTTCTGATGCCTTTTACTACTTGCAACATATTTCTAAATTACATGACTGTTAAAAACTAATCAACATGCAATTGTTGAAGCATGACCGTGGCTATACTCGATTACACTTTTAGTTGCAACAGATAAAGATGACGACAGTCTTTTGGAAAACTTAAGCAGTTCAGGACAGGTTTAGAGCTAGCGAAACGGAATACAAGCTGGAAGAGTTGTTGCAACAATGTCGAAATTTAACAGGACACTTTTGTCTGATTTAGAATAGGTGTAATATGACTTAATGTATTTAAAAAATGTTTGCAACCAAATAACGAACATTGGAGGACATTGGCTATTTGGGTGGTATACTGTACACTAATGATTCTTATTAGTACGCAGCTGTCAGTAGGCTAAGTCTAATCGATTCTAAAACATAGTATTCATAAATAAACCCTACCTAATAGCTGATGATACTAAAGCTATTATCTACTACATCGCTAGCTTACCAGTACCTCTTATCTCGGACCTAAGTTGGAATATGGCAGTGTGGTAGCTATCCATATAACAAAAATTTAATGCTGATTTGCATGGTAGGTTAGAATTAAATCAGCTGATAATGGTAGACTAGACTAACTAGATTGCTGTTAGGCTTTAACAAAAAATAAATCATAACACTAGACTATGTACTGTCAGACTATTCCTGCCCCCATTTCACCCAAAAAAATAAACAGGGAATTTCATTTACCACGCTACTAGCCACTTTGTTTCTATCTAATTTTGATTGTCTTAAATTTTTGCTATGGTTAGAAGTAATGCTTTAAGTTAATATTTGGTTTTCAAAGTTAAAATATAGGAAGTGTCTGGAGCATGTCCAAAGTATTGATCTGGTTTCAAAAACACGGCTGCACCAGTTCATGTGCTTAGTGGTTAGCAGTATGAGTTCATGTGCAGGAGATCCTACTGTCCTAGGCTCGACTCTCGCTACAGGATAGAAAAATTGTGCTATGTCACTAGCCTACACTGAAAAGTTTTTGTGTTTGCAACTTTTTTCTGGAAAACTTTTCTCATGCTTGGTGCATTAACTTTGTAAAAACCTTTACTCAGGCTTTTTGAAGCCTTTATTTGTTTTGGGCAAGTGGAGATTTCCTCGAGCAAGCTAACATTTCACTTGCCTTCTGAGCAAGTTGTTGAAAACGTTAACTTTGACCTATGAGTTAGGGAATAGTAAAATCGTGAAACCAAAGATGCTGCACTAGCGTTGAGTCGTTGCCAGGGCAGAAATGGAAACAGGGCAGCTGCTCTGGACATTACCTAAATTATAGGTTTGGTGCAGAAAAAGAAAAGGCTTGTTTTGTTTTTATCTGTAACAACGTAAAATCAATAAACCATACATACATCAGTATAAAGGGGTATTCGCACATACGGCATTAGCCTTAGTTAAGCAGAAAAAAGGAGGCTCATGTTTCAGCAGCTAACAGCAATTATTTAAAATGGTCAAACTGCTGCAAAAAAGTCAACTTACAACAAAAACGTATTTGTTTCAGTTTAAACAATTTTTTTTGTAGCAAGTTGATCATCTTAGATGACTACTGGTTGACTACCAAAACAGGAAGCCTCCATTTTTCCACTTTACCAAGGCTAAATGAGGCTGACGCCATATGTGTGAATACCCCTTGTTAAATGGTTTTCACAAACTTTTTGATTTTAATTGGCCATTAGAATCTAACCCAGTCTTGACTACTGCAGCTTTGTGTTTTTTGGTCCAATAATTTAATTAAGAACATTGTCCAAGTGGTTATGCTCTGATGATGTGCTTTAAAAGTTTTATGCGGTTTGGCCCTTTCTTTCTCCTTTTTCATTTTGTTTTTGATTGGTCTACTTGATCTATTTGTGCACTGTTTTGTGTTTAGATTAATTTTTTTCAATGGTTTTCAATTCTATAAGATTTTAAATTCTATTAGAGTGGTTATAAATTCTTTAAAATGGTTTTTAATTCTATAAGAATGCAAGGGTGATTTTTGGTTAAAATTTAGCAAGTATACTAGCCTCGGCATGAAAAAAATATTTAACAACATGGTTCAGCTCAATGCATAATTTGTAAGCAATCAACAGAGCTTTTTTCACTGTCATTGCTGATTCATCTAAATTGTGAAAACTATTTCAATAATCGTGATCAAAAGCAAAAGACAGCATTTAATAAAATTTAACAACAAAGAGGATAAAAAAAAACAGGAAAATTTAAAAACAGGCAGTCTTTATCCAAAATTTACTGGTTCTAATAAAAAAGTATAAATCATCCATCAATACTACACAGAATAAGCTTGATAGTTTACCTTACATAAGCTTAATAGTTTGCAAAAATTTAGGTACAAGTATTATGGCACAAAAATGGTGAGTTTCGTAAAAACATTAGGTAAGTTTTGCTTCATTTAGTGCACTGTTTGTATGAAAATGTATGTAATAAAAACCATTTATTGATACTGCTTTTTATATTCTGATGTGCCTTATTGCCGGAAAAATATAGTAGGTGGTTTACCAACTTTTTAATAGATGCTAAAATTTGTAAGATGACATGGACTTTATTTGTAAAGTTCCAATATGTAATTTAAAATTTCACACATCTAAGCATCTGCTTTCACATTTAAAGCAGCACATTAAAGATGACTATAGTATTGAATGTCCTTACACAGAATGTACTAACGTTTGCAAAGTAGTGTCATCATTTTCAGCTCATCTATCTCGAAAGCATGTTTCTTCAGTGCTTGATGATGAGATTGCTAATGTTAGCAACCCAACTTTTAACCAGATAATGCAATGTCATGAAACAGGGAATATTGAGTATAACAACACAATAACATTAGAAGGTGTTACTTGTGATTCAGAAGATCATGATGCAAATGTTGCTGGATTTTTAGGTCTACAGCAACTACATGCTCTATTTTTTATGAAACTGCAATGTCAGTTTTGATACCTGAGAGCACAGTTACAAAACTAATACAGGAATTAAACAAATTTCAAACAAAAAAACAAACTAATTGTAATATTTTACGAAAAATTTTAAGTGATTTTAATATTGACCATTCAATATTGAACGCATTATACATGCTTATGATGAGAAGTTATCATTATCAAAGTGTTGCAACAATGCCAACTTTCTTTCCGCATATTCACGAAAATAATTCTACCAAAGTACCTTTAATTGTGCACTTCCTGTTGAAATGAGTTTGATAATATGATGACAAATGAGTCAACTCCTATATTTCAGTATGTTCCCATTCTGAAAACATTGCAGTTTTTATTTCAAGATTCCTCTATTCGAGAAGATTACTTGAATCCTGTTCTAAATTTGCAGAATAAACTTGAAGATTTTTGTGATGGCAATCTTTGTGCATAAACGACTTATTTCAGAATAAAAAGTCCTCTTTGCAGGTGATACTTTACCAAGATTCATGAAGTTGCTGTGACTAAAGGTTCTTCTTCTTCTGAGATCCAAGTTGAAGGAGTAAGGTTTTCATCTGCTTTTAATGACTTAAAATTTTTTCATGTTGCTTTACCAGGTTTCCACCATACTTAGGTCAAGACATTTTTGAAGGCATAGTTCAATATGATTTGCCTTTGTTTATCAAATAATTTGTTGATCACAAATGGTTTGATGTAGGATATATCAATTACCATTCGTTTCAAATTGCTGCTTTTAGATGCATCCAGCCCCCTGTTGCCCAATAACTGTAAACGTCTGCCGGGAAATGCAAGTGAGAACTGGTTAATGCTGCATTTTTTTTTCTTTATTTGTTTATAATAAAGCAAAAGACTATGAAAACTCAGAGCGGTGTCTGTATCTTAGATTAAAGGAGATTGTTGAATTGTGTGTTATCCCTCTATTCTGGTTTGTGATGTTGCATATTTAACCCTTTGACCGCTACATCAATTTTTTGCATTTGATATGCTTCAGTGCTCACGAAATATTTGCTATATTTTTTTACCCGTAGGAGTTAGCTGAAAAGTCAAAACACAAAAGTTGTAGCATTTTTCATCCTCTTTCTAAATATGTAACTTTGAAGTGTGAAATTTGGTTATTTCCAAGTTTTTTTGATGGATTTTACAGATCTTCCCCCTCTCTCCAAAATACCCCCCCAGAAACACTGAAGTTTTCCCTCCTTATTTTTTTTCAAAATGTTCGTTGAGCAGGATCCCTTTTTGATTAAAAAAAATAAAAGTCATTGCATATAACCGCTTGAATTAAAAAAATTTTTGCCAGTCTTTGTTTGGATCTCAAAACTGGTTTCGAAAACATTGTGATGAAGTAGGCCTATGGGAAAAGTGTAGCAATGCAGGAACAGGAAGAGTTATTATTGCTAAGGTGTTGTTTATCATTGTTTGTTTTTGTTGGAGCATATATTGGTAGTGCAAGACAGTATATTTTGACTTAATCTATTCAAAAATGGCCAAAAGAAAATATGATACTGATGAAGCCATGCAATTTTTGTGCTCTTCAGAGTCAAATATTGCTGCTGATCCCGATTCAGATATTGAGTGTTTTACTGATACAGAAGAAAATGAAATGGAAATTGATGACCAAACAATGACATTTAGTTTGCTAGACAATCTTGAAGGTAATTACAGTAGGCCTAGTCTATTTGGTAACGTAGACCTGTGCTATGTACCGGTACTGTACACAGATTTTCTTGGCTGAAGAATTACATATATATCTGTTTAGGCCTATTCAGCACAGGAAATAGAATCATAATTTATTACAGTGAAAACCATATTCCTGAAAAAATATTCATTCAAGTTAGGCCTACTATGGAGCCTAGCATTTATGTTTCCTGTTTTTGATTTTGCAGTGTCAGTAACAAATATGGCTCTGAGTGATGATCAATCACTTCACTTGCATCTCAAGCAGTTATGTCATCACGTGAAGACCATGCTAGTGCCACAGTTCAAGACAAGCACATTACTGTACATAGTAAGTTTTAACATATTTTGCTTAGCCTATATTTGATGAATATGCTTATGAAGTGTAATCCTGTTTCTGTATTTATATTTTGCAACGTTTGTACCATAATTTGTTTTGTACATTTATATTTGCTTTTGTACCATAACTTGTTATGCCAAATATATCTTCAAATAGATTGCTGTAAAGACTACAAAAGTTTATTGAGTTTTGAAATTTTTGTCAAATTTGGTTCTCAGATTTATCAACCACATCTTAAGGCCAGGTTTCAAAATTATATTTTCCTTACACAAATATATCTGATATCATAGCTTACTTTTACATCTTGCAAATGTGAATAAAGCAATGATAATGCTCAATAATGTGCAAATAATTATCGTACCATGGGTTATAACATTTGTTACTATTTGTGCAGTGTTGCCTCTCTCCACCACAACTGGTGATGACAGAGTGGATGTAGCAATGTCTTTGCAACCTCCTCAAACTTCTGGTTTATCATGTCAACCCAGTGTAATTGCTGCAACTCAAAATAAAAGAAGGAACACTGGTAAGTTATAAATAAATTTCTAAATCAAAAAAACTTACTTGAAGTTAAAAAAAAAAATAGCAATCAACTTTTTCCTTCTATAATATTGCTTGCATACATGTAAGTTTTCCAACAATTGCATCAAGTGCATCTTTTGTCTAGCTTTTTTTTCATCAAAATATGCACACTACCATGGTAATATCAACAAAATGATTTGTAAACTTACAGAATTCTATTTTGATAGTAATTTTCTTACACCCATGTTTATAGGTCAAACAAGAATCCCTCTTCGAAGAAAAAAGACAATCCTCTTTGACAAAACATTGAAGGACAGTCGCAGCAACAATTCAATTACAGAAGAAAGTTCTAGGAGTCTTTTTAGTTGGGAAAATAAAGCTAAGTCAGGTACTTGAAAGAATTCGCTTTCTTTTTTGCATATTTTGCATTCAGTTTTTGAGCTTTCAATATTTGACGTCTGGATGCAGTACTGCAATGTGTTTTATATTGCAGATTCTTGTATTTACGAAGAAGGCTGGTTTCCTAACTGGCAAAAGCAACGAGGTTGCAAGCATAGCATTTCAACTTGGAGCCCAATCAAATGCATTTCACTGCTTCTAACAGCTAATTTTTGGTTATTATTGGTCACTCAAACCAACTTACATGCTAAACAGTTTTTGGAACAGCATCTTGAAAATTTGGGTCGTAGTTCCAGGTTCAGGAAATGGAAAGAGGTAACTGTTGAGGAAATGAAAACATTTTTTGGTCTATATTTGCTAATGGGACAAGTTCGTAAATCAAAAATAACTGATTACTGGTCAACTAGAAATGCTGGGGAAACTCCTCATTTTGGAAAATATATGAGTCGCATGCGATGGAAAATAATCAAGTCTTTTTTACACTTTGCAAATAATTCAATCATGATGCCAAGGGGCCATTCAGGTAAGAGTTTGTTAGTGAATTGCTGCATACGACTTTTATTATCAATAGAGTGATCAAAGTAACCAAAATTTTGATACAACTTTTTACTCTAATCATGCATCTGAAATAACCAATGAAGTTGAATTGACTTTTGTATTTTATTGCTAGCGTATATGAAATGACTGCAAAAAAGCTATTTTTACCAGCAGTTTATGCTGGCTGTTATGCGGTTGAATACAACAAGTCAGCAACAAAGATATTCACTGTTTTACATTTCTTTGCAGAATACAATCACCTTTCAAAATCAGACCTGTCATAGATTTGATCGTTCCAAAATTCAAACAAATGTATCAACCTGGAAAAAATTTATCTCTGGATGAAATGCAATTCCATTCAAAGGAAGAAGTATAATGAAAATGTACAACAAAAGTAAACCTTCAAAATGGGGTTATAAAGTTTTTGTTGTATCTGAAGCTACAACAGGCTACTGTTCGGAATGGAAAATGTACACTGGCAAGCATGACGAGTTTCAAGATGAATCTCTCTCTACCACCCATCAGCTTGTCATGAATTTGATGACAAATTACTTTGGCGTTGGTCACATTGTCTACATGGACAGTTTCTATAACTCTCCTGCGTTGTCCTTATCTTTGGCAGCCAATAGGGTTGGTGTTTGTGGAACAGTAAATGTCAATAGAAAAGAGATGCCTCGGCAGCTAAAGCCAATGAACACTCCTTTAGCTAAAAATGACCCTCCTGCATACATGAAGTCGGGTAACTTGTTGGTATGTGCATGGTATGACACCAAACGATTGCACATAATATCGACAGTTCATAACGCTGGGTGTGTGAAAAAAAGCATAAATGACAAAAAAGCTCCTCAAGGAAAAAGAGTTATTCAGAAACCATTTTGTACGAATGAGTACAATAAGTACATGGGTGGTGTTGATTTGCTTGATCAACGAACCAAAACTTATCTATTTCCACATCGTTCTCTGAAATGGTACATGTGTGTTTTTGATATGCTTGTTAGTGTAGCTGTTGTAAATGCCCATATATTACACAAGCAAACTGCAGAAAAACCCATGCCACTTGACAGTTTGATTTATTCCATTCTTCATTCCCTGATAAATTTCTGCCCCATCAGATTACCTGTGCAAGAGAACGAGGGTGCTGGTCATTATCCACATGTTGCTGACAAGCACAAAAGAAGAACGTGCGTCATATGCAAAGAGGCTGGAAAAAGGCAACAAGTGTATTATTCTTGTTAAGAGTGCAACAATATGTACTTGTGCGCTTTCCGTGCTTTGGAATTTATCACCGACGACTATTCAACGCGAATTCTCACCAATAAAAATGGAAATAATTCTTTTTGAAAAAATCGATTGGAAACACTGAAATATTTTGTACAATTGTGCAACTACAACAATTCGCCATACCGAATTTTGTGATTTTTGAGCAATGTCAAATGTTCGTTTGTTTTAGAAAAAATGCCAGAAAAAATGTGAACTTCGTCTGAAATCAGAATGATGTAAAATAGCAGTTTTTAGCAAAAAAAGTTGTGAATTTTAATCGCAAAATATCTCAAAAATTTTAAATGGCAACGCAATATTTTTTAAATTTATTTCTTATTGTTCGTTTCATAAGGTTTCATTTAAGTGGTTGATAGACTAGATCCTTTGAGTAGTTTGAAAATTATCTCAAATTCAAGTTCGGACTCATATATGAGTTTTTGCGGTCAAAGGGTTAAGATATTCAGTTGATGGTACGTTGAAAATGACTTTAAATGGTTTGCCAGTGTATCTTTGCATCCCAAGCATCATTTTTTGCTACACTACCCACGCTTGATAGTCAAGTTTGGCCCTTTTTTTTTTATATTAATTGATATTTGTGAACCTGACAAAAACTCTGTCCTATCATCATTAGTTATTTCAAACCAGCTTGCTTCATTCAGGTATGATTCAAATGTTACAAAACGTTAGATATCAATAACAGATCTGTTTTTTTTGTGCAGCCTAGCGTTTAAGGGGTTGCATATCAAATAGGCCAAGGCATTGTATTGTCTAAAACAGATTGTGATTTAGTTGATGGAATCATACAAGTAATATTTAGAAAATCTTCTCAAGCATGCTGCTTATTTGTTAGAAAATGCATTGCCAGTTACTTACCCTTGTTGTTTTTTTTTGTTTGCAGTCTTGTAGTTTGAGTGGACCTAACTGATCATGGTGATTATGCCTGCATTAACATTGGAGAATTAGACTATCATTATCCTCTTCCTATACAATCTGAAAAAGGAAAAGAAATCATAGTGCTAAAATATGCAATACCAAGCTCAACCATTTAAGTTTATCGTGTTTTTTGTTGACATTTTTATGAGGCTTTGTTGCTGAAATAGTGTTCTTAATTTGCTGCGAGTGAGATTTTGAGGAGCTGCATATAGTTATGCAGTGTATAATTACGGTATTGTTTACGTTTTGATGGAAAATGCATATGCATTGTACAGCAAAGTGCATGCTGGTGCTACTTACATTGTAAATTGGTTTGTAAACATTGTTCAATAAGGCACAGCATTGCATATTTTAAGACTATATTTCGGGACATTTTTTGTGAATAAACGACCTTTTTTAAAATGGTAGATAAGGTGTAGCGAAATAATGACAAACTAGCAATGAAATGATTATATAAATCGTTAATGGTTAGTCTTCTGTTGACTCATAGTGATAAAATTGTTATGAATAATATTAATTTTAGCATCGAAGTAATAACCCCACATTCGGTAACTAACATAAAAAATAGCAAAACCAACTCCTTTTGCTATTTTTTATGTTAGTTACCGAATGTGGGGTTATTACTTCGATGCTAAAATTAATATTATTCATAACAATTTTATCCCTAGAGTCATATCGAAGTTGTTATATTAAAAATAAGCTTAATGTTTATCGCGAATTAAGTAGAAATTTTAGCTATTTGCAGTGGATTTGTACCACTGATCTACCTGATGCTAAAAAAAGGTGCTTGGTGACTAAAGAAAAAAGTGAAACTTTACTCAACAATCAAGCATATCGTAGAATATGTGATATGCATATTTAAGTGACTGGACATGCCAGTCAGTGATCAAGTAGGTTTTTAGAATATTCATAGCAAATACACAAATGCTCTCATCTTAATATAAAACAGCGTTTATTTTAAATTTAAAGTACATTCGGTCGGAATTAAAAGCGCTTTAAATATACTTTTGAAAATATTTATTTCAAAACATACTTAAACTTACGATTTTAACTTGAGTTGCTAGTGTAATTTTACAGTACTTATAATATAAATTCAACAGACAAATATTACCAGCAAACAGAACTTGTCTAAGTTTATGTAGATAATTGTAGATCTTTTAAAGACTAATCATGATGTAAAAATATCGCATTATTTTAACGCTCTTAGTAGTTTGCACTGATCTCAGATTTATAGCACATACAACCAGAGTAACTGCCACTTCTTCTACACCATTGGATCATATCTACACAAACAACTCTACCCAGCACATTAACAGTCATGCAATCATCTCAGACATTTCCGATCATTAACCAGTCACTAGGGCCTCAGACAGAAAAATTTTCAGGGTGTTCGAAGGTCAATACTGGGCCCCCAAATCTTATTGGGCCCCCCAAAGCCTTATCGAGAGGCCCATACTGTTTCATCATTTTTTTTTTGTCCAATGGGCGTAGACCTTCATTTAAAAGTGAAGGGGATAACGATATTCACATACAGTTAGGACCTATGAAAAACACAACTAGACATAAAACTGGTTTGGGGGAGCACTGTGAGCTCCCCCAGTGGGGTCTGGGCGGAGCCCCGGAAGCTTTAGCACTTTTTATGTTTCTCCAGGGTAAAATACAGCATTTGATCAACATCCCAGCACCAAACTGGATTAAACTGACAAGCAGAAAACGTGATATACATGAAAGAAAGTATGTGAAGTGGGGGATGATGACATTGATACAATATTATACAATATCATGACTTTAATACTGCAAATCCAAATATTTACTGATAAAAGTTTTAAGAAGTCATCTGCAATCATAGACTTCACAAACCCAAATACCTATTAAACTCATACAGATAGAGTGAGTTATTTAATGAAAGTAGCATAGTATGTCAAACTTGACTCCGCTCTCTGAGGTTGAAATGTTTTTGGATCTCTGGAAATGTGGGCCCTCATACATTGCTATATCAAAGAATTAGGGCTCTCAAGTCAGAGAAATGTAACAAAACGTTAATCTCGGTGCAAGTGTATGGCTTTTGATACATTTTTCTCCTTTTTTAATCAAATCGGCCACTATTGGATGCACTAAAGGCTGTGTAGCAAAAATAGCGACCAATTACCAGTACTGAATAAGCTGACTGATAATTTTGCTGTAGACAAGTTTGATTACGGTGTTATGGTGCAATACCACAACTTGACGTGGAAACCTGAACTCTTTCAGGCCCCCCAAGACCCGCGACCCGGGCATGATGTACCTACCCCCTTAACCCCCTTTCGCAGGCCCTGCCCAATCACTGCTTTGGTAAAAAAATTCAAACTGATGAACACTCCCTTTAGATCCTACAAAAGAGATGTTCGGAACATTGTTGTGGATGATTTTTTATCAGAGGTGTCGGACTTCTACAACAGCTTTTCACATCCAGAACTACAGGCAGCAACTTGCACGTCACTTAAGCTCACTGAGATCAACAGAGCCAACACACCCTTCTACCTGGAAAACGTACTTGGAAAAGGTTCGGAACGACTGCATGCACATCTTCATACGAAATCCCACTAATAAGCCGCCCCTCTCTCCATCTTGACTATCCTTTCCGAGTCCTCAGCAAACACAACAACTACTACACTGTAGATTTAGTCACATGCATTCACAACACCAGCATTGACCAAATCAAAGCAGCACACCTACTGTGCCCTGGATACGAGAAGGCACAAACATTTTATGGCCAGCAACTGTGATTCCTTGTCCAATCGACTTTCCCAGCCCCCATTCAAACCAAAGACAACCTTCAGAGATAAACAGCCCACGACAGTAACCATCAACTGCACCAGACGCCATATAGTAAGTTTCAGGTCTCTTGTTTTCTATGTCAGCACAACTACACACACAGATAAACCCACACACAGCTTAACACACCTGTCCCTGGTTCCTCAGAGTTCTGGCCTTACATCACTACAGGGCCCTCTGTTTGAAAGGATTGCTTTGCTTGGAGCATTCAAACAGGTTTTTGTTACCCTTTTTGCTCCTGTTTCATTTTTTTGTCATCGCCCAAGTCCATCAAAGAGAACACCTGATAGTTGCATCAAATTTTGCTCAGTTTTGAGTTTAGTGTTTTTCCTTAAAATTTGATATTTTGCTACTTCTCACGCTGCTGTCCCACACGCTCTCCCATGAAGGCATCCAACTACTAAACATACATGAATAAAGAACTTTGGTCTGCAACTCCCATGTTTCGATCGGAAAAAAGACAATTTGATTGAACAAGGGCTCCAACCTTCATTTCTGGAAGTCTAAATGCAGCCTTGCAAATTGCAACTAATACGGCATGAAAACAATCAACTCCGTCACACCAACCAGCACAAATGTTGACCACTCACAACTTCAGGAGAAACTTACGCGCTAAGCTCCTGCAGCTGGCTTCGCCACTTGTTTCCAAGAGAAAAGCTCTCAAAGTGTTTAGTGAAGTTTTCGTTTGCATGTCAGAATTCACATTTTATGTCATTTTTTGTCAGAGTTGCTACAATTCTTTCCAACAATGCGGCCAAAATTCTTCCATATTTTGACCGCATTGGCATGGTGTGATTGTAGCAGCTCAATTATAATTGCTCATAGTTATATCATTATAACTGCGTGGGGTTGCATTATTGTGATTGCCTTTCTTCTTATTTTCATGGCATCACTGCATTTTTTCATTTTAGTTTGAGTAATTCACAGTAATTCTTGCAGAGAAAAACATTTTTTGGAATCATAATATACAATTGACCTTTTCTCAAAATTTCTGAATTGTGGTAGTAAGGACAAGTGGTCTGCAGTGTCGTCAGTGAATACTCCTCTTTGAGAAACAAGGGTTTCTTACTAATGAAGCTTGAGACAATAGTAGTAACATCACACTAAACAACTGCTACTACTCAAAGAGATAGGTCAGCAAGACAGAAATTAAATCAGATGGAATTCAAACAAATGGAAATATGAGAGTATGAGAGAAATCATGTTTACTCGCTTATAGTGTGTTCATGTAATTAAAGTATTAAGAACTATGTACTAAGAAATTAACGATAAGCTATTGGCACAATCAAACCTTTGATTACCAGCGAGAAGGACTGTTTTGAAATCGACTTTCGTCTTTTATTCCTCGCCAGTACAGCTAAAACTACAGTACAGGTACGAACATGAGCGTAGAGAGGCAAAGAATGGCAAATTAACCAAATCATAACAGAAATATTAATACTATTTTTTTAAAAGTAATATTAGTTCAATTCAAAATAATTTCCAATAGCATGCCTTAGACAGCTGCTTCGCCCAATTTTAGGGCTCTTCAGTAAGGCAAGGCCAAAATGACAAATATCACCACTGATAAAAATCTTGAAAACATACATCTTTACCAGTTTATCAAGTAATGAATAAATCTACCGATTATGTTCATGGTACGTAAATTTTTGCCCACCACTTTTAGCTAAATAAGCAAATCTTAACTGAGAAATCTTTACCCAATGAAACTAAAAGCTATTAATCAAATTGGTACCCAATAAAACTATATTTTTAGGCGAGCTGCAAGCAGAGCAAAAGATATGATAGCGTTTCAATTCCAGAGATTGTTAGCCTGGTTAAGACATAATTCTGAATTTTGGCGCTAGTTTTGAGCCTTTCAGCCTACTAGAAACGTAGCCGTATAAAGCAAGGTATGAGGAGAGTAGGAGGTAAGCTAGCCTATCATTCTTTAGAGAGATGTACGATAAGATTTGTAGATTAGTCGGCAAAGATTTGATTTATAGCATACAGTTTCATTGGGTAAAGATTTGATTAATAGGCTTTAGTTTCATTGGGTATAGATTTCCCAGTTAAGATTTACTTAATTTGGCAAAAATCGATGGGTAAAGATTTATGTAACATAAACATAACCAGTAAAAATTTATACATTATTTGATAAACTGGTAAAAATGTATGTTTTGAAGATTTTATCACTGGTGATATTTGTCATTTTGGCCTTGCTAGCCTTACTGAGGAGCCCTGAAATAGGGCAGAAGAGCTGTCTAGTGTCTAAGGCAAACTACTGAATATTATTTTGAATTAAAATAGTATATCTCTTGTAATATTGGGATGACTTAAAAAAATACCACTAATTATAATATTTAGGTTATGATGTGGTTAATCCGTGATTCTTTGCCTTTCTATGCTCACATTTGTACCTGTAATCTTAGCTATACGAACGATAACTAAAAAAAGAAAGTCGATTCCGAAACAGTACTTCTTGGGTTGTTAACCCTTTTTGCTATTTTGATGACAAATGTCTACATGCTATTCAGCATTGCGCAATCAGGCGAAATTTCAATCAGATTTTAAAGTGGGTCCCGATATGGTCAAAGTTACCAATTGGCTCTAATATGACATAATGCACTACATGTGAGGGCCTTTTCTCTTTCATTCAGTCTACATCGAGTGTAAGTTATGCAGCAGGTTGGCAGAGAAGTGCTAAGTGGCTCCTGTAAGTCAAACAGGTTGAACTTAGGTGCCAGCACAGTTTATAAGTTGCAGAGTGGGTCCACTTTCAGCATGAAATACTTTAGTTGTGAAACAGTGTTGGTAAATGAGAGTTTCACAGCGTTTTGTTTCTTAGTAGCCAAATGGCTACATCATCCAGAATTGTAAATTACAATCTCAGGCAGCAATTCCAAAACAAACGTGTTGGTGCAATTTTGGGCAAAATATCGGCTATTTTGTGTCATTGAATTATAGCAACCCAGAATCTTGGTGCTAAAAAATAACGTATTTTCAAATCGCTAGTACCATGTGATATACTGCAGAGAAAAAAGCAACGCAGTGCTGGAGTATTAGAGGGCTAAAGCGCCAATGCATTATCAACAAAACAATAAAATAAATAAAACAAGAAATGAAAGTAAAGTAATCATCTAAGAGACCGTTCGAATATTATACAGAGCCTTCAGGAGGAGAAATGTTGGTCTTGCTACTCCTGGTACAGAACTCTGGATTGCTATGCACCATAAAACTAGTAGCTGTCTCACTTGTTAATTTGTTGTAATGATAAGTCAATTAAGATGTTGTTTTTTTTTGACGTTTGCAGGCCAGAGTTTTAATATTTTAATCGTTTTGCGTGCTTCTGGCCTAAAGGCTACCAGCTCGGAAGCCTAGGGAAGAGCCACCAGAACGGCAACTACTTAAAACAAGCAATGCGAAAAATTGTCTTCCCACAGGAATCGAACCTGCAGCCTTTGGATTACCGGTCCACTGCTCTACCACTTGAGCTAGAGAAGACGCCTCCTCGCATGCTTAATTTCGGCTATTTAAACCCAGCAACTTGCTTGTTGTATGATTAAAATATTAAAACTCTGGCCTGCAAACGTCAAAAAAAACAAAAAAACATCTTAATTGACTTATCATTACAATCATACAACAAGCAAGTTGCTGGGTTTAAATAGCCGAAATTAAGCATGCGAGGAGGCGTCTTCTCTAGCTCAAGTGGTAGAGCAGTGGACCGGTAATCCAAAGGCTGCAGGTTCGATTCCTGTGGGAAGACAATTTTTCGCATTGCTTGTTTTAAGTAGTCGCCGTTCTGGTGGCTCTTCCCTAGGCTTCCGAGCTGGTAGCCTTTAGGCCAGAAGCACGCAAAACGATTAAAATTGTTAATTTGTATTGTTGAACTTAGAATTTGTTGGTATTATTTACTACGCATTCAGCTGATAATATGGCTTTTTCGATTGTTACTTTTTACGAGCTCAAAGGTCAAACAACAGCAGTAAATCTTCCTGCAGGAGATGTATCAGAGTGTGATTATTCTGATTCGGAGGACGAAGAATATGTTCCAGGGTCAAATAATGCAAGTTATCTTGCCAATGATTCCTCTAGTGAAGATGACCAGCTTCCAGATGATGACACTCATCAGCAACAACCCACCAGCAGCACATCAATTCCAAGAAAAAAGGGAAAACAATCAGAAACCAAATATAAATGGTTGAATGGTGACCACTCAAGCAAAATTAAAAGCCGGCTGGATTTTCAGTGGACCATTCCAAATCATGTATCATCTCCAATTGATTATTTTAATCAATTGCTTGATGACAACATAATTAATCTTATCGTTGAACAGACGAATTTATAGTCAGCTCAGTGCACAGGCACATCTATAAACACTAATTTTGAAGAAATGAAGACTTTTTTAGCCATGCTGTTGAGAATGGGAGACATCAAACTCTCAGCACATCGGGACTATTGGGATGACAACTGTCGAATTGGCGCTGTTGCTGATCTTATGCCTGTAAAGTGTTTTGACAAGCTACACCGTAACATCCACTTTTGTGACAATACAAACATCAGAAAAGAAGATAGGTATGCTAAAGTTCGACCAATTATGGATACAGTTTGCAACAATTTTTCGAAAATGGAGCCTGAAAACGATTATTCCATCAACGAAGCAATGATACCTTATAATGGGAAAAAAGCTGGAAATTTACAGCAGTATATCAAAAGCAAGCCAAAAAAGTGGGGGTTTAAATTTTTCACAAATGCTGGTATATCAGGTATTGTCTATGACTTCTTACCTTAGGCAGGATCTGCTATGTTTATCGATATAACTTTTGACGATTGCTAAGAAGCTTTCGAAAAATGTGGGCAGTTTGTCACTGTATTGTGCAGATCCATTTTTGGTGGAGTGAGTTTTGCTATTTTGGTGAACAACTTTTTTTGTTCTCTTGAACTCATAACATATTTGGATACAAAAGGTTTTGACACTCTTGGTACCATCAGAAGTGATCGCTTGCGCCATTGCCCACTAAAAAATGAGAAGGAGTTGAAAAAGACTGGGTGAGGATTTTTTGATTGCAAGACAGAGAAGACATCTAAAATTGCTGTTGTGCGTTGGGTTGACAGCTAAGTAGTAACATTGGCCAGTTTATTTATGGGGATTGAACCAATCAGATTAGTAAAGAGATATGACAAAAAAGAGAAATGCAAAGTCGACGTACCAACCCCAGCAATTGTAAAACACTACAATAGGTATATGGGCGGTGTTGATTAGGCAGACATGCAAATATCACTCTATTGTGCACCTTTGAGAACAAAGAGATATTACCTGAGAATCTTTGCATACATGGTTGATCTTTGTGTATGCAATTCGTGGTTGTTGGCTTGACAAGATGCTAAACTTTTAGGACAAACTTACAAAATGCCGTTAAAGAAATTTAGACTGCAAATTGCTACCAGAAACGCAAACGTTCTTCTGCTGAGGCTGTACCAGTTTGTGAAAAGATAAGGACGATTTCCGTCCAGCGGTTGCAAGATGATGTTAGATATGATGCAACTGCTCATTGGCCAATTCACTGCGACTAAGGCAGATGCAAAAACTGCAAAAGCGGTTTTTCTAGGATGCATTGCAGCAAATGCAGAGTAATTTTATGCTTCACCAAGGGAGGAACTGCTTTACTGATTTTCACTCTGCATAACATTGCTTTAGCAACAAACACTTTCTTGAAGCAGGAGTCAGCTGCTGCTGCAATTTCAGCAATTTGTATTAGCAACTGTGACACTTACTCGTCTATCATTACATGTGTGTGAATTTCATTCATTATATTTCTGCTTTTCTTTTTATTGCATTACAACATGCTGTGATTCACTGCACTGCACTCGACTGCGCAGTCATGAAAACTAATTTTTAGAGAGAGAAGCTACCCTAGACCCTCCAATACGCTACATCTTTGATGTAAATTGTGATCTTACTATAACAAAACAATAACTTTTCTAGATATTTATTTGAAAAAATAATTTTATTTGGCTATTATTCGTATCATTACGCACAATGTAGCCATATGGCTACAAGTCATAACTTCTATGACATCATTCCTAAAAACAAAACTCCCCTAAAACTTCAATATATATGTCAATACAAATGTTATGAGAGTTGAAAAAGATATTTATCTTAAGATCAAGGAGCGGCCCAAAAAGGGTTAATCATAGGTTTGAGTCTCTGAGATTCTGGATACAGTCTAAAGCTAAGTATACCCCTTACTTTTTTTCTGATTAGTTTAGTTAAATGGAAATATCTTTATGGTGAATACCACCGAGGAAAAAATGCAGCGTGTTATGCAGGCAAAAGAAAGAAACTAACCCATGTGTTCTATAGTAGCACAGATTTTTGAACTACTATTTACCCTGCAAGCACATTTTTGCAATCATTAGTCGCAACAGAGATGAGTCGGGAAAAAATTTACCAGTTTGGCATCGCAACTCCCCACATAGAAGTGCTAGATAAAGGCATTACTCTACTAGTAATTCTTTCAATACACTGGAAGTTAGTCAACATAATATGACCGATACATAACCAACTACAATTTCTGAGTCTCATACAAGCTATAAGAATTTTGCAGAAGTTATCAACGAAGCAGAAAGCTACAAAAATGGCTGGAAATGGAAAGCTGAAATTTGGGACATTACATGAGTGTAGATGGAGACATTATGAAAATGTTGTGACAAATTTTGGCGACAAACACTTACGACATAACCGCCATTTCAGGGGTTGGAAACTCAAGTCCTCTAGAATTCAAAACTTCAAAGCACTTGAACTAGACGCAAGAAATTTACAAGATAGCTAAATTTTAAGAGTGCGTAGTGCGAACATATTATGCCATTTTACATAATCTAGGCAGAATCGTATTCAAGCTTTCTAAAACTCTATAAGTTCAGCTAGTTCATTGTTTGACACAAGTTCACAAAAGTTTTATATGCTTGCAGTAAGATGGCCTTCATGGTTCTACTATGTGCATGCATATGCCGCCATATTTGAAAAGCCTTCATTTTTTACCAGCTAAATTTTGTATTTAATTCTAGAGCTTGACCGATATATCAGTCAGCCGGTATATATCAGCCGATATCAGGGTCAAGCCGATATACCGTATCAGTGTTCACCACCGATAAAATATTGGCTTAGAACAATTACCTTAAACTGTTTATTTTTGAGAGCAAGCACAACCGCTCTTGCCTGTGATTGCCAAATCATTGTATTTTTTGTTTGTTTTTTCATTGAATAATACTGGAATGTGGCTTGTGTTTGCAATAGTCTTTCTTTGTATGGGGATTAGTGAAGCTTTTAGTGTCAAATAAGTTGAAAAATAGTGACAAAGCTTCGTAGCTAATAAGTTAATATATCGGTTATCGATATCAGTATCGGCCTAAAAATTTCCGAAATAGCGATATCGGTATCGGCCTGAAAAAGTCCTATCGGTCGAGCTCTATTTAATTCAAAATTGCTTTGCTCGTGCACAAGTGTCAGCATGGACCATACTATGGTACTACATATTTAAAAAAATTAATCTACTCTTGTTCTGTTTTGCCAAAATATAGTTCGCATGTTACTGTTTTAATTGACAAATATTTTGAGAATATTGTAACTGATGATGCATTCTCTTGGGTTGGTTAAAATCACGTTATGGTGGTTCCCAGAATGGTCCACCAAGATTGGAGAGTTTGAATCGCTTGAGCTTTACCAGTAATAGATTCAAAAGATTTGAGCAACATGGCTGAGTTTCTGCATAAACAGTCACTTGTGACATCGACGAAACCCTACTTCTGCTGTGCATCAAAGTTTTTAAATGGCTTGGAAAACTTTAGTTTTAAATAACATGATTTAATATATGGGTTGCATATGTAGTACTTTTTCAAAGTATGAATCGCGATACTAAAAAACTGTGCTCAGAAAATGAGGTACGATAGTTGTGAAAATGCATCTGATAATAAAATCGTAATAAGTCTTACTTGGCACATCGCTGTCTGTTGCACGTGAAAAATATGATTGAAAAATTTAATGAAATATTGATTATATACTATGGTGACTGAGCAAATTAATATATTTTGTCCTTGAGTAATTTTGTCTGCGGTATCCGGTTATTGACATATATTGCTGATTGTTATTGCATAATGAACAAATATTGCGAGACAAAAGGAATTTAATTAGAGTTGTCTTTGTTCTTGCTTCTCTTTGTTTACTCGCTGTATATATAACGCTGCTTTGCTTTATGTTATCATTATTAGTTAATTAATTTCTACTAGCGGATGATAAAGCATTACGTTTTGATACTCATTGCGAGCGGACTCACTAAAATACAAAGTGCTATTGAAGTTAGAAAAACATGACAAAATTTGAAAGCGGTGTACCAGCATTTAATACAAACCAAAAAACGACCACATCTAACGCAGTTTGGGCAATACTTTATAAAGCTCTACAAGAGTTTACTAAAAATTATGACTGTTGCAAAGTCTTCCAATAGCTCTTGCAATGTCACATTCTAATTTTTTCATCAAAAATTTAGTTCGTTTCACACTCTCTAAGGTAAAAAATTTAATTGGGCAAAAGCTTAATATTCAAACATTTGCAGATATGTTTGGAACCAGCTTCCCCCTTTACTGTAACCGACAAACAAATCATTAATAAGCGATTATCCTTGTAAAAGCAGTGATCATTTCTGAAACTATTTTGCTCAGCTTTTCTCGGCAAAAAGACAATGACCAGTTGACCACTCCTACAAAATCATCTTCAATGATTCACAGTATTCTATATAGTCCATCAATGAAATGTCGAACTTTGCTTTCACCCAAAAAAAATGAAGCTTTAAAAGTGTGCCGATTTCCTTTCCTAGTGTAAATTGAAAGTACCGACATGATACCAAAAACAAGTTAAAAATCTGCAATTGACTTCAATCCAAAATTCATCTAAGATGAAAACTTATGAGACAAAAAATCATGACTAACCAAAACACTATTAAAAGAATTCGGAAATGCAAAAGTTAGGATTACTGCATAATGATGCTTTTGGTAAAAGTTCTTTGTAGGCAATGCAGCAAAAACTTTTGAAACGGATACGACTTAAAACGTTTAAAAGATTTGCAAAAGCAACCTTTCTGTGTTTGTGTGTCAATGCTCAACTAAAATCAAAATGAGACAAAATTAAAAGGCTGAAACAGAATGGCTTTTATCAGCAAAAGTAACAGCAGTTAAACGTGGACTAAAAGCAAAATGAATGGAAGTATCTAAAGTTAAGCAAAATGAATGGAAGTATCTAACGTTAGGCGAGTCGCATTAAGTTAGATTGGCATTGACCCCATTCTTCTGGACCCAACCGTTATAGAGATATTCTACTTCAAACAATGTTGGCAACTACTCGGCTTTTAAGCGCATCTTTGCCAATTTTATTGGCAACACTGACATTGATAAACGTCAACGCCGCTTTCTGAGTTCTAACTTTCAAGGTTACATATAGCAATAGTATTGCAGAAGCTAATCAGGCTGAACTTTATCGAGCGGTTTTGCTGGGTAAAAATTAGTTAGATCCAGGCAACTGCAAAACAGATCGAGTTAGAAGAAAAATTTCTGTGAAGTAGTAAGCTATTTGAGTGAAAATGAACACACTACCACTACTAGGAAGAATAAGAGGACGTAAGGCTGGTAGGTCTGTAGGAGGCTATCATTGATATGGTAATTCAGGTTTCCTTTTTTCTGTGTTTTTTAGCAGTTCTTAGGTTTCAGTGAAAGCCTACTAGGCCTAAGGTTACAAACTGCAATAACTAGCAAATAAAGTTTATACCGGTAGGCCAAGTCAGATACCATTAGGGTAATTGTGAATTAGCAGTTTCCGCTACTCTGTCGTGTCTCTGGTAAAAGCTTTTCTGCTTAGCTAGATTGCAGTTAAAATTAGGTGGGTTGGGTTACTGCTTGGGTTAACTTAGGGTTAATGTCTAGGATAAGCTAGGAAGTTTTGGCACGAACTGTTTAATTGAAGAAAAGTATGTTTCGATAACCACCAAAAAAGACAAGAAAAAGTGAGAGGATAAGACTTCCAGAGGTTAAATGGTAAATATTATTGGTACTGGTAGACTTTTGCTGAAATTTTGTTGATTAAAAAAAGCAACTCACTAGGTTGTCTAATGTCTATGCTTGTGCAGAACTTTATTGCTTAGTATTGAGTAAGTGAGCAGGTAGGTAAGCAAGTAAATGTAGCACTGGTAAATATGTACAGTATCTGTTACATAGCTAACCTGTCTTTGTGTGTTAGTGAAAGCTCCAGCAGCAGAGCAATAATGATGCCAGATACTGGATATCTATTTCCTAGAAGTAGCAGGCCATTTAGTGGGCCTTACTGAAGCTCAGGCAATTGGCAAGCAACAAAGCACATCTGTTTGGTGTTGTCCAATGTTTGTATACTGCAGACGGGTACCTATTAAACAATCTGCACTACTGAATTATCAATACCAGTGAGATTTGTAGTTCCACAATATCTAGTAGATATCTTGGGGTCCAACTAAAATATATCAAAGCACAAGGAGGGAAGGACGGCAAGAACACTAACCCAGAATCCAAATTTTAATTTGAATCCTAATTCTTTCAGTACTAGTGATCCTTTTCTGTTTTAGCCTTTATGGTTCCGTATATAACAACCCTAAACTAAAACTTAACCTTAATCCTGGCGGTCTTGTATATTCAATTTCAGTACCAGGCTGGTACCGGTACTTGGTTGTTGATTCAACTTGTAACTACTAGTACTTGGTTAGTGATTCAAAAAGATATTCACTGTTGATGGCCTTGCCTTTGGCACTATGTTACATATGAATGTTTATTGAGATTATCAGATCATTGTATTGATGATTTAAGCAAACATTATATGATAACAAATTAAATTTGGTAAGTGGCTAATATCATGTTATAAAAAATATCCGCAAAGAAAATATGCAAGAAAAGACTGGTGCTCATTTACTCTTTGATTTTTTAAATTGACCTTAGAGTTTGATTTAGGATTAAGGTTAGGGCTAGAGTTAGATTCTTGGTCGAGTCACTCTAAAGACTGACAATAAATATTGGTTTTCTCATCTTACCCTCTTGACATTCAACATTTAAAAGGAAAGAGTGAAACTTTTGTTGCATGTGTTAGACAGGTGGCAGCTTGACTCAAAGACTGAAATGAAAGATTGCTGTAACCTTGGTTATGTAGCTTTTTGAACAGAGATGTATTTAAAAATTATAATGATCAAAGTTGATCTAAGCTAACCTTCTTTTGTTCTGATATTAACTTTAATCTTAATTCAAATTTTATTAGCCCTATTCTAACACAAAAATTGTGGTACTCTCAGAGGATTTAAAGTTTTAACTCTTTCGCTACGTTTCGCCACTACAGTGGCGAAAACTTTGTGGAAATTGTACGTTGCACCACTTCAGTGGCGTAGCTTTTGCTGACGTTTATACGTTCAGCCATGCTACTGGCGTCTGGGTTATTGCTTTTTTCTTTCACCAAAATGAGAGCGAGTCTTTTTTCTTGCATTTGTATTGGCGATTACTACTTCCAGTGTTCTGTACTCTCATTTTATAGGGTTAGGCTAGAGTCGAATAAATGTGAAAATAGGTACTAATTTTGAACAAAAATGAATGTTATTTGCTTGCTTGACCGTTTTTTGTGTTGTTATATTTATAGAACGTTAATCCATGCCAATATGGCATGAATATCTTGAAATTTTTTTTTTTGTGATTTTTGCTAAATTAATTCCGTACAGCAATGGAGAAAAATTACGCAGGGAAAGAGTAAAAGCATTAAATCTGAAATTGTTGTTGTCAGTACTTCAGTAGCAGGTTATAAATTTGTTGTATACAATTATCTTATTTGAATTTTGGAACTGAAATGACTAGAACTTGTGCTACACCATCATGCAAAAGCTCTCAGAAACATCAGCTAAACGTAACTATATTTCATCAATAACCTAGAAATAAAAAATTAGCAAATAAATGGTTAATGAAAATCAATAATCCAAAATATTTTAATTGGGATGATGAATCAAAAAAAAAATTTTTTTTTTGTGTGCAGTAAGCATTTTCATCTAACAGACTATCGGCTATTGAAAAGAACAAAAGGAAGAAAAGGAAAATATTTGAAACAAGGTACATTGTAATCAATAACTCCAGTCGTAAATACTTTGGGAGTTAAATATAATAGGCCTGAAAAGAATTAGATAAGAGAGACTACTCTAACAAGCTTTGAGGTTACGCTGTGTTACTGGTCAAAGTTGAAAGCTTCCGTTACATAATAACTCTTTGTTTTTTTCAAACTTCCAAGAAAATGATGAAGAGATGATTACCTAGGTCACCTATAGGAATGACATAATGAATGATCATCATCATATCTTTTTACATAAAGACTTTAACCATAGGACGTACCGGTACCAAAACCTCAACTACTTTAGCTGAAGCAATGAAATGTTTCTAGTTTTGTTGGGATGTTAATGTCATTAATAACTGAATCTGGAATTACAACAAATTATTCTTAAAGGTTTTACAATGTTTTTAGGGAATTGTAGCTCATCTTCACTTGTCCAAAAAAGTTGCGGAAGAAAAGGTAGAGGTATGAGGGACTACTTTGTAATTTTTGCATGTTTTCATCTTTGCAACATGCATTTTGCTGGTTGTTTCGAGCACATGAGTAATTTATTGCATCTAAGTCATATCAACATAAACGTTAGGTAAATCGGTCAATAGTTTTAAATCTCTAAAAATGTTGTTAGGTTTAGCAGTTACTGTAAAATGTGTAATATGTATAATTCCTTTATATCAAAATAACATCTATTACTAAATTTTTGTTTTGGCTGCCAATGACTGTAGATAAATGACAATCTACATTGTGGCTTTGTCAATAGGTTAAGTCATCGTAATGATTTTGCTCATACAATAAATTATACTATTCATAATTATGCTGTAGTTAAAGTAAAAAATGCTGTAATGGTATTTGGATGACTGTCAAGTGCCACCTCCATGCACCTGTCAGGAATGAGACATTCCTCAAACAAAGTGAGGCTTGTCGTTTAGTGCTGTATTAGTGGTTCCTAAAGTTATTGTTTGTGTATCGCATGTCTTCTAATTTCTAATGTTTTTTTTGTGTTAGGTTCAAGTTTGCTCTGATCCCTCACAGAAGTTCCTACCACAAGTGTTGTAATTATTGTTGATGAGGTAAGAAGTACAGTAAAACAATATTATTGCAATTTGGTTGTGATGTCATATTCAGCAAAAAGTTGAAAAGCATTCAATTCTGTAAAACGCAGTGATAAACTTTTTACTACACATTTGCAAATAGTCACTTGCATGTGGTAACTATGGGGTGATTCATTACACCAACAAAAGCAAAGCTTACTGCTAAATCTTACACACATTTAGAAGAGGACTGAAGGCAAAATGAATGGAGAGTATCCAAAGTTAGACCAGTCATGTTAAATTGGACTAACATTGACACCGTTATTCTTGAGTCTTGACCCAGTCGTTCCAGAGATGTTCTACTTCAAACACAATGTAGAGGTCTCCTTAATTATATTTTTAGTGGCAACCCTGACGTTTAAATGCAATAACCTAGCTCACAGAGGCCTATATTAACCTAAGTATAGGTGAAAAGACCTCTGTGACTTAGCCTAATTGCAGCATTATCTTAAAATGGAACTAAGCTGGTGTCACTGATGTTACCAACGTCAAAATTGCCAATAAAAAAGAGAAAATGCTCTATGTTGTGTTTGAAGTAGAACATTTTTGGGACAGCTGGGTCATGAAGGAGGCAGTAAATGCCAATGTAATTTGATATGACTGGCCTAATCGTAAGTACCTCATTGATTTTACCTTCGTTTCTCTTTTAAATCTCATATGCGGTATATCTTCGCTCAACATTAGCATTTACTACCAGTTAAACATTGGAAGGTATGATTTTAATATTTAAACTCAGTTGTGCGATTATGGTTTTTAAAGTGGTGATTTTTTTGATTGAAATATGGTAACAGTAACCATAAAACTTAAAATTTGCACTGTGGCAATCGTAGTTTTTTTGGTATCTATCCGTTTTGCTATTACTACTCAAAGCAAACGTTAAAGTTTATTGCTTATTGATTTTTTGTTGTCTAATCATTGCAAAAGTCTGCTGCTAAAATTACATCAAGCATTTTGTTGCCTATTTGTCTTCAAAACACTCTAAAATATGACAGTCTATTTAACTGTGTTGTGTGTGAAATTTTTGAAAAGCATTATTTCTTTTGATAGGAATTTTTCAGTTTGTCAGGATCGCCAAGCAATCCCAGCAGCAAACATGGAACAGGTTCTACTCTATCTACAATTGTTCGGGATGCTGATATTCAGCCGTTTGAAACATAGTCTTCAGTTTTAAAGCCGTCATTGCTTTCAATCAATGCTGACAGCACTCTGGATGAGAGTTTCATTTTACCAACAAATTAAAAGAATATGATTTTAATTTATGAAAAGTGCTTAAAACAACTTTTTCGCCATCGTCAGGTGAAATTTGTGTGAGAAATTTTGCTCTGGCTATTTGCTCAAAATTTTTGCTTACGTGATGTATAAATACTTTGAGTATAATGTATGAACTGGTTAGAAATAAGTATGCTTACCGCATTAAATGTGCTATGTATAGTTGTATACCACTATTGGTTTATGCAACATATGTATCATTCATATGCATAAAAATGTAAGAATATGTTAGATGTATACCTTATTGAAAGTGATAGAAACTACTGCAAGTACAAATTCAGATTTGGTTTTAAGAATGTTTGGAAATACTTGGTAGGTTAGCTGTGACATCGAGACCGATACGTGAGTTTAAAGACACGATTTTAACAAAGATACCAGTTGTAGAGAAAAAACTGTGTCGGATTTAGCAATTAAGAGTCCGAATTATCATTAATTGCAAAATATGCAATCTATTTCACAGTTGGTTTTATTATTGTGTAGGTTTGAGGAGAGGTGATTGTTTCAATCGACAAAAGGAGGCAAGTTGACCATTTCATGCAAATGTATCAATTTCCACCATACAAAATGGGAGAGTTCCCCAGACATTCGAAAGATGTCTGTGGTTATTTGTGTACAACTGCATCTGTTCTATACTCTGGTTCAACTTATACAGAAATTTCAAAATACTTTACATTGCTGAACATTCCATTTATGTCGCAACAAATGTTTTTCTGGATCCAACGAAAGTACCTAATCCCAGTAATACAGAGGTACTACATAAACAAATTATAGTTCAATCACTGCTGGATTCTTCTTGTGGATCACCTCTTACAACAATGGGAGATGCCAGGTAAATTAATATTTGTTGTGAACAACCACACATTTAACAAATTCTTAATTTGTTTAAATTAGTTAGTTTAAGTTAGTTATAAAACACAAAAATAAAGAAGAATAGAAGGCACAGCACAGACTTCAACACTGATGCACTTTGCAACAGTTTCCATGAAAAATCCAAATAGATGGCTAATGAATTGCTTTTTAGGGTGTAACAATTTTTAGGGTTACTGTGCTTGGCATACATAAATTTTCATCAACAGGTGGAGTTTTTGGGGCTATACAAGCCCACCATAGTTCAAGAACATGACAGCAGCTACTTACAAACAGGAGTTCTGGTATCCTTTTCAAATACTGTATATAGTTCAAATGCATTTTTACTTGCTATTAACAATTTGTGATGTAGTGTGCGATATTCAATAGCCCTAAAAACACTTAAAAAAAGCTTTTAGAATATCTTTGATTTATATGGTTTGCTGTGAAATGTGAAAAACAATGTTTTTCGTAGATCGGATTCTCCTGGGTTCTCTGCTAAGTACTTTACGTAAACATTTATAGAGGAAAGTACTGAAAAAATCATTGCGACAAAGGTCCTTCAAAAAACAGAATCTAGTAACAGTGTAGCCATGGAAATGGATGCTATCAAAGTACTTCTAAACGATTTGCTGACCAGTGGACTTAATATTGGAGTGCTAGTGACAGATCATTCCACTTCCATTCGAAAATACATGCGTGAATGCATCCTTCCATACAGCATCGGTTTGACATCTGGCATGTTTGCAAAGGGTAAATTTTTTTATCTAATTAGCTTGCAATAACTTGCAAAGAAGGCAAGTTGCCTTTGTTTAGCCAATTGAATTATTTGTTTCTGGAAGTAATCTGAAAGTTTTAAGATTGTTTTTTTTTTCTGAACTGCTTTTTTTGAACCTTTTTATTTCAAAACATTTTCCTACGAAACAATTTATATTTTCTGTACTTCTGTGTATGATATTCTTAGCTATTCTGGTTTCTGTAAATGATCTTTTGTAAACTGCAAAATATCATTTAATTCTAGAACCATGCATAATCACTCGCGGTAATAGTAAATAATATCTGATTTCATAACTTAGCTCTGAGTTTATAGTCTGTTTCGTAGGTGTTATTATTAAAAATGGCTGTTGCTTTTTTATCACATTCAAAACGTTGACACCTGGACGGAACATGGAGTAGGAAAAAAGTGCTTGCAAGCTCCATTGTCGGAAGAGCATATACTCGAAACAAACTAGTTGGAAAAGGATTCCGAGCCGTTTAAAGCACTTAGCGGTGTTGTAAAAGAGAAGAGGTTGCTGAATGATCTTCAGCACATGATTTTGTTTAAACACACTGATAAGTTAATGAGTGATTGACTTTCATGCTCTTGTTGAGTTGGCAAGGTTGTACCAATATGGTTTTCAAGGTTTTTTAAAAGTTTCGTATGCCAATAAATCCTTTAGTCCAGAGGTTTCATCTTTCCTTGGTCTCTTGTGTTTCTGGTGAAGTTTCTATAAACCTTAATTATAGGTATAATCCGAATCATTACCATATCAACAAAATCCATTTATAGGCAACGTTGACAAAATGCTAGAGGCGTCCTTTGTACTGATCTACTTTCAACCTTGAATAAACCGCTTTTTACAATGATTACCTATGCATGGTGGCTTCAAACAAGCGGCATACTTGTATCATAAAAAGCCAAATGTTACCTGGAAAAATTAAAGAAGGGCCAACTTGTAAGAAGCGGATATGAATTCTTTTTAAAGATAGCGCCAACGTCGCTTTCCCGTGAAAAGGGCATATAGATGCATCAATCAATTAATCCCAACTCTGATCCCAGATCAGGTAAAACTCTCAAACTTACTGCTTATAGAGAAAGGAGAAAAATGCGATATTTCGATTTTTCTCTTATAATTGTTTGTTAGAATCGTAACTGCAAATTTTGAAGAGCCGATTTATGTTAACATTACAGGAAATTTGGAAAGTTGTCACAATTTGATATTAAAGTTTGCTCCAAAGTGCATTCACTTCGACAAAGAAGGAATGGTTGCAAGAACTCAATGTGCTGTTTTTGACCACAATGAAAATGTAGGAAGGGTACAGGCCACCAACAACAAAGGTAATTTTTGATTCCACAATCTTCTGATGCAATGTATGGTTGATATCAGGATTTCAAGCTGTTGCAATTACACTTTTTTCATTTTTGAAATAAGGGTTGGTTGGAATAACAAGTGTAGTTAACAAAATTGCTTTAGTTAGGCAGTTTTTTTGCCAAAAAATTTAAGGTGGGTTCACATAACACAGCTTGTGAAAGAGTTAGAGTTGGAAATTTCAAAAAACAAGAGCATCTTTGAAATCTGCGATAAATTTGCTACTTATTTCAATTAAAAACTCAAAGTTGAAAAAAAAATTAAACTAGGTCTGCCCCCCTTGATAACGATGAGTAGGAGGAAATACTACAGATTACTGCAGCATTATGGTAATCTGTTATATTACTATGGTATATGAAAATATTTATGATGCAATATACCTTCAAGCGAAATTATTTTCATTAACAAACATGCATTGCTGTACTATAATGTGTTAGTTATAGAAGCATTCCAAATGAACTTCTTGAATAGCTTAGTCAAAGCTAATGCTGTAATATTGGCATGTTGCCAAAAAAGTAATAGAAATATAAACGTTAATAATTATCTACTGTAACTGAGAAGCAATCATTCCGCTTCCTTTTAACCCCATTGCTTGTTGATAACTATTTGCAAATTGAATTGTATTGAAAACATTGAAAGCCCAGCCTTTCTTCCAGGTCAACCTCTCTTCAATAAAGTGTATTCAAAAGCTGCAAAAGAATGGATTGTAAAAGTCAAGTATGATGACAAAACCAGCAATTACGCTAATGAACTCGTAGAAAGAACCATGGCATTGAGACAGGAACTAGGTGTACAAGATTCTGAATTGAAAATGCGTAGAAGCATTGCTCTTACTCCAGCGCCAGAATTGGAAGAACTTCTCGCAAAGAGAAGGCGGGTAAAAGACAAATGAACATTTCGAACACGAAACGAAATTGCCAGCTTTTAGGCAGTTAAGGACTTAAGGTTGTTGTGAGGAATAGCTGTTTTTGTATTGTGATGCCAGGGATGGGTCAGTAGGACCAGACCACCCAACAGGTTTTAAATGCTCATGGATATTAATACGTTCCATAACGCAATATCCATATTAGGGGTGCCTACTTTTCGCAATGTTAAGGCGATGAATCATCCAGCCAATCTCGGTGGTTTACAATAGCTAAAATTAAACTACAAGTTTTGATATTTTTTAAATTTTGGGGTAGCGATCGCAAAAATATTCAACAAACACAAGCATCCCCCGAAAAAAGTTTTTGAAACTCTGAGTTTTGTTTTTCCCGCCTAAACCACAGTAGGCCTAATAGTTTAGAGAACTGTGGTTTAGGCAGAAAGAACAAAACTTAGAGTTTCCAAAAACTTTTTTCGGGGGATATCTTTTGCATTTGTTGAATATTTTTGCAACCACAGCCCCAAAATTAAACCAAAACATATCAAAAATTATAGTTCAATTTCAGCTATTGTAAACCACTGGAATTGGCTGGATGATTCACTGCCTCTAAGGTAGCTTATGATATATTGATTTTGTGTCAATTTTAAAGCACCCCGCTCCTTTCTGTGGAAAAGATTTTGAAATAATAACTACAGCACATCACACAACGTCATCTGAAGTGTAAAACTCTGAAGAGAAAATAGCAAATCTACCATACAGTCGACCACTGACAGTCAGTCCCTTATGACTTTTTGGGTGAGTCGCTTCAGTATTCAACACTTCAAAAGTACTAGAAAAATTGTAAGAGACTTCGCGATAATCTTTTTCATCATCTTTAGATAATGTTTCGGGCAGTCAGTTGGGCTTTCAACTACATTATATCAAATTTAATAATTAATCGTTCACAGACCATAAAATTTTATGTATGTCTAATTTTATGTTTCTATTTTTTTCTCGTTTTATTTTTTAATAATGTTTCTAGTGATTCTACTCGCTTTGTGCTTTACACCGCTTTATTTGCCGACGAAATTCGCAGTTTTAATTGTTGTACCGTTAAAGTACAGTAGGCTAATTAAAACTTTATTAAAATTTTTTTTGTGTTTGTTATCATGGCATGGGCCTTAATTTTTCTTGATTGGCGTTTGTGTCTGGATCGGAAGATACTAGGTTCAAATTGCGAGTCAGTCAAATGGTGAACAATGTTGCCAACAGCTCGCCACCGTTGCTACATCGAAATGAGCTGTGTTTTCCGTGGTCGCAATAATACGAAGATGGACCCCGCAAACTCGCCTCACGCTTCGACGTATTACGTGTACATAAATTTCTTTTTATTCGCCTCGATGAAATTGACACAATTACCTGTTGAGACATGGCATTGCATCAAACTTATTTTGTTTGGTCGATTTATGACATTTCGTGATTACGCTCACCATTCCATAGTTTTAATTGCACTCTAACCAGTAAAGAAGGAAGTTTTTCATGTTTTCGAGCATATATTTTGTTCAAAAAAATGGTTATCGTGAAAAACACTACAGAATCGATTTTTTTTGTTTTCTCCAAGTTTAGCTGGAAGGATCTTTTAACCAATTTTTTAAAATAATACTATTTTCCGTACTCTTAAAGAGTCTCAACACATGCCGGAGTGCAAGTGGTCACTGTTTGCAATGAAACCAACCGCTTGTTTGAGCATTCAGTAACCCCATAATCGCATATCCCAAATTCTAAAAGAGTCCAATTGTAAGTAATTCCGCCCGTTAGATATAAAATGTTTGTGAACTTGATTGCTCGTGTGATATCTCTTGTGTATTATTTGCATTTCGTCGTAAGAGTTCACATTTTGTGTTTGATCACATCCAGTTGGAATAAAGAAAAATAATGCACTTAAAGAAGTTTCCACATTTAAGATCCAATCAACAATTGAAAACTTCATTGTCCAATAGCAAAAATAAATAACAAAACTTTACTGTAATACAGAAAATATTAACGCAGTCGATAAAAATTACACATCAAATTACGTTAATTGGTAAATATTTGACTAGCACATGGATGACAATGTTTTACACAGGCAACACAGGTACTGAAGATTCTGTGCCACATGTTGAAGGCATTAAGATCGTGAGAACTTTGGTTAACCAGCTCAAATTGCCACACCACAAAACAAGTAAATGCATACGAACATTTCTTCGGAAATCCCTTTAACAATAATACAGTCTAGCAACTTTCAATTCTGCTAAATATCCCAGCAAATCAAGAGCTGTTCCACGCAATGTTCGAGAAATGCTTAACTACTGTGGCTTCAGCACTGAAAAAGCAATGCGGTCGCTATTTGAGCACTGAAATTGATATTTCGAAGAAAGAAACAAGAATCTGCTCCATGTCACACTATTGATGCAGAGCAGATGATTGGAATGTTTAGTGCTGCAAAGGAAAATGCACCAAATGCAACACTTTCTTACATTTCATCCAAAGTTTGATAGCAGAAAAACAAAGTTACTAAATATTTAAGTGAATTGGCTTTTGAAATGAAAGAAATGGTGATAAACTTTACTACTGGACCAGCAAGAAAACAGGTTAAGGCGCAAAGAGAAAAGATGGAAGCTGTGAAAAATTTTTTTTTCTTGTTGACTTGGTGAAAATCCACAAAAAAAAAAAGAAAACAGCTGAAAGAAGGCCAACCGAAAAAAGTTTTTAAAACTGAAAAGTGGTTTAGCTATGCAACTGCTTAAAGTCAAAGATCAATATGAATGTCTAGTTAAGCTTATTGGAACAATGGAAAAGAAGCAGTGCAAGCAAACCAAGAACTCGACTTCAGAGAAAACAATAGCAAAATTAACTGATACATCACAAAAAAGAATGCAAAGCAATTACATTTCTAAGATAATCAGCATGGAAAAACAAGATATTTCCCCGGCTGTTCACAGTTTACTTCAAAATTCTCAGCCTACAACTGCTTCAACTGTTGGCAAAGAACAGAAACTTTATAAAGACATTCAGGTAGGAACTCTTTTTGCTCTTTTTTTTACGAAGAAAATTTGACAGATCTGAAGAAAACTTCACCAAATTTGAACTTTCTACACTTTCCGCTCCAGAGGCAGATTAGATTTCCTCTTAGAAAAGCGTTTTTCCCCTTAGAAATTTTGCAAGGATTGCCTGCCTATTAGAAACAAAATTTCAAGAAGTTTCTACATGTTCTTAATTCTCAACAAATATTTTTGCGGCAGAGTTATTATAAAACAAGGTAAAGGTTCAGAGCTGTAAAAATTGCTGCATTTCAGTAAATGTATGCAAGCTTTCCAAAACTTAACCTTCTGTCCCAATACTGACAAAATGGGAACACTGAAGTAAGAGGAAAACGACTAATTTTAAAGTTCAATATCTTGAAAACGAAAAAGTGTAGAAAGTCCAAAATTGGTGAAAATGCATTTTAGGCTTAGTCCAACATTTTGGTGATGAGTGAAAAACTGGATTTGAAGGCCCTTTTAGAGCCGAAGATGTACACAACATTGCATAATTTTACACTGCAATGCGCCCACTTAGTGATTAGCTTGCAGTGTTGTATAGCAATACTTACAGACTTTTTTTGAATTAAAAATTTCTGTGTTTTTCTTTATTAAATTTCAGAAAATTTTGAAAAAAAAAATCATAATTCAATCCAAATTTTGTTAGAATAGCGTCAATTTTTTTAAGTTCTGAGTTATTTTTCTTGCTTTTAATAAAGTCAATAAAAACTTGTGCCCTAATCATGACAAACAACTGAGAGAATAAAACGATTTTGCAGAATTTTTTCTTTTTCACACTGAAAAAATGATTGTTTGGTACCCCATTAATTATACAAAGACGTGCGATTAAAATATCCTAAAAACTTGTTTTTTTGATCTTAAATTTGCCCAACCTGATTAACTCCAATAGACTCTTTGCACATGGGAATAAAAGTGGAGTGAGTGTGGGAATTCGGAGACGAAAGTGAGTTGTTTCTATCACAACAATGCAAAAAGCGCATCGACTGCTTTGGTATGTTCAGCGTGTAGGGGTATTAGTTCTCTAATTAAAAGATTTTTCATCAATACTGGTTAAATTTAAGTTTATCAGAAGTTGTTGCAGTAAAAGGTAATAAGTAATACAGTGTTCCAAGTCGTAAGTTAGCTGGTCACCAAGCAAAGGCAAAACACTGTCTGCAACCATAGGCAAATAATAACAATAATACTGATACCAGTATCAGATATTAACACTGCACTGAACAGCATAAACTGTGATACAAAGAGACCTACTTCTAAAATAAGTACCAAAACCGATCTGATGTAGATCTACTGTAGCACTGGTATATCACAGTGCTGTGCCAACAGAACTGATTTACTGTAGTCACCTACTAACAGTTGTTCATCTGTCATTACTTAATCACCTTAACTCTCCAGTGGTACCACGTGATCAATATTACCCCAACCCTATTACTATTATTTTGCATTTTTTTATAGCTCGTTAATAAACATTTCCACTGCTGCAACGTTATTTCCACTTTTGTTTTTTAGTGAAAATTCTGCATTGTATTTGTTGGGGTCGTGTTGACCCCAAGTTACTTTTTGGGAAACGAAATTGTTTTTCCATTTTTCAGATTATTTTTTGATTATTTCAGCTAAAACTTGTTAAAATAGTAATCAATGGCCAGGCGGCAAAAGAAGCCAGTTTTACAAGCTTTGGAAACTCTGGAAGAGTTGGAAGAAGAAAACGAGAGTGAAGAAGATGACATTGAAGATAAACTGAGTTGGTGTGAAAGCGAACCCGAGCTTGATGCCCAGTCAGATTCCGATAACGAAATAGATGTAAGTTACTCGGAGTCCGAAGGGGAAACTGATCCTGTGGAAGTGATTCTAGGTAGAGATAGATATCTATGGCAAACCACACCTAAGAACACCAGATGAACTCCAAGGCGGAATACTGTAACAGACATTCCTGGCCCAAAGGGCAGCGATATTGAAGCAGACACACCCCTGAAATTACTTCAGCTCTTTTTCGATGTTGCTATGATAACAAAAATTGTAACTCGCATTAATCAAAAAAGTGAAAAAGTGAGAAGAGTTTATAAGAGCAGAAGCGGATTCACATACCGCACAAATGAAACAGAAGTCCGCTCTCTTCAAAGAATTTTGCTGTTTTTGGGCGTGAAAAAGTGCTAAAGAAAATGCGACAAGTATTTGGGCCAAAGATGTTACTGGAATGCCAATTTGTATTGCAGTGATGAGCAAAAGACGTTTTCTGTTTCTTGCCTATTACCTACGTTTTGATGATTCTACCACAAGAGAACAACACAGACTTAGTGATAAACTTGCACTAATTTGTAGCATCTACAAAAAATTCGTTGCTGCTCGTGCAGAAAATTATACCCCAGGTGTTGGATGCACAGTTGATGAGAGCCTACTTGGATTCTGAGGAAGATGCAGCTTCAAACAATACATTCCAAACAAGCCAAGCAAGTATACATCGAGGTGTATGTTTTGGCCGACAGCAAAACTTTCTATTCTGTTAGCTCCAAAATATATGCAGAAGCAGGCACACAAATACCTGTTTTACTGGTATCAACCCATGAGGTTATGGATTTGATTCAGCCTATCTCATGGAGAAACAGAAACATTACAACAGATAATTTATAACACCTCCATTTCTCTTGCTGAAAACCAATAATCTTACTCTTGCAGGCACAATAATACGTACTTCCCGACTTATACAAAAGCAGATCCAGGTGCCGTTTAGTATGCATTTGATCATGCTTACAAATTATTCTGCTCCCCATTGCTCCCAAAATGAACAAAAGAATAGTTTTATTATCTACAATGCAAGGATTGCCATGCTATGATGAGGATGCAGCAAAAAAAGAAATGTGTTTTACCATCACAAAAAAGGTGTGGACAGTCATGACTAGATGTGCGCTTTGTGCAAACAGCAAGAAAACCAAATCGTTGGCCAATGAAGGTTTTCTATGGCATGATTAACAGCTCCGTGTCAAATGCATATCTCACTTTTACACATATTGGACCTGCTTTCGGGGGTAAGAGGCCAGACAAGCACTCAAGATTCTTGAAAGAACTAGCTATATCTCTAATTGCCCTTCATGGAAAGCGTAGATTAGTGGCACCTCAAGCATCTCATATTGTGAAACAAATCATTCGTAAGTGTGAAATTTTACCTCCACAAACTCAAGTTGTCCAAAGCATGAACAAGACTTCTGGGTCTCGACGCAAGAGGTGTTTTCTTTGTCCAAGATAGAAGGGCAAAAAGTACAGGTTTACCAGCAATAGATGTAACAACAGCATCTGCGAGGAACACAGCAAAACGGTGTGCAATCTGAAGAATAATCTAATTTACCCATAAACTTTGTTTGATGACGAATTAAATTTCTGTATTTGTCAAAATTTAATAACTACAGTCAATTTTTCTGTTGTTAAAGCAATTTGCCGTCCTTTTAGCTACACTTTGTTTTCAATAGCACATTGAAGTGCGTAATTGTCTACTGAAGTAGAAGTAAACAATGTGTTTAGTTACTTTTCAATTGTAAGTAAATTTTCAGCGCTTTTTAGTTTCTTTCGTGCACTGACATCTACTCTGTGGAATTACGAGTATTTCAACATTACATACCAAAAGATACGCAATTGACTGATTTTTCTTTGAATTTTAGAGCGTTTTTAAGAATGGGGTCATACTGTGCCCAAAGTACTGCTCAAGTAATTTTTTCATGGTACTGCTGCAGCGTTAACATTAATTATATTCTGAAAATCATATCATACAGAAGAAAGAGGTGTTTTTTTCAATCTTTATCAGCATTTCACTTCAAAATGATAGTGCAACTTCAAGCAGACAAAAATGCATGGCAGCTGTAGGATTCAAAATATAGCCTACTGAGTATTGAGCAATGCTACCTCAATGTATAATTTTGAATAGCCTAGCCCAGTTGCCAACATTCCTAATTAGTGTTGATTCATATTATCGCAATAGAAGATTTTACTTGATATGAGACTTAACCAAACTGTACTGCATACCGGCATAAGCTACTTTGCCAACTTGCTGTGTGATACCTGTAAGTTGAGCTATACAGAATTTATACCTATGACATTTTGTTGTTTGAGCAGATTGCTACCATGTATTTTAATAGCCTAAGTTGTTGGTAACAGCAATATGCTAATCTGCTAAGTGTTGTAGGCTGTCCCTTATTATGCAGCATAACACAAATTATTATTTCATATATATGCTGGTTGCAACTTCAGCAAAAAGACGCTGTATATCAACTATTAACAAATTGGTAAACAATATCAAAAAGAAAATGCTGTGCAATAAACAGCAACAACAACCATAAAGAGAAGACCAGATGGAACACCAGATGTTGTTCAATTCACAAGGTTAATTTTGGATCTTGCAAGTGCTCATCAAGCCCTCCTCCATGCAAACTATTCACATTTCCTACTGAATGTAAAAATTCTAAAGCACGCAAACATTGGATAAATAATGTCAAGTGTTAGTCAAATGGAAGTAGAATCTGCAGCCAAATGCTGATTCTAGGATATGTTCAAAACATTTTCCCAATCAACAACCAACTTCACTTGATCCTGATCCAGTTTTAAAAATGGGGTACAAAGAATCTGTCTTAAAACCAAGACCACCCATGCAGCCCGTGGCGCACCCAGAAAGGGGGTTTTGGGGGTCGAAACCCACCCTTTTGCAACTCAAAAAGCAACATAAATTTGTTGATATGACGCAGTTTGTAACACTTTGCTATAATTACTTTTAAATAAATAATCACTTAAGTTGTGGTTAATCACTTAAGATGCTGTTTTAGGGCCGAAATTTGATCTTGCACGAACAGCTCAATATTTACCAAGCAATAGAGATTTTTGCATTTGTTTTACCTACAATATTACTGACAGAAACATTGCAAAACTATGTGTATTTGATACATCCATAGATATTGAATGATCGATATATTATATCCAATTATAAACTTCTGAAAAAAGCAGAGCTTGACATTAAAAAGAGACAAGCATCCATTTAGTGAAAAAATTCGCACTTGTTTAAAAAAAAAGCAACTAAGCCAAATGTACTTTTGCAAAAAAAAAGCAAACAAAATTGCTGTTTGAAGATGAAACCCCTCACAAAATTACATTTAAAGGTCGAGATTTCTAATCTGTAAACGTATTCAGGAATTTAAAAGCAACTTTCAATAGTGACGAAACTATCATTTCCAAATCATTTTTTCTATATTTTTGCATCAACTTTTATAGTATTTTGAGTGATTTTTGCTGCATCATACATCATAATAACAACCATTTGCGTATTTCAATGTAATCGACGTTTATATAAGCTTATATCACCAAATTTTAACTTTTCTTCATTCCAGCGTAGATTCGTGAGACCTAGACGAAATCCTTTAATCTAAAGCAGCCTTTTTCAAGGCTACCCATTTCTCAGAGATTGAAAATGATAGCTCAGACGCTATTAAAAGCTATTGTGAAATTTTGTACAATTAACAAATTTTTTAATTTAAAAACCTATTCACTTAAAATATTTAAGCCAAAAATGTGATCTTTCAGCATTTAAACATAAGAGATTGAAAATGATAGCTCAGACACTATTAAAAGCTATTGTGAAATTTTGTACTACTAACAAATTTTTTAATTTAAAAACGTATTCACTTAAAATATTTAAGCCAAAAATGCGATCTTTCAGCATTTAAACATTGTTGGACTTGACCAGTAAGTATGCAGGGGCTGATTGGACTGAACAACAACAAGTTCTTTCACAAACTCTTCCCAATTTTAGTAATTTAGCAACATTTTCTAATTGCTCTAAAAACCTTCAAAATGTCATCCAAATAGCATTAAAATGGCAGTTTTTTTTTTTTTTAAATGCTAGAATTGCACAGCGTCTGGGAGCTTCACTCCCAGGCCCCTATACATGTCATTTTGTTCAAAACGACATCATGTTCAAAACATTATCATGTTCAACATGCCAAAAACGTTCAAAATGTCAGCCAAATAGCGTTTAATCGCTGTTTTTTTTCCAAAAAAATAACAAGAATTGCCCAGCGTAACTTGTTCTCTCATACACAATCTTCACAACCAACAACTTTTAAAATCGTTATTACAGGATTTTTGAATAAACAAATATTGTAATACAATGCAACTATTACCGCAAAACCCTGTTTGACTATCATACCGTGCATTGTTATTAATGGTTAAAATAAATTAACTAAAACTAGGTCCAGTTGCTTTTTGAAAAATTGAAACCCCCTCTTTAAAATTTTCGAAGTGCACCCCTGCAAGAAGCGTAATGTTTTAGCAAAAAAAATCATTCCTGTGCAACAGAAAATTGCCCACCAGAAGATCAACCGAAATACACTTCTAACCAAGCTGTTTGTCCTAATGACATTAAAGAAGAAACTTCGCAGGCTGCAGTTAATACACTAGTATCTGCTTGCTCTGATTGCCAGATAAAGGAAAAAAACAATTAAAAAGCTGGAAACAACATGTAGTCAAAATGCTCAAACAGCTGGTTGTGACTGCAGTTGGACCTGGCTTGAAATCTAGTATGTTTTGCTGTAGCAAGCGTCTTCGTTGCTCATAGGAACTATCCAATGCTTGCCAAGCTGTTTCATCTTTTCCAATCAAGTTCTGATCTACCTGCACAAGATTTTGTGAAATGCTACTATCATCTTTGCTATAACTATATCGCTGTTTGATTCTTGCTACTTGAATCAATCTCTACATCGTTTATCAATACGCCATCATGCTCGCTGTCAGATTATGCATCACCTAAGCTGTTGGATAACTAATTAATTATGTTACGCATTGTAGTGATTTTGAATATCGTACAAATGCTTTTAGTAAACTCTAGTGAAGTTTCCAGTTGAGCGCGTCAATTGACGTGCTTGGTTGTTCTAGGTAGGTATATGACTAACTCGTCAGCTTTACCGTAAAAGTTGCTAAATTTATACAAACTTAACATTGTTGAAATAAAATAATTGTCACAAAGTTTTAGCAAAAAATAATGATTTGAGACCGAGCTACAAGAAATTTATTTCTTGAAAAGTGTCAATGGGCGCACTTGGTCGTTCTAGTATTAATTGTACCACAAACTAATCGGAAATAATCATTGCTTAAACCAAAATTGTACGAAACAATATTTACCCAGCAACACATGAGCAGTATGCTTTTAAGATTTTGTCTTTATGCATACTAGCACACATCCATACTTCATGGGGAGCAGCATCAATTCTTTGAGATGGTGTACAGGAAGTTCAAAAAAAGCAATAGTGTTTCCATTTAAGGAAAAAAATTCTTTTAAAAATTTACTTGCTAAATATTTGTAGCTTTTAGAAAAGTTCTTTTGTCCAAAGAATTTTTAAATGTAGTCTTTTTTTATATTATCAGTTAGCCGTATTTCGATAGGAAAAGACAAAGGGTCAGGAATGGTTTCTTCCTCTGCTATGATCCATAAGCTCGCGTAATCTTTTTGAGCAACAAGTAGTGTTGCTTTTACATTTGGTTGCTGGGAAATGCATACTACTTGGGCGGAATATGATAAAGAAATTAGTTCATGAGCGGAATATGCCAAAGAAATTACTTTTTTTGTCGATACCAAGTCCCAATTGTTAGCAATATTTTTTATAGTCAAAATTCTTCGTAAATATAAACAAACAGCCCTCAAACATGGTTAACCTCTGGAATTCATGCATTGTAAAATGGAAACAAGCTTTTTCTGTCATCGATTTTGTCATGCCTAGAGCAAATTCTTAAATCTTGAATGGTATAAGAAAAAGCAATAGCTCAATTAATAAAGCTGTATACGAAAAAGCAATTATGTGCTAGAGAAAATTTTAAAAATCTGCCTTAGAAAAGTTTTCAGAGCTTTTCCTACAAATCAAGAAAGTGTCAACGTTGTGACAGCAGATGGGAAAGATGCAAGGTATATGTATCCAGTATCCACACAGATATGTTGTAACTAATCAGGTCAGCTAATTTTGTTGCATATACATGTCATACAATTGAACGGTCCTTTCCTTTTCCAGTCTAAATCAAACGCACTGACGAAATACCAATTCAATCCGAAATTCATCCGAGATAAAACCTTGAGGCAAAGGATAAAGAGAAACAAAAACAACATTAAGAATTCTAAAAATCAGGAGTTAACATTACTGAATAATGATGCTTTTACCAAAGTTCTTTAGAGGTACTTGTCGTAGTTCGATGATATATATTTCATAAATTTTATATTCTCATGACACAAACTTGAAATTGCAAAACTTTCACATCCGTTTTCACATCAATTTGACACAGTTTTATTTTATAACTTCCGTAAATTTGAAATTCTCTCAGCAACGAATTTTAGTCATTTAGATAAAAATGTGATACCGAGAGAAGACAGCGTATAGTAAAGCTTATGCATTTGACGATAAAAATTATTACTAAGAAATTATTTGTTAAGTTAAAGTATATTGTAATTTGGATTTTTGCCTAATTTAACTGATTAATTTCTGTTATTCTATTTGAATAAGACATAATCTTTAAAATTCACTGTTGTGTGGTATTAACTAAAACGAAATGACGGAACACGCACTCAACCACGTCATACTACAGCTAAAAATTTTGAAACGGAGACTTAAACGTTTAGAAGATTTGGAAAAAGAGAATATACAAACACAAGCTTTGTGTGTCAATGCACAGCTAAAATCAAAATGAAACAAAATTAAAAGCTGAAAAAAACTTACATGGGTTTTATAAGCTCAAGTACAAGCAGCTGTATCCAAGTATATGACTAATGGTCTATAACTGCATAACGAATAATACGTCAACAAAAAATGTGCCAGTCCTTATTAAATGCATGGCTAATACCTTCAATGTTCATTTGCATTGGTCTCTCATGTATTAGAGAAATGGGTGTTATATATAGCATCATACCAAGATGCAGAATTTATTCTGAACAACTCTTTAATTTAATTCTGAGATTTGATGCCACAACTCAAAAAGAAAATTTTTTATCACGGTTGTGAGGTAGCACTTACCTCACATATCTGCTTTCCCATTAGGCTAGTGTTTCATCAGCATCTGAATTCACACATAGCCTATCCTGGCATCCCACCCGAACCTTCAAATTCAAGTCTGCTATGTAACTTCTGAATTTTCAAAGCACGTACGAGTAAATGAAAATTTATTTGTATGGGCGTTGACTGACGTTGTATATAGGAATTTGCTTTACCGGTTACCGACAAGTAGGTTAATTTTGGCTTTTGGGGTTCAAAATTTGTAATAGGCATTTACACAGTTATGTACGCCTGATGATAACAAACAAGTTTCAAATATGCATATAGCGTACTATTGTGCTAAATTGCTAATGTGATGTCATATATGGTGTCCACGCTTAGTGATGCTAGTGCAATGCGGCTGAGCTAAGTGAAGTGCCAGTGTGATACTGGTCAAGAATCCTCTTTCTGGTGACCTTGTTGTCAGACTTAGATCAGAGTAATCTGAGAAGAGGGTACGATGGCAAGTGTAGAAATTGCCCTCATGTGTGGTTTGAAGGTTCAAGTGGGATGCCAGGATAGGCTATGGGTGAATTCAGATGCTGATGAAACACTAGCCTAATGGGAAAGCAGATATGTGAGGTAAGTGCTACCTCACAACCGTGATAAAAACTTTATGTTTCAAGTCTGCTATGCAACTTCTCAAAAAGAAAAGCACACGAATCAGATTCATGCTACCTGCACGGAATCATTCATGATTATTGCTGTGGATCGTCTCGCTCTAGGAACAACAAAAGACTATGAAACTCATATTGCTGAGTCAATAGATAGCCTTGCCAAAATGTATTCTTTGTATGAGAAATGTGATTACCAAGGCTGCAGAAACAATATGATCATTTTTTTTTCGCAAACACTATGTCTGATCAAGCTGCAGCAAGCTATTCATCAAATGGAAGCTCCTTGGAATGTGCACTTCAATGAATTAAATTGCAACTGGCATCCACTGGAAACAATTGCATCTGTCTGCAAATCATCACTAAAAGCTACAAAGAATAAAGCAAAAACAAGTGATCCAGAAAAATTCAAATTTAAGCTAAGTGGAAGCAATGCAGATGTAGTGAATCTTATTTGGATAGCAAACAAACCTCTTACAAGTGCTCTTTGAAGTGCTTGCTTGCCAAAACGTTTACTTTCCAGGTACAGAGGACACCGTTTGCACATATTGCTGAAAGAGTTTGCTTCCCTCTCAACTTTTATTCCGTTTAAGCAAAACGTCATGAAAACTTTCTGAAAAACGTTGTGACTTCACTTCTGAAGTTACTCAAGTTGAGCTGCAACTTCTTGGATTAGTTGATAAATATTTGACTAGCACATGGATGACAATGTTTTACACAGGCAACACAGGTACTGAAGATTCTGTGCCACATGTTGAAGGCATTAAGATCGTGAGAACTTTGGTTTACCAGCTCAAACTGCCACACCACAAATACGAAGATTTCTTTGGAAATCCCTTTAACAATAATACAGTCTAGCAACTTTCAATTCTGCTAAATATCCCAGCAAATCAAGAGCTGTTCCACGCAATGTTCGAGAAATGCTTAACTACTGTGGCTTCAGCACTGAAAAAGCAATGCGGTCGCTATTTGAGCACTGAAATTGATATTTCGAAGAAAGAAACAAGAATCTGCTCCATGTCACACTATTGATGCAGAGCAGATGATTGGAATGTTTAGTGCTGCAAAGGAAAATGCACCAAATGCAACACTTTCTTACATTTCATCCAAAGTTTGATAGCAGAAAAACAAAGTTACTAAATATTTAAGTGAATTGGCTTTTGAAATGAAAGAAATGGTGATAAACTTTGCTATTGAACAAGCAAGAAAGCAGGTTAAGGCACAAACAGAAAAGAAGAAAGCCGGAAAAAGAAATTTCTTATCGAGTAGCTAAAAACCAAAAAGAAAACAGTTGAAACTGGAAACTGGCAATTGATCAAGTAAATTTAGAATATGCAAACAAGACATTGAAAAAATTACTGGTGGAAAGTTTTGTCATGTCTGGTTCGATGATGCAACTTAAGCAAAATCTTTTTTGAAAACATCGAAAAATCGTCAAAAAGAAAAAAAGGAAGATGCGTGGTGGCATATTGGCAAGAAGGAGAAGAGTACGAAAATGCGGAAGATTAAGATGTTCCTAAACACATACTCGCAGCCGATTATTCAATGGAAATTTAATTTTCACCTGAACAATAAACCTTTGTTTCCTCTATGCTGTTGGAATTTGGATACAGGCAACAAATCTTACTTGTGAAAGGGTCTTGATGTGCTTTTTAAAGTTTCAAATGGCAACCTTTTCTGATTGACCTAAAGCCAGCTAGCAACATCCTCCAGACGAGCTTTACTTCTTAGCTCCTCTCTAGTGATCTTGATGAGTGCCTTTTCATGGCAATCTCTGTTACTAAGTTGAAATTACTTTCCTTACCAATATATTGGAAGACAGCCATATCAAGAAGAAAATTTGTTTGCTACATGATAAGTGTACGCATTACACAAATGTGCATTTCAAGCATGTTCACTATGTGCGTAGTTTTCAGCCAGTTGGTTTGTTGGAAAGATTTCACCTCACCTTCGATTTGTTCAAGAAGCTTTTATCATGTTAGTTAGGATTGCTGGACTTATTCAACAGATATATTGTTAGTTTAATCGTAGTGTTTGTTTAAGCTTGGATTAATGCTAATCATAAGGGTGTGATAGCTGCCCCTTTAAAATTTATTTTTGCTCTGATCATGCTGTTCATAATTTTGGTATTGCGTATTGGCCTAAAAAGCATATCTGTAAAATTTTATGACATTTCAACAATCACCATGGCAGCTACGTGACTTTGAATTTTCAGGCATTTTTTCTTTTTTGAATGCCAGCCAAAAAACCTGGCCTAAACTGCTGATGTTGAATCTTTTCAAATTGAGGATGTTCTTTTTAGGATTAAATGCATTTCAGTTTAGAGCTTCTTAAATCATCAACCATTTAGCTTACTGCACAATTATTCAGACTGCTTATAGGCAAATATGTACATAATTATGTTCTGCAATACCGATTTTACTAAAAACAGCTCATCAAAATATAGATATTTGCATCGAAGTGCGTAATACTAACTGATCTATAATTCGCACCATCAAATTAATGACAATCCTAAAACTAAGAACCAACCGTCATTATTTTGTATCTCGAAACTGGAATCAACCGGCCAGTTGGTCGAGCTGTAACGCATTTGTCTCCAAAGTGGAAGGTATGAGGTTCAAATCTCTGGCCGGTCAAATTGGACGCAGTGTTGCCTACGGTTCACCACCGCTGCGACATTTTTTTGAAAGGAACTGTGTTGCCCAAGCGCAATGACGCAAAGATGGGCCACACCAACTCGTTACACGCTTTGGCGTATTACAGCTGTACAGTAGGGTGGTCCAAATTTTATCAACTTTTGAAAGTTTTAAGTCTCACCCCTTCAAGTTGTGTCATTTCATGAAAAAATAACTTGTGCAAAATTTTTTTGAAAAATCTTTACTTTTAGGGGGTTGCCCAAACCCCTCAAAAATCGGAAATTTTGTCAAATTTTGGTATTTTTGGCATTTTGACTTTGATGTATTTTTTGATCAAAATCTGTGATAATTGATGTTTAAAATGATTTGTCACGTCATATTTGATACTCATGTGTGTTGTAAATGCAAAAAATTGTGGTCACTTGATTTCTACTACTATGTGGCGCTATAGTTTAAATTGAAAATTGGTAATATTGTGTAGTTTTTAACCCAAAACAATGGTATTGATTTCTGGAACTACATTTTCAGCAATGGTTGTTCTAAAACTTTTATATAATGCTATTTTTATGTGTAGAATAGCTGTACACTTGTTTCATTGTCCTTCACAGTGAAAGCTTTTGCATTTAATTCACTTTCATTTTCAGTAGAACAAACAATTACTATGTATTTTTTAAATAGTTTTTGACTAGACGATAATATTATTGTCAGCTTTAGTAGCCTTTAAGCAGAGTTGACATTTTTCATGTGGTTGGCATTTTATGGTTGAACATTTACTATTTAAATTACCTATCTGTCTTCTAGTGCTGAATATCAAACAAAAAAGCTGTGAATATCCATTGAGCTTTTCTCAGTTTGGCTTGACTCAGCTTCAAGCTACACATTGACTCCAATGTTCAAGTTTTGAGCTTTCATGGTAAATGACTTGAAGCTAGTTGGTTACAGATCCATATTACAACTGTTGACAGCAAAGAACCTACTGCATCACCAAAAGTTTAAGTGTGAGCTCAACTTTGTCTTCACAAAAAATCTCACCTTTTTGGTTTTGTATAGGCTATCCAGTTTTCTCCCAAGCAAAATCTTATTGCAGTTTTGGAGTTCTAGTAAAAAGAATCATAATAGTTGGAGCAACAGTGCACCATTGTAGAACTATTTTGGAGTGTTTGGTTTTCTTCTGTTGTACTACATGCAATAGGCACTACAATTGCAATACTCCTGACTTTAACACTACGATAGGCAATTGTGTTCCACAATAATTGTTTTGTCAAATTTTAAAATATTTCTCTCGACTGTAGTCTTCAAATTTCAAATAAAAGCTGAAAGCAAAGACATTCAACATTGACTTTTTAGTGCTGTAGTCCAACTTGCAAAACTGTGGCTATCTCATTAGTTGTATTTTCAGCTAAAGTCTAGGTTTTTCAAACGTAGTCATAACTGACTGCAAATTATTGTAATTGAGACTGCACCATAAAGGTTTTTGTTTTTAGTTTAATCAGGGTTTAATCACAAATGGCTTCAATAAAAAAAGTTAGTATTGGTCATAATTCTGTACACCTAATTTTTTCTTTTGTCTATTTTTCTTAAATTTTTTTCCAGTTTTGTTGATGACTCATCATGTCTGTTTAATGATTACAGCAAAAAAAAATTTAAATTGCTTAATTTTCAAAATAATTATGCTCTACTGTTTCTTCACAAGATATTAAGAGTTGCGACATTTTTATGAAGCAAGTGCAGCCCAAACTTTTGCAGAATTGTGCACTAAATGGAAACGCTTTTCTTCAAGAAAGGTTTTAAACTTTCCATTATTTTTCATTTAAAATTTTAATCTTTCAGTTATGTTGTTAGTCAATGTGGTGTGTAATGATATTTTAATCTACTTTAGTTTATTCAAGTTATAACTCAAAATTGTTCAGTTAAAAAAGCAGCGGGTTTAAAGTTTTTAAACAAAAAATGTTTCTGTAAATTTTCACTGGCAAACTTTTGAAATATATGAAAAAGTATAACTGAAAGCTTATATTCTGACACCATATAAAAATGGCATTATATAAAAGTTTTAGAACAACCATTGCTGAAAATGTAGTTCCAGAAATCAATACCATTGTTTTGGGTTAAAAACTACACAATATTACCAATTTTCAATTTAAACTATAGCGCCACATAGTGGTAGAAATCAAGTGACCACAATTTTTTGCATTTACAACACACATGAGTATCAAATATGACGTGACAAATCATTTTAAACATCAATTATCACAGATTTTGATCAAAAAATACATCAAAGTCAAAATGCCAAAAATACCAAAATTTGACAAAATTTCCGATTTTTGAGGGATTTGGGCAACCCCCTAAAAGTAAAGATTTTTCAAAAAAATTTTGCACAAGTTATTTTTTCATGAAATGACACAACTTGAAGGGGTGAGACTTAAAACTTTCAAAAGTTGATAAAATTTGGACCACCCTATCGTAGAGCAAATATGACCAAAGATTTGATTTGAAAATGTAATCACAGTTTTGATTTTTAACATCCGGACTACTTGAGATTGTTGTTGTTGCGCATATCTATCCTGCTGCCACCAGACAGCGTCAGATACTAACTGTTGGACGAATCCGCACCTGCTTAGGAGTTTCCAGTGATCCAATGTTCCTGAGGATTTCTTGGAATTCTTGCCCACTGAATTTGCCTTGTTCGAAGCCACCAAGCAGAGATAATCATTGTAAAGCGTCTTACTCAAGGACGCAACAACATGACCACTTGACCAGGATGAGGGATGAACCCATATCGTGCGATCAGGGTTGTCGTAAAAATGACGCCTTTACCCAATTGGCCTCGCTGCCGACTAAATTGACATGTCACAATGAATTGACTTTATTTTTACCAATGGTATCGGTTGAAATGAAAGAAGAAATGAGAATGTGCATTCTCAACTATAAAGACACAACTATTACCACAAGAACAGGACTTGAATTTGGGGAATATAGCAAGCCTTGTCTTCCTTCTATACCAGAAAACAAACTTAATTTAATTGGACCAGACTCATTTAAGTTTTTTAACATTTGGTAGCCATTTTTTTCGTCTCATCCCAGTAGAAGAATGGATCAACAATGAAGATTTTCAAAACATGAAACTGATTGTAGACAATTTTCAAGTTTTTTCATGACTGTGAGGTAGCACTTAACTCACGTATCTGTTTTCCCATTAGGCTAGTACTTCATCATTATCTGAATTCACACATAGCCTATCCTGGCAGCCCACTTGAACCTTCAAACCACACATGAGGGCAATTTCTACACTTGCCATCGTACCCTCTTCTCACATTACTCTGATATAAGTCTGACAACAAGGTCACCAGAAAGAGGATTCTTGACCAGTATCACACTGGCACTCCACTTAGCTCAAACGCATTGCACTACCATAACTAAGCATGGACACCATATATGACATCACATTAGCAATTTAGCACAATAGTACGCTATATGCATATTTGAAACTTGTTTGTTATCATCAGGCGTACATAACTGTGTAAATGCCTACTAAAAATTTTGAACCCCATAAGCAAAAAGGTTCGCATGGGATTCCAGGATAGGCTATGTGTGAAGTCAGATGCTGATGAAGCACTAGCCTAATGGGAAAGCAGATACGTGAGGTAAGTGCTACCTCACAGTCGTGAAAAAACTTTATGCTTTAAGTCTGCTTTGCAACTTCTGATTTTTCAAGTTGTAAATGAAGCAGCAGGGCTTGGCGTGAAACTGCGCCATGACCTTCTAAAAGTCACAAAATACAAGAAATGTTTTCAGGATTTTCTAAAAGTAATAGAAACTGACAGGAAACTAATTTCTAACCAGACAAAACGTTACCCAGCAATGCAACCAAAAAAGTCTTGGTTTCTTACAGTTGAAAACAGCTAATTTGTTTTTGCCTGTGCTGCAATACGCATTGTAATACACACTACAGTTTAGTTTTCTTTTTGGAACTTATAATGCATCTTTACTTTTTTTAACTTTTGGTTTTAGGTGGAGTTTTTTCAGTCAAATTTTGTTCTTGATTTAGATTTACAAAAAATTGATTAACAAAGTGCTACTATGCAATAATCTTGTAATTAGTCTGTTAACTCCGTGTATTAGTGAAGTTATATTGCCTTTCAGTGTACTAATAAAGATGTATTTTGCGATTACAGTGCATCGACTTTACAAATTTTCTCATTTGTTGATAAAAGTTTTGTAATTTAAAAGATTGTGACTTCGAATTGATATTTTGCGACGATTTTGCAGATTAACAAAAAAACTAGCACTTTTGTTCTAACTTGATAAAATAAATGCAAAAAACGCATAAAATAATGACGTCATCCATAATTATGACGTCAGAAAAAAACAACATCATCTTAATAAAAACCTAAGTTCAAAGCAACTGGATAATGTTGTTACACAGCTGTATCAGTTTCTCTTTTCGTTCCATTCCTAAGCAAATTGTATCCAAAAACCTAATTTTCACGTGAGGATTTCTCTAAATTGGGTCTAAAAATTAAAATTTGCTGGTGCTCCTCCAAATGTGGTCAAAACCTGAAAAGCTCTTGCATACGCCATTTTTATGCCAAAACGCAAAACCAAAAAAATGAACAGCATCAAACAATAAAGTCGGGGCAACTGTCACACCCTACTAATCATGCAGCTTTTTCATTTTAAACTAACTTAAGTAATAATCAATTTTCAAGATTAAGCATATTTAAGGAAAATGTAAAGGGCTGCCTATGAGTTATAGAAAATTTTGAGGGTACACAAGCGAATTAATAAATTGGTCAGAAGGTACCAATGAACAGAAAGTTTGGAAAACGCCAATTTAAAATGTCGAGGGTCAGATGAAATTCCTTGGTAGGCCATAGATTATACACAATACCTGAACTGTGTTTTTGTTTGTACAGCATACAAATTATCGAGGAGATACGCTTTGCTGAAATTTGCCATGAACAATTTGTAAATTCTTTATGCAAGGCAAGATGTGTTCGATTTTCATTTAATAATAATAATAATAATTGCAATTTATATCCCCCTTGAGATAACACCAACAAGTGTCAATGCATCTGACTAAGGGGCCAAAGTAACATTCAAATAGCTTTACAGAAATAAAATTAATACTCAACAGAGGTACTAATTCTACAGCAATAAGCAGCAAAATACTGGCATCAAACAGTGGTAATATCCTCAAAAGCTAAATTAAAATAAAATGCTTTTAGACGTTTCTTAAAAAGGGACAAACTTTCAATTTCATGCAGAGATAGTGGCAACGACTTCCATACTTTGGGTGATGCACACGAAAACATAGATTGGGATCTAGCAAAGTTTAAGCTAGTCACCGTTTGAAGCAGCCAATTATCATCATTAACACACAAGCTATATCTTTCCGAAACAGAACGCGAGTTGATTAAATTTTTCAAATATGTAGGAGCATAACCATGCAGGCACTTGTGTGTGAGCAAAGCAATTTTGAATTCAATACGATATTTCACTGGTAAAAAATGAAGGCTTTTTAAATATGGTAGCATATGCTTACGCAAAGCAGAACCACGAAGTCCAAAAATAAATCTCACTGCAGAATATAAAACTTTTGTCAACTTGTGCAATAAATATTCTGGTAAGTTATAAAACAAGGCATTGCAATAATCAATATGGGACAATATCAAAGAATGAACTAGCTGAATTTAGTTACACATGCGAAGTTTTGTTCATTTTGGCATTATCAGTTGACAGTTCGGAGATGGGAGCTACATACTGCTAAGCTACTTTTTGCAAACCTTGTTCTATTTTGGTTATAGACTATGTTTACTAAATGTGTAGAGTAGGGTGCTGTGGCTGTAGCGTTTTTAGTTTATTTAAGCTTTGAATAAAGTAAATTTCACTTCAATCAAACAAACTAAATAATGCCAGCTACGTTGAATGAACTGCCCAAGCCAGCAACATTAGAAGTTGATCCTAACTCTTCGAAAGCAGCTAAGCAATCTACACACTGTCTCAAAGTCTTTACTGACTTTTTAACAAGATGTGAAACTCCTGCTGCAGGTCAGGACCAAGCTACAGACATAAACCGTTTACAGTGAGGGAGCAACATTAATTTTGGAACAGCTTGAGAATAAAAGCAATCTATATTCTGTTTCTTTTGCAATTGTAACATAATAAAGTATACACCATTTGTTGTAGCACGCTTGACTAGTATTGTTACTACATGAATTTGTATTCATGTGGACAAAATATCATAATCTGATTGTGATAAGAATGTCTCCTTACATCATAGTTTGCACACTAAAAATGGACTGGTTACCATTGTTTACATTTGTTAAGTTTGAGTTCGCATGAGCAAGTAAAGTGCTTTCTGTTAATAAACCTTCTGTTTTTGTTATTTTCCAATTTTGCATTTTTTAATGTTTAAGCGTGCATGAGCAAGTAATGTTTTTCTATTAATAAACCTTCTGTTTTAGTTATCTTCTGTTTGCTAATTGGTGTCAGAAATTGAGAACAATAGGGCTCCAGAAGTCATTTTCGTAATCATTTCACGTGAGAAAAGCAGGAAAATGGGAACATTGGTTCAAAAGCTTAGAGCGCTAATGAGTAGCTTCAGGATTAGTGTTTGAGGGTGAGAAAACACAATAGGTTCTGAAGAGAAAACTGACGATATTTTAATGTAGCACAGTGTATCAGAAAACGATTTTGCCAAATACAAAACCTTACTATCTAAATTTTGTGATCCTTATAATGCAAAGATTCATGTAATTTATAAAAGGGCAATGTTTAAATTATTTCCAAACAGAAGTGGAATTTGTAAATGAGTATGTGTTAACTTAAAAGGGCAATTATGGCCAGTTTACACAGAAAATGATTAAAGAGACAGCATTGTAGTGGGTCGTTGGATTAAGCACTTCTAGAACACTTATAATCGGAGCCCAAACTCACCCTAAAATTGAGTTTTAGCCTAATGCATAAGATAAAAGCTACTAAAATGCAAACAAAATTTTGCAAGAATTCGAACCCAAGTTCAACAGTTGATTGAGAAGTTTGTGTAATGTTTGAAAAGTTGCTAGGTGGTACAAAACTTCAAAATTACTTTGATTAAAATGTTCAAATCTTCGAAGCTTTTCATTTGACACTTGTCAAAAAGAATCGTCAGAATGGAGAGCACAGAAAAAGGAGCGGTTATTTAGAAAAAGCTGAGTCGTGATTGGCTGGAAAAAGACAAATGAGAGAACGTCATTAAAGCACAATCTTTCAACTGTACTTGAATTCTTTTTGCCGGCAGAGGGCAGGGTTAAAAGTTTTGATAAAAGTGGCTTCAAGAGCAGATAGATGAAAAGAAGAGCAGCCTTGGGCATGAATAGAAAATTTTTTGGCATAATAATGTTGAGCACTGATAAGACTATATAAAAAATGAAGTCAAGTGGCTGAATCTGAAGCAAGAGACTGGGTATTATGCTGGTTGGAAAATTTGCACCAACGGGCAGGAAGTAAGTGTCGCTGTGGAGAAGAGCAAAAATGGATAGATTTGGGGACAAGTTGTTTAATTCTGTCCTGCAGGCTATGGGAGGTAAGGCCTATGTATGACTGTCGCAGTGGCATGAGAATTAATAAATCACGTTACTTTTTTGTAAAGCAGCAGTACATCCTTGTTGGTAGTGGAAAGAAGCTCGTTGGTAGAGTGAACAATTCGTGGTTTTGCAGTGAAAAAGCACTGCTTGACAGCAGACTTTACTAGCACTTTGAAATGAGTAGAAATAAAACCAAGCCATGGGAGATGTAGATAGACGGGGCATCTTTTGGGTTCAAATTTAGGCAGAGTGTGAAATTGCTTAATCTTCTGGGTTATAAATGATTTGATAACGTGGTCCGATTATTATTAGTCTGTAGAACGAATGAACTTGATTTTGTCTAGTTCAGTAGATTGTACACTAATGACGCTCTCTCATTGGTCTTTGCTAGCCAATCATAGCTTGGCTTTTTTCTATAAATAGCTGCTCCTTTTCCTGCAGTCTCCATTCTAACGATTCTTCTTGACAAGTGTCAGACGAAAAGCTTTGAAGATATGAGCATTTTAATCTAACCAATTTGTTTAATGTCGTCAAAAGCAAAAATTGTTGCTGTGAGTTACCAGCAGAATGTTAGATTCAGTGGCTGTAACGACCAAAAACATGTCACAAATGATGCTATGTCACATACAAATCGTGTTGACTTATTTCGTTCCTTGCTACAGCTTTCGTCAAAATTGCTTTACAATATTCTTTTTCTTTGGTGATCATTTATCAAACTAGATCTACTGTTTTGTTTTTTTTGGAATAAGTATTTCTGACTTCATTACAATAATAGGTTTCTAAAAACAGGACACTATGATCAACATTAAAATGCATTTAAACGAAGTTTTTTGAATTTACTAGCTCAAAAAAACTGATCGTATTACAGTCAAACCTCGATTTAGCAGATTAATGTGAAAATGCAATTGTCCGTTAAATTGGAAAATATCTGTTATTTGAAAATACGCAACTTTACCAAGTATAGATGCACATAACACGTTATGATTAAAATCACTCTCTTTGCATGTACGCTTGTTGCATCTTAAAACCAACTCTTCTGCTATTTATTTCCAAAAATACAAAAAATTTGCAGCTCAAATAAATGTTCGTTAAATCAAGGGCCATTAAATTGAGAGCCAGCAGTACCTATCATTTCTATATTTTAAAATGCCAAGTGAAATATTTGACTTGGCATAAGGATAACAATCCGTCTTCAACACTGTATACTGTCTAGTGCTTGCAGATTTTGAAGAAAACTTTTCCATGATAATTTAAGATGCTGCTCCTCTGCCCAGGGCTGACTCAGAGCCAAACAGCAATATACCATTAATCCTATAGTTCTTTACTACAACTATGAGCAAAAACATCTTTACTTCAAGTCTGCATTTTTCTGTGATGATTTATATCATGATATTGCTTTTGTATATCCACTGCAAAAGCTTTTGTGTCAGTTTTTGCAGGAAACTTTTAGCTATCTTAGTATGACACAATATTTTTCAGACAGCTGTGCTTCTCATAACATTTCATCATCATGACTTTGGACTGGACAGGACAAGAAACTTCTTTGCCAAAAGTCAAGGCAAATATCATTGTGATGGTTTTAGGGGAGTCATAAAAAAGAAATAACTAACCAATAGCTACGGTATAGAAAAAGCACGTCATGTTCAAAGGTTAAATCACACTTAAAAGGTGTTAAGCATTTTCACTTTGAGTAAAATATAACAAATTAGAGTTAAATCAATTCAACTGTTCAAAAATTTTTGTTTGTATAAATCGTGGCAGAGTTCAGTTTTGGCTTGAGGCCAATATGTTGGTGTGAAATGTTTGAGAGATGATATTGGAGCCTACCAATTGCATGTTATCAATATTTGAGTTCAAGGCAAATCGTTTATTCGTGTGTAAAATGCATAATATAGATCTGTGGCTCCAGTGCACTACATATATGCTCAGCAGTTTTTGCCCATTACAGTCAGAGCTAACTTCACAAAATACCTTCCAGTGAGTTTCACAGAAATATTCAAGAAAAACATTGTCCAATGAAATCAAGTTGGATCAACGCACTACTCATTTCAACGAAACATATTCCAAAATATTCAATGATATGGTAATGCAGAAGTTTGAAAAATGTTTTAACCATAATTTTTTCTCGGTTTACATTTCATCAAATCTGATGGCATTTTTGAATTTCTTGCCCCACACAAAAAATAGATTTCAAGTCCAAAAATGTTTTGCACACTAGCGTCGCTAGTGGCAAAAATGCGAATTGGTAAAACAAGATCTCAAAACAAAAAAACACAAAATATCAACCAATATAAAAATTTTGAGAAGTAGTGAATTCCACCGCTTGTTGAATTTATCAGCACGAACTATGAAGGATCTCTATTGCTGATTAAAATCAATTGGTATGGGGTACAAAATCAATATGGGATCTAGTGAGGCAGAAGGAACCAGATTTTTGCCACACCTTGATTTCCAAAGTTTGATTTTATCTTTGGCAGTAGCCTAGAGCTCAATCTCTTAAAATGGGCAGATAGATCATCATCAAGTTTGAAAATGGTTGATACCTTTTCTCAAGTATTTTTCTTTCAAAGTAAAACAAAAATTTCTAAGCTGTTTCACTAACATAAAACTGAAAAAACAATTTACCGAAAAAACATTTAGGTAATTGAAAACTTTTCAGTTTATGTACAACAAAGCAGAAAAACAGCTACTGGTAAATAAATAAATATTTTGGTAATTGCAAACGTAGTTTATAAACCCAAGAAACAAAATATTACATATCATAACATCAAGATACCCAAAACCAAACAATCATATTACCAAGAGTGACATATCAAAAATATTTGGAAAAATACAAAAGTATTTGCAGTCTCGCTTGAAAAAAAATCACCATTTACGTAATATGTTTGCAGGCATAGTATCATGCAGTTAATGTAACTCTAATTACATACAAAATCTATTACATCAGAATTTACATTAAGGTGGTGAATCATCCAGCCAATTTCGGTAGTTTACAATAGCTGCTAAAGAATGAAATAATTTCAGTTTATTGAATTTTGGCCACGAGAATCTCGAAGACCTTCACAGAGCTGGTTTACTACAAGCTGTCAAAGCTGAAAAACCAGTGTTCCAAAACAATTTAAATTTATTGACGAATAACCAAGTAAAAAACCAGGCAGCAAATTTATCTGAAGCTTAGGTTTCTTTAACAAAAAAATAATACAGAACTATTTTGCTCCAACCCAATTAAATCCATCATTAAAACTGAAAATAAATTTCAAATTAAGTCAAGTAGCCAAATATATTGAAGCATAAAAGTAATTACGCATTGCCAACTTGCTAAAAAAAACGAAGGATTTTAAAAATGAATTGCCAAAGGCCTTAAATGCAAATTTAGTGTGAAAAGAAGTGCAACATAAAAAGGTCAACTAAACTTGGCCACAACACAAGATGAGCAATTTTTAATATGAAAAGAATAAAATCGATTCCAGGGCCTGCCAACAAACGAAAAATGAAACAAACAAACCACCGTGTGTTAACAATAGCCGAAACTGAAAGATAATTTCTGAAATTTTTTGTTTTTATCCTGGGGTTGTGGTTGCTGAGATATGCAACAAATGCAAAAAGATATCCCCCCGAAAGGGCTAATTGGGTGAAGTATGTACTTGCATGAGGAGTAACTTAATTCTAGTAAAGACCTAGCTTAGTAGCACTCGTGCAAGAATATGCATTAGTAGGCCAATAAACATGAATTACTGTTTGCAGGCAATAGGCATAATAAGCAGCAGCATGCTGTGAGCAATTCTAATTACAGTACATCATTAGGTCTACAGCATAAGGTTATGCAACTTATGCTGTAGACCTAATGATGAGTAGAGTATAAATTCAACCAAATTCAATAAAGTACTCCACAGGGTAGGTCAGAGGTAATATCATAACATAACCAGTAACACAATACACTTCAAAAATTCCAAATGTAAGGTTTTAAATTATCAACTAATGCCATAGATTAGATATGGTAGTGTGGCGTGAAGGAACTGATCATGTTTATAGCGCGTGCAAATGCTGCAATCACGCAGACCATGTACCAGATGATTTATCCGAGTGAATCAAATTCCGAACGCTTCAACTTGTTTCTGTGTCATGTTTCTGCTATGTATCAGCGTTGCTCCATATCTGCCTCATTTGAGTGATTCAGATTCCCAAACAAATGGTTTTCTATATTTTTTTATCTGTGGGCGAGCGAGCTCAAGTTAGTTTCTTTTTTGCCAAATTTCGACATCATTAGGACAAAAGAGGCAGAGATGAAACCTGTATATAAAACTTGTTTCGGGCATGGCAACATATAGTCATGTAGTCATATAGTTGTATAGTCGATATAGCTATATACTTGTTATAGTTTATATAGTTATCGTTCACATAATTGATGTAGTTGATATCGTCCAGAGCTTACAGAGTTTTAGAACGTGGAGTTTTAGAATTTTACCGTGGGTTTACCGATTTTTGGCTTTAACAACTTTAACAAGAATAATTAAGAAAACAACCTTGGTGTGCGATGTGCAATTATTTTAACATGAAATGCTAGGAGTCAGATAGCGTCACATTTACGTCATTCTTCCTCCATCCTCAATCATCCACTTCAACTTCCATCATCATCTCCCACAATCCTCTAAAAAGCTCCATAATTGGTGACCCCTCCAAAGCTCCATAATTGGTGACCGACACAACCTTCAAAGCTCCATAATTGGTGACCCCTGTGGCACAAATACTTTCTGATTGTGTAGTCAAGCAGCCAAAAAAAAGCACTAAGGCATCAGCAGGGTTCTTGGCAAAGCCCACCTTCTACATCCAACGACCTTCTCGGTAAGCAACATAATGGAAGAAGCAAATGATGTAGAGGATGAGCTGCAACAAAATCTGACAAGAACAACAGAACCTCAAGGAGACAAGGTCAGTGTGAGCGGTTTTGACGCGTTACTTTCGTCACTTCCGGAACGATCGTATGTATACAAATGGCCCATGCATGTGAATTTAACGATTTTCTAATTGTACATAAATCTGTTTTGCTCCAACAGTAAATGTGTTTTTTACTGTATTGTTTATCAAGTTTATTCGCTTGCAGCTTTAAATCACATGGTATAATATTGTTTGCAACCCATCCATTTTGACCTGTTTCTTTTAATAACCGGTACTGTAAATAAGCGAATCGATAATTTTCACTACATCGCATGCTTTTCAGTAGATAGAAACGCATGAATTTATAAAAAACCCTTTCTCACCAAATAATGTGTATAGTACAACAGTGTTTTTGATTGTCGTTAGCAGCAACCACGACTATTGCTGGATAACATGTTGAAGCAATGAGTATTTTTCCTTTTAACCGCCGTTACATGGAGATTTTTCCTTGATTGCTTCGTAAGCAAAACGCTACAGACCTTTTTCTTTCTTTTTTAACCCAAGAAAGACTAAATGAAAACATTTGCCCGTGCTCAGCTAAAATTTTTATGTTGTGTATATTGTCTCGAGTAAACAATTGCATTACTGCCAGCAACTTCAGGGAGCACATTCCCGCAACTCATCACGGCGACATGCCAACACCAGACGCAAAGTTCTGGGCATTTCTATGTATGTCTTGTCCTTGCGCAGTAATCGAAGCTCACTGACTCCGACAAGCGCATATTTTTTCTTTCCGAGTGGAGGAAAGTATAGCTGGTTGCATGCAAATGGAAACTCTTTTTGGAATTTTTCTAGCGTTTGCAGATTCCTTTTATTTTATTCTTCTAATTAATAACACGTCACATTTTTGAATTTTTGCAATTTATGCATTATATCGCGCAACTTAATGCAGCATTTAACGGTTTTCTGATCGTAAAGGTTATATAATGTTTCTAAATTTTGTTTGTGTTTTAAAGTTTCAATCAAACTGGCAAGGCAGCACAGGCAAATTTGAATTGGATTTTGTTTCGTTGTTCTTAGTACGTAGTAGTTAACCTTGATGTCATCTATTTTTCAAACAAAAGTGATATTTTGCAACGTTATGTTTATGTTCAAAAGCTGAGTAGTTCTCTATCACCCTTTTGCCGCTAAACATTGCTTTTGATCTGTGATTTTTTGTTTGTTGCCCTTTAATTTTGTTTTTGCACTAACTTTGAGCACTCACAGCAGCCATCACACTGGTTTTCTGCTCCACATAGCAGCGTCCAACACTGTCAGATGCTAGAAGTCGGAAACAACGCCTTCCCAGGCGTGCACTCATTGTCGACATTAGTCCTTCAGACCTTTTTTTAGCTGATCTGCTTACTTGTCCAATGTTCACTTCTTTAGCAAGCACTTGCTTCATTTCAGCGCTGACGATCATGTGGGTCATGATCTGCCACTAATTGGCTCAACTGCTAAAGTCCACAATCCGCATGCTCTGACGAGACATAATCATTTGCCTCACAGTAACGTTCACCACGGCTGTGTATAGACCCATGACTGTCCAAGAATGAAAGGAAAAGCGACTACCAGCAGTCTTCTTGTCCTAACGAAGGACGCACATCACTATGGCACGCACTATAGTCACTTTGCTTGAACATTGTTATATGTTTTATGTAATATAGGGCATTGTTCTACGTTGTTTTTCCAGCGGCCAAGAACCAATTTTGTTTTCCACAACAGTGATACAGAGTCTGCGAATTTTGAGTTTGTGCAACGAAACCTCACGAAAATCCTTTCAAATGTGTTCATAAGCCAAATCAGTTCGATTATTGACCTCTTTTTGAGCACTATTTTTGCCAATGTTTTGGGAAGTGCTGCCATTGTCGCAAAAAGAAGTAATTTTGCCCCTGAAAGTTAATATGAGTTGCAAGCGCTAAAACCCGCAAGCGATACCTAACGTATCATCACAATTCATTATTTTTGCGTAATGTTATCATATTATTTTTAAACGTAATATATATCATAATATGGATTATATTGTTTGCAATTATATCTCTCCTCTATATATATGCTTGCATATCGATATATTGGCTAACAGTTAACATTTTAGATCATTTTGATGTGTTCAACAGGAAGTTGACTTCGTTTGGTCGGCTCTGGGCTAGGCGTGACAGATTCACAATCTTACTCTCTTCTTTGTGAAGATTGGTTAGAGTGGGATTGTGTCTCCGCTGTGCATGGTCTAGAAGATGGCGAAATGGAGTGACCTTCTTTGCCTCGCCCAATACTGTACTGTAGCTGTAGTGCATCATAAATGTTTTGTGTTATGTTCATGCTACGTGAATTAATTCAACAGTTAGAGACTGAATACCCAATTATACAATCTTTTAAGCATGGAAGTAATTGATTGTTCTCAAAAATAAAAAATAATTTATATGTTTTAAATAATAAGTGTTTTAATTTCTTTTCGCTATGTGCTTTTTTTAGAAGAATTAATACTACACTTTTTCAGGTTCGCTTTTGCTTGCAACATTAAGCGACACAGAGATTCGGGTCACTCGGATAGAAGCAGACGGAAGAAGAAAGAAGAGGAAAACACCAATCAAGCGGCACCCCATGAACATTTTCCTCACGCCACCACATCTTCATCAACCAAACCCCAAATCAACTTTGTTTAATGTCTTTTTTCCGTGGGGAGTATTGTGGCGTGAAGGAACTGATCATGTTTATAGCGCGTGCAAATGCTGCAATCACGCAGACCATGTACCAGATGATTTATCCGAGTGAATCAAATTCCGAACGCTTCAACTTGTTTCTGTGTCATGTTTCTGCTATGTATCAGCGTTGCTCCATATCTGCCTCATTTGAGTGAATCAGATTCCCAAACAAATGGTTTTCTATATTTTTTTTATCTGTGGGCGAGCGAGCTCAAGTTAGTTTCTTTTTTGCCAAATTTCGACGTCATTAGGACAAAAGAGGCAGAGATGAAACCTGTATATAAAACTTGTTTCGGGCGTGGCAAGATAGTCATATAGTTGTATAGTTGATATAGTTATATACTTGTTATAGTTCATATACTTATCGTTCACATAATTGATGAAGTTGATATTGTCCAGAGCTTACAGAGTTTTAGAACGTGGAGTTTTAGAATTTTAAAGAGTTTACCGATTTTTGGCTTTATCAACTTTAACAAGAATAATTAAGAAAAACAACCTTGGTGCGCAATGTGCAATTAATTTAACATGAAGTGCTAGGAGTCAGATAGCGCCACATTTACGTCATTCTTCCTCCATCCTCCATCATCATCTCTCACAATCGTTCCAAAGCTCCATAGTAGCTTAGGCTATAAAAAGAGAATATCATCAACGCTAGGCCTGGTAATAGTAACATATAGCCTGTTCACATGTTCTCTTTTTGGAACTGGTTCTTGGTTCTGGTGCCTGGCCTTTGCTGAGTCACACACAAAAAAGGTTCCAAATTATGTCACAACAAAATAGCTCTAATTCTTGCGTTCTTCCGGTGAAGTCATTGTCACAGCAAGCTAGATCTTAAAAGCTTTGTTTTTATTGACGTTTTGTTGGTCATGACGACCAACATCATCAGAATACGAGCAACGATAAAGAACTACGACTGAAGCTACGTAGCATCAATATGAATGGTAAGATTTTGATAGTTTTCGAAATCCAAAAGTTAATTATTACGTCACAACAATAAAAAACAAATTTGTAGAAAAGCGGAGAGTGTTAAAACTTTGGTCACAAAAAAACTACAGTATAAACTAAAATGATATCAAAGCATAAGGGCATTAAAGCAAAGAACGATAAACTATTGGAAAAGATTCACCATCTGAACGATTAATTACTTTTGGCCTAGAAAGAATAAACCAAGATTCGGCGGTTAATCTTTTAGAAAAATTACTTTCAGTTTTTAAAATTCGTGAGTTGGCCCAATCAATTACGTGATCAAATAATATTACATGTTCACACAAGGCGGAATTTTCTGGTTTTTGTTGCTTAATGGCTCTTTGGTGCTCTTTTAATCGGGAGTTTAGGTCTCGTTTGGTCTGGCCAACATAAACAAAGTCACAGTCTTTGCAAGGAACTTCATATACAACGCAGGTAATTTCATCAGTGGTGATAGGATCCTTAGGGGAAGGTAGATATTGGCCAATGGTCCGAATAGGTTTCATTGCAACTTTGACGCCAACTTCATTTAAAATTCTCCTAATCTTTTCTGTAGTTCCTTGAATGTATGGAAGTGATGTGAATTTGGTGAACGTAGGTAATTCACGTTGTGATCTGGGTTTTGGGGGGTAAGTGTACTTACAGGGATAACCGTTTGTTCTGAGGGTCTGGCGTACTTCCCTTCTAGCTATAACTTCAGTCGTAGTTCTTTATCTTCAGTCGTAGTAGCTTCAGTCGTAGTTCTTTATCGTTGCTCGTATTCTGATGATGTTGGTCGTCATGACCAACGAAACGTCAATAAAAACAAAGCTTTTAAGATCTAGCTTGCTGTGACAATGACTTCACCGGAAGAACGCAAGAATTAGAGCTATTTTACTTATGCCCGGTGAACATCAAACCTTTAGGCCTAGTAGGCCTATACCTACGTTTGCAATTTTTATGTCACAACAGTTACCATTTAGGAACTGCTACCAGAGGTGGGCCAGTTCAAGTTCCAAAAAATCTGTTTGTTTTAGATTCAGTAGGTCAGATGCATTCGCAGGCTGGTTGGTCATAGGTTAGTAGCTTACATGGGTTGGAAATAAATTAGGCTACCATGAATAGGCCTATGCTGGTATTGGTAGTGTATAGTGGACTATTTTCGTCTAGAATGGTGCAGGGAACAGGAAGCCCCAAGCTTAGGCTTACCTCAGCTAGCTAGCAAAGATTAGCCTACAAGGCTAATCTTATTAATGCAACTACAGTAGTGAATCTAAATCTGAAATACAGTTTGTTCTTAGATGAAAACTTCAATTACGCCTACTTTACCAATTGGTTTTAGTCCAAGCGGATTTGATCACTAAGAAAAACATGCCCAAATGTTCAAATTTTTTGCATGATATTGATAATTCAGAAATATTAATGAAAATACCGATGTTTACCTAAGAATTTCATGTTTTGCTTTTAATTATGCTACATTGCATTGTATTTTACCAGCCTACAAAATCTCAGATCTCAAGTAATAACAATTACAATAGCGGGTCCAGTACCAAAGAACAACAGTAACACAAAGCACAAAATCAAAATACAAAGCAGCAACATACCAGTGTTTTTGTAGTCTAGAGAGACAATCACAATGAAGTATTATGATTGCCATGTATCAGTGCAATCAGCAATTCAAAGCCCAATTTCACTTGTAATTCAGCTATGCAGTAGTTACAAAATGAAAAGATAATTAGTTCTTGAAATAAATATGACAAATAATAATTAATGTCTTAAAATACATGCCAACTTATATAATCAGCACCTGATGAGAATGAAAAATTTCAACCTAACTTAGCACAAATAGAAACCTGCTTCTTCTAATCAAACAATGCAATGAATACATCAGAACTTGAAAGTGGCAGTTTACCTTAAACCACTAGTAGTGTATATATCATAATATACAACACATTCCCATCTGTTTGGTGTTGTTCCTCAGTAATTTCTGATTTGCATTGGCTTATTTTACTACCATTGATTTAAGTAATATGCCTGAATTGGTAAATTGTACTACTGCTAGGCCTTTGAGTCTGTACTCAAATTGTTTACTGTATGATAACACTGGGTAACAAATTTTTTTTGTTTTTTTTTTTGATTTTTTGATGTTACTTCATGTTTTTTGGTGCATTGAGCCCGAAAATGACCTTATTTTTTCGTAGGGACAGCCGTTTTTGCATGATTTGCAGATTTCTGTTTTTTAAAAATACGACATTTTTTCTGGAATGTCGTATTTTTAACATTTACTGCATGGGTTATTGGTAAAAACGCAACCAGCACGTCAGTATTTTTAGACAAACGGTAAAACATCAGCTGAGAAACAACACCTGTAGTACATATACAGCAAATCAAACCTGCAACACACATTGAATAATATATACAGTAAACAATCAAATAACACTATGCAACAAACATTTTTTCATGTAGAGATTGGGGCGTTTCCTCGGTAACTTTGGGCTGCTAAATCCAAATTTGCCATTCGTTTTGTCCTGCTGTGAGTAGGTTTTGCGATATTTGCAATATTATGTTTTTTGAGGTCCATATTACCACAGTATTATACTATAAGCGTAAAATTCAGCAAGTCTGTGATGTCAAAACAACATTGTTTTTTAAATTAAATCAACTGAGGATTTACAACTCAATGAACTTAATAAGAACGGAGAAATAAGGGTGACTGGGAAGCGAGCTCGCGCTCTTCGTGTCTCCAGCCACTCATGGATATGTCGAAGCAGGCGGCCTGCAGTCGTAATCGAACTCGAGTCGCAGTATTGCTTACGCAATAATCAGCACTAAGTTCCGCTCGACCATGCTGTTCCAATGTTAAAGGCCACCTAATGTCCACAAAGCAACGCCCTTAAAAAAAACAAAAAAATATTGCTACTCGAATGCTCAAACCCCAGTTTAGATACACCTTCTCAGTTTCAAGAAAATGGATAGCCGTTATTTACCTTTCGTGTTTCTAAAAAATGACATGACGTCATCAGACCCAAGAGTTTGGTGTACTTGCATAGTTTATCATTGCAGAGGATAGGCGATTTTGGAAAAGCATGTGATAGCAGCTTGGTAGTCACAAAAAGTAGCTTAAAAATGGTGTAATTAGCTCCAAGTAGTTTCATTGTGAAGTTCAGAAATGAATTACCCATTGCAATCAGCTTTTACTGCCAGTGATGAACAGCAGTTTTGCTAGCAGTAATGCCTCGATTGTCTATATCATTCTTAAATTCCAACTGTTTAAAGTGTTCGTATTCTACCTGGCATATTCGAACTCAATACCAGTAGGCTACCATTTAGGATTATAACTTTGTAAAAATATTTTACCCTTCTGATACAAGTGAGTAGGCTACTGTTGTTTACTGCGTGGGATTAGGAATATAGACTACAGGTACAAATACTGTACAGTAAAAATGATACCAGTATCAGATCAGAACTGTTAGCCTGGTTTGGTTTGAATTTCAGTAACTATTTTACTCCTGGCAATGTATTGATCTGCTAGAGTACAATAGCTTAGCGGTACCGGACTAGGCTACTGGTATTTACTATTACAGATCAGATCCGTGTACTGATACCGTACTGGTACCTCAGATCTACTCTGCCAGACAACTATTAGTGAGTGCAGGATACTTATTACAAGTACCAGTAGGCCTATTGTAAATATGAAACTGAAGTATAAAAATGATGTCTGTAGTGGTAACACTTTAACCTATCTTACCAACTTAACATATCGGTACAGGTGGTGCTTACTTTCTTGCTATTGTTAGCCTATATTCAGTTGGCCTATTGTACCAAGCCTACTCCTCATTTTATTAGGCTTTTGGGTATCCTACCCATGCGTAACTCAACCAGCCTGTACTTGTGACTCGGTACCCATGATTGAAGACAAATCATTCATGGTATTAATGTATGATACGGTGTATCACAGCTATCAGTATCAATCTACTGATCAACCAGGCCTACACCAACACCCAGAGTTCCTTCTATGATGCAAAATTTGATGTGGTTTATGGCAATTTTTCTAAAGTTATGAAATTGGGCAATGGCATGTTGAATCTAATGTAAAAAGTTGGAAACTTTATTCTAAAGCAATTGCTAATTGTTTCAAAAACCAGTTTTTATGAAAAATTTGTCTGAAGAGCTCAGTGGTAAAAACGGTTGGGCAAATGTTTGTTAAGATTTGCATTCGAGCAATGTTGAGGCTGTCATAGCCGATTCTTAAAAGGAACAGTGCCGGTACCAGTCTCGTAATTAGTATATACTGGTAGCCTACCTTACCATACTGGTATCAATATTATTGAATTCAGTACTGTGGTGTGGAAAGTGGGACTATGGTCAATAGTGCACGGATCTGATCTGTGATAGCAGATACTGGTAGCCTAGTCCGATACCGCTAAGCTATTGTTCCCTAGCAGATCAGTGCAACATAATACATTGCCAGGAGTAAAATAGTTACTGAAATTCAAACCAAACCAGGCTAACAGTTCTGATCTGATACTGGTATCATTTTTACTGTACAGTATTTGTACCTGTAGTCTATATTCCTAATCCCACGCAGTAAACAACAGTAGCCTACTCACTTGTATCAGAAGGGTAAAATATTTTTACATAATTATAATCCACACGGTAGCCTACTGGTATTGAGTTCGAATATGCCAGGTAGAATACGAACCCTTTAAACAGTTGGAATTTAAGAGTAATATGGACAATGGAGGCATTACTGCTAGCAAAACTGCTGTTCATCACTGGCAGTAAAAGCTGATTGCAAGGGGTAATTCATTTCTGAACTTCACAATGAAACTACTTGGAGCTAATTACACCATTTTTAAGCTACTTTTTGTGACTACCAAGCTGCTATCACATGCTTTTCCAAAATCGCCTATCCTCTGCAATGATAAACTATGCAAGTGCACCAAACTCCTGGATCTGATGACGTCATGTCATTTTTTAGAAACACGAAAGGTAAATAATGGCTATCCATTTTCTTGAAACTGAGAAGGTATATCTAAACCGGGGTTTGAGCATTCGAGTAGCAATATTTTTTGTTTTTTTTAAGGGCGTTGCTTTGTGGACATTAGGTGGCCTTTAAGTAAAAAATTCAGCATTGATTTGTTACATCACAATCAGACATTAAGCTTTTCTACTGACTTGAGTTAGGTAAGCACTAAGCAATCTAAACATGCTTGAAGCCATGGCCGTGAAAAAATTGTATGCAAACACTGATATGGCGTAAATCGTGGAAACATATTGCTCAGTGAAGATTACGCTGATTCAAAATCAACTTTTTTCAAAGTTTGAAGTCTAACCCTTTCAAAGTGTTCCATTTACTGAAAAAACACCTTGCATAAAATATTTTTGAAAAATATTGATGTTTAAAGGTTCCCTACCCTCCTAAAATTTTCTCGTTTTATCCGAAATTGCTCAAAATTCAATATCTGTATTTTGTAAACTACTTAAGCAAACTGACGAGTGTTAGAGTTCATTTTGATCAGGATGCAAAGAACTACAAATCTACAATTCAAAAGGTTAAAACACAAAATACTAGTACACAGTTTTTTGCAGCAAGTTTTGATATGCTGCAGTGAAAGCTCCTAACAATGACTTGTGTCTTCTTAAAAGCTTGAGCGAATACAAAACCATCAACAAAGAAATCTCTTTTGCGACAACTGGAAAGACGATTCGTCATTTGTGCTATCTTTCTGAAGAATTGGTGGGTCTTGCTTTCTTTAATGATGATGATAGCTGAATGTAAAACAAGAAATAGTGAAAGCAATGCTTGCAATAGAAGAGTAAAATGTTCCAGCAAAAAACGCCACCAAACTATTGGAAAGTTTGGATAGTAGATCACTGTCTATATTTGCAACCTCGAACACACGTTTGCTGTTTACAAAATTGAAAATTCCAGATTTTTTTCTTCAACTTTCAGTTGCCCAATGGAAAGAAAATCATGACTATCAAACTGCTAAAACATTTTGCACATCTCTAGCAGTTACAAATGACAATGCTGAAAGAAGTGTTGCTGTAGTGCAAACCCTTTTTGGACACTTGACTAAAGATGAAGAACAATTGCAATATCTTTTACAAGTACTTTCCCAACATCGCAAAAATTTCCTCCGGTTCTCAAGCACACCTTAGCAGAGAAACAATGAGTTGATGACTCATGAAATACTGTTTTAAACGATGATAAGACTGTTTTAACCGACCCATTCTATGTGAAGCTCGACTTAAAAAAGCACAAGTGAGAAATGTTGTAGGTTTTTAGTGTTTTGTTTTATGATAAAAACTAATTGCATTGCAGTATGTAGTATTCCATTAAAATATCAAAACTTGCTGCAAAAAAACTATGTACTAGTTTTTTGGTTTTTAACCTTTTGAAGTTGTAGGTTTGTAGCGCTTTGCATCCAGATCAAAATGAACCCAAACCAATTGTAGGTTTGCTTAAGTAGTTTGAGAAATACAGACATTTGAATTTTGAGCAATTTTGGATTAAATGAGAAAATTTTGGGGGGGGTGGGAAACCTCTAAACGTCAATATTTTTTAAAACTACTTTACGCAAGATGTTTTTTCAGTAAATGGAATACTTTGACAGGGTAAGACTTCAAGCTTTCAAAAAAAGTTGTTTTTTGAATCAGCCTAGTGAGAACTAATCCTGTGGAATTACTTGTAAGAGCATAAGCTAGCTACCGTATATACTCGCCTATAGGTCGCACCACCGTATAGGTCGCACTATTAGTTTTGTGTTAAAAAAGTTGAATTTAGCGTTGACTCGCACATACGTCGCACTATCTTTTTCGCACAGATAACTTCAAAAATTAAGATAAATTTTCGAAGTTATCTGTGCGAAAATTAAAATAAACTTCAAAAATTAAAATAAATTAAAAACAAATAACTTCGAAATCGAACATTAAAATCGCAAAACCATTTTTTCTTAACAAAGCGGGAAAATCCAACGCACGCTGAGCGGTCGCATGTGCGCGCATGAAACTGTCTCGCATTGGTATGTGCGAGCACAAGCGCAATTCATGTCTATAACGGCTTGTTAGCCGGAAAATACGGTACTTGCAATAGCCGAAAACTTTCAAGGTATGTCGCGCGGATAGGTCGCACCCGTGTTTTTTGTTAAAAAATATGAGAAAAAAGTTGCGACCTATCCGCGAGTATATACGGTAATTACAGTAAAAGCATGGCTAAGAATTCATGCTGTGAGAATTGAAATTATGAAGTATCCAGCTTGCCTGGGATCATTTATTTAATTGGCCTAACCTTTAAGATACCACGTATATTCTTTCAACAACTTTGTCTATTTAGCAATGCATGACACAGATATTAGAAATATTTAGTTGCAGTCTAAGTGTTTTCCAGATAAAGAATTACTTTATTGTTAGCAATGCCATCAAAAACAAAAAATGTCGTCTGTCACCAGATTTGTTTTGCTATGTACGCGAATACTAAGGTACATATTTTGCTTCAGAGTTTAAATTTTCTTTTCACCTGTGTTCAAAAGGTGTAATTTGCATAAAAATTGTTTTCCGTGAACTATTTTAAAAAACAGTCAATTTCTAGGGGGTTTTCTGGCAGAATTTCACGAACCATTATGAAAATAAACAAAAACGTCTCGAACTTCTTAATTGTTCGTGTCATATTCATAAATACCATATTCATGGTCCATGCAATGTGGAGTCACGCTCATTATGAAAATTGGTAGTGCTGGCATTTTGTTAAAGTTTAAAAATTGCTGTGAAAATTAAATGGATGTGATGGGTTTTCTAAAGAGAAACTTTAAATATTATTATACAAAGCGAACATAATCACTTTAATATGAATAGCATCAAAGACTTTTCTTTCAAGCCTAAAAAATAAAGAAATAAAAGCTGTTTTTGCTTATTTTCACAATGATTCTTGTAAAGTGCCCAGAGGACCCCCTAGACCTTGTCGGATTTCAAAAATTTTTGTATGTCCTATTTTTTTTCTAAAATGAACAGTTTGAATACAGGTAAAAAGTAATATAAATTACAAAAAATAGTTAGGCTGATACTACATAGGCTCCAAGCAACAAAAACATAAGATTTCTCCTGGCACGAAATTTGTCACTGCGTACAGTGCTTACTTTGGCATGCACATCGACGATCAAGACAAAACATGGTCTCCTCGTGATTGCTGTAGAAGTTGTCGGTTGACATTGAAAGGATGGCTAAGAGGCAAAATAGAGCGTATGCCATTTCCTATTCTTAAAATCTGGCAAAAACCCACTAACCATATAAATGATTGCTATTTTTTCATTTCAAATGTGTCCCATTACAGGAAGAGCAAAGACAAAACAAGCATTGTTTATCCGAGCATACATCTTCAATTGCTTCAGTGCCACATACTGAGGGTTTACCCATTTTGGAGCCACCTGTGTTAGAGTCATTTTCTAGCACCAGAATCTCTTCTGAAGAAGACACAGATGCAGACTTTGATAAGGCTGGTACAAGCAAAGAACAACATTTTCCCAATCAGCAAGAAATGGATGACTTGATTTGAGATATGGATCTGAGCAAAGAAAATTCAGAACTTTTGATTCACGACTGAAAGAGTGGCTTTTGCTAGATCCTACCTGCAGAGTATCCAAGAATAGAAAATGCCATTTGAATTTTGCACATTTTTTTACTGTTTCACAACCTCATTCTTTGTGCTATTGCTAAGATATATTAGAACTTTTTAATGAAATTAGGATAGATTACAACCTCTCAAATTCGCACTTGTTTACAGCTAATTCAGTTAAAAGTTTAAAAGCTGTGTTGATTCACAATGCAATAAATTTCCATCAATTCCTCTGGGTCACTCTTTGCACATAAAAGAAGAATATGAAAATGTTAGAGCATTGTTACACATGATTAACTATTCTAGTCATAATTGGGAGCTGTGTGGGGATTTCAAGATGTTAGCATTCTTACTAGGTTAGCAGGGAGGGTATACAAAGTATTCATGCTTTCTCTGCTTATGGAATAGCAGAGTTGATAATCAACATTATTCAAGAAAGCAAAGGCCACTTAGAGAAGAATTAACTCCTGGTACACACAATGTGATTCGTCAACCCCTAGTTCTGAGAGAAAAGATTTTATTGCCAACACTTCACTTAAAGCTTGGGCTTGCAAAGCAGTTCATAAAGGCTTTGAAATCAGACAGTAAAGCTCTCAGTCATGTAAAAGCAATGTTTCCAAAACTTTTAGAGGCAAAGATGAAAGGTGGTGTATTCACAGGACCACAAATTCGACAAATGCTTGGCTCAAAGGAATTGGAAGACAAAATGACTGCTTTAGAAAGAGATGCTTGACAGCAGTTTTGCAATGTGTACATGGTTTTCTAGGAAGAAATAAAGCAGATAGCTATGAAGATTCTGTCGAAACTTTACTGCAAACATACTGCAACCTTGGAAGCAGGATGTGACTGAAAATGCATTACCTAGGTTCTCACTTGGATTTTTTCAGGCCGAATTTGACAGATGTAAGCGAAGAGCATGGTGAACGTTTTCACTAAGACATCCAAGTAATGGAGAAGAGGTATCAAGGAAGATGGGATGAGGTCATGACGGGAGATTATGTATGGACCTTGATTCGAGATGACAAACAAATGTACAAAACGAGTTGCTGTTCAAGCGTCCACTTTTGATTATAATTGATACCAGTACAAAATAATCGACTTATCTAACCAAATATGTTGGTGGCACATAAGGTCAATAGTTTGGAAGTATATGAAATCATTTCAATAGGTTCTACAAACTCAGCTCACAAGTTTGCACACACCAATTCATCTGACATAAAAAGCTCTTTAGTTTGCCTGAACTCCAGTGTTACATCCTTCCTAGACTTATCGAATGACAACGATTAATTGTATGCTGTCAAACCTCCAAAATTTAAAAAAGGATTCCTAAAGTTTCGAGTAAAACATGACGCAACAGACGATTGTTCAAAATTGCTTACACAACATGACATTTCTTCTCTTCCAAAACGACGAGAACATTGGTTGACACTCTGGCAACTTTAACACTTAAAGAAACTTCTGGAATGCAAGCCCACGAGTATGGCTTTAAAAATAAAATTGTGGAAGTTTTGCATTTATGGTATGACAAACGCTCTAATGTTTGCCCAGCAAAATTTAAATTGTCTTTGAATGCTTAAAATAGAAGATTAACAACTTTATGCAACTTAAAAAGTGCTGTTTGCGATGCTCCAGCTTAAGCACTTGTAAAATCGACTAAACTCTACAGTGGGTACTTTGGTTGCAAAAAATGTGAGTTAAAAGGCACTTACTACAAACATGAAAATTGTATATGTCTTCAGAAGTTGCTGCACTTCGAACAGATACCTTTTTTCGAGGCAAAACAAATGCTGACCATCACAAAAAAGCTGTTTCGCCATTTTGTGATCTCCCAATTGATATGGTAAAAGACTTTCCTATCAATTACATGCAACAGCAATGTCTTAGCATTATGCAAAAGTTAATGCAAATAGGGGTTGTTGGCAAGCCTAGGTCCGTTCAAATACCCAGTCACCGAATCGGCCAAATAAACAAAAAATTGCTGCAACTTCGGGCAGGCATTCCAAGTTGTTTTGCTCGAAAACCAAGACTACTTCAGACATTCAGCACTGGAAGGCAACAAAATTATGTCAGTTCTTATTGTACACGAGAAAGTTGTGATGAAAAACATTTTGTCCATTGAGATGTACAAAAACTTTTTGAAATTAAGCATAGCTATGTGCATACTTGTTTCTCCTGAACTAACTAACTAAGACACATGTAACTTATGCCAATTCTTTGCTTTCTGAATTTGTCACAGAGATGAAAACTATTTATGGTAAGTCGATTATGACCTACAATGTGCACAGCTTGCTGCATATTGTAATAGATGCAGAGTGCTTCAACGAATTACAATTGTTCAGGTTATTCATTTGAAAATTATTTGCAACATATAAAACATTTGGTCAGATCAGGAAACTTGCCACTTACTCAAGTTGTCAAACGTTTATCGGAAGAAGACTCAGACATGCTTGAATTCGAAATCCTTGTAACAGAGAAATTTATCATTTCAACAAAACATCCCAACAATGCATATAATGTTACAATCAATTGATAAAGCCTAACGACTCGCAAAATAATGAATACCTTTGCAAAGAATTCCGTAACAACGATTCTATGTTAGTACAATTTTGTGATTCTAAATTAATAGATATTTTTAAAGTTAAAGTTAATTTATTCGGTTTTTGGACTATCAAGAAAAGTTCTTTGTAGTGTTGAGCAATGTGCACAACTAGCAATGAAATTGCTTTTGTTTCTATTTTGCATTCTATTCAATAACAATATCAGGGTTTTATTAAAAGAGATAAAGCATCCAGTTAAAATTATACCCCTCGAAAAAATCTAAAACTTAGTGGAACAAACCATGCGCCTTAAATTTGTTCTGAGAATAATATCCCACCTTAATCTTAGCCTTGCGTGCTTATATGCAGAATATTCAGTGCAATATATTTTTTCAGCACAATTGTATTTTCTTTGGTCTATTAAAGAAAACTTTAATCTTTGCTTGTAAGTTTGCTATATTAGAGACAAAGTTGTGGCGATTCTGGTGTGCTTTGCGTGTCTATTGTCACATCAGACCAATTTTAGTCTCTCACGTTAAGGATATTGGATGTCAGGCAATGGTACAACATCGCACTCCTCTTCTGTCTTTGTCTATCTGATAGCATGTACTAATTTTGGCTCTGCTAAGAATGGCGTGTTTGCGATCAGCCGAATCTGTCAAAGAAATTCGTTTTGGCCATGACAACAACTGAAGCAGTAGCTCGTATATATATATGCTTATCAGAACTCGTATATATATACATATATATATAACCAGTATAGAAGTTAGTGCGCTTGTTTCACAAACTCATCAAATTGGAGCTCTGTGCAAAATGGTTTCTCCGTGTGAGGTTGCCACCAAATTGGTGCCCCATGTGTCGTGTGGTTACCCCCATAGCACCACTAAATTGGTGCCCCAAATGAGCGCAACAAAATTGATTTTCCGTGTATGCTTACAAAGACAATCTAATGAATTTTAACTCCACCAAGAAGCCTTCAGATTTCAAAAAAAAGAACGAAAGCCTCAAGCTACAAAGTTTCTGTAATTGAGAAAGAGAGCGAGTTCAAAAAAACACACGACAAAAGAGAGCGAACTTTAATCTCAAAGACTGACTGGGATACAGAAAAGCTGTTTCAGTGATTCTATTGAGAAAAACTGCGCGGAACTCTCAAAATCCGTGAACATTCAATTTCAAGTAAAGCTTGTTTTTACTCAACTGCTTAAATTCTTTTTTTTTGCTTCAGCAATCGAACATATAAATTGCTGCTCCAAAACAATATCATTCACAATATAAATGCTATTATTTCTGGGGTACAGAGAGCTAATTTTCTGGGATACAGATGTCTCCATATTTGTCAATCTGGGGCAGAGGTATGTGGCGACTCTGGTGTGCTTTGTGGTGTTTATTGTCTCGTCAGACCAATCTTAGTCTCTCACGTTATGGATATTGGATGTCGGGCAATGGTACAACATCGCACTCCTCTTTTGTCGTTGTTTATCTGATAGCACATATTAATGTTGGCTCTGCTCAGAACGGCGTGTTTGCCGTCAGCCAAATCTTTGAGAGAATTCGTTTCAGCCGTGACACAGACAGACGCAGACACTTTTTACTGCTAATAGTAACAATACACAAAAAAAGCAAAGGTGAAAATAATTTATGAATGATATAAAGTCAACAAAGGAGCTGTGAAGTGACTTTTGAGAGATCTTCAAGTCAAACAGTTCCACAAAATTAATAAGAATTTTAGATTTAATTGAGAAATCAATAGTTATTTTAAATTCGAATAAAATAACTAATTGAGCTTTTAAACTAAATAGCTTTGAAGCAATATATTTTTGTAATTTTTGCAGAACTTTTTTGGAAAAAGCATTTTTAAATCTTGTTCTATACTATTCCAAATTGTTACACCCCCATATTTAAACGATTTTTGAAACCTAACCAGACGAAATTTTGGGACATAAAATGTTAGATCTGTATTTTATCGTTCTGCTGGTGTCAAGGCTAATTTCAAATATAAAAAAAACAGCCAACGTTTCAACAGTAAACTAACTGCTCTCATCCAGGCTAAAAGGTCTAAAATGAGTTAAAATGCAAATGGAAGCAAAGCAATCAACAAATGACGTAATTACGTGTCACAAGAATGAGCAATAACACCGTGTAAAAAAGCAGGTGAATGAACGAATTAGGACCAAACCAGTATCCGAAATACTATGATAACAATTTCAATAAGTGAGCAAATGAAAACGAACATGAAAACCGGGTTCTAAACTCACACAGATCAATTTTTTACAAATGAAATGATGTATTATTTTTTCAATTTCAAGTACATAGATGGCAATGATATAGATTTTCTATCATTCATTGTATTTGGAACGTTGTTAATAAAAAATGATTCAATAAAGCGGTGTTTTCTATAATCAGTTTCAAATTCTAAAATTTGGCTATTATTCCAGTCAATATCGTGGTGCAAGTTAATGGCGTATTTGCAAAGTGCTGTAGTGTTATCTTTGATATTTGCGGGTTTTGCCCGAGCGTTTCTGATATCTCTAATATGTTCTTTTTTTCTGGTTTCGAATCATTGTTTAGTTTCTCCTATGTATACCATACTACAGTCTTTGCATGGAATTTGGTAGATTGCGCCTTGCCATTTAATGGACTGAATTTTGTCCTAGTGAGATGATAGGATCTGTCCCAATTTTGTTCCTGGTTTCATGAGTGTTTTCACGCCATGTGGAATCAAACTTCGTCTAATTTTTTCTGACAAGGCTGTTTTTAAGTTTTTTATATTTGAAATTAGCATTGACACCAGCAGAACGATAAATACAGATCTACATCTTACCTGGTGACAAAAAATATGTTCAACATAAACTGTTAATTAAAGCTTATTTCTAGTGGAGTAATGATGTACATTATTTGGAGTAGTAAAGTAATTTTGAAATGTATCAGGAAGTTTAAAGTTTTGACATTTGTACATATTTAAAGCAATTTCAATTTTACACAAATCATAAATTTTTAAAATATCAAGTTGTCTAAAAGAAGGTGTAATATGTTCAAACCTGTTAATCCCAGTTATAGCTCGTACAGTCGTACAGCATTGTTTTGCAACAGTTGTAAAGGTTGCTGTATAGTACATGGACCAGTAGATCCCCATATTACGAGATCATATAGGAGGTGTGGCTTTATACAATAAGTGCATTATATAAACTTAGTAATGTTTTTGCTGGCAAAAAATTTCTTAATTTGCGAAGAATTCCGATTGCTCTACCAACTTTTTTTGAAATGTTTTTGATATGTGACTTATAGTTGAGATGTTGATCCAAATTTATTTTCAGATATTTTACATTAGTCGTAGATTTCATGCACACTTCCTCAAGATTTAGCTGAAATTTTATAGGCATACCTCATAAAGTAGGTTTAATTACTACAATAGTAGGTTTTTTTTGATTAACTGTTGATTGGTTTAAGATCATCCAATTTGAAAGTTTATGTATGTCACGAAATAATAATTTTGAATGCCTGATATATGATTATTTGTTGTATTTAATGCGTACGTAACTGATTTACTGCTTTTGCCGCTTTTTTTGATTTAGAATATTCGAGGTATTCTGGATAATTCCTTTCTAGTATTTTCTACTATCTTTTATTAGTAGCCGGAATTATTATTTGTTTACATGTCTTGATTGCTGTATTTAGACTTGAGTTTGTGACATCATAATCATGTTGAAATCTTATCGTAAGCTCGTGTTTTTTTTACTATTGTGACCAATCATGGATTGTTCTGGGATTTTCGATAGCTTTAACCTTAGTATAAATAAGCGAGTCGTTTTTGATTCTATTATTCTAATATTCTGAAAGTGGATGATTTTTAGGCATTAGTTTCGTGGGCATTTTTGCCGAGTGTGTGTATCTGAGGTTGGCTTGTGTAGCCGTATAGTTTGGCGATCTGAATTGGGCGATCCCAAGAGTGTGTAAGGTGCGACCTGAATGTGGTCGGTCGTGGTTAAGTCTTTTACGATCTGAATCTGGTCAATCGTAAGAAGTGTTTTGCTCAGTGACAGTGGTTTTGTGTTATCAACCTTACATAGAAGTTTTAATTTAAGATTGGTTTGTTGGTTTCTGAAATTCAAGAAGCTAAAAGAACTGTCAACTGCCATTTTCGATTCGTCAATTAACATCTCAGTCGTTCTCTAGTTTCAGCCGACTTTGGCAATTCTGGGGATTAAAGGTTGTACTCTAGCCAAGCATCAACGATCGCGACAATGTAATTCAGCACTTAATTCTCCTTCAGTTTTTTCCTCCACTAGTAAACAAGTATCATCAGGATATAATCTTGGAGTACAATTTACAACAGAATTGATCCTTGAGGTACCCCCATACTAATGGGTTTCAGAGTAGAGATTGATTCCTTGGTATTTAAGTATTGTTGTTTGTCCGTACAATCCTCTTTGGTTTAAGTGAAGCGCAACACCTCTAATGCCATAGTGTTCTAATTTTAAAAGTCGTTCATGCAAGACGGTATCAAATACTTTTTTTAGATCAATGATTACCAGACATGATAAAATTTTGTCATTTAAGTTGTCATGTAAGGTCGTTATAATGTCTAATAACGCATGGATAGTAGAATGGTTAGATTGAAAACCGTATTGATGGGGATATAAAACATGATGTTTTTCAACAAACGAAATTAATCTTTCACTAAGAATAAAAGAGCCAAAGCTGTTGTTAACATTTTATTTAAAAAGAGACGTTTCGAGTAATTACTTAAGTCATTGTCAATCTGTAAATAATGCGCAAGAAAAATTAGAGCAGTAGGTAACCTGCAAAGCTAAAATGAATAAAACTGGCTAAAAATACCGAAATTAACGCAATGTAGTTCTACTGTGTGAAAACATCATTGCTTTCAAGAATGTGCCCAAACCAAGGTAGTAAGTATTCAATTTATAAGGGCAATGAATCTAACCAAGCCACACTCATCCGCTCAACCACCAAAGCACATCCAAAAACCAACCCAGACAGCCCAATTCTAAGGAAGACAGCATAAAGTCAAACGAAAATTACAGAACCCGAGCAGTCACCCACAAATTGAAAGATACCAGTAAGCAGTTATCTTCAAATCATCACTATATACCCAGCAACTGACTATATGTGGTAATGCTTGTAATTAGCCAGTGCACCCTCACTTTCAGACACACTATTCTATCAACATAAATCCCCGTAGTAATGCAGGCATATCCAACATTTACGTTATCAAGCAAACCAGTGACTGAAATTGTTATAGTAAATTTTTAACAAATTCTAAATTACCAAAAATTGCCAAAAGTCCCAAACGGCTGGAATATTGAACACCAACTAAAAGTCCCAACAAATTAAGAAAAAATCCTACCTTGATCTGTCGTTTCTTGAAAGCAATGTCGACGGACTGACAACCAAGACTAGTTAAGCTAATAATTGACGTAAAGAATTTGAAATGTTACAGCCAAAATTTTTTAGCACCTTTCACCGATCAGTTAAATGCAAAATGCAATATTAAAAATTATTTTAGCAAATAGGTAATTATGATAAATGTTTTTAATATCGGTTCGGGTGGGATGCCAGGATAGGCTATGGGTGAATTCAGATGCTGATGAAACACTAGCCTAATGGGATAGCAGATATCTGAGGTAAGTGCTACCTCACAGCCGTGAAATAATATTTGCTGAAAAACCGCGTTGTTTTTACTTACAGTGGAGAATTTAATGGAATGGCTCTAACATAAACGATTTGCTGCTTAAATTTGTTCAGGGTATTGATTCGGTCCAAGTGAATCGGTGTCTTATCCCTAGCTTGAATTTTGTATGGCTAGAACTTCATGCATTTTTGGATTCTTCTTCCGAAGCCTATACCCCAGTAGTCTACTTAAGACTAGTGTCGGAGAATTCTGTCTGAGTAAACTTTGTTGTTGGGAAGAGCAAGATTGCCCCTTACATAGAGACGCTAACAATCCCGAAACTTGAGTTGATAGCAGCATGCCTTTCCGTCCGATTTGTTCCAATGATTTTGAAGGAGCTCAAACTTGTGGATTGCTTTGTTTTTTTATTGGGCGGATGCTGCCTCTGTTCTGCATCTTATTAGCAGCAATGAAAAGCATTACAATATTTTTGTGGCAAGCAGATTGTCTCTTATTCGGCAGTACTTGTCACATGACCAATGGCATTTTTGTCGGACTTCTTTAAATGCAGCTGACGTAGGAACGCGATCCATTTTGGCAGATGGAGTTGACATGATGAAGACTTGGATTAAAGGGCCCTCATTTCTGAAACAGCTTGAGTTAGAAAATTTTGATAATGTTTTTCGGAAACGTAACGAAATTGCTTTGTGTGCTTTATGCTCTGATGAGCTGTCTAATTGTGTGCAGGTTCCGCTGCTGTCGCTAAGTCACTACTCTATTTGGAGCCATCTTTTAAGAGCTGTTATTTTCTTGACACAGTTTAAAAAAGTATTGCAATGTTTAGTTAGCAAGTCACAGGTGTCACTAGGAAAAACTACCGTGATTTGTCGTTTGTGGAAAGGGATGTTTGCCAACTTGTTCAGTCTGATTCACTTTCATTTGTAATTCAGTATCTTAATGGCAGCAAAGTGGTTTCGAATTACAAAAATGAGTTAAAGTCTATTTTGAAGCTGTCACCTTTCTTGACAAGAAGAAGATTATTCGGGTTATTCGGGCTGGTGGCAGGCTACAAAGGTCATCGTATGCATACAATTTTAAACAGCCAATCTTGCTGCCAAAGCGAGGACACGTCACCAAACTGATTGTGGTTTATTTCCACAAGTTATTACGTCATTTGGGCTATAACAGCGTTCTTGCCAGAGCTTGTCAAACGTTTTGGATTATAAATGGCATTTCAGCTGTTAGGCATTATTTGAAGGATTGCTTCTTTTGTAATTGTCAGCGTGCTGGGGAAGGACAACAGCAGATGGCCCCACTTCCGTGGGAGCAAGTTACGTTCAGTGGAAGGCCAGTCTAGAGCCAGAAAAAAGGTGAAAAGATATGGCTGTCTTTTCACTTGCTTTGCTACTCGGGCTGTTCATTTAAAAGTTTGCAACACTTTGACGACTGTTTCTCTTATGTGTGCGCTTAATCGTTTTTTGTGCAGTAGAGGTTTTGCAATTAGACAAATTTGAAGTGATAATGGGACCAAACTGGTTGGAGCAGACAATCAAATCAAGAACGCAGTGAACAAGATTGATGGAGGAAGGCTGTGCAATGCGCTGTCCCCACGTGGTGTGGAGGTTCTCGCCTCCTAGAAGGCCGCATCAGTCAGAGTTTGGGAGGTAATGGTGCGAGAGGCTAAGACTTTGCTACGTTCAATCTAGGTAGAAAACTGCTATCGTGTTTTAAGTGACAAGGAGTTTGTGGCTTACATGAAGAAAGTTGAGGCCATATAGAATTGCCAGCCATTAACTGCTTTATCGGATGACCTAAATGATTTCTCTTTTCTATCTCCAATGTTGATTCTAAACACTTGCCTTGAGCCGTCCTTACAGCTCAGAGAATTTGTTAAGGAGCACGGGTTGACAAAGTCATGGAAGAACGCTCAAAAAATGGCAGATCACGTTTGGAGAAACTGGCATTAGTTTTATTTACCAACTTTGCAAAAACGCCATAAATGGACGAGTGCTAGCGCAAATATATCAGTTGGAGATCTTGTTTTGCTTAAAGAGGCAAATGCCCCTCGCAACCAGTGGCCTCAAGCTTGGGTTCAGGAGGTATTTGCAGGCAAAGATGGTTTGGTTCCTAGCATGGAATTTATGACGTGGAATCAAAAGGTCTATATTCGGGACATAAGGTATGTTTGTCCTCTCGAGTGCTTTGCTTAAAAAGTATTAATGAGGGTGAGTTATATAACTTTTTTCACAATGTCTTTATGCTTTTTCAGAGAGCCCACGTGGAATCGATGGAAGTGAGAATATAACCTTACTTTCTTGTTTTTCAGGTACCAGAGGGGGTCTTTGAGGCTTGGTAGTTAATTTTCTTTTTTTCTTTCTCGGTTGCAGCAATAGAATTGAAATGTTTTGGTGCTTTAATTTTGCTTGCTTTTTGCTATGTGCTTTGTCTTCAGATGGTTTTTTAACTGTCAAACCCTTAACTGTGATTGTCGGGTTTCGCAGGGGGTTTGTTCCGAACAATTGCTTTATAGCGCTTTTTTCCGTATTGTTGCTGCTAATGTGTGTGTGCCTTTTTCTTTATTGCATGTCTCCAAAGAGCGCTATAGGATTCTGCTGTAACGCAATTGTATAAAAGCTGGGAATTTCCATATATTCGTTCAAAGTGTTTAGCGTTGAGCAAAAACATATATACAGGGTGGTCCAAAAAAAGCGCCTTATTTTGTTTTTCACCTAGTTTTTTACTCAAACAACATATCATAAAATTTTTTTCGCCATTAATGCCAGCATGATGGGAAATTATGTCCTCCAACTCTGGTAGTACATGGAAGCTACTAATGTTCGTGTTTTTTAGTAGTTGATGTTATGTTCTATTCAGGCACCTTGCTGGCGAATAACTGCTCCGACACGAGTAATAAAATTGTCAATGACTCGTTCGATCATGTCAACAGGTATTTTCATGATCTCACTTTTACTGTTGTCCTTCAAATCTGCTAAAGTCTTCGGATTGTTATGGTAGATCCTTTCCTTGGGGTAGCCCCAGAAAAAGTAGTCAGGTGGGTTAGGATCAGGAGAATATGGTGGCCAAGGAAAATCAGTGCGTCTTGAAATGAGTCTATCACCAGGAAAATATCAGCGTAGGTATTCCAAAGGTCTGTCTGAACAATGGGGTGGTGCACCATCTTGTTGGTACATAAGAGTTCATGTCTACTCCTCGTTTTTTTCTCAGTGCAGGAATGAACTTGGTCCGATTAGCGCAATGTAATGGTCATTATCCACTGTTACCCGATTACCACTTTCATCTTCCCAGAAATACGACCCGAGAATTCCATTTCGACCTATGGCACACCACACAGTCAGTTTCTCCTGGCTAAGAGGCAGATGGGTATGCTCATGTGGATGAGCCTGTGAGCAATAACGCATGTTCTGCTTGTTGATGTGAACACTTAAGTGACAATGAGCTTCATCACTAAAAAATATCAAATTCAACAAGATAGGGTTTTTTTCAATCTTTTGGCTGATATCTTGACAAAAAGCAAGACGTTCTGCTTTGTTGTCATCAGTTTGTCTCTGCAAAATTTGAATTTTGTAAGGAAAGAGCTTTAGTTCATCACGGAAAATTCTCATATAACAGACGATCTGGAAATGCCGACTTCTTGTGAAAGACGAAGTGTTGATTTTCTGAGAGATTCCTCAAGCCGTTCACGCAAATTCTGAACCTTGTTGGGTGTTTTCACTGAACAAGGTCGACCATTGCGACCTTTAGTAGCATTTGCAACGTTTCCAGTCTCTCAAAATTTGGCCACCAAACGTTTAATTGTTTTTCTATCAGGTACTTTGTCCCTGCCAAGTTCTTTCCTGCATTGTTGCTGAGGCAAAACCACTGATTTTGTGACAAAATACGCCCCTACTATTTTTATTCGCTGCTGCTCAGTATAGCGCCCACTAACATCTATTTTGCTATCTAAACAATTTCCTAGGGCTATTGCCTTCACCACCTGAAAAATAAAGCAAAATCTTCTAAACCAAACGTTTGGGAGAAAAAACAAAATAGGGCGCTTTTTTTTGACCACCCTGTATTATTATTTTAAGCATAATATTAATGTGGTAGTGGGTTAGATGTCAGAGGGTTTTAGTTTCTGTCTTAAATTGTTTCATGCTATATTTTAGATCAACCCATGAGGTTTTTTGAACAACATAAACAATTCAATACAATATTTTAAAATTCATCAGTATTTTTAGAAATTCGTTATTTAATTGCCGAAATGATTATTCTTGTGAAGACTCAATTAAACGAAAGCTTCACAGTCACATTGTGAAGTTTTGAGTGCCTTCGTTTTCTTGGAATAGTAAATTGCAGATCAAAGTTCAGCCTTGATCTCATCAGAATCAGTCACCCTATTGTCTAAAGATGGCAATTCTTTGCCTTCTACTATTTCAACAAGATCAGAGCCTGCTGTCATGTCACTAGATAGATTGCATAACTCTTTACCATTGATTGTGCAATCTCCTTAAAATGCATCTCTGCTTACTGTAGACTGCATTTCTCTTTAGTGCATTTGGTCTTCAAAAAAGATCCTACTTACCACGTACCAAACCAGACTGAGATCGCAACTGAAGAGTTCTGTCCAATAAGCTTATTGCTAAAGCAAAATGAAATCGATTTTATTGAAAGTCATACTCAAATTCTGCACCACCTCAAAATTGTTCATGAATACTTTAGCAAGCTTAATTAAGGTAACGCTTGAAGATATTCCGCCACAGAACGTCATCAATTATGATGAAACGAATCTTTCAGATGACTAAGAGCGCAATAAGGTGGTGGTCAAGAGAGGTACAAAATGCCCAGAGAGAATAATAAAGTCATTAAAAAGCTCTACAAGCCTAATACTTGCTAGCACAGCTGCCAACAAACTTCTTCCAGTGTACGTCGTTTATAAATCCGAAGAACTGTGGGATACTTGAACAAAAAATGGCTTCACTGATGCAAGTTACAATCGCTTAAAATAAGTATGGTTCAATAATTCTTGCTTTGAGGACTGGTTTAAAGTGGTTGTGCTCCAATTTTGTAAGAGAAAAAGTGGCCGCTGTGTTGTCATCTAAGACCAGGGATATCTAGAACTACGGGATCTCCAACTCCTTCTCGTTCCGCATGAGCGGTGACAACTGTAGGGTCAAGAATCTTCGCGCTGTTCATGAAACGAGCAGTTGCGAAATGCCAGCGCCGCTTATCGCAATAGCCTAGCTGTTGACACACAGTTGACTGTTTTGGTGAGTTTTTGCGTCGCAATAGCCCTAGTGTACTACAGCCTGGTTGTGTAGACTAGTTACATTACAGTAGCAGCGATAGTAGGCTAGTCTAGTCCGGGAAGCTTACTGTGTACCGCATCGATAATAATATTGTCAATCCAAGCTAACCATTATTATATTACGGATTAGGTGTATAAAATCGACACACAGTGCAAGTTGTAAAATTGAACCTTAGGCTACTTCGTTAATAAGTTACTTCAAAAATATTGTTTTCTTGCTGGGATTTTTGTATGGCAGTTATTGTACTGTGCAGATTCAAAGTAGCCTAGCTGAAATGAATTTAATGTGTAAAATTCATCAGCAGCTAAAACTGCAGAATATTTCAGTAGCTAGCCTTAGCCATAAGTATTTTTGCATGGTACTGATTTGTTTATCCCTGATTGCGGCTTGCTGATAAATGTATGTAAATGTGATGCAACTTCTGATTATGCTGTGATGTACCGGTAACTCATATATTATCAGATAGCCTAGCCTATATCTGATATTTGTCAATTTTAATGTTGTTTTTGCTTCAAAATTAGCTACTGTAAGTTAAATATTAAACAATTGTGTTGTTTAACAATGAGGGTTTAAGCAAAAACAAAAGCCCTAACAAATGTTACCCTCATTTTAATGCAACAAATCTAATAATTCAGTATGTAGGCATATGTAATCTGATCATGGCATGTTGTTTGTAGAGTATAACTACTGACCACCTAGTGTTTTTTAAACTATTGTTCATGATATATACTGTATAGTAAAGTATAATATTTTTTTTGACATGGTGTACACTTGTTGTATACCCGGTTGCAAAACTGGATATAAATCCAATCAAACTTCGCAAAAGATTTCCTTATTTCGCTTCCCAAAAAATGAAAGTTTAAAAGCAGAATGGATGAAGATAATTCCACGAGAAAACTGGACTTTGACTGATTCACATCGCGTTTGTGCTGACCATTTCTATGATGAAGATTTTGAGACAGAATCAACTGATCATCGAATAAGTCGCAAAGCTAACCGAGATGTACCAGGACTGAAACAGTTACGTTTGAAAGCAAATGCTATCCCGCGTATATTTCATGGTTTGCCAACATATTTGAGCAAAAAACTTCCAGTTTCTTGAAATACGTCAAAAAGCACTGCTGCAGCCAGACATGCTGATGACAATGTGCGATTGCAAGAACAAATTGAAAATGCTTTTTCGAAAGATAAAGTTAATGACTTTGATTCCTTCAAATCAAAGTTAGCTTCTGCTACTCTACCTGCTGGTTTTTCTTGTGTTAATGGCAGAGACTGCATGCATTTTATATATTTGCAATGCAGTGAAGAAAATTTGATTGCTCCCAAACTTGCTGCAACAGTGACTGTTGACTTCAATTTGAATGTTCGACTGTTTGTTCATTCCACACCAGTGCCAAAAACTGCATATAAGCACCTCCTAAGGCTTGAGACAGTTAGCTCTATCACAGAATTTTGCAACATTTTAGCCCTATGTAAGGTTCTTTCTCAAACAGCTGAGTCTGATAAGAATGATTTTACTTTGCTTCTTAACTTGGCTATTTCTTCACTTCAGCGAGCTGTTGCTTTGGGCATGAAAATGGATTCTAGTGATTTTGATGTATCATCTCTTCCATTGATCAAGTTCATAACTGAACAGTTGCAGCTTATGGAAGTCAAAAAGAATGGTCGTCGGTATTCAATGGACATTTTGATGAGCTCTTTTTTTTGGAAGCTAACAAGCAATGCATTATACAAAAAATTACGTGAATTCTTCATTTTGCCATCTCCCAGTACATTAAGCAAGCTTTTGGGTAACACTTCTGTTGAATCTGGAGTAGTAGACGTCGACTATCTAAAACAACGCACAATGGCTTTAACTGATCAGCAACGTATTGTTACTTTAATGATTGACGAAGTGTACACCGCCCAAAGGGTGGAGTACAGTAATGGAGCATTTATTGGGTTATCAGAAGATGGTGTGCCAGCAAAGACAGTCTTAGCTTTCATGGTGCAATCAACTTGTGACAAGTATAAAGATGTTGTTTGCCTTGTTCCAATCAACAGACTTGACACTACCATTCTTCATACTTGGTTTGACAAGGTTATGAAGGCGATAGATGAAATTTTCTTTGTTGTTGCCCTGTCGGTGGACAATCACATTTGCAACAGGTATGTAAAGTTCATGTATTATTATTATTTATTTCAGACCGTAGGTCCATAGCAACAAGGAAAAAAAATACGCCACAAAAAAAACTCTTTGCACCATCAGCCAACTATTAGAAATAGGTTGTGCATACGTGAACACAGAGATGCAACAGATATCAAAAACCTTAATTGTGTTTGATTAAGTAAATACTAAACACGGTAGTAGTATATTGCTTAATAATAGTATTTTAACACTAAAAAGCATTATTTTGCTGTTCAGGAAACTGTATATGGATTTATGCGGAGGCGCGCTTACCCACAGTGTTGTGCATCCAACTCGCCAAACCGAACGATTATTTCTATTATTTGACTTCACTCACAACTTGAAAAATGTCTTTAATGCTTTCGTGAACAAGGATCGCATGAATGTTCCTACCAATGGATATGAACTTATTCTTGAGGAGAAATGCTTGGCTTTATTTTCTCACATTAAACGTTTATATGCTTTGGAAGAAGGAAAAAGTTTAAAAATCGCTCATTCCTTGAAAAAAGCATCATTAAATCCAAGTAACATTGCTCGTACCTCACCTTTGCATGCTCTAAGTAAGTAATAAAGTACTCTTCATTTTATTGTAGCCTAATCACATGATGATAATAATTTTGAATTTCAATTTAAAAGATAATGAAATAAATGTTTTAAAGGAATGACAGCTTTATAATAACTTGTCATGGATTGTCTATAATTGGGGTTCTCAACCTGAGGTCATATAGGGCTACGGTTGATACACATATAGAATATACACATATAGCACTTGTAGCAACATTGTATTTTTTGTGTGTGACGTCACAAAGTGCACTGAAGATTTGCTGCATACCAGTAGCCACTACGAATGTAATACAGGCAGAAAATTTTATTGCTGAGCAGGGGGCCCCTGGTGTTTAGAGTCTATAGAAGGGGGCCACAAACCACAAAAGGTTGAAAGCCACTGGTCTATATTATACATACAGTGCATCTACAATGTTAATTAACTGTTCTTTTTGGTATAAACTTAAAATTACAATATTAACTATTCAAGAATTGAAAGTAGGAATTGAATTATATGGATTTATGTTCAACATTAACAGTTTTACACCAAAGTATATTGCTGGGTTTAGGTGTATTCAGCAAATCAACTGCTCATGGCCTAGATTTTTATTCGTCAGAATACGCTCCATTCGCCGAAACTGCACGATATGTAAAGTTTATTGGAAACATTTGGAAAATTGTGTCCTTAAAAACACCATCTAAGGGTAAGTGCTTTATTTGAAGATTCTATCTTAAATTTTTTGTTGCTAATCTCTATTTAAAAATTAGCAAAAGCAATTAGCCTAAGCATTGTAGTTAGTAGCTACTAATCTTTGGCAATTGCAATTGTAATTACATTTTGTTCACCAAGTTCCTTGGCCAGGAGCCAGCGAAGGGACCTTTCGGTTTTCGAATCAAGCTGCCACCTGCCCACCTGTCTTCCACACTCGGTGGAGACTTCACATTTTCCTTTTAATTGCTGAACGTCAAGCAGGGAGGATGTGAATAAAAAATTTTAAAGTCTTTGGTTTGACCCGACTGGGAATCGAACCCGATTCTGCCGTTTCAGTTGCAGACGCTCTATCCACTCGACCACTGATCGGTCAAATGATATTTTGGTAACTTAATATTTAGGTGTGCGAAAGCGAGATGATTTGTGTGAGGCAATGGTGGACGATGTTGAGCACCCTGGTTTGATCTACTTGGCTCAAGCGCGTGAAGCATTTGTTCAATGGAAAAGTTCACGTACTTCTGGGCTAACCCAGGAAACATTTGCTGCCTGTATCCAAAGTATGGGAGCAATTCCGGAACTAGCTTTATATTTGATTCGAAAACATGGATTTCATTATATTCTACCTGGCAAGTTCATGTCTGATCCAATAGAGGGACGTTTTGGTTGGTATCGGCAGATGAACGGTGGAAACTTTTTTATGTCGTCAAAACAGTTGCTTCAATCGGAAAAAAAAATTCGGCGTCTAAATTTACTACAGCAACAAGCCCTATTGTCAGCATCTACACTTTATGATGGTTTGTCGAACTCAATTGGCAACCAAAGCTGCTCCAAACTTGATACACTATGGTTAGTTTCGTTTTTGGCTGAAGTAGATATTGACCAGCTATCAGATGCTGATGCTAATGTAACGTATTTTGTAAGTGGTTACATTGGAAGAAGTGTGTCTCGCCGAAGAGGATGCTTATGTTGTAAACATCTGCTGGTAAAAAGTCATGACGCTCCTAATGTTCAAGACTGTGTACCCGAAGAGCATAAAAAATTGTTTGAAGTGGCCAATCGAGGTGGCTTATCTGTCCCGACGGAAATATGCTTTGCGACTACCGCTCTTGCTGTTCAATGCTACACAGTTTTGGCTGCAGATGAATCAATAAAGGCAAGGCTGTTCAAAGCTAGCAACCAACGATCTGTGTTCGTTCATGCTGTGTTGCAAGTCGCGGAACAATCTTCTTTGTTCACAAGCATTACATCGGTGAAGTGTTCTGCTGGTCATTGCAATTTTACGTGGATTGTAGAATCCGCTTTTAACTGCTTTGCAAAAAATGAACTAAAACGAATCAATGATAGAAAATTGGTAGATCCACCTGCTAAAATGTCCAGAACTATTCGAAAACTAACAGGAAAATCTTAGAGTAACTTAGACCACTTAGACTTACGTTAGTTAAAGCCTGTTTTACACGGAGGGGGGTGGGTGACCCTGGACATCCACATCGGATTTTTTGTTATAAACCCTTCAAAAAAAAGTTTTTTAATTCAAACTAACTTAACTTTGAGTCAAACTTATTCACAAGACACCCCTAAAAATTTGATGTTGCTAAACTTCCCAATCTTTAGGTTTACCGAAGTCACTCTGCAAAATATGAGCAATTTTTAGCCCATATTAACTTAATTGACGTTACAAGACGTTTTGGTGACACATCCTTTTTGATTTAGGAATGTTATGATTGAATTTCGAAAAGCAAACCTATGTGCAAAACTTTAACTGCTTCTTACGTTAATGAAAAAATGACATCGTTTTTTGCATAATATGGCCGTGACGTCACTACAATGACACAATGACGTCACTACCATGACGTCATTGACTCAAAACCAGTTCTAAAAAATTTTCGTGACCACCAACTCACATATCAATTTGGTGATCTCACAACTTACGGTTTAGGAGTTTGGTAGGGGAGCATTTTTAACCCCTTTTTACGGTGTGAAATGCGTTGGTCAAAGAGCCGTGTAAAATGAAGTTAAGCAAAATGTAGGCCCAGTTCCTCAACCTATCTAATTTTTTGTTTTTCCTGCTATTCATTGTTGTTGTTATTGTTGTTTTGTTTGTAATGGAGCCAACGTATGAACATTGATATTGTCTCATAAAGTGTTTTTTACTCCTTTTAAACAAAGACGGGCAAATTAATCATAAACATAAAACGCATTCTGTTCTGACAAGGTTTGATACCCAAAAAAGTATTTAGTGATGTGCAATTTACTTTAAACACCCGCTTTTTGGATTTGCAGCGAATAAAACTAGCAATTTTGCATTAAATGCTAACCGAGTACTTTTAAGGAGTAACCCTACAGTTGTCATAGCCGCAAATTGAGTTGGACATCCCGTAGTTCTAGATATCCCTGTCTAAGGCAATCTAAGCTCCCATTTTTCTCTGAAACTTATAAAACTGTGCATTAAGAAAAATAGTTTATTTTGCTTCCTCCCTCCATACTCGACCCAGTTATATCAATCACTGGATGTTAGTTTTTTTTGTCCAATGAAAGCAATGTAGCGAATAATTTTGGCTGACTATAAGCCAATAAAAGGTAAGAAAAGCCAAACCATTCAAACGGACATGTTTCCAAAACTGCTAAAGAAGCTAATGGGAAACTTGGAGCCAAACAGGATGGCCAATCTACAAGCTGGATTAAACAAACAGGATTTTTTCCTCTTGATCCTGAACCTGTTCTCAGTCGTCCCTGGAAAAAGTGAAAATGAAAACAAGTCCATCAGTATTCATAAAACATCTTCAAGAGATGTATTATGGCAGAGAATTAGAATTACCAGCTCCCCAAAGGAAAAAACGTCAATTGGATGTGGCACCTGCCAAAAGTATTCAAGGGAGCAATGAAAACAAGAACCTGGTCACTAATAAGGTTGTTGCAGAGGAGGAAATATTGGAGACCAACCAAGCATTGACCCACCACAAAATAACCAATCGGGACCCATAGAAAGAGAAGAACAGGTGGAACATGAACTTCACTTGAACATACCAGTCCTGGTAGCACCAAACCTGCATGCAGAACCTATGCCAGAGCAGCAGCAGAGCTCCTACTAGCGAAAAATTATGATACATCGAATGAAGAGAATATTTGAGTCTATGGATCTGATCCTGAGTGGGATCTTAAAAGCCACAGCTGTTCTTGTACAAATATTTTTGATATGTTATCAAACTAATTCATGTACAGCACACTGATGCACCAAATGATGTGATGTTGTGAAAATGTGTTCATGCTATTTGCAATTTTGCACTTTTATGGTTTGTGTGCCCAAACAATGCTTTTTTTTATGTGCATCGTGCATGATTTTTGATGGTCAATCATCATTAAAACATTAAAAATAATTTTTTGGTAACATGGCCAAAGTAATCAGGTCCACAACAAAACCGCAAACAAACTGACCGCGAACCAGGTGACGCCGATTGGTTGAGAAGGGTGATCATGAAAATATTTTACTATCCTCAGAGCCATCTTGCTCAAACCCTCACTTTGTGACAAAATCACCGAGACGAAATCAACGACAAAATCACTGTGACAAACCGTTGGTTCGCGGTTAGTTGACTTGGCTCAAAAGTAACCCCATGGTGAGGTAACTTTGGCCCAGTAACGCTTTTTTAAAAAATTAAAGTGATCTGGCAAAATTGCGGAATGTGCACATGTATATCATCTTCCATGCCATAAGCACCTAATTTAAAGGATATTTTATGTGATAAGGCATAAGACTTTTTTGTTATTTTTCTTTGAAAACAAAAAGTGGTCAAATATACCCAAAACTATGGTATTCTATAAATGGATGTTGTATTTCTAGGAATTTGAAAGCACGGTCAGCAAGCAACTTCTTTTATCCTTAAGAAGAATGGGAGCAAAGTCATGATGCAAATAGGGCAGCTGCTGTGTAATGCCTTTGGCTGAAGAATCCATATGCTGCAGAGAGGTGCAAGTCACAGAAATTTATATGCAAGAAACTGAGGTGGACTGTATTACTGAACTTGAAGTTTTTCGAGTGCATTTACACTCTTCAATTTTAAAAATGCACTTAAAAATGAACAAGAAAAATTGAATAACATATGCCAAAGGGACCTGGAAGGAAACTTTCCAACAGGTAACATTTTCGGCTTTGTATTTTGCCTTTGATTTTATTATGCTGTGGTATATCGTTAAGCATAGCACCGCACATTTACTTCTATCAGTTGCAGCCATCCTCAAATTACGATTTGCAGTTTGGATCCAATGGGCTACTCTATTCTTATGGGGATCTATAACCGGCTCTCTAAACTTAGCAACCAGTTCGATCTAGCCATAAAAGCATGTATGTATGCAGGCAATCTTTAACAACCAATTCGTGCGATCTGGATGAATAGCACACTGCTTTCGGCCTGTCACATATTGGCCCAATAAAGTGGTCATTACTAGATGTTTGATGCTACAAAACGTACGCTGACACATGTAATTTCACTGACATTGTGATTGGCCAATAGTACAAAATAATTAGTTGAATATCCACTTTTTGAGTTCGTTTTGTTAGTTATTCTCAAACTTTAATACTGTATTTGTTTCCATCCGCTTCACTACCATTCGTCTTCCTGTTGCATTGAACAGTCAAGATATCTTTGTTTGCTACTTTTTGGAGAAGATCTGCCTTCGTAGCAACAGGCAAAGTTGTTGAAAATCGTTTCCTTCATTGTATCTGTTTATGCCCCAATAATTTTTTGGATTCATTTAAATCTTTCTGCTCCAGAAAACATGATTTTTTAAAGAAATCTGCTACTCGATTTCAGGAGCAAAGATCTTGATTTGACGGATATGTTGAAGAAAACGTTTACCAAGAACTTTGCTGCTTGGATGAACCCCACAAATATCGCTCTTAATACACACTCGAAAGATGCCGCTTTCAATCTTAAAGATCTTCAAGATCCTCAACAATCTCTCCCCGAAAATGTCAACATCGAATCTCTAGCTTGGCAAAGAGCTTAAATTAAAAAGTTTTTTGCCATGAAGAGTAAACAAGCACCTTGCATCAAAGCAGGCTACAAATCATTTTGGAATAGTGTGGACAACCACAACCGCACTTGTCAGTGATTCATTGGCAAGATGTCACAATGTCTTCCCAGGGCAGAATTCGAGATAAGAAAACTAGCAACGCAGATGAGAGGATTCGCGGTTTTGTTTGTAATAGCGGAAAATAGGTTGATCGCCGTGTAGTGTAACTGAAAAAACATGTGTTGTTGGTATTGTGTTTGAAATAACTCATTTTCTGTTGCAGTTAGAGCTTACAAATGTATTAAAGACAGATAGAAAAGTGGGTCTTCCGCTTTGTTTGACACCAATATTATTAGACTGCATCATTTGCCTCTTGAAATAAAAAAGTTTCTACTCTTGACCGTAACTTTTTTTTGCATGTGAGGTTAACCATAAAAATAAGCCCTGCAAAATTTTACACTGATCGGTTTATGTTTAGACCCCCCACCTGGGCCCTAAAGTTGGGCCCATGCAGCAATTTTTAGACAACTTTGCCGCTAGATGGCACTGTGTTTGAGGCACACTTAAATAGTATGTTTAAAAAGACAGCACTATTTTTAATCTTTCAATCAAAAAAAAATTGTCACAATTAAGCTACTGGATGGGAGATATAACCAATTTTATGGCCTCCAAGCTCTCTACCACCACTAGCAGCCAAACTGCAATTTGTATTTTTTTCTCCAAATTTGGCAAGTTTAGCATACAAACTTGTATTTTTGAGAATACCAAATTCATTTTTGTTGTTTGTTTTTTATAGTTTGGCCACTTGGTGGCGCCAATGCAAGTTTTTCACGTTTGAAACAGAGTATAGACGAATTGCACTGTTACAGATCTGAGAATGCAGCAATGAGTGACTACTTGGCAATGCTCTTTAGTGATTAGCAGTAAGCTAGTGGTGTTCCTGCAATATTCGAGTTTATATACTAGCACAGTAAAGTCCTTATTTTTAAAAAATTTAAACTTTTTAGAAACATCAATGAGCTAGGCCTAAACAGCACTCATTGATTTACCATATCAATTTTTCGGATCACTTTACCTCCATTGAATGTTCAGAAAAACCAATAGAAGGAAAAGTGAGAGGAGAATTGTCAAAGCAGTTTTTTACCACTTTCGAAACTTTGGAACAACTCACAGCATAAAAAATTTACTTGAGCTGTTGTTTTTGATACAGAAAACATAAATCATTTTCAATTAGACTACATTTCGTGATATTTGTGCACTGTACTGCACAATGAGTGATTCAAACTTCAGGAAATTTTTGCTCTGCACCGTTCCAACTGATGATAACAAAGAAATTAAAGGATCCAAACTTCCAACAGAACACCAAGTTCTGCTTTGCTATTTAGCTCATCGTCAGTGCTCAACCACAATTTCTAAACGTGATGCTTCAAAAAAAACTGTAGACTGCTTGATTCCATTTTTTCAAAAAGCTGGTGTACCTACTCTTCCCAAACAAAAAATGGCAGAAGCTGTGAAAAAGTTGTTAGCCGAATTTGAGAATCTTTTGAAAATAAAACACTTTGTGAGAAACTCAGGAAAACCAAAGAATTGACGAATTTATACTAAGGATTAAAGAAAAAACAACAAAATTTTGGCCAAGAAATGTTTTACAAATGATGGAAAATGAAGTAGACAAAGCATTTTTGCAATCCATGATGTCTGACCAAAAAGCTTCAATGAGTGGCGAAGACAATACTGCATTCAGTCGAGTAAAAAGAAAACTGGCAAGAGAAAACCAAGAATCCAAGCGAAAAAAGAAATGGGAAGATGAGTCAGCAAGCTGCAGTTCTCAGTGACATTACCTCTACAAATTCCAGCACTGATGACGAAATGAGTCTTTGCCCAACTACTTCTTCTGATCAAGTTTCTAGAAGTCACAAAAGATCCGTGAAAACTGGAGTACGCGTTCACATTCCTCATGACATCTTAAAAGCACTGAATGCTGTTCAGGCATTAGTTCGGAACAAAATTTCTTCATCAGCTATTTCTGCTGTAATGCATGAGATTGTAGCAGCATCTGAAGGAGATCCATCCAAATTATCTTTAAGTTACGCTTCTACAGAACGATATAGAATTGAAGCCATTCAAAATATAACTGAAAAAATTATTGAAAATTGGACTCCTCCTGCAGTTGCAAACATACATTGGGATGGTAAGCTAATGGAGGCATCAGATGGAGTTGGTAAAGTGGAAAGATTACCAGTGCTGTTATCTGGCATTGGCGGTACCAAGCTGCTTGGTGTTCCAGCTATTTGTCACAAATCTTCTAGTTTTTGCTGGTAGCCTTATTGCTGATGCTTCTGATAAGCTGATCAAAATCTGGGACTGCCAAAATAGTTTGGCAGGGATGGTGTTTGACACGACCAGTTCAAACACTGGAGCTCAAACTGTGGCTTGTGTAGCATTGCAAAATACAATTTCAAAGCGTTACTTTGGTTCGCATGCCGTCATCATGTGGGAGAAGTAATCTTGGGCCACGTCTGGGATGTTTTCAAAATCAAAGTGTCAAAAAGTCCAGAAATTCAAATTTTTCAAAGATTCAGAAAGCATTTTTCTACTATTGAGACAAATTGTGAAAACCTCGATTTTTGTGTTACTCCACCCAATCTTACTGATAAAAAGGACCAAATAATTAAAATGTGCCACAACTACCTCAAGCAGCCATTTAGTAGAGGCGACTACAAAGAATTGGTAAAGTTAACACTTCTTTATCTTGGAGATCCTGCCGCAAAAAAAAATTTTGCATCATTCAACAAACCTGGAGTCATGCATAAAGCACGTTGGATGTCCAAAATTCTATATGCAATCAAACTGGACTTGCTTGGGTCCAAACTATCGATGAACTTGAAAGGTAATATTCTACTGAAGTACATAAATTTACGCTATTGGGTTTTCAAAACTCTAAAATTACCATTGGACCACAGTACAAAGAGTATAACCGATATTAGTTCAAAAACAAAATTTTTAAGCTGATAAAATGTTATTACACTGCATTGTGCATCAGCAAAACTGTATTAACATTTTTAGTAATAAATTGAGCGAAAATCAAGATAAGGCGAATTTTGATAAACCAAAAAGTCTTCAACAGCTTAACAATCACTATTATAACAAAAATTGTTTGTTTTTACGACAAAGTGCAAAATATTTATTGTGACGTTTTTATTTCAGGAAAGATTTTTAGAAAAAGCCAACAAGAAAAAATCCAACGATTTGTCAAATTTGTTGTATTTTGCTACATTCCTTGGTTGCTGACAGCTCCAGTATCATCCAGTGCTCCCAAAAATGATCTACTTTTTTAAAATTCATTGTTTGATTACAAAACAATAGATAGTGTGATTGCTAATGAAGCATTATGACGTTTTGGAAACCACATGTGGTATCTTACTGAAGAGCTTGTACCACTGTGTTTTTTCAGCAACAATGTGAAGGACAGTACCAAACTGGCAATGGCAAAGAAATTGTTAAATTTTGAAAAAAATGAATGCTTTTACAATAGATTTGGCTCTGGCTTTGGCAAACCCAAATTTCCAAAATTGAATGACGATTTTTCACAAGATTTAGATTTTTACGTGGAAAATGACTCTTGGATGTTTTTTAAAATTCTGAATCTTGATTCGTCGTTTCTTCAATAACCAATTGATACATGGAAAAAAATCCAGCCTTTATCAATGCCAAATTAGTCATCGATCGATCATATTAAAGTTGTAAATGATGCAGCAGAGCAAGGCGTAAAGCTGTCACAAGATTTTTAAGGAGCTGCTCGAAAAAAAAAAATGCTATCAAAATGTACTGCAAGTTGTTGAAAACTCTCGAAAACTTATTTCAGACCAAAGGATTTCCAAAACGGGCCAGTTGTGGTACTTAATCAATTAAAAAAACTGGATGGGCTTTCAATTTTAGTCATTATTACAGTGCTACTCCAATGTGCTATTGCATAATATCTTTAAAATAAGAATGCTTTCACTTTGAAATATTGAATTGTGCTTTGTCTGCAATATTTTTCAAAGTTTTCTTTTTGCAAAACCTTAAAGTTGTGATTATTAAATTGCGCAAATTTGTGCACAAGTGTTTAAAATGTTTCTATGCCATCTAGTGGCCAAACTATAAAAAACAAACAACAAAAATGAATTTGGCATTCTCAAAAATACAAGTTTGTATGCTAAACTTGCCAAATTTGGAAAAAATACAAATTGCAGTTTGGCTGCTAGTGGCGGTAGAGAGCTTGGAGGCCATAAAATTGGTTATATCTCCCATCCAGTAGCTTAATTGTGACAATTTTTTTTTGATTGAAAGATTAAAAATAGTGCTGTCTTTTTAAACATACTATTTAAGTGTGCCTCAAACACAGTGCCATCTAGCGGCAAAGTTGTCTAAAAATTGCTGCATGGGCTCAACTTTAGGGCCCAGGTGGGGGGTCTAAACATAAACCGATCAGTGTAAAATTTTGCAGGGCTTATTTTTATGGTTAACCTCACATGCAAAAAAAAGTTAGGTTCATTTCTGTAAGGTCGGGGCAAATGATGCACTCTAACCAATATCTTCTTTCTATGTGCTGTGGTTCTAGTTATAAAAAATGGGGGTATGCACTATCCCCAAAATCTTCAACTCCACCCCAAGGTATCAAAACATCAATATTTCAAAACAAAATTTTTTGCATTGGGTTTCTGTGCCAATTTGTCCCCTGTAAATCATATAGGCGCATGTGTTTTCAAAAAAAGTGAAAAAAGTGCACACCCTAATGTAGTTACTTTTTACGTAGAGGGTTTCGTAGATTTAGTTTATTTGTACAAATTGGGTTTAGTAGACTTTTTTGAAGAGTTATTGAAGATGAGGTCGTGGAGTTTCGTGGTTAGTCTACAGAGCAGAATAGCTTAGTAAGCCTACATTTCTAAATGTTATTTTTGATATTTTAAATTTTAGGAAAATGTCTCGAAACAAATGCAAATGCTCTGATAATACAGGCAATTTATGTACAGTCATTTGCAAAAGTATCGAACCACATGTGCAAAAACGCAAAAATGGCATTTTTTCTGATTTTTGCTACTTTTATCGGCTGGCAATACTATTTTGTTTTATTTATTGCAGGATTATAGTCTCACAAGTGTTTTAATCTAGATTTAAGCAGAACTTCCCCGTAATTTGTTGCATTTTGGTTATTTTTATATAATTTTATCCATCTAAAAATGGTGAAAAATTGGTACCACACAGATGTAGAACGTGATCAGATCGTTGTACTTCACAAAAATGGATAGTCTGAACGCCAAATTTCTAAGCAACTTGGTATCAACCGGTCATCTGTTCAACGGGCAATCAAAAAATTTGCCACAGAAGGGATTTTTGGCAATCGAAAAAAAGTGGTAGGCCACGGAAAACAACTGCACAAGATGACATTGCCATGAAGAGGATCGTGGCTCGTTCTCCAACAAGTTTCTGCAAGAAAGTGCGTGCAAATTTACTCAGAAAAGGAACTGATGTTAGTATAAGTACAGTTTCTCGATGGTTCAGCAAGAAACTTGGATTAAAATCCTGTAAGCCTGCAAAAAAAACAAAGTTGACACCCATAATGAAGAAGAAGAGGCTAGCGTTTGCCAAAAAGCACCTTCATTGGACTGCCGATGACTGGGGAAAAGTTTTCTTCAGCGATGAATCGACTTTCCAGCAATTTGTTGTCCGACATAAGCATGTTCGCAGACCTGTAGGAAAACGATTCGACGAAAAATACACCTCTGCAACCATGAAACACCCCCCTAGCAAGATGATATGGGGTGCCATGAGTAAAAACAGAACCGCTGGGTTGTATTTTTTGACTCCTGGAACCACCATGAATGGGTTCAAATACGTGGATTTACTCAAAACTAAGCTCTTATTGCATATGTCAGTCCACAACACCTCGATTTTTATGCAGAATGGTGCTCCATGTCACCGTTCCAAGATTGAAAAAAAATTTCTTGGGGAGAACAATGTGGTGACCTTGGATTGGCCACCCGATAGCCCAGATTTGAACCCAATTGAGAATTTGTGGTCTAAAATGAAAGACTTGGTAGCAGAGAAGCAGCTTTCATGCGGTAAAGCATTAACCAAAACCATTAAAGAAGTATGGGTGAAAAAGATCTCAAGAGAATATTGCACGTCACTCATTGCTAGTATGCCTCGCCGACTAGAAGCTGTAGTAAAAGTGCAAGGAGGTCACACAAAATACTGAAATCTTAAACTTTGTTACAATTTTGCATACTTTGTGATGTTCTTTTTACGTTTCTGTTTAATTCAGAAAAGTTTGGTATCATTAAATGACTTTAGTGTGTTCACAAATTGGTCTTTACGTATAAATTGCAGGTGGTTCGATACTTTTGCAAATGACTGTATAAAGCAGTTTTTTGATTGTTTGAAAGGGATTGGTTCCATTAAATTTAAATTGATTGTTTGAAAGGAATCGGCTGCATTAAATGAGTTTGAAACTAAAAAGTTTTTATTATGAACTCTAATTTGTTAACAATAAATGTTTATTGAAACAGTTGTTGACTTTCAAAATTGTTCAGCGGTTCCTCCAGTCTAACCTTAAAAAAATACTGCCTATGAGTATAAGCGATGCTTTTAGGAAAATACATGGCAAAAAAAAGCTCTTAAAAATACTTTTTAAACTAGTCTAAAACTGTTGAATTAATTTCATAGATTGTCATGAATGTGTATGTGTTTTAGGTATGTTTCAAGGCAATGGGAAATCGACTTCATAATTTTTTGCATTTACAATAAATTGGCATGTAGCCACTAGGGCATAAATATGGTAGTAGGCGGGGTCCTGTTATAGGATAACTCAGTTTAGAACCAAAGCAGTGATGAAATAATATTATTTCCGCTATCGAGCACATAAATTGACAAAAGTTTATGCTTCAGCATGCAATAGCTGAATATCATCAGGCCCGGCAGAAATATCAATCATCGAGGTAACATTGTTATTCACATTTATATTAATTATAACTATTATGAGAACGCATTATCATTACTATGTACCATAATATACCTGACATCAAACAGTGATATTTGTGGTGAAAGATTAAAAATCTCTAGGTTAGATAGAACACACTAACCAACAGGTATCAGGTATCGGCCAAAACAACTTCAAATATCAGTATCAACCAGAAAAAATCTTAACAGTTGAGCTTTACTTTTCATAACCAGTAACCTATGCAATAAGTTTGACCCAAATAGGCTTACAAAATTTTAGCAAAATATCTAGTTAAAACAAATACGTAGAATACTGAAAAGGCAGAGACTGCTGTTAAATCACCATCAATACTGGGATACAAGCCTCAAGGCATATCAGCATCATCAGTCACTAGAACAACCCTATCCTATGTATAAGGTGGGTTTTTTATTTCACTGTTATATAATGTCTCAGGTCTAAGCCAGAACATGAACCTACCAGTACCTATATTGGCTAATACTTGAGCCTAGAAAAATGTTTATTGGCCTATAAATACATAATCTTACATGAGTGTTACTAAGCTATTTCTTCACTAAAACTAAGCTACTCCTCATACAAGTGAATACTCCACCTAGTTTGCACTTTTTAATACAATTTTTCCAATGTGGTACTTTTTAACCTGCATCACTAATAGATTTTGGAATGAGATTTTGTGACTGCCTGGAAAGAAAATTCAAGGTTTCTAAAAACTTTTTCGAGGAAACATCTTTTAGTATCGATGAAATATCTCAGCAATCAAGCCCAAAATGAGAACAAAAATTTTCAAAAACTGTCTTATTTTTAGCTATTGTAAACCACAGGAATTGGCTGGATGATTCACTGCCTTTAATAACACTGATCATTAAAACAATATGATTGACAGGTCCGTGACCCAATGTTTAATTGTTATTCTCAAGTTAAAAATGAAATGAACCAACATACGAGTAAAACACAATAGCTGTTTCATAGAGAGTCTTAAAAGGTAACTTGGAATATTGACTTTCAAGTCTATATCAAAACATTTTTAGTAATTGATTGTTTATATTGTAATAATTAACAACAACCAAACCTTGCAGAATTCATAGAGCACAATCTAAATTTGAATTTAAAACAGATCGTTGTTTGCCAGTACTTTTCGTATGCTCTTGGATTTGGTTGCTTCCTGCTGGACCCGAATTCTTTTGTAGTAAACTGGGCAATCCAAACATTCGCATTTGATATCGCTACTAGAAACAACGTTTGTGCAAGAAGAACAAATCTGCACAAACGCAACACAACAATGAGCTACTAATTTAACTAATAAAATATGAGATTTTGGAAAGGGTTGAAAGTCAACACAAAAACAATTAACTATATTGTTTCAAGGATCAAGAACTTTAGTGAAGATAGTAAAAAAAAACGTTGATTCGATTATTAGTCAGAACAAACCAAAAAGTTTAAAATTAGTATTTGCAGCTTTCCTGTGTGATGTTTAGCAACAAAAAAAGAGTGTAAAGTCCTACACCATGAATGGCAAACAAGAAGTAGCTGCATTCAAAAAATCAAAGAATCTTTCACTGGTTTTTGATTCAAACACTAATTAGTCTGCAATTAAAGATTGGTTTTCAAAAATTCTAAAATTGACCAGAAAAATCTCTCAGCAATCGAGCAAAACAACAAAAGCTGCCAAGAAGCACGATTGGAAAGGAAAAAGTCAAACACTGATAATTCACAGGAACAAAATAAAGTACCTGATTAATATGAGCAAGTCTTCGATCTGTATAAGTCACTTCACTGTTCAACTTAACAGCACATTTTTGTCGCGAAACAGGGTGCTGCAAACAAATCTCACATATTGAAGAAGAACAAAGAGATTTGCACGACAAACAGTGACGAGAACCAAAGTATTGTGATAGAGTTGCCTGCACAAAACAATAAGTAAGTGAGCAAAGAGCAGTTGCCTCTGTAACGTCATAGACAAGTGGATAGTACTGGATACCTTAGATTTTGCCATGGTTGCCACAGCAGAATTTTGAACAGATATTGATTGTTGTTAAGAGCATCATAGGAATGTTTTACCACTCAAAACCGCACATTTCCATTAAATTTTCTTTATTACAGCACTTTAAGTAACTTATGCTCTACCTGACAAATAACAGTCATTTTTTTAGATAAAATAGTATCTCCAATCTGAATTACTCCTTATGGAAGGTTTAAGCAGTATATCCATCAAATAAGTAAATTTATGACTTTTAAGTGGCTTTATAAGTTTGGTAATGAGATACTCGTAATATTTCTGCAGGTTGGTAGCATTTTAAGAGCAAGTTTGAAAAAATCTTTGCATAATTTTAATCATAAGTCAATTAAGATGTTTTTAACGTTTGTGGGCAGGAGTTTTAATGTTTAATTGTTTTGCGTGCTTCTGGCCTAAAGGCTACGAGCGCGAAAGCCAAGGGAAGAGCCACCAGAACGAGGACTACTTAAAACAAGCAATGCGAAAAAATTGTCTTCCCACAGGTATTGAACTTGCAGCCTTTGGATTACCCCGGTCCACTGCTCTTCTTTTACCTTCCCACTGCTCTTCGGGAAGACAATTTTTTCGCATTGCTTGTTTCAAGTAGTGGCTGTTCTGGTGGCTCATTTCTAGGCTTCCGCGCAGATAGCCTTTAGGCTAGAAGCACCCAAAATGATTTTAAAAATCTGTGATCAGGGTATGTCATTGCATGGATATACTACTTGGCCTAAATGAGAATCAAGTTTCATGTGTTTTTCCAAAAGACACAGCAATATATTGTCAGTTTGGGAATCAAACTAAAAGCCAATAGCTTTTTATTGCCTTTACTTTTGCTTTTAACAATTGAGCATGATGACGTGCATGTTTTTAACAATTGAGCCATGATGACATGAATGATAACATTGATGTTGAAAAACTTTATTTTCAACAAAATCATAATTTTTGCTATTTTGCAACAGTATTTTTGCATTGGATAATGATTTTCTAGATTTGTGTACTGAAGAACAACATCTAATAAACAAAAATCATCCTGCTAAGGCATGCAAATTTAATTATATTTCTAATAAAAATAATTTTCAAGTTATTTAAGAAAACTAACTTTTTTGTTTTTCCTTTGTTCCATCTCCTGGGAGTCATCTAATTTGAAACAAATGCGAAGTTCTCTTGGAAGTTGCTGATACCATTGAAATACATCTACTCCTAATAAAGACATCATTCTGTCAAGTGCTGGAAGAATCATCTTTGTCACGTAATAAGTACCATTTAGCTTGGAGTTAATATCATTGATGACATCTTTCGGATGACGAATGAGTTGATACAGAGGAGTACCGGGAGCTCCATGAACAACAACATAAGGAACTCGTTCACCAATACGAGGTTCTGAACGCTTGTCAATAGCCAGTTGTTTTCTAAAAGATTTGTATATTTTAATTTTGGAATCAAAACGTGCTAACCTACTAAAACTTACAAAAGGATTATTATTCAAATAGTTGCAATTGCATTTAAAAAACATTGTAAATTGTTTTATTTTAAATCGCATCAGTTGGAGAAATAAACTTCGACTTACGTGCCGTTAATGAGCGAATTTTGGTCAGTAGTGTCATTCATATTCTTCAATCAATTTTATTAATAAGTCCACCTGAACAACCTATTTAATACGTAATGCCCTAACACTTTTTTGTTTGAAAGTTGTAAGAAGATGCATGTGCAATGTATTAGCATATGGGATGTATGCATTCTTGTGCTCATCTTAGATGTCATAATACATTAAACAAAGCATGAGGTCCACAATCAATTTAGTTGGGTAAAATGAGAAAACTGCAAGAAAAAAAGATGAAAACAGTCGACATGGCAGTAGCATTCATGAGCAACTTGAGTAGCTTGCTTACTTTACTGGATGATCACTGTATAATCAACTAAATAAATGGATACTGGTATGGACATGATATTAACATGTTTAACAAACACATGGCCAAAAGACTACAGATGCCATTTAAACATAATTATTACGCCTACCTAGCAAGAACTAGAGCTGGCACCAGCACACCATGCTTGTAATATTTGGCACCTCGATATTCTTTGGCAATTGTGCACTCTTGAAGTGTTGCTTTGCCATTGTTGATTATTTTACTGCATTCTGAGGAAACATGCTGCTTGACCTGTTGCAAAATCAAATATCTTAAACTGCTGAAGGTTTCAGTCACAAGTAAAAAACTTAGAAAAGAATCGTTTTAAAGTATTTCATAACTTCAATTACAAGAGTGTGAAAATACCAAGACTAAAACATTTTTACCTAATTTAAATTTGTTATTTTGTACTGATGCTTTGCACAATTCTTGTTTGAGATAAGATAATCAGTTAATAGAATTAATGCCATTCAATCCTATAACGTTGAGAGATTCCACCAGGTGAGATGACAAAATGCTTCAGTGAAAAACTTTCTTTCTGCACTAGCTGCGCTTGAATAACTAAAAGGGAAAATGATGGTATAACTGTAAAATGTAAACACAATGGCTCTCAAGCCACTTCGAAATTAGAACTTCATCCAACTATTCCAAACATGTAAAACATTCACCTCTGATATATCTCTGGTATCGAACAAAATTCGCAAAGATTTTTCAAGGATTTTTGCCACTGCAGGGCATCCATCTCTTCTAACAGTTTCTATTCCCTTTGCATCAAACATTGGCTCAACTTGATCCTCAGATTCATAGGCATAACCAACATAGCGCTTTTTGGTCTGCAGTATACATGGCTGGTAAATCTAAAACAATAATAAACACAACCTAAAAAGCATATATACTAATTAACTTCATAAATATAAAATTAAGATATGGAACAGTATCAAGTCTAAAAGCTTCAAATCAAGTCAACTGACCACCATAAACTGACTGCAACCAAACTGACCAACAGCCAGCTGACCACTATCATTTAGGCAAGGGGCAGTCAGTTTGCAGAGGTCAGTTGTCATGGACCCAAAAGCTTTTTCACAATAAAAGCTGAAGTAATTTAGGTAAAATTCTCAAAAGCTCTCACACCCAAAAGAAACTATAGCAAATTGTAGATTTAACATTCTTTGTACACAAAGAGCACCGTGTCAAAACCACAAAAGCAAGTAACGTCAATGTTACAAATTCAAAACAATAATAATAAGATATTTACGTCAAAAAATCGAATCTTATGCAACTGATTCTAATTTTAAACTGGTTCCATTTTTGGAAATCGCTTTGATGTCACAGACTGTGAATTTTGTCGATTTTATGTAGTTGGTAAATAAATTGACAGTAAAACCATATTGACTGTCATTTTGAAGGTTTTGGATTCAGTATTCTAGATTCAAAATGAATTTTTTTTCAATAGCTAATTATTTTGAAATGAACATCTTTGTAATAACACGAAAACCATAAAAACAGTATTTCACAACTCTTTTAGGTTTAAGAAAAACATATCAAATGACCTAAACTCAAAAATAATTCAAAGAAGTTTGACGGCAAACGCATCACCATTTTGAAATACACAATCAAGTTCCCAATAAATGACACAAAATATTCGCTATCTGTATATTTTTTGGAAATTGATTTGATCTCACAGACTGTGAATTTTGCCATTTCTATGGAGTTAGCAAATAAATTGACAGTAAAACAATATTGACTGTCATTTCGAAAATTCAGGATTCAGTATGAGGTGTGGACAAAAAGAAATCGGACTGATTTAACAGATTGTGTTAAACAAATAAACATCAAGAGTCAAAGATTTTGCAGCATGGGGTAACTTGTGTTCTTTGTTCAACAGCTGCTTCGATGAACAATGCTATTGTGTTTGCTCTTAAAAGGCATAAGAAAATCTGATAAATTGCTTGTTAAAAAAATTATAGTGCAATACCTGTTTGTGGCAATAGGTGTTCATTATTCCAAAATGACACATAAGCAAAAAACCAATGTGAAATTTTGTGTCAAATTTGGAAAAATACTGACAGAGAACTTCAAAATTGTGGAGATTACTCCGTGCCTAAGACAATAGTTTTTTAATAGCACAAGCAGTTTGTGGGAGGCAGAGAGGACATGAAGGATTGCTAGAAGTCAAGGAGGCCTTCACTTCCATGACCAATGCTAAGATTGAAAAGATGTGACAGTTGGTTTGAGGTGACTGTCACTTAACCATTCATGCCATGGTCGACAAACTTGGGATGGACTAAGAAATGATCCAAACAATTTTGGTAGATGCTTTGACAACACAGAAGGTGTGGGCCAAAATGGTGCCAAGCATCTTGACCGAAGAGCAGAAAGACCATCCAGTGAATGCATGCCTAGACATCCTTTAGAAGCTGAAGGCGGACAACAAACTCTTGGAAAGAGTTTTCTTCCAAGCTGAACGAGCTACTCGAGTGGACACGCTTTGACAGAGTCAATGACATCAAAGCTAATGTGACAGCCTACCTAAAAGCATTAAAAGAAAAATTTGCCATCGGTGAAAGCTTTATGCGATACTATTAGAGATTACTTAAGACTTGTCTGTGCTACTCTTGAGTGGACAACTGGACATGGCATGAGAAGCATCTAAACCAGGGGTTTTCAACAGTGGGCCACAAGCGCAAGATCTATGACTGGTAATTAAACACTAACGGCCAGCTGACAGCTGATGCTTTTAAGCGTTTTCAGACACTAGCAGAAAAACTGACTGCCAATTTCAAGCGCTTGTAACAAACTTGTCTTATTTGTCTGTGTCGTCACAAAGCATGCTGAAGACTTGCTGTAGAGTGCATATCTGCAGCCACTACGAATGAAATATAGACAAAAAATGTTATTGCTGGGCAGGGGGCCACTAGTATTGAGTCTCTAGAAGAGGACCACAAACCATAAAAGATTGGGAATTACTAATTTAACAAACTTATAAATGCAACAGTCCTGTTTTGTTTTTTTGGGCAACACCTCATATTCTGGATTCGGTATGATTTTTTTTTTTATACCAAATTATTATGAAATGAACACCTCCACAATAACATTAAAATCATACAAACAGTCACAACTCTTTTAAGTTTAAAAAAGATATACTAAATGAGCTAAACTCAAAAAATTCAAAAAAAATTTGATGCCAAACACGTCACTACATTGAAATAAACAATCAAGTTGCCAACAAGCAATACAAAATATTTGTAATGTGTATATTTATTTGAGCTTCACTTCAGCTTGTGCAGACATTGAAGTGCACAGCACAAGTCTCAATCATGTAGCATGCGTCCATTATAACAACACCTTTGGATGCTGAAAATATTTACAAGAAAGTTGTTAAAAAGATCATTCAATTTTTGTTAAGATTACCGTATATACTCGCCTATAGATCGCACCACCGTATAGGTCACACTATTAGTTTTGTGTTAAAAAAGTTGAATTTAGCGTTGACTCGCACATACGTCGCACTATCTTTTTCGCACAGATAACTTCAAAAATTAAGATAAATTTTCGAAGTTATCTGTGCGAAAATTAAAATAAACTTCAAAAATTAAAATAAATTAAAAACAAATAACTTCGAAATCGAACATTAAAATCGCAAAACCATTTTTTCTTAACAAAGCGGGAAAATCCAACGCACGCTGAGTGGTCGCATGTGCGTGTGCGCGCATGAAACTGTCTCGCATTGGTATGTGCGAGCACAAGCGCAATTCAAGTCTATAACGGCTTACTAGCCGGAAAATACGGTACTTGCAATCGCCGAAAACTTTCAAGGTATGTCGCGCGGATAGGTCGCACCTGTGTTTTTTGTTAAAAAATATGAGAAAAAAGTTGCGACCTATCCGCGAGTACTGTATATACGGTATTTTGAGCTCTGTCAGCAAGCTAACATTTTGTTCTACAACAGTGTATGCAAATGATTATGTTGTTTGTTCTCCATAAAAACCTAACCAATTTGCGGGAATTCTTTCACTTTGTTGCGTGCAGTTGGTTAGTCGCATTTCTTAGCAGCATTCTTTGTTCTTCACCCAATTTAACTGTTTTCCGTTTTAACGCTTTCCTTGCTCCAATAGTGCAGCATGACCCAAACACCATTTCTCACATTTAATGAAGATAAAGCAGTTGAACCTGTGAGATCTATTTCCCAACAACTCTGACTTTTCAATGATATTTTCACGTTTTTCAAATCTCCACCAGAAATTGTAACAACAATTGACACCATCAAAGTAAAAGTTAGCTTTAATAAAAAACAAAATTTGAGCCAATAAAATAGTATTACCCAGTCTTTTTTTTTATTCTAATTTAAGTGAGTCAGTGCTTCCATGAGTGATTGGATCAGTTGGGGCATTGGAAATTATGAACAGTGGAAGTTAAAGAAACTATGAAATGAACATGGGTTAGTGGAAATGCAGTAGTAGATGGAGATTCTTCCCAACAAAAAATACTAAGCACAATGAAAAAAGAGAAGCTTTAAACAGAGGAGCTATGACAATATAAAATATTCTTAAAATTAAAAAATTCATAATCCACAAAAACTTAGAAATACAACAAACTTTTGTACATTTTTTTATTTGAACACTTTCAAAATAAGCTACTTGGAAAACATCGAAGTCAAAAATACACAATTAGTGCAATGTCACATGACATTCAGATATTCACAAAATTAATTCAAAAAAGCACTAAATTTCAAGGCATTTCAAAACAGGCACCAAGCTAGCAATAAACTACAGCAGACCAAAGCATCCAAATTAAAAAAAAGGCAAAACTCATTCTTTAACCAAATCTATATAAACTTTTCATTGTTACATTTTGGATTCAGAAACCTGAAGATCTTGGCTGACTCTGAAAATTTTGCCAAATTTACCAAAAAATGTTCCTGTTTCTCAAAATTTTTAGTTTTTATTGATCTTTTATAGAACTTAAAATTGTGGACTCAAACCCAAGCATAAATTAAGCAAGTTCGAGTTTTAATTTATCATACATATTGAGCTGTTTACTGTGATGATTATTCAATCCTTTTGGTCTTGTGTTTAAATTGTTTATCATATGGTGTCGGTAAAGGTTTGGTTTACTGATTAGACTTCTATCCTATTGACGTAATTATGAAGATTCTGCTTTTTACGGTTTGTGGTTTCACACCAAATCCAATAGTGTGTAACTATATATGGTGAGCAGTAAAGTACAGAATAGTGAAGCTGTCCTAATTGGCTTCTACCCTTCTACTGTTAGATGCCTTATTAGTGTATGGTGCTATGCTGCTATAAGTTTATAACGATCTTATGTTTAGATTAGTATTGCTTTTAAGTTAATTAAAACATAGAACCTAGATTAATGTTCTGTCGCAAAGATTCGACAATTAAATCAACTTAAACTATGGAAAAGATTTTAAGACTGAAAGAGCTGAATGTTCTGCCTCATGAGCCACAAGCTGCAGAAATATATACTCATTGGTCAACTATGTTTGAAGGTTTTGTTCAAGCTAGTTCTGACGCAAGGCCAGCGGCAGAAGAAAGGCAGCTTATCAATAAACATAGGGTTTTGATTAATCATGTATCTCCACACGTCTATACGTTCATTGCTGATTTGCCTACTTACGATGAGGTAAAAACGAAGCTTGATAGACTTTGCAAGAAAAGAACCAATGATGTTTATGCCCAACATGTTCTTGCAACAAGGAAACAGAAATCCGAAGAAATGCTACTTGCATTTATTCAAGTGCTGGAGACTCCAGCAAAGAACTGTTTGTTTGTTGCCACAAACGCAGCTACATATAAGCAACACATGCTGCGAGATGCTTTGATTAATGGAACTGCCTCGACGTCAAAGACTCTTAGAAAAAGATGACTTGACATACCCTGTCGAACTTACTGAGACGTTGGAGCACGTTCAAAAACAATCAGCTTCATATAACACTGCTGTAACAGTGGCATTTTCCTTAGCCGCTGAAATGAAATCCAACTCCGGCAACTGAATGTAAATAGAGATAGCTGCCCAATGGCTAGCGCTGCAGTGGCTAATACGAAGAATGCTTCTTCATCATGTTTTCACTGCGAAGGTTCATTTCATCAACAGCCTAAAGGCCCAGCAAGAAATGTAACATGTTTTTCTTGTAGTCGCTGGAGACATTTTGCTAATGCTTGTCAATCCAAAATTAGATCGGATTCTGACTTTTTGAAGAAAGTTACATCATCAACGCTATTGTCAATTGCAGCAGGAGCTCCTGATGGCTTGGAAAAAGCCATAGTAGACAGCAAAATCAAGAAGCACGATGTGAAAATTTAACTCGATTCTGGTGCTTCTCACAACTATAATGACTTGACAGTTGCAAAACCCATTAGACTCAACACTACTGGTCAAACTACCAATGTCAGCTAAGCGTGCACCAAAGCAATAGTGGGCACTAATGGCAAAACAACTCTCAGCCTTGCAATACTGGGCCAAACGTATACACTTGAAATAACGGCAATGCCTAATTTATGCTGAGATGTACTACTTGGGTAAGATACATTGGCTGAACATACAGCGATTACCTTTAAAATAGGTGGTGAAAGGCCTCCTCTTCCAGTAGACAATGCAACATCTAGTGACGTATCACACTGCTGTGTCAACGTTGCTAATATAAACCCGCCTCAGTTGTTCGAATTCCTGGATAAGAGTTCCAAGCCTATCGCTACTAAATCATGAAAATATTCACATGATGACAAAGTGTTTACCCAGCACGAGACAAATAAACTACTCAAAGACGATATCATTGAAGAGGCCTCTTCTCCATGGCGAGTGCAAGTGTTAGTGATTAAAAGTGAAAATCACAGAAAACACTTAGTTATTGACTATTCCAGAATTATTAACCGCTTTACTTACTTGGATGCTCATCCTTTGCCCAGGATCAAAGACCAGATTTAGGTTTTACAACCTTTAATTTAGAATTTTTCAATGAAGTAGTCACGCTCTTGAATTTTTGCTTATTTCTAACTCCATGGAGTCCATGCCTAAGTTTTAATCCTAACTCAAAACTATTGCAAGTTATTTCCAATCTCTAAACTTTGGTAAAATATAGAGAGGCTGTGCAGTGTGGTTGTAATGGGTGCTGGCACGTAAAAATTATTAAAGAAGTATTTACTGTTCGAAGTTACTTTTCTTGCTTAGTATGTTTCACTAGCTATTCTATCATACAGTACCTTAATTTATATTTTTGCTTTGCATGCTTAGTTTGGAGTTGACCACTTTTTTAAAATTCTATTTGGGTGGTTTAAGTTTGCCACATTCTATCAGGGCCAGGGACAATCTTCTACAATCCTCAGCTTTACGTTAGCCTGAGACAAAGCATTATATTGTATTAAAAACACTGATAATATTGATTTTTTGAAGAATACGCTTATTTTTTGTTGTACTAAACTTTAATTAAAATTACATAATTTAATTGCTATGGTCACTTTCAGGTTGTTTAACATCTATAATAACAAGCATCAGCAAAACTTTTAAATAGTAGCTTTTCCTTACTTAGTAGCCCAAATCATTTGACTGATTCTCGTTTTTACATGCTAAAAGTTGTGAAAACCAACTCTTTGATCATCCTTGGCCTCATTTGAAAAAATTTTTCGATAAAGTATTCAATCTAGCTACATATACCAATAGTGGCCAAAATTTTGTTAAGAGTGATTTGCCAAAATAAGCTTCAACTCTAAGAGTACATTCGTGTCAAAAAGCCATTATCAAGCAGAAAGTACAATATAGCTAGTTAATGATTACAGTCTTACATGGTTTTTTTGTATCACTTCACAATAACAATAAAAAGTGAAAACTAAGTGGGCTAACAAAGTCTATCCATGAGAAAAGATGCTTTTCTTTCAATGCCAAACTTAGTCATTTTTGTCCGAAGTGGATTTTTCCCAGAATTATTTTCACATTCATTTTAACGTTTAATCTGTACTATTGATTAGTAATTGTAAACCTTTAGTTTTATTGGCTTTGATTTTTTTCTCAACAATAATACATAGAATTCACTTAGCACAAATCATTTCGGCCACGCTTAATTGCTTTATTGCTAATTCAGTTCTGTAAAAAATGGCCATTATCTGTGAACTTTGAATACTTACACAAAATATGTTTAACGGCATCGACAAGTATTGGCAATTTTTTGGAATCGACATTGGTAAAATATGGTTGATACTTATCTATTCTTCAAACACAACAACCTCACTACATTTTCTCGATCAGATCATTTTAAATTTGCGTTTTTTTTATCAGCCAGAAACAATTCTCTTTTTACAAATGCATTAATGCTAAACAAAGAAAAAAAAATCGTGGTAGAAAGAAACAAAAACGGTTCTATTGTTTTGCAAGTGCATTGCTTAATGTTTTGCTAAAAAGTTGAATGCGTCACACAATGTTTTGATTACAAAACAATTGCAGTAGTTTTGAATGCAGCGAACGGCAACATTGAAAATGAAACACATGTAGGTCTCGTCTAATCTGTCATAAAAAAGTTATCGATGCATAAATAAATACCACTGCTGCCATGCACAAGCGTTGTGACTGGAAGCTACTGTATTGAAAAACAAAGGAACAGTGAGGCAATTTAATTGTACATTAATCACATTGCAGAATTCTTGAATAATGTCAGTGACATACAGTTAGTTATTTCTTAATGATGTAGCCAATAGGTGTTTTTTTTTGCTTGATTTTGCTTTCAGTGTTAACACCTGCTTTGTGATACGCTTCCTCGTCAATGATACATTTGAGTTGCATGTTGCTGAAATAAAAAAATTTTAAACAAAAAAAATATTAACTTTTGGCTTAAGCTCACCTCATAACAAAATCCTGGTTGCTTGCCTGCATGTAATTTAATCAAAGAATCGCAATTGAAATTGTTTTTTTAACAAGAATTGGTATCAGTAAAAAATTTGGTTTTGGTACATCTCTAGTTTAAGTTCTACTTCTTTTTTTTGTGTGCAATCACTCCCTTCAATAAAACAGTTGAATAAATGTACTGTGAAATGTGAATGTCTACACTTTGGAAAAAGCAGTGGCATTATTTTAGTTCAATAGCGAAAGTTGTTTTAAGGCGCATAAAAATGATGTGTCTAATCTTGTTTCTGCAATTACTGGTGGTAATAAGAGAGGTCGCATCAGTCATCATAAAATTTCTGATATTTCAAATGGGAGTCTAGTAAAAAACAACTTCGTCAAACCAGCACCCTGTCACATGTAACAAAATTTCAGCACGCAATGCTAAACAAGACTTTCATCGATTAGTATTCTTTGCATTGCAGCCTTTTTTTTGATTCAGTTCATTTATTGAATTTGATTACTAATGACAATAACAGTAATGTTTTGACTTGACATTGTGTTTTAGTTATACTGTGTATACACATAATCAAGTAGGCTACTAGTGTAACAATTTTACTGCGATAACAGTAATAGTAATTGCATCTTTTTTACAAAGTTGCTTTGGCTAGAAAAAGCAAAAGTACTTTTTACTCTGAGTTAGTTTCCATGTCTCTAACACACAATAAAGGTTTTCTTTCACTTTTGAAAGACAAGCTGAAAAGTTGTGATTTTTTATATTTTTTGGTTTAAATTTACCAGAAATCGAATTCATGTCTATTTTTCATATTTATTTTGGCAAGCTTAATGGCACATTGCATATTAAATGGTGTAATCATTTTTATTCATTATCAGCAGAACAATAAGACTATTCTAACTAATTTTGATCAGACAATAAATGCAGAATTTTTCACCTTTAATATAGCATAAATTATAGTGTAACAATATTTCACCCAAGATATTACCAAAAATTTCTTTGCTCTGATTCAACAACTCGCTGATTCGCTAACAACAATCGGCTTATGGGAACACTGCAATGTAATAGATGTTTTAAAAATATTTAACTCCTAGGAATTTGGTTATGCAGTAGGCCTTGTGTTTGACTATAGCGTAGAAAACAGCTTTGGATGACATAAGTTGAATGACAATTCGACCATTATTGATGATAGGACTAATGACAATTTTTGCTTTACATTTATGGTTTGTGATATGATGGCGCAAAGTTGACAGAATCAAAATATTTTGATTTTTTGAATTCTCTTGAACCCTAGCTTTAAACTACCATCACAACGCAAATATACGACCAACCTTAAAAAAAAATTGGGTCTTCTTACTCCAATCATTAAAATAAATACTTGCAGAAGTACCATATGTGGCAACAACAGTACAACAAAAGAGTAATAATAAATAATAAACATTGAAATTTCGTATTAACAGAATTTAATACAATGTACAGCTGGCACAAAATGACTAAGGACCTTCAACAAAATTTTCATTTTATGATATGCTATAAAACCTTACATCACATTAATCTCACAACTCTGCTTTTATGATTGTGATTCATTAACATATTAACAAAAGGTCAGTGTGGAAATAGAATTACACAATAATATTATTTTTGCATCACAATAATTTCAAATTTGGAGGGTATTTTGAAATACCATTCAGGCAGTTGCTGGAGGAGCTTTAAAGAGAGTTTTAGGAGGTTGATTTATTTAGAGAATATTAGATATTCAAGTTTTTAGAATGCCTGGAAAGTATACTAGCAGTGAGGAAAAGGCTAGAATTCTTGCCTGGAGACAAGAGAAAGTTTCCATAAAAGAAATATGTGCTTGTAGTGGAAGAGCCAAGTCAACAGTAATGAAGCTTCTAGCCTCAGCCAAACGGCTTCCTCCCAATAAAGTCCCCAAGCACAGATTTGGAGGCGGACGAAAAAAGAAGACATCAAATGCGACGGACACTTTAATAAAAAGGGAGGTGCAAAAAAATCCACGACTGACAGCCCTGGAGCTAAAAAATTTGCATCCAGAACTGCTGGAAAATGTTGCAGTCTGCACCATACAGCATCGCCTGCAAAAAGGCTGGGCTTGCCTAGCCGCAAAGCTGCTAAAAAGCCGCTCTTAACAGAACGAATGAAAAAGCAGCGCATTGCATTTACAAAAAAATAATTCACTAGATGCCTGTGCAGTGGAAAAGTGTTCTGGTTTCGGATAAAAGTAATTTTCAAGTGTTCCAAGTGGGATCCCCCATGGTTCGATGCCCTCATGCCTCTAACAGATTTGACCCTAGGTTCACAGTCCCAACTTTAAAGCACCCACATTGAATCATGGTATGGGAAGATTTTTCTGGAAAAATGGGCAGGGCTGGCCTGTATTTCTTGCCTAAAAACAAAAAAATGAATAGCGATCAGTACGTAAAAGTGCTGGAGGAGCACATGCTCAGCATGTTTCACATTCACAGCTGTGAAGTCTTCATGCAAGACAATGCTCCATGCCATAAGTCCAAAAAAGTTATGAATTTTCTTCAACAACAAAAATAAGAGTGCTTGATTGGCTTGGTAATAGCCCGGACTTAAATCCAATTGAGAATTGCTGGCAAAAAAAGAAGAACATCATGAAACAAAAGAAAATACCAAACTTGGAGACCCTAAAACTTGAGCTCATGAGAGTGTGGTGCCAGGAAATGTCACTGGATTATTTTATAAATTTGAGCAATTCCATGCCCAAACGCCTGCAGATGGTCATCAAAAAGAAAGGAAATATGACAAAATATTAAACACCGTGTTTTTGTTTAATGAAAATTGATAAATACAATAAAAATTGTGTTTTAACTTGAAAAACGGTAATTTCCTAAGTCATTTTGTGCCAGTTGTAGTTAAAAGTCATACTATGCCAAATTGCTGACGTCAGCAACATAAACAAACTAGAATATATGATATTGCAAGCGATATCCAGGAACTTTGCAAAAGTACCTAACTTCACTGAGATAAAGAACTTCACAATTGCGTTAAGTGTGTTTATGGTTGATGATAGTCAGATCCGAAATACATCGCTTTCAAATTTTATAATGTTCCATTAACTTGATCAGATTTGTGGTTAACAACTTTCAAAATTTAAACGTCTAGAAAAAGTATCTATAAATATCTATTAGCTCTCTTTTCAAGTCTTAAGAAGTTTGTTGACTTTTCACTCAGCAGCTCAGCGCAACTGTTAAAATTGCGGTGACAAACAAAACCCTCATTAAAACAAATATTTCGACAGTAACTTTTTGCTCCCACAGGAACAAAACTTTTTGATCTGAAAATGCCCATATAATTTTTGGATTTTGTAATTTATATTATCTTGACCAGAAATTTGACACACTATCCTAAATATCAAATCTACACCCTAAACTAGCAATATTTTTTAAAGAAGAATTTTATGGAAGCACATGTATGAACAATTCGACTGACTTTTATCAAAATTTAAGAACTAAGTCAAACAATGCCTGCCTTAGCAAATAGCATGGAAAAAGATACAAAGTACAAACACAAACAAAATTTAAACAAAAAATCAAATTCTTTAAATTTATAAGTGATATTGCAGAGTCTAACTTTACGAGTTCACATTGAAAACTTACTCAACTCTATGCTTTCCAGAACCCTAGGTGAAAAGTTTACAGTCAAACAACTATTTACCAAAAAATATCTAATTTTTTGTACATTACGCTTTTTATAGTTCATTTTTACAGCTTTGATATTATTCACTCTCAAAGTTTAAAGGTCTTAAAAAGCTATCAAAATAATCAAATACCGTCAATCAAAAAGCTATAAAGAGTTCCTACCAGTTTTTACTTCATTCTAAAATAACATACAGTGATCTTCAAAATTCCAGCGACTTTATTACATGAGCCAAACTTAACACTAACCACAGCAAGAAATATGCGCATATTTTACAACTATTCTTATTCTGAGAACGCTACTTAGCAGTGCAACCCAATGGCCAACATATCGAATATTGTACAGTATATTGTATTACATCCATCATTCAGCACAATAGCTTTCTTAGTAAAATTGTTCAACAACTTTGACTAGCAAGTAGAAGACTTTTTCAACTTCAGTGTACCTTAGTAAAAAGGTGACAGCTCAGCAAAAAACTTGGCAATCCAGCTTAAATCTAATAAAACCTTTAAGCAGAGGTGGAGTCGAGGACACAAGGCTAGAGGCCAAGGCCAAGAACACAAAAAAAATCCCAGGCCAAGGCCAAAGACAGCCTTTCCGAGAACAGAACCTCACGAGGCCAAGGACAGGAATGCTCAAGGCCAAGGATCAAGGACACAGGCGCAAGTGTTCTCCAAAAAAAAAAGGTCTTCAAAATTTTTTTCAGGCGATCTCCAATTCATTGGCGTACCCAGAATTTTTGATTGGGGGAAGCCTAAACCACAAATCACATGTAACGATGTCACAAAAATTTTTCCAAAAAAAAGTATTTGTGGGACAAAGATATCGTAGAATGGAAGATCTGAAATCGTTGTTGCCTGCTTGCACGTAACCAGGATTTTGCAAAGGAAGAGGGCTGAAACTAATAGTTGAAAAATGCAAATATCTAACTTTGGAAACGTGTTGAGAAAGCTAGTGTAACTCAAATGTATCACAGACAGGGATTTGGGGCCGAGGCCCCCAGGCGCCGGAGGCTTTGGGGGACTGGGGGCAAAGCCCCCAGCAGTTGGGTGATTTTTTGTAATTTTTTGGAAAAAAAAGCTATTTTAATGCCATTGGATCACATTTCGCAAGGGTTCAGAGCCATTTGAAAGCACTAGATTTTTGACATTTGAAAGCCAATTGAAAAAATCAAATTGTTTAATCCTCCTTTTACTTGCAATTTAAGTATTAAAACATGTTTAACATCTTGCATTTTGGAGTTAAATTTGAATTGTAAGTGATTTGGTCCACGTAGGGGGAAGTAAGGTGCATTGTCTATGGCTGCATTTTAGCAGTAAATAATAATCCACTTGAAGATTTTCCTTCGAGATTTTTGTTTTGTCATAAAAATAACCAGTTGTAGGAGTACCTGTTCGCCAGGCGGCCCAGACCCCCTCAATTGAAGTTCAATGATTTGTTCAATCAGCATTTTCCTTGGCTAATTTTTTTTTAAAGTATTTTGTGCGTAAAACCGACGAGGTTGGAAGTGAAATACTGAATTGTTTTTTGAAAAATGATACAATAGATAGTTACGTCTACTAACCATGTTATTGCCGAGCCGGATTTACATCGCGCTAGGCCCCTGGCACCTTGGGGATTTTTGCAACTTCTTTCTGCCAAATATAGGTGAAGACCAAAAAAATCTTACGATTTCAGCTTGGGGCCCTTAGCTGGTACTGCATCATATTATGGTAAATACAGCCCTGATTAATGCATTGCGTTAAAAAAACGTTAGATGTGGGCCTGAAATAGCAAAATTTAAGATAAAAACTCTCCATTTTCTCCAATTAATACGTTTAAATTGGCTGGCAAAAATTGATTTGAGGGGGACCAGGCGCTCCTGGTCTTCAATATTGTTAATTAGTTATACTGTTGTCACAGAAACATACTAATAAGAAACTAAAACTGAAGAAACAATAGGCTTTTTTGTCACATTTTTGTCACTGGTGAAATTTCAATTGGGGGGGGGCTGCCCCTCCTCCCCTTGCGTACACCTATGCTCCAAGTGAGGAAAACAAAAAAGATGCTTGCAAATTTTCGGCAAGGTTTCTGTCGTTTTCCAACAAAATTTCTAAAATACTGTTCAAAAAAGTGCTGTCCTTGAGCCAAGGACAGGGCAATTTTCGAGGACTTGAGGCTTCGAGGCCAAGGTCAAGGCCAAGGACTTGAGGCTTTGAGGCCAAGGCCAAGGACTTCAAAATGTGTCCTCAAGGCCAAGGACGTCCTCGAGGACTCCACCTCTGCCTTTAAGCCATTAAGGTACTTTAAAGTCTTAAATGTTGCAGTAATGCCATAAGTCTTACTTTTCTGTGATACCAATTCTTTGTAAGAATTCATCGGATAGTTTGAAGGCCCATCTAAGGGCTATTTGTCCAATATGGCATTGCCATGGTTGGCATGTTTTATCTTTTTCTTAAATTAGCCAACCAGCACTCTTAAAATTTGAGATCTCTAGCTGGAGTACTTCGTAAAAAAACTTCAAATCTTTAAGGGGCCTATTTGGCATGATCTCCTCAATGTGGCCAACCAAGCTTTATAATATTTTTAATCTTTGATTCATACTAACATATCCAATAGATTTAATTTGTTTAGCTTTTGTAGTTAATGAGTGAAGGCGCCATCACAATTGGAGGACCCCTATAGTACAGTGCGTTCAGAAAGTCACTGTGCACCTTTCATTGTCTGCTTTATTTTTAGATAATCAGCGTTTTTCGTTTCTCGTATTTCATCTTTGATGTTTTTTAAATGCACTTTGCGAGCGAGCAAACTTCAAACGTACACAATTTGACCTTGAAACCGAGCGTTTTAAATTTTTAAAAAAATTGTTTTAAAATTGCTTTAAAATTGCAGGTGCACAGTGACTTTCTGAACGCACTGTATAAGATCCTCAAATTTTTAATAATGTATTTTCACCTATTATAAAAATTTTATTTGTTTAGCTGGATTGGCTATAATTTTTGGAGGACCCGTTCGAGGAGAACTCCCCAATTGTGGCACCTGACATTAGTCATATTTTATCTACCTATTCTGATTTTTTAGATTTAGCTATGCTGAAAGTTTCATGTGTCTGGCTTGAATGGTTGAAAAGCTTGAATTTTGAAGGACCCAATTTTGAAGCCCCAAATTTTGTTAAATTTTATTTTTTCTTCATACTAAGTTGCGTATCTGAAATCGTGATGTGTCAAGCTTATACAATTTAAAAGTTTGAATTTTGGTGTCCGTGTTTGAGGAGAAACACCCCATTGTGGTACCCCGGAAAATTTGTCCAATTTCATATTTTCCTCATATTCACTTTTTCTGAAAATTTCATCAGTCCAGCATAAGTGCTAAACGTTTGAATTTTGGAATCCTTTTTTGAGTGGGATCCCTTCATTTTGGTATTCCCAAATTTTGTCTAATTTTATCTTTTCTTCATATTTGCCTATCCTGAGAATTTCATGTGTCTTGCATGAGTATTAAAAAAGTTTAAATTTTGGCGGTGCCATTTGAAGGGGACACCCTTATTTTGCTTCCCAAATTTTGACATATTTTATCTTTAACTTATACTTATCTCGTCTGAAATCATTATCTGTCAAGTGTGAGTGATTCAAAAGCTTGAATTTTGGCAGCCCCGTTTAGGAGACCCCTCATTTTGGCAACCTCTAATTTTCTCAAATTTTATTTTCCTTTATGTGTACTTACCTTAAAAATTTTTTGTGGCCAGCTCCAGCTTAAAAGGTTAAAAAATTTGAATTTTGGAGGGCCCTGTTTGGGGAGACCTCCCATTTTAAACCTCCCCATTTTTTGATAGGTTTAGTTTATTTTTGATATCTACTCATTCCAAAAATTTGATCCATCAAGTTCTAATGGTTTAAAAGTTCAAAATTTTGGTGGCCCCATTTGAGGGAGTCCCCCATTTTGATACCCCCAAATTTTGTCTAATTTTATCTTTTTTTCATATTTGCCTACCCTGAAAATTGTCTCACATTAGTGGTTAAAAAGTTTGAATTTCGTAGGCCCCATTTTGTCAAGTTTTAGATTTCTTTTATATTTCCTTTCCTTAAAAATTTCATGTATCTACCTTGAAAGGTTAAAAAGTTTTGAATTTTTGAGGGCCCATTTGGGAGGAAACCCCATCATCGCACCCTCAATTTTTGCAAGCTTTAGTTTATTTTTGATATATATCCGTTTGAAAAATCTAGCTCAAGCGGTTTAAAAATTCAAAATTTTGGAGGACCAGATTGAGGGGGATCTTCCCAACCTGGCACCCCCAATTTCATTTGCACACTAGTCCTCACTGATATCTTCAATTGCTCAAACTTTGAATCCAATGCATTCAGTGATTTAAAAGTAGATAGAGGCAGAGAAAAAACAAAAAAAAAACTAAGAAAAAATGCAAAACAAGAATAATAGTTTTCAAGTTGGGGTAAATGAACATAACCAAAAGAAAGGTGGTTGATCGTGTGCTCAAAAACCACAGACCGCTTTTCACCAATATCGGTAATCACCGAGATATTTCGATTCCAACTCGTCAACTTTTGGCCCATTTTGGACCTGTAAAATTTTGGTCACGAGACCAAGCCCCCCCAAATTCGATTTGCATAAAGCATTTGTAAGCACCCACATTTTGTCCAAATTTCAGTTTTGCACGTCAAGTGGTTTTTGAGTTATAGGTAAATTGATAACTTTTCAAGCAAAAACTTGTCGTTTTTCGTTTTGTTTTTGTGCATCAATTTAAAATCACGTGACTTAGGATCTACAAAATTGGCACACATGACGCTTTTATTAATTCTTATATTGATTCCAAATTTCAACTTACTAGGTTTTACCGTTTGCTAGTTACAAGCAAAACCAATCCTCATATGCCAAAATTCGCAAACAAAAACAATGGCACTACGCGCTTACACAAAGTCCCAATCAAGCATGTGTGCATCTAAAGATAGTTTAACTTCACATAAGTGTTGGAGTTAATCACTGTTTCAATCTTCCATGCATTTACAGAAAATTTCACTAATCAAGTCAATTGCATGATTTGTATTGTATTTTATGTTCTCTAGATTTCCTTCTTTCTTGTTATAATGGACTATGCCTACTGGTGCTTAATGAAACGCATAACTTTGCTTGTTCCCCAACTTTCAGTATGATCAACTACAAAAACACATAAGTGTTTGAAAAACTCTCTGTCATTAATGTTGTTTCACACTAAAAGTGGGATAACTTTTCATGTCCACCGGGAAATATATTGTGATGATTGAGACATAGACTTAAACACATGTTGGCGTTTTTTTTTGCATTAATGTATGACATGTTTTTTATACTTTGTTATTTTGAACTACATTTGCAGCTGTTAAATACCCTAATTTACTTGTTCAGCTGATTGCTGGTCCGCTCATCATTAGTCGTTTTTGGGCATGCCAGTGCATTGGATAACTGATGATCTTAACAGAACCTATGCTGTTTTGAGCTGTGAAAGCATTTCTGAGCGTCACATGTTTTCTGTTCTTGCTGAACATATCCAAGACATCCACAAGACGTTTGAAATTGAAAAAAGGTAGTGAGGTTGATTTCATTCTAATAGTTTATTCTTAATAACTGTTTTACTTTCATTTATTTGTTTGAAAAGAATTCCTTTTGAAGCAGAGTAACGTTCTTAGTAACTTGGAATGCGTGATCAAATGTTTGGTAAAGTATCAATATGACGTCTGGTGGTGTATAATATGAGTGACTCGCTATTAACTTTTTTTCACATCATCTGGTACCAGATAAGAGGGCAAAGCCCCCAGTGCTTAAAAACATTGTTGCTTTTCAAAGATGGCATAGAAATTAGCACTGCAAGAACAAGACTAAACTGGTTGCATAAATAGACTACAGTATGTGGGTGATGGCTAGAGCTTGACCGATATGACTTTTTCAGGCCGATGCCAATATTATAACATAGTAACTACCAAATTTTGTCCCTATTTTTCACTTAACTCGACATAAAAAGCTTCGCTTATCCTCCTCCAAAGAAAGACTATTGCAAACACAAGTTATACTATTCAAACAGAACGTAACAGCGCATGTGATTCTATTTGAATAAGATGATTGGTAAAGAGTGAATTAAGTTGATTGGTAGAACTAGCTATAGTTATTAACAGTAGGCTATACACCTAGGCTAAATATCGTCAAAATACTGTACTAAGTTGCGGATTATTCAGGCTCATAAAGACAATGGCTGGAACTTCAACTGGAAGTGGTAAGTATAGCCTTGAGAAGGTCATGGCTGAGGTTTAAGAATTCAAGGCTACTTAAAAAAGGTATGCAAAGCAATATTTAGATACAAAATTCTCTAGTGCTGCTGATAAGATCTCATTTATTTCAGATAACATTAAAACAATTAGGCCTACAGACAGTGCGAATCTTGAAATCCAGGATCAACAGCTCAAGAAGATGGAGAAAGCAATCAATCGACTGGAAACCAGCATGAAGGAGATTGCATGACGAACTAACCAGAACAAAAAAGCCATCAATGACCTGGAGCAGTACAGTCGATGCGACTGTTTAATCTTACATGGATGTCGTGATATTCTGAAAAAGGAGAGTACCTATGCTGAGTTTGAATCTTACGTAGTAAATAAGCATAACTTTGGGCTAGGACTAAGTCATTGTATTAAGACCTTTGACATTAATACTTGCCATATTCTTCCTTCTAGGAAAAAGGACACATCCCTCATCATCATCAAGTTTGCGAGGTGGTCGTGCGAGATTCCATCTATAGCTCTAAGAAGAACCTGAAATCTGAGGAAGAGAATGTGGAAAAGTTATCCATCACCGAGTCATTAATAAAACAACAGTTGGCATTAGTAGAGGAGGACAGAAATGCTTTTGGGTTTCCGAACGTTTGGACTTTTTACGGTAATGTATACTGCTTCTTCAAAAACAAAAGGCAAGTAATTGATGACTTAGGAGATATTAATAGATTGCTAGGTTCTTAAGTCTTTGTGACTATGTAGTTGCAGTACCAGTAAATTTGTAAATCATAAAGTTTGGACTATTAGACGCAGTATCATTATGGCCTCTATTGCTTTTACTCTGTTATATAAGGCGCACAAAATTAAATGCAATGTAATGCAATAAATGAAATGTGCACCTGAGCATGATATACACCTTCTAATTCTTAAGTGCTTCTGCTACTTTGGGTGCTTTTTATGGTCTGGAGAATGTGTTTAATTTACATGCATTCTTTTTGTACATTTTTGCAAATGAAATAAGATTGAACATTTTTTCCACACTGCAAACAGGCTAATTCGATGGTGTTGGAAATCAGATGGTGTGTACTCCTTAATTAATGTCATAGTTACAAAATAGCAAGCTGTTACTCTTCCCTTAATTTTTTTAAACTTCAACTCTTAATAGAAACTTATAGCCCTACCCCTGACTATGTATAGCTTTTTTTTATCTGTCAACTAGTACTTGTTGCTCTCTCAAGACTACATTTGCTCCTTATTCTGCTTTTTTTGTCTTTTTATTGCATTTTTTTTTTTGATTATCCTTATAATTACTTTTTTTGTCATTTGATAAACTTGTCTTGACTGTGAGAATACAATCAGAAACTATCCCAACCCTAACGTTAATTCAAACCCAAACTCAAAATCTAAGCCCCAACTAACCACAAATGATAATTTAAAAAATAAAAATTGAGCACCCACTCTTCCTCTCTTACTCTCTATAAGCAGAGCTCATTTACAAGCTGAAGTTTAAATAGGTACTTCCTCTAAAAAAATGCACAAGTACCAGGTATTAACCCAAACCGTTTGTATTTTATAACAATTTGGGAGGAGGGGCTAATGAAACGAGATTCAAGAGAGTTGATTGGTAATTAAGAGAATTAAATACTGAATAGACCCCTTATAAGTTTTTTACAAAGCCTACGTTAAGCATTTTGCATCAAGCGATCAAATTGATTGTCTATTTTTAGCCATTTGGAAGTTGTTACTGGTTTCATTTTTAACCACTATTATTAGCCCTTCCCTAAAACCATGTTTCAAAAGTAACCATAAATTACGTTAATGCTCATCTGTGTTCCCTCTAACTTTATGGCTAATCAACGAGTGCCCAAATTTTCTTTAAACAATTGCGCCCAAAGCTCTAAAAAGACATTTATGCGCCCTTAATTTCGTACCAATCCAGTATTAAAGTATACTAAATGTTTTGTTTCCACAAATTTGTTGAATTTTCTGAAGCTATGTTTACTATATTGCCAAAATTTATTTACCCTTGCTCCATCAAATTGCCAATTTGCTGAAAAAAATCGCCTTAATGGGAGCACTGGTGCTCATACCACTGCAAAAAACGGCCTCAAAAGTATAGTGCGAAAAACGTCATATTTTTCTTTTTCCAGATTAAATGCTTAATTTGTAATCACGTTCAGAACTACAGACTGCTTTGGAGAATTTTTTCAACTCTTGATAGTAATCCTCTCCAATGATAGATACCACCATTTAGTCTAACTCATTCATCAGAATCGTGTTCATACATTGTGCTTTGTTTGATTGTGTGATTGTTTCACCGCAACTAAAGGGGTGGGACTAAATGAATATTTTGTGAGTGTATTCTGGGATTACCAAACCAGGTCAATTCTGGTTAAGCCTTGATGCAGCCTTTTCTGCAGAGTTAGGTTAATGCTGCTGGGTGTTATATTTTTCTTCAAAATTGCACAAAGACTGTTCAGCAACACTCACAAATGCCCCAGTAGTGCTGATTGTGGCACAGTCCTGTTTATAATATTTGGTCACCGATTTTTGGTTGTTTGCCATTTGAATCAAAAAATGTAATGAACTAAATTTTCGGTTTTTGCCTGGTTACTAAAGTGAGGCGCTGCGGTACAGCCTAGGCTTTAGATCATCTTAACACTTTCGATGCGAAGTGACGGAGATATCCGTCAGCTGATACAATGCGTCGGGTGCGAAGCGACGGAAATCTCCATCAAAATTAAGCATTTCATCAGTTGGGTGCGGGAATGTTTTACAAGAGTCAGAAAAGGACGGATTTCTCCGTCTGCATGTGTTATGCGTGACCAAGACGTGATACTTCAAAACATTAGATTTATCAGCATATTTTACGCGTGATCTGCTCGTGGTAGTGTGCAAAAGTTTGGGGAAGGTTTTTCTCTCAGCTGTTCGTTTTTTTGCGGTTTCGTCTTCACGTGCACGTGATTGAAAGCGGCAAATTTAACAAGTTGGTAAAGGAAGATTTGTAATAAATGTGGAAGTTTTATATGGAAGTAACAGTATTGAAAATTATGTCCTAAAAGTAAGGGAGGCCAGCTAGGATGTTCTATTGTAAAAACCTTGTACTATTGCGTTCAAAAAGATGAAATGTTTTGGCTTTTCTACTATTTTCAAATCAAATTTTATCTTAGGCTGTTTAGAGCAAAATGGATGCAAATACAGCTAGCGATGTAATTATGAATGATGATTCTGATATGAGTGATTTTAATGAGAGCAGTGAAGCTGAAGATATGGATGTATCTTCTGACTCATATGTTGACAGTGATCCACCAGCTTCGTCAACACCCGGAGTACCTGGCCCCTCCCAGCTACGTGCATTGAGAAGAAGTTATGTGTGGCAGACTGCCAATAATCCACCGCAACCTACCACTTTTATTGGAACACAAGGCCCAACTAGAGATGTAGACATACTTTCTGATAGTCCATATGATTATTTTAAGGTAATTTTTGATGACAGTTTTATCGATATAATTGTGAGAGAAACAAACCGCTATGCATCGCAATACATAGCTAATACAGTACTCTCCCCAAGAGCAAGAGCAAAAAGCTGGCAAACAGTAACAAGAAAGGAAATGGAGGTTTTTCTAGGCTTGGTTTTACTGACAGGGTTGATTGACAAGAAAGGCCGACTGTCAAGTTACTGGTTAAAAAATCCAATTATTTCCACACCATTCTTCAGCGAGACAATGCCAAGAGACCGCTTTCAACTGATAATGACTTTTCTTCACTTCAACGACAATGAAGCGATGCCAAGTCCTTGCAACGACAAGCTCTATAAAATAAGACCGAGTTTTGAGTATCTGTCAGGCAAGTGACGTACGTTATACTCCCTTGGGGAGTATATTGCAATAGACGAGGGTATGCTCAAGTGGAAAGGCAGACTATCATTCCGCGTGTATAACAAGGATAAACCTACTAAGTATGGAATTAAAGCTTACATTCTAGCAGATTCTACATCGGGATACTGTTATAATACGGACATCTACCACAGAGAGAGGAAAACAATAAAAGAGACTGTACAGGGTTTGCTAACTTCAAAATGCACCGGACTATGGCATTCCCTGTATATGGATAATTTTTATAATTCTGTGGAGCTGAGTGAAGCGCTCCTGGAGCAGAATATCCACACTGTGGGAACGCTGCGTAGCAACCGTGGCGAACCACCCGAAATCAGGAATCCAAGCACTATGGCAAGACATGATATTGTTGCTAAGAACAACGGAAAAGTTACAGTGCTAGCTTGGAAAGACAAGCGAGTGGTAAAGGCCATCAGCACGAAACATGATGGCTCACTATGTACTATAAGTAGAAGAAAAAAAGGTGGCCATGGGGAAATGGAAACTGTGAAGCCTGTTTGTATTTGCGAATACAATCAATATATGTCAGGAGTGGACCACGTAGACCAAATGATTTCTTATTATCCCTGTACCAGGAAAACTTTAAAGTGGACGAAAAAAGTGTTTTTTTATCTTTTGGAAGTGTCAGTCCACAACTGTCATGTGATATATAAAACTCATAGTGGAAATACCACAATGAAACTATACGATTTTCAAATGAAATTGGTAAGCAGTCTGTGCCAAATATCTGGTCAAAGCGATGACATTGCTGACTCCTCTGAGGATGAAGCTCCTCCAGAAAAGACGCCAAGATATGATCCCGAAACCCGACTGCGTGGTGGATTTAAAGCTCATCATATGAGCTTGTATCCTGCTACAGAAAAACAAAAATACCCCCAGAGAAGGTGCAGGGTTTGCATGAAAAAAAAAGTTCGAAAAGAATCCAGAGTGTATTGCAAGGAATGCAACATACCACTGTGCAAAACCCCTTGTTTCAGTGACTACCACACCAAAAAACGCTTATCACAAGACTGAAAAAGGCGAAGTAAAACAAGTGAAGTAAAGAGTTTTCACATTGTTACTATTTGCTTCTAAATTGCCATTTGTTTCGAGTTGCAGACAACCTAAATACAAGCCTTAATTGTGAAACAATGTCGAAATAGCAATTTTTTGATGACAGTATGTATGTATATAAATGAACTGAACAGATCAGTCTTAATGTTGAAACTACGTAATATTTTATAGTAAACTAATAAAAGCGCTGCATAGTTTTCATGATGAGAAACGTTTCAGTTGTATAAAGTAAAACTAGACGAAGAAAAACGAGGTCGTTCTGACAAAACCGCAAAGCGTCGGGAAAGCTTCGCCACGCAACAGGGCGTGCAGACAAACCAAACCACAGCGAAAGTGTTAAAGAAAATTTGATGACATTTCAAAAACAAGTTCTGTAAGTGATCATTTATAAGAAAAAGTCTTGTTATTTAGACTTAGCGTGACAAGTGACCTTATCTTAAGGGTTTAATGACATTTTTTTTACAGCCTTGTATAATGAAAAACAAATGAGAGACTGCTTAGCTTGAAAAGATCCAAAACAGTCACCTTGGCACCTTAGACGAATTGAGAACCAGATCAAAACTTTGCTAGTTTTTCCAGCCCAAGAAAAGAGGTGGTTACAATCAAAATCAAGTCTGTGTTTCACAAAAGGCCTTTGAGGCTGCTTTGGCTTCAGCCAATAAAGTTGTTGCTGTTATGCCTGAAGATACTACATACTTAAATGAAAGGGTAGAGGCTTTGGCGAAATTGGCTGAGATGAAAACAAGAGGAAAAATGATGCAGAGTATTTATGATGAGTTTAGGCAAGCCACTGTTGAAGTTGCCTCGTCTGCAAGTGCCAGTGACACTAATTTTAGAACTATAGTTGCTCCACCTTCCAGAGCAAATTCAATAAGCGTCAATAATTGACTTGAGAGCAAGTAACTTAGTTTCCATGAGCTTTGTGCTGAATTGTATACAAGCAATGAGGAATCTACGTATGCTCATTTGATGAAGTTTGTCTCCAGCAGGGTATATATGGTTGATACTAAACTTGGGAAGAAACTGCTTCGGAAAGGGTGCAAGCTTAAAAAGTGACATACAAGGTGAGTCCGAAAAGTAACGAGACTGAATCCATAAATCTCTTATTTTATTTGACAAGTAAATTTTACAACATGTCACCTTCAAAGTAATCTCCTTGGGCTCGAATGCACTTTTCCAATCTCCTCTGCCACACTTTCACGCACTCCTGGAAGGATTCCTGCGGGATCGCTTGAAGCTCTCTTGTCACGGCTGTTTTAATGGCTTCTGAATCTTGAAAACGAGTTCCTTTGATGACTTTCTTGAATTTGGGAAACAAAAAAAGTCACAAGGGGCCAGATCTGGAGACTAGGGTGGTTGCTCCAGTACGGCAATGTTATTTTTGGCAAAAAACTTTCGTATGAGCTGGAGCATTGTCATGATGAAGCAGCCATGACCTCGTTTCCCACAGTTCTCTTCTTTTCTCCCTCACTGAGTGCATCAGACATCGCAAGATGTTTTTGTAGATGTGCTGATTGATAGTTTGGTCTTGTGGCAAAAATTCTGCCTGGACAATTCCATGGACATCAAAAAAAGCGATCACCATCACCTTGGTTTTGAACTTAAACACCCTCGCCTTTGTGAGTCTTGATAACAATGCGCTCTTCCATTCAAGGCTCTGCCGTTTGGTGAGTGGATCATACTAGAAGATTCATGACTCATCGCCAGCAACAACTCTTTTCAGCAAGATGGGTTCAGTTTCGAGTTGCTCCAAAATGTCTTGACACACTTGCACACGCCACTCCTTTTGTCCTTCATTCAGCAACCTTGGTACCATTTTTGCACAGATATCCTTATCCCCAGATCTTCCGTAATAATCCTCCATATCCTCTCACTATGCCCACCCAGCTCAACTGCTATAATTCTAACAGTAAGACGGCGATCGTGCCACACTTTTTGTCTCACACGCTCAACATTATCATCTGTTCTGCTTGTAGATGGCCTCCCACTCCTGTGATCATCTTTCACCTCTTCTCTTCCCTCTTTGAACCTCCTGTGCCACTCAAAAAGACGAGTTCTTGACATCGTGTCATAACTATAGATTTCATGAAGCAACTTTAGTGCTTTAGTTGGAGTTTTTCCAAGACGAACAAGAAATTTCAGGTTGATTTGTTGTTTGACGCTCATCCTTTAAACCAAAGAAGAAAAAAAGCCAAAAATTCTTAATTTTATCAATTTTCACAACACAGTCACAAAGAAAGTGCCTTGACAGAAAAATGTGCAAAAAAGAATTCAGTAGTTACAGAATGCTGAAATTTGGATTTTGAAACCATAACACATTGTGACATCATAGAAAGCAATGCTTTTTTCTCTGTGATAAAAGTTAATCGTGTGGCGTGCACAGTCTTGTTACTTTTTGGACACACCTCGTATAATGCTCACCAATTGAGTCACTTTGTTGCAAATGTACGCTGGTGGGGTCATTTATGGGCATATTTTTCTTTTCCTTTTGAACCCATGAATCACGCTATGTTGAAGATGAAGCATGGTACCCAGCATGCAGCAATGCAAATTGCGAATGCTTGGACTTTTTAAAACATGTGGAGCGCCAGGCTTTTGGATGTTTTTCTCAAGCTTCTAGTTCCAAAAGTGCAAAATTGTATCAAGCAAGCTGCCTAAGCACTTGCAACATGCTTTGAAACTTTCTGTTGCTGACAGTATAAAAGCTAGTTTTGTGTCTGTGATGTTTAAAAAGTGCATGCTTCTTCCTTGCCAAGGTGAGAAAAGCTTTTTTTTATGCAAAAAAATCTGCTTAATCAGTCTCCATTGCATTCTCCATTGGCCAATGCAACGGAGACTGATTAAGCAGACTTTTTTTTATAAGAGCCAGCAAATTTTAGTTAAGACTGGCTGTTCTTAATTTTCAGCCTCACTTGTTCTTAGATTTTGAGAGTGTTAATGTCAGCTCTCATGTTTGTAAACGCTTTCGTAGCAAAGCAGAAAAGCGTAGTTTTTTTCTTGGCAGAGGCTAATGTTATGTTGCGTAAAAATAAAAAAGCGATATTTAACCCCAACTAGCCCTAATCCTAACCCTAGCATTAATTAAAAACATAAAAAGAAAATGTACAAATGAGCGTCCACTCCATGCTCGCTAATTCTCTTTATGGACACAATATAACACTAGCCACTTCCTTTTTTGTCACTTCAACAACTACTAAAAAGTTTAAATTTTCTCAGTAGCGGGGGGGGGGGGGGGGGGGTCTGGACCCCCATCTGGATTCGCCACTGAAAGTTGTTATTTTCTCCGAAAAGTTCTCAAGACATCACCCAGCAGCTGGGTACAAGCCCTACTTTGATGCCTCATATTCTGAGACAAGCTTCATTTCATTGGGTTTGATGTAAATATTTTGCCGATTAACATGTTCACATTTCAAGCTCAGTTCTTGGTTCTGGTGCCTACTTTTTGATGCGTCATGCCAAAAAAAGGGCCAAAATATGAAAAAACGTCCCTACTGAAACGGTTGTGATAAAAAAACATTGCCCACACATGACGTCTTTGACTTGACTAGTTCTTTTTCAATATTTGGCTTTATTTTGGCATGGTGCAGCGAAAAGACAGGTACCGGAACTAAGAATCGCATATAAAAAGTGTACATGTAAACAGGCTAATCATTTTTACAGCTTAATATTAGTAAGGAGCTAGAGAATAAAAACATTCAGCAGGATGTGAGTACTATGATTTACCTTATATCACCTGTATAGATTGGTAAATTAGGAAAATTTTGACCTGAATGCTTATTTAGGTTAATAAAGTTTTTGTTTGCGTTTCTTTTATTTTTTTAAAAATTTTACATACCAATACTAGTACTTCTGTTACTAATCAATAGATTAGATTTTAGAAGGGCACCAATTCGTAGATAACAAAAGTAACTTCTTTATTAACCAGTTAATTCATTAAGTCTTTTATGTTGATGGATTAAATCAACTTCTGTTAAAATGCGCTTTAAGTAAGCAATAACAGTTCATTAACTTTTGCTGAGTTTTGTTGACATAAGGTTTTTACTGTTAATTTGCTTTTTAATTTGTTTATGGCCAGTTTGTTATGAAGCCTTCTTCTCTGTAGGTTGAAGTCTGTTTTGAGTCCTTACAAATTAAAAATCTACGAAACAGGCTGAATGCTGGACCTACTGTAAGGGAACTAATTACTTGCTAGGGTTGAAAACTTGCTACAATTTCACGAGTTTTTTGGTACTGATAAATACTACTGTTTCACTACTTAAAAGTTGTTTTTGTTGTTTTTTTTTTTGGTGCAAGGGCATTTGGTCACTTGATAGTGGGTAATCAGTGTCGCTGAAGATGTGCAAAAGTGTTGTTGTTTTTTTTGCTTTTCTAAAAAAAAATTTCATGGTTTGCAATGCATAAATAAAGATGGACAATCGGGGATGTTCATTAGGAATTGGCATTGGAAATGGTTTAAGTACTGTATTTATTCAAAGTATAAGTGGCATTTTTTTGTACCAAAATATTGCCCAAAAAGTCAGATGCGACTTAACACGAATAAATGAAGTGCATTATATGCAATGCAAAATTTTTCTGAGATATTTCCATGTAATCGTTTTCTACGTTGTCACCTTTCATGCAATCACGTTACTAATCGTCTATCCAGGCTAGTCACATTACGTTGCACACTTGCCACCCTCTTGGGATGCTGATGAGGATGTTCCAGAGGTGAATTGGAACTATTTGAAATAGTTTTTATTTTTTTGTAATGTGATTGCAATGAATTAAGGTTTAAAAAAATTTTGTTCTGTTTTTCATATCAAATATAGGTGTGCGACTTATACACGCATGCGGCTTATACTCGAATAAATACGGTACATTGTTATCACTTCAGTCGCGCTTTTTGGTTTAGAGAAAGTACGCGGAAATGTCTTTCAAAGTTGTAATACCAGGCTTTTTGTGGGCTCAAAAGAATTGACCAAATCAGATAATAAATTCGTCATTACCATAGTTGTTTTTCCAAGCCATTGCACTTTAAGATCGACATTTTCTGATGCAGTGCAGAGCAATGAAAAATTTATACGAAACTTATAACAAACTAGTTCTGTTATCTGCTTTCATAGTCTTTAAACAATATTCAGTGCGTAACTATTGTGTAACACTGTTTGCTATTCACATCTCCAAAATGTTACCGTACTTCTAGATTATTCAATTTAACTTTTTTGCATTATGGAAAAGTGACATGCCCATTGGTGGACATTTCGAAGATCCATTTGCATCAACTGCACCTATCAAAAGTAAAAACAAATGTCGCTTTGAAATAACAAAGGGAGAGGACCAAACACAACATACATAGCAACAATTTTGCAGAAGAAGAAGCTGAGGAAGAGAACCAAACACAAGTTACCTTAATTACTATTGAGTTGGAAGAAATTTTACATTCAATTAAGGATAAGGTCCTCTAATTCACGTTGTTTTAAAAGTAAAAGCATAGTCCTAGTTACTCCCATCTATAGCATGTTGTTACTTTTTCAAGCCATCAGCAATCGAGTAAAAGATGATAAAGTAAAAGTCAAAATTTTGAAAATTACAAAAAAAAAGAAAAATCAGCAGCAGCATTTCAAATATTTACTGGTATATAGTTTGCTTATAGTACTATACGCCAATGTTGCTGGGTTTGAATGTGTAAAACTGAGTGTAATAAATAGGTTTATGGCTGACAACGATACCGTTTAACGATTTCCTACCAGCCCATTTCACATGTTCCCACGATTATCAGGGAGCAGATTTGTGACAATTACCATGTAAACATGAATTAAAATTGGATGAGATTTTATGTTTCTTAATTTAAAGTCTTCATATTTGGGTTGGCATGTTTTGCAGAAATTCCCCACCTCATTGAAGAAACGTCTAACAACTCAAGAAAGCCACTAATAATGTTCATTATCTCAAGAATGTGATAGACGACTAACTAGTGCAAAAGACGTAAGTGCCTTTTTTTGAATTAGTTAGTATTTGTTTGAAATGTTTTAGATTTTAGCAGTTTTAAATATTTTTTCAGAGCTAGGCTAAAATTTTTGTATACCCATGCTTTTAACTCTCATAATATGTTTAGAAAAGAGTACTGATTGCCAGTACGTTAGTGATTGTGCAGTTGAAAACATTAAGCGTAAAATCTGCTGCCAAATTTTAAATCGATAGACTCCCAACTGTTCTCAAGTGACAAGCAAAAATATGAAATCTATTCATTAGGTCTCTAATAAGAAATCTATTCACCTACAATAATATTGTCATCAACTTTCAGTTACTGGTATCTTATATTTAATTATTACGCTTTGATTACTGGTTCCAGTACGGTATCTGCTACCGATAGTAGTTTTTTTGTTTTCTTTGGTCGCGCTTAATCTTAACAAAAAACACGTGATCTGCTTCTTTGAAATGCATGCGTTGAAGTGGCTGATATCGATTTATCGGCCTGTCCTGATATCGGTCGAACTGTGGTGTAAATGGATTCCATACATTCTGGCCAAACTATCAAATCTGAGGTTTCATTTGAAGAAGTATCAAGTCGTTGCTTTGGAGGGGAGTGGGGGTGATCCAACCACCAAAAAGAGCGATAACGATAAACAATATATTGGAAATTATTGCAGATAACTGCCACGATAATGCCCATCACTATCAGAAACGTCCTGGATTGTCCCTTTCCTGAAGAACTTAATCAAATTAAAAATGCCCAGATAAAGTTGATTTGTGAAATGCTTTTCAGTGCTCTTGACGCTATTATGTCGTGCATGAACATTCGTAGTTTTAACAGATGTGTTTGTAAGCAAGCTAGTATTAATTCCACGTTAGATGATTTTGTATATTGTTTTTATCTTTTCACTTGAAAGCACTTGTTGACTTTGTATTTTTTGACTCAATTATCGGGCTTTTCCACGCGAAAAAGAGCATGATCAACTATTGATCATTCCTGCATGGAACTCCAGCAATGCTTTGCAGAGCGTTGAATTAGGTTACGGTGGTTTCTTCCAAACCACTTGGAGAGTTGGAGCCCATTACCGCCTTTTAACTACAGGGTGGGGCAGAAAGGATGAACGTTTTAAAAATGGTTATAACTCAGCAAAAGTAGTAGTTACATACATCAGACCGGTACCATGTAATCCGTTACAGCTTAGCATTTTTCTTTTAGTTACCCACCCATCGATCTGTTGCGCATTACCAATTGTTTTTTCTTTTTAGATGTGTAGGCCTAAATTAAGTTTTCAGGATTAATGATGACTTTGTGGACGATAGAACATCACGTGTTTGCCTACGACAGTTTCGTAAAAAATAACGAGTCTGTCACAGCTGTTCAGCATGAGTTCCGGCGTCATTTCAAGATTCACCAAAATGATTCTGTTCCAGCCCGTAACACAATCTTACGTTGGGTAAAATCACTTCGTACTCGAGGTACGCTACAGAATGCAAGACCGGTTGGGGCCCCACGAACTGTAAGAAGCCGGGAAAATGTGAAACGCGTCAGGCAAGCTTTGCTTCGAAGTCCAAGACGCTCGGCTCGAAGGCATTCTACTGAACTTGGGATCAGTGCTCGGTCAGTAAGGCGTATTTTGCATGAAGACCTGCATTTCCACCCATACAAAGTGGTCATTTCACAGCAGTTAAAACCAACAGACCATGAACAGCGGCTTAACTTCGCACGACAGATGAAAACAATTTTTGAGGCAAATGACAATCTTACTTTGTTAATGAGTGATGAAGCTCATTTTCATCTAAATGGCATGGTCAATAAGCAAAATTTTCGTTATTGGGCTACTGAAAACCCAAGAGAAATTCACGAAAGACCACTACACAGTCCAAAAGTGACTGTCTGGTGTGCTATGGGAAAAACGGCCATCATCGGTCCTTACTTTTTCGAAGACAATCATGGAAATGCTGTTACTGTGAACTCCGAGCGCTATATTGAGACGATAAATAGCTTCTTTGTGCCTGCATTGCGACGAAGACACATGACCATCCAACATGTGTGGTTTCAGCAGGATGGGGCGACGGCTCACACAGCCAGAGCATCAATGGCCGTTCTTCGTCCTCTTTTCAAGGATCACCTCATTTCCAGGTTTGCTGACACTCCTTGGCCCCCTAGGTCCCCTGACTTGTCCATGTGTGATTATTTTTTGTGGGGGCACCTCAAGGCTTGTGTATATGTGCATCGTCCCCATACACTGGATGAGTTGAAGAACGCTATACGCGTGGAAGTCGCTCAAATCGACAGAGCAATGTTGGAGAGAGTCGAAGCCAACTTCCATCAACGCCTTCAGAAATGCATCGACGAAAACGGACACCATATGAGGGATGTTGTTTTCCACACGTGATTGTGTCAAATGCTATTTCTATACGAACACATTGATATCAATAAAATTTGCTTGTACCTACAATTTATTATTTTGTGAACTTTTCAAAAACGTCCGTCCTTTCTGCCCCACCCTGTACATGCTGGGAGGATAGATTTTGTCTTAGTAAAACATCAAAGTTGGTCGTTTGTCTGCTGCACAAAAATCTATGAACGGCTATTTGTGTAGTACACTATTTATTGTCGACTGACTTATGTACGTAAAACTAACTTGCAACTGTACATATGTTTTTGTTTTTTTTAGAATCTCAACACCTTGTTAAACACATTGGATACAGCACCTGTGGTACGTTTAGGCTGTTTTACTAGCAAAAATCTATGAACGGCTATTCATGTAGTACACTATTTATGGTCAACTGACTTATGAAGCTAAAACTAACTTGCAACTGTACATACGTTTTTGTTTTGTTTTTTAATCTTAACGCGTTGTTAAAGACATTGGATACAGCACCCATGGTACCTTTAAGCTGTTTTACTAGCTTTCGGAAACTATTTGGGTGTTAGAATATCGTTATGCGTGGTAACTGGTAATGCAAGGTAGGCACTGAATAATATTAATAGGAAGTTTGAAGTTAGAGAGAGAGAGACATGTTTATTTTGCTGTACTAAATTCAAATTCATCACAAGAACAAAAATAGGTCACATTACTAACAAAATTGTGGTAACAACGGGAAAGCTGCGAAGGGACCACACGTTTAGGTCTTCTAGTCAAGCAGCTACCCTAACAGCACTTGAAGTCATCAAAACGCAACTTATTTGTAAAATGGTACAGGTTAATTGCATCAATTTAGGTATACATCTAAAAAAAATTAAATTAAATTCAGTCTGCATTAGTCGTGTTTAACAGCAGCTATTTCAATTCTTTCTTAAAGCGATAAAATGATGCTTGCTTTAGTTCATCCGCCAGCCTTTTCCAAGCTTTAACTTGGGATAACTTAATTAAGTTTTGCAACCGGGAAGTTTTGTATCTGGGCATATAATATTGTTTAAATTTGTTTGAGTTTCTTGTTTCTCTAACGCCAACTAAAGAAATTTCCCGAAAGTAATCATTAAATTTGGTGGGAAGTAGTCCATGGGTGAACTGAAACATAAATTTACAAATCTCGAACTGTTTCAATTTATGAAGTTTCAAGACATTAAGATTTTGGTCATAAGGTTCCGCTTTCTCAAACTAGCCACCACCTGATGCAGTTTTTACCGCTGTATTTTGCATTCTTTATAGGCAAAAAAGATATGTCTTATAGGTAGCACTCCATATTATCAGGTCATACTGTAAATGCGAATGGACAAAGGCAAAATACATACATTTCAATGCTTGCATTGGAACAAACGATTTAAGTTTGGACACGATACCAATTGATATAGAAACTTTTGATTCTATGTATTTGATGTGTTCCTCAAAATTTGATTGTACACTCAAACATTTTGCTGATTTAACAACTGGGATTGACACATTATTTATCACTGGATGTAACTGAAGACGATTATCCTTTAAGTACCACAAAACTAAATATTCTGCCATAAATGTCTTAAACTTTAATAAAGCCGTTTATCCGAGTAACAATTGGTGACGGCTTATTGAGAAACTTTCCAAATTCGCTCACATACGGATAAACAATCAAAAAATTAATTGCTTGGAGGAGATTAGATCGGGAGGCATGGTAAATGCAGAGCAGCCCAAGAGTTGTGGTCAAGTCATCATTCTGTGAAGTGCCAACCTTTTGCTTTTGCAACCTCAGGGTTCGATTTTACCCAAAAATATAATATTAGTTTTTGCCAGAAACATTTTACTACACTACTAATAATATGCGGTGGAAATTCTATGAGTGACTAGCATACCATATCACCATACTGATGTTGGCATTCAAGCTCTATGTGCAATTTAACAGCTTGAAGAAGTTCTGTTCCGGGTAGAAAATTGGTCAAACAAGGCAAAACTGATGTAAATCTAAATTAATAAACTGATGTAAATCTATCCCTAACTTTTCGGACTATAACTACTGCTTCACCTGGCCAGACCCTTGAATTTTTGGATGTGCTACACGAAACCACCCTTGAAAATAAACAACTGAAATTTGTCACAAAAAACTTCACGAAAACCACGGCTAAAGATAGATGCTTTTTAAATGGAGCATCTCACCATCCTTTGTCGATTTACAAAGGCATAGTTTTCGGCGAAGCAGTGAGGTTACGCAGATTAAATGAACTGGACAGTGATTTTCGCTCGAGCTTGGGAGATCTGAAGACCAAATGCCTCAACTCTAACTTTAACCCAAAAGTTACCACTAAAATTATTGACTTGGCTTTGAACTGGACAGACCGTTTTGGCCCCAAAACTAACAAGACTAAAAACAAAACCCGAATCATATGGGCTACGCAATTTAACCAAATTTTGAAACTCAGTACGAAAGAAAAAAATCTCAAGCCACAAGCTTCCGTAGTTTACAAAAACCCTCAAACTTTGGGATCGAAACTTACCAACTATAAACAAATTTCGTTTGGCAAAAACAATTCAGAAAAGCTCGAACCTGGATCCACACCGTGCGGAAATTGTGCTCTTTGCGGTAATTTTGGCAAGCATAATAATATGGTGAAAAGTTGTAAAATAATCACAACGACCAAAGGAAAACAAATCAAACTGTGGCAAAACTTAAATTGCAAAAACTATGGCATTTATGTGGCTCAATGTAAAATTTGCCAAAAACAGTATGTCGGACAAACTAAAAACACCTTTTCGACCAGATGGAACACGCACCGCGCTGTATGGAAAAAATTCGATTTAAGCGATAATAACGACAAATCAGCACTACTCCGGCATTACGCCAATTGCCACACACAAAATTTCAACACCAAACCCACTATTAGTGATAGTTTTTCGGTTATTTTTGTAGAAGAACCCAAGCTAAGTCATTTAGATTGGTGTGAAGACAAGTGGTATAATAAGCTTGAAGCTGACATCAACATAAACAAATTACTTCTGCCTCGCTTTAAATAATTGTTTTTACTGTTTTTACCGTTTGCGACCGTTTTATGTCAGGTTTGCTTTGCACCTTGTGTCTTACGTCATTACGTCTTGTTTCTACTTCACACTTCTATCCATCCTCTGTCAGTTTCTTTTCAGTCAGCGTTCTTCAGCAGGTAGACTTTAGTCCCCTGTTTTTTTTGGTTCTTAGTTTCAGCTTTCAGTGTATTTCAGATTCTTCTTCAACTTAATGTTAGACTTAGACTTTTTGTATGCAGTTTTCATTTTGTCGTTTTCTTTATTTGCAGAGTTAGTGATGTAGTTTGTTTTTAGTTTTGATTGACAACTGATGATGTTCACCTTGTGTGAACGAAATCGATCTTGTAAATTTAATAGAACGGCCAGATTTTAATAAATTTTAATAAATTTTCTGCTATTTTAAATCTAAGTTAAGTCATAGTTACCCACTAATAGTTTATGCTGCGCTGTTCTTGACATGAATCCTTGATGAAAAGCTTCGTGATGATAGCAAGTTAGGCTATGAATTGCCAATTGCTTGCCATTTTCAAGTTATGTACCACCAACAAATTTTTTCTCATGCCGTAAATGTATATGTTTAGGAAAGGCATTTGTACGCTAGACTTTTGAAGACAGTATTTCCAGAAAGATTTACAGAACGGCGAACATACTGGTCAACGAACAAAAGATTCGTTCTTTCAACGACTTGCAGATGGGGATGAGAGTGAATGCTTATTGGGAAGGAACCTGCGCATTTTACATGGCTCGCGTTGCAGAAATTGGTAAGATAATTAATTCTTATACATATGTTTCTTAAACTTGCTTTCAAAGCAGTAATATCCCATGCTTGATTTGCAAATACAGTACGGTACCACTGGCTTGGCAGCGTGGCTGAATGGTCAAAAGCATTGTTTTATCGACGACAACAAGTATGATCATAAGATCTGTGGTTCAACTCGCATTTTCCTCGCGTTCCTACGTTCTTGGACAAGACGCTTTACCACACTTATCTATGCTTGGTAGATCTTTAACAAGAAGCCATAGATCACTCGACATGAAATCCAGCGGAAAATAGAAACAACGGAGTGAGTGCGGATTCGTCCAACATAGAGCGTCACTATTGCTTTACTGTGTGAGGAGGATAAAAATGGAACCAATCAACTATTTTGGACAGAGTGCTTGATTCCTTTGTAAATGCCATTCAAATACCAGTGTAAAGTGTTGTTGTTTTTACCGGACTACTTTGATTGGATGGTAGCCTCCATAGCCTCTTTTGCAATAATTGCACAGTGTTATGGTCCTCCACCACCTCCATCACTTTGCTTATATGAAGTTCTTAGCGATTTCATACAACTCTCAATGTATTTCTGCCATCTCGTTCTAGATTGTCTCACGAGCCTTTTCCCTTTCATTCTTGCGAGCAAAGATTTTTTGGAAGCTCTTCCTGAGGCAATCTGCTAACATGGCCAAACCCATCTAAACTTTGTTATTGATGAACAAATTAATTTTATTTCAGTTGTGTCTGATAATGACAAATGGTTGCAAATTTTTTAGAATCTCCTGAGAAAAGGAATACTAGATCAGATTCAGAATTGGAGATTACTCCAAAAATACACTCGAAGCGAAAACTTTTTCGTTAAGGAATTTGGAAACATTGGAACAGATAGTTTCACCAGGCCATTGTTTGGGTGCTAAATTGCACTTCGATAATTCGTTCTTTCTCTTTCGTCTGCACTTTTGGTTTTCGTATTAAGTTAACTGTGGTGCTTATTTTACTATTCTTATGCATGACTTTGCAACCATGATGCCTTTCTTCATTAAAAAAGAATTTTTCATGCAAATGTGCCAGCAGTTTTTTTTACATAACAGAGGTGCATGTTCGAATATGGTATACGCAAACAAAGCAAGGTAGCAACATCTTCAATTCAAGAACGGGGGGGGGGGGGGCAGTGTCTACATTGCATCGACATCAACGCGATATGTACACTTGTATAGATAGTAGCCAGAGGTGGAGTCGAGGACACAAGGCTTGAGGCCAAAGCCAAGGACACAAAAAAAATCCGAGGCCAAGGACAGCCTTTCCGAGGACAGACACTCTCGAGGCCAAGAACAGGAATGCCCGAGGCCAAGGACACAAGCGCAAGTGCTCTCCAAAAAAAAAGATCTTCACAAAAATTTTTCAAGCGATCTCCACAATAAAACGTTTTCCAAAAAATTTTTCAAGTGCTCCACAAAATTTTAACAATTCAAAAAATAGTGCTGTCCTCGAGCTGAGGACAGGCCAATTTTCGAGGACTTGAGGCCAAGGACTTCAAAATGTGTCCTCAAGGACGTCCTCGAGGACTCCACCTCTGATAGTAGCTACGGTTCAAAAGATCTGTTCGATTTTTGGGCAAGCGTATAGCATGAACTGAGCATCAAGCAGCTGGGAAACTGAAGCAAAAAAGTCATTTCGAGCAAGTGTAATGATTCCCAATAGTTTATACCAAGTAGGTTCGCTATCGCTTCGTCGAAATAAAGTAAGATGTACTTGGAAGACATGCATCATTTTGCTTTTGTCAGGCTTCCTTTTTTCCGAATTTTGGTGGCCAAATTAGCATCTACACATATATTTCAAAAATGCCTTTTTTCTGCATAGGAGGAGGGGGAAGAGCACGTCTAAAATGGCCAGCTTAACTCAGTTTTTCCTGCTGAACAGCTTCAGCTATGCAGGCGTGTGTTCAAATGTGATTGATTGCACACGTTGCTTTGATAAGATGTGGGTTGGTGGTGGTTTCTCACAGAAACGTTGCGGTTTTATGCCTTGTTTAACACATTGCTAAGTTGTTAGAACAAATAGATGAAAGTATTCTTGACAGTACCCTGAAAATCTAACAGAAATCAATTATCATAACATTTCTCTGAGAGTTTGCAATGCCAAAACCACGCTTAAAAGCGCTGCATGAAACGTTTTTTGTTGTTTTGATGCGATCGCAGTATAACTAATCACTAGGGCAAGTTTTTGTTGCACTAAAATTCTGAAAAAGTTGCGTTTATTTTTAACGAAAGTAGCAGTAAAGAGTTGGATTTAGGCCTATGCACAACGAATTTAAACAACACCGAATTTGTAGCTAGTAGCTACTCACTAGTTACCACACAGTTATATGTTTCAAATAACCTTGATTTGGTCAAAATAAAGGAACAAAACACAAACCGCTTTTCTACCATCAAATCCAATCGAAAAGAAAAACATGCATATGAGTGTCGCCATCAAACAAAATGGAAAACTATTAAACTGGAAAAGGGGCAATCGCTATAGTTTAATTATTCAAGAGATTTATCAACATATAATGCTAGATACTTTCAAACATTGTCTGGAGAGAAATGGCGATCGTTTGACAGCAGTTTCCGCACCATGCTAAAGAGCTTAAAAATGCTTGGCAGTTTAATAATTTTGCATAAAGTTCGAGGCTAATGTTTGGCCAGGTCATTTCTGCAATGGCTCCACAGTCCTGGTACTTGACACTACGGTACTAGTACAACTTCTACGGTTGCAGCTGACCCTCTTTGTGTAAACCAACTGTTGCATCATAAATGACATTGAGACGAAGCCAATATGTCACAAAGCTCGTTGTTACACAGTTCAAAGACAATACCAGAATTAAACTGAAATACTGTAGTTTTAAAGCATACTTTTCAAAGCACATCTTTTACATTTTGCGCAAAAATCGATTCAAGTTGTCGTAAAAAGTTGCAATTAAAATCGAAAAAAGTTGCAAAAAGTAGCAAAATAAAATTTATGGAAACAGCTTAAAACATTGTACTATCTAAAGTCTGAGTGTTTTGAAAGCTGTAAAAAAAATTTCCAAAGTTGCAAAAACTTGCCCTATTAATCACTAATTTTATTGACACGTTTAGTAAACCTTTAATCATTTTTCGCTTTTTGTTGGTAAAAATATATTTCAGACCATTGGCTTATACACCACTGCTTTTATCAGTTTTTAAAAGTTCTTGCAATTTTTTGTTACATTAACAAATCGTGACAATATTTTTATGGCTCTTTTAAATTTCTGCCTTCACGTGCAGCCAGTATTTTTGAGTCGGCAACATGTGCATTTTTATGGTAGAAATTCTGGTGAAAGTGCCCTAAAATTAAAAATCGAAAAACTCTGTCAGACAAATAATTGCATTTGAATATCAATCAGTGTCAATGATTTCCAACCCTGGCTTCTATTAATGAAAGCATTTAGATCAAGTACTACCACCTAGGCTGAATCTGAAATGACTAGTGTAAACTTGTATCAATGACTTTTAGTCAAGACCGAGTCCTGGCGCTAAAACTCACTGCTGCAGTTGTCTGGTTGTTCTAGTCTGACAGCTAAACAAAAAGTTTGTGGGGACGGTACACTACAGTGATGGTACAGGAGTGTCCTGCTGTCTCAAACTGGGCACAAACATCTCAAAGCGCGGCAATCGCAGCTTCTTAAATCATGCATAAAATAAAGAAAGCAATAAACCAATTAAGCCTCAGAAGGTGTCTCCAAAAATTGGCCACAAATGGGATTTAAACCAATGCTCTCAGCAACCGGTAAATTGAAGTAATCTGTGCTAGCAAATGTCAGTCAAAAAAAGGGTAACTAATGGCAGTGCAGAACACATTCAAATCCGTGTATGCAAACGTACTTCTATTAACGCTGCATCACGTTGGCAGAATGGTCTAACGCCTGTCCAGGGGCGTATTTAGGAGGGACCATTGGACTAAGGCCTTCCCTTTTGGTCGCCAGGATAGTATAATTAGCATAGTTTAGCATGCAAAAGTGCGGAATGTTCCCCTACCCCTCTGTAACTTGGGCAGAAGCTTTGAGCACACAAATGGTAGGCAAAGACCTATGTTTTTGGCCCATAACCAAAGCAATCGAACTAAATTTAAGTGAAAACCTTTTTTAGGCCTTCACCTAATTTTGAGCAAAAAATTGTAAAGTATTGGCAAAAAATTTCAGGTCAAAAATGTTCATTCCAACCATTGTTTTTCTCAAACTTTCTGAGGTTCCTGCCCCCTTCCCCCCCTTTTCTAAACTTGCAAACGCTACTGTGCCTGTCTCACGACAATCAGCTAGCAAAACCTCTCGAGTAAAAGTCCATCTCAAACATGGGTACATGAATTCAGTGAGAAAACGATAATTTTTTTGTGGGAACAATATTTTGTTTCAAAAAATGAAATTTCGTTTAATGTAACACAACTTCCTTTCGAAATATGAAATTTTGTTCCTTAAAACAAAAAACATCACTTCCAAACCAAATTAATCAAACAATAATTTGTTCAAAAAATCATATAAATATTCAGGTGCAAAGACGATATTCAATTTAAAAACGCAAGATTTGTTTTAAATCTTTGCTTCATATGAACAAAATTTAGTTTCTGAAAATGATAAATGTTGTTTCAAGAAACAAAATTTTGCTTCAAAAACAAATTCTTTGTTTGTTGAAATAAACTCTTGTTTCAAGAAATGAAATTTCGTTTCATGATTTTGTGAAACAGAAATTCATTCAATATAATTCGAAAATGTCGTTCCGAGTATGACACAAAAGCTCACCAAGCTTTTCTTGATCAAAAAACACTCTCCTACCCTTAATCGTCAACTTTACGCCAACGAATCGTCATTTTTGCTGCTAGTTTTTTAGTTAGAAAAATTCATTAACAGTTCATAAAATGTAGTTTCTAAAACGAAATTTCGTTTCTGAAACTTCGCTTCAAAAAAAATAATTGTTGTTTCAAGAAACAAATCTTTGCTTCAAAAACAAACTCTTGTTTCAAGACATAAAATTCCGTTTCATGAAAAAAATTATGTTTCAAAAAGAATTTTTTTGTTTCAAGAAACACATTTTTAAAACAAAATTTTTTTAATGTAACAATATTCTTTGTAAGTTTTGGGAAATATTAGACAAAAACATGATTTTGTTTCGATTGACAAGTTATTTTATTGCAAGTTTTTGTTTTATGGAAACATAGTTGCATTTTCAAAACGTAAGAAAAAAAATTGCTCTGAATACCATCCAGTGTTGACAGTTTGTCAGCATTGATGGAAACCAAATTTTTTGTTTTTAAGGTTTTTGTTTCCATATTTAGCACATAACTGCAGAAATAACCTACAAACAAAATTTTTGTTTCAGGAAGAAAATTTTGATTTTGAAGCATTTTTTTGTTTCCATGAAACGTTTTTGGATTGTTAGAATCAACAAAGTGAGCTTTCCATTTTGTTACGGAAACAAAACCCGAAAAATGGAAGCATAATCACCCCACTAGAAACGAAATTGGAAGCAAAGTCCTGTTTCAAATGGAAAAATGCATAGGCGCACCTATCCTAAGTCAAATATTGGATATTCTTTTAAAAACGTTACCAAGCTCAACAGATATCTGTGAAATTGATGCGCTTTTTCCGCACCCAAAAAGACTGTAGAAGAATTAGAGGAACTTGATAAAACATTGAGCAATGACGTAAATTTACACTGAAACATTGTAAGTCCACTACTGCGTACTTGGATGTTTTAAAAGTTTTTTATATCCTTCTTATTAAGCCCAATTTGACACATAAGAAGTCGAAAAACAGACAAGCCTAGCTTTGGCCACGTTACTGACAAAGTAGATCCAGCAGCAAAGCTATTAGTTTAAGAAATGAGGCTTGTTCAGAGGCGTATTTAGGGGGGGGGGGCATTGTGCCATTGCCCCTTCTCTTTGCGTCGCCAGTAAAGTTGTTTTTATTTTTTAAAGCAATGTTATAGGTTGCAGCAATGACAAGCAAATACGTACAGCGATAGCAGCCATAGACGTAGCAAGGGGGGAGGCAGGGAGCCCAGGCTCCCCGATTGAAATACCAATAATGGTAGAACTGTGACTAAAAACCTATTGTTTCCTCAGTTTCAGTTTCTTCTTTAACATTTTTCGCGTTCAACATACACGCGTACAGCAATAATTGAAAATAATATTGATGACCAAGTGGCCCAGGCCCCTCAATTCAATTTTTGCCAACCAAATTTTATGCGTAACTGGGGTAAAATTAGAAGTTTTGTCCTAAAGTTGCTATCTCAGGCTCGGGATCACGTCTTTTCGGCGCCACCTATTTTGTTGCCGGTCTTTTTCAGCGCCAATTTGGTGCTTTTTGACAGTTCAGTTACTTAGGGTTAGGGTTAGTCAAAGAGCACCCAATTGAAGCCAAAAAGGTCCATGCCAAAATGGTCGCAACAAAAAGTTGTGGACTTCTCAGGCCTTTATCTAAGCTTTTTATAAACGTAATGGAATAACCAGAGGTGGATATACTATACGGCACAATGCCAGGGACCCTGTGCTCAGATGGCAAGACTTTTTGTTTGGTCTTTACCTATATTTGGCAAGAACATTTTGCGAAAATCTCCAATGTACCAAAGGTCCTATGCAATTAAAATCGGACTCGCTTAATACCATGGTTGGTAAGCATAAGCATTTATTGTATCATTTCTAATAACAATTCACCTCCACCTCGCCAGTTTTTATGCACAAAGTACTTTAAAAAAACATTAGCCAGAAAAAATGCTCATTGAACAAATTAGTGAATTTCAATTGAGGGGGCCATGGCCGAACATGTACTCCTATAACTGGTTAATTTATGACAAAACAAAAATCTCCAGAGAAAATCTTTGAGTGGATTATCATTTAGTGCTAAAATAATGCTGGAGGCATTGTACCTTACTTCCCCTTACGTGGGCCAAATCACTTACAAAATTCAACCCCAAATGCAAGGTTTGGGACACATTTTGGACTTAAATTGAAAGTAAAAGTAGGATTGAGCAATTTAATTTTTTCAATCAGCTTTCAAATGTTAAAAATGATCAAATGGCTCTGAACACAGAGGAAATGCAATTCAATGGCATTAAAATAGCTTTTTTTTTCCAAAAAGTTATGAAAAGTCGCATAGCAGCTGGGTGCTCCGCCCTCAGACCTCGTTTGTGATGCGTTTCAGTTACACTAAATTACTAAACACGTCTCCCAATTTAGATACTTGACTTTTTAACTTTGGTAAACCAAACCACGGCTTCTGGGCTTCATTCTACAGTATGTTTGTACCACAAAAAGTTTCTCTTTCGAAAATTTCTGTTGACGTCATGGCATGTGACTTATGGTTTGAGCCCCCTATCAAAAATCTTGGCTATGTCTATAATAGCAGCTGCTCTTGCTTGTTTTAGTGAAACTTACCTGTGCTCATCATAAAATTATGTTTGTTTCAGCACAAATTTTCTGTTGATAATTTATGCTCCTCTTTCGAAAATCCTGGGTACGCTACTGGGCTTGTTGAAAGGGGGTGAAGCATCCAGCTACGATTATGTGCAAAAGATAAAAAAATTATTTATATTTAATACATTTCTTTACTAAATTTCAGCTTTCTACATCGTTTCTGCAATATTTTATTCCAAGGTTAGTGATTCTTTCCAACAGTGTAGCCATTCGAAATCTAATTTTTTACGAATTGGGTTATGCTATTTACATTGTAAAAGTATTTCTGTTGTAACACTAATTCATGCTGAAGCCTTACATTCAGGAGCTTTCAAATCAATGTGAAAGATAATTTTAACAATAAACTTCATTTTAAGAACAATGAAATTTTAACTGGCAACACTGTTGGGGAGATGTCACTTTGAAATAAAATATCTCAAAAACAAGTCGTAAACTGGTGTAATTTGGTGAAGATATGGTTTAGAATTATTGTTTATTTTTTGCACATAATTCCAGCTGGATGCTTTACTCCCTTTAAGTGCGTGGCATATCTTTCTAAGGTGTGGTGCAGATTTTGCTATGGGTTTTACATGTATGGCTCTAGGGCGAACAGCCAATAATCCTGAAGGCAAAGAGTAATTTTCTCTCTGGTGCTGAAAATTTTGGTAATTTTTAAAACACTGTTTAGACTACCAATTTTGCTATTTAACTATACCAATTTTCAGAGGATGAAACCAATAATTTTCAAAAGGAAAGCTTAACATTTGGAATCACTAATAAATTGGACTTAAATGTCTGCTTGGTCCGGGAGACCGCGTTTGTTTTCCGAACAATGAAATCTACTGCAAATTGCCAGCAATGATTTTCTACCATTAGCAACCTTGCACTGTGCACCTTGACGCAAGCTGCAGAGATGGGCCTGCTTACCAATCATTTGCTGGTGACCTATCGCCCTATCACTTGCTAATAACTCGAGTACAATGTTGATTTAACTATTATTATTACTCAGATTCAATATTTGAGCAGCACTCGCGAACACAAAACGATAGAATGTGTCCGCTACATGCTGCGAAAGTTTGGAACGGCGGAATTGTGGTCAAAATACAGCTTCAAAAGAAAAAGAAGCAAGTTCTCTTTTCAAAATCTACTTGTTGCCTAAGTTATGATTGGTAAGTTAATATTTTGGCAAACTAAAGTTGAGAGGTGGCCAAACTTCAGTAATTTTCTACTTAAGCCCAATCTACAGCACTAATGCTCTTGTTCTTTATGCAAGCCACCGTCTTGTAACTCTCAACTAACTTAGAATTTCAAGTCATCTTTTTCAAGAGGAATAGAGATAGCTATTGTCTGGAAGCCTTCACAATTCATACTTAGCTTCTCTGTTGCTGCTCTTTATCAATATTATCTTGTTGATATTTGTTTAGTTTATTTTACCGGCAAAGTTTTTTTTTTACTTGAGAAGTGCTATATGAAATAAACTTGAGATACTGTGCCACATCCATATCTGGTGACACTAACGACCACAATGAGAATAAGCGTTTAAGGCTTTTTTAAGGAACAACAGACTAATGGCTCTGTCTTTGATTTTTTTAGTCCTAGCGAAAGGGGTTGAGCAATTCTATTGCCAACCATTACTACAACGTACAAGACCAGGGACAGCAATCTCATCGCACGCTTTTTTTCTGAAATATCGCGTCGAAACTCTTAAGAAATCCACATCCATTATCGCATTACTAGAATTTGAAAAAAATCTGCGATTTCCTCGATTACTCTGTTATTTCTGTTTTGTCACAAGTTATATTTTGGTCAAAAGTTTGAGAATGTTTCAGCGTTTGCTGCGTTACAATCAAATTAAAATAAAGTCTTGCGCTGGCTGAGTGAGCTCAGTCTACACTGTTTTAGACCACAAACTTTGCATTCAAAATTAATTCAAGAAATTGATAATTGCAAAAATAATCGCCAACTAATTGTGGTTTTATCGCATCGAAAAAATTTTAAATTATCAGAAAAATTGCAATCATTGTTCTGCTCTGCACCGTATCGCTATTTTCTTGTGTAACAAATATCGCAGATAGTCATCAATGCGATTGCTATCCCTGTACATTTGCACAAAACACTCATTTCCCTCAAGACCTTAAAGCTCATTAAAATGATTTATAAGTACTAACTTTTCAATAAAAATTATATGGTTTTTAATAAGTAGCACTTTCTGCAAAGCGCCAACTGTAGCATCGTTGTTTGAACTTATTGTTTGATGTATTTTAGTAGCATGCTAAAAAAAATTTTTCAAGGCGACAGCAAAAGAAATCGAAGATTTGATTGCAGATACGCTAAAATATGCCCCGAAACAAGTGGTCAGTATTAGAAATGCTTAAAGTACTTTGTGCTCGAGATTTTTGCTATTATAGAATAGTAAAAACTAAAGTTTTTTTTTGTTGGTGTCTGAAAGAGAACAAACGCCATTTCTTGATCATGTATGATTCTACTTTGCTAAAAATTTTATGTTCAAGAGCAATATTCTGTTGGCATAGGTGACCCGCACATTTCTCCATATGTGTACCATGTGATATGAAGCTCTGTGATTTCCTAAGGTGGAGTCCTTGAGGACACAATTTGATGTTCTAGACCTTGGCCTGGAAGCCTGCAAGTCCTCGAAAATGCCCTGTCTTCGGCTCAAGGACAGCACTACTTTTCGACTTCTGAAAATTTGCCAATGTCATGAGCATTGCTGGAGGATGCCAGAGAACTTTACTACGAGAACTCTTCCACGTTATGTCTTAATTGATCCTTCGGCATCGAGAGGGTCTGTCCTCGGAAGGTGTGTCCATGGCCTCGAATTTTGTGTCCTTGGCCTCGAGCCTTGTGTCCTCGACTCCACCTCTGGTGATTTCATAGCGAAAATTGAGGCGTAGAGTTAACAAGCCGCTGCTTTATTTTTATGTATTTGCAAAAAACTATCAGAGAAAATAATGAATCGACAACAGAAGAGTAAACTGACCATTTTTCCATTACTCTTGTTTTTCCTGTCCTTTTTGCAGTTTCTCCCAAGGACATACTTTAGAAACACGCCTCTTTGCAGTTGAATTTACTCTGTGTTCGTTTTTAATTGTGTGTATTTGAAAGCTTTTTTAATAAATTAATTTATTAAAAAAGTCCATATCAAATAAAAGTCATGAATTTTTAGCTTTAACAACAAAACAGATACGTGGTTTTTACGTGACGATGCCACATAAAAATCTTGACTTAGCGGTGGTAGCAACAAAAATGCGACGTGGTACTACAGTGCGAGACCACGTGAGGATCGAAAGTACGTAAAATATACCCCATTGCTTAAACGTGGTAGTTATGTGGTAATCACGTGGCTACGTAAATAGTTTCGTCACTACCACATTCAATTGCCACGTGGTTACAACATGGCTAAGTGTCAACAAAGTCATGTGGTAGTTACATAAACCTACCACGTTGCCACCATGAAACATAACGTTATACCCACGTGGTGACCACGTAATATTGTTAGCTGGGATAGTAGGCTCGGATATAACATAGTATGCTCCCAAGCCAACATGCTATTGGTAGCCATCATGCTACTATTCACAAAAAAAAACTAATTCTCTTGGCTTAAAAAATGTTCTAAATTTTAATAAGATTTGGTTTCTTAATGCCCACAAACGAAACAAAATAACGCAGCATGTGCTGCTGAGAAGTCTGCTTTCAAAGTGAAGGATCGCTGGATAAAAATTGATGTTGAATGGGCATCACATGATACAAATCATGCTTTACTAAGGTCTTTGGAAAACCAGGTTAACTCAAGAGTCAAAACAACTGTTTCTAGAAAGATGCAAACAAATATATTGTGCTGCATCTGGAAAGTTTAAACTAAAAACATTGTGCATTAAGTAACTTGACATTAGAAGAAGACTTCTAATGCTTACAACATTAAAAGCCCAAAAAGACATCATCACGAAAAAGGATGTGAAAACTAGAAAAATTTTTGAAAAGATTAGTTCAGGAGTAAAGAGTAAAAAAATGGAATGAATGTTTAACAACAAAAAAAACATGAAGCCAAAAGCATAAATACTAGGAATAAAACTAACAATGATATCAGTGATTAAAAAGATGAAGAAAGTTTGAATTGTCAAGTCCAAGTCAGCCAGCATCCAAGAGTGAAACATAGAGCTTCAGCAGAATTAGTGGTTGCTAAAAGTGTAACAGTTAACGACTCTGAAAATACAGATTGCTGTTATACTAGCTTCTGGATACAGCATTGAGACTTTTCTCTGATTTTGTTTTACTGCATTGGAATGGTAAAATGCTTCAAGATATGCAACACCTTATCAAGAGTGTTGAACGTGAGTCTATTACCCTTTATTCCAATAATACCTCAATCACATACACAATAAGCTGACTTCGTTTTCATCACAAAGCAATTAATAAAACCCTTAATGATTTTAGATTAATTGCAAGCTGTTTATAAAGCTTTTTTAAAGATTTTTATGCAGTGTGCACAATAAAATATGTGGCAAGTGATGTCAAACAATGTAAAATCAACCAAGTAAGATATCTTTTCGTTTTCTTGGATATAGGATATGTTCTTTTATAATATGTTCTTCCATAGAGAAACAAAACATTGTTTGCATTTATCAGTCCAATTAACTTATCATGATTGCTTAAAATGCTTTGGTGCAGGACTTAGGGCCCACCCTGAATTTGTTTGCAGTAATATACAGTTCTGATTTACTTGCGTTTCTGAAAAACAATCCAGTGCATGGTATGCACCAGGTGATGCCGAAATTTTTTGATTAAACCCTGATATAAGTCAAAATCACAGTTTAAACACCATCCCTTTACTTTAAAAGCAGTCTTTTTAGCAGCACCTGTTGCTTATGATGACTGTTTTTATTTCTTATTGCATTTTAGCATGCTAACTTTTAAAATTCATGAGCAGTTGAGCACATCTTTTACTGCAAAGGAATTTGTACTGAAAAATGCAGTTCTGTCAAAGTCATTTTTCTTTGTGGGCAGAGAGCAACCAAATTCTTATTGACATTTCAACATTTTTCAAACCCCATGGAAATAAGATGTGAAAATAACAAAATACAGCAGTGATTACTAATAAGTTAAACATTTCATTTCTGTCATGATTTTACTGCTTCTCAACAATTACAGTAGTAGCTATCTTATCTGTGAACACTTTTAAGAAGCAATCAGCATTTGTTCTAATACAATAATTAATCTAATAACAGCGCAGCCAATAAAAAGTTATTATATATTACCACAAAAATTCCATACCACCTCTATGCAATGAGATATACCATAGAAAATTCAATAAAATTAGTAGACAAACACGTTTTCTTGATTTTACTTGAAAAATTGAGCAGGAAGTTAGAAAAAAATTTTTTCCATCAGCATGAGCGGTTGCGGAGTTATGGCCATTTTTTCGATTTTTGTCGCATTGCCATGGAAACGCGTTTTGAGGAGGCGTAAAACAAAAATTTAATCAAAAAATTTTGGTGGTAAATTGAATTGGTAGTTGAACCACAACTTTTGGGAGAGTTCCTAAGAAATTGAAGAAAGTCACCAAAATTTGGTACAGCATAATGTACGAGTATATATTTAGTACTCGTATATATATAAAAACTAAGATTCAAAATTATTTTGCGAAAAAAAGTTGTTACCTTACCTTACTTATTACTTTTACCCAATTACAGAAAACATTGGCTTTGACCTATTCTTGAAGAAAGAGAAGATCGGGGTGAATTCAATTTGGCTGTAGAGATGTATGTAGAGGATGATGACAGCTTCAGAAGGTATTTTAAAACTGATCGATCCACTTTCCACAATCTTCTGCAAGATGTTGCTTCTCTTATTAGCAAACAAGACACTAATTGGAGAAAGGCGATTTTAAGTTGCTAAACGACTTTCTGTTACTTTGAGGTTGTCTACGATGTGATATAGTTGTTTTTTTTGGTTTTATATACTCTTAATGCACTTAGTCATTGCATTTTGTTTTGTTTTAGCTGCAATGCTTTTAAAGTCAAATTGCAACATGTCAGGTATTTGAATTGGAAGTACTGTTAGTAGTTGAAATGATCTGTAAACTGCAAATAATTTTGCTGTCAGCAAAATTTTTTTCTAAAATGTAGCCATAAGTGTCCAAGCACATAGGTGAATGGAGGTCGTGAATAGATTTTGATTAGAATTTTTATTAGTTTTTAGAATTACAACAAATATCAAAAGTTAACAAAATTGTCAAGTTTGACAGTTATTTTTTTAGAAAAAATTAACCTTATATTATTCATGCCTAAATTTTATTGTCATGGCGAAACAGATTGTACAAAGGTATTACATCAAATTTTGTCAAAAGCTTGACAATACTAAAATTGAAACAATCCAAAGGATCCAGCAAGTGTTTGGTGATGTGGCCTTACGCCCAACTCTAATAAAGTAATGGTTCAAACACTTCAAAAATGGCAGAAAGTCAGTGAAGAGTGAACCCTGCTCAGGGAGGCCATGCACAAGTCAAAATGAGAAAGTGAAGAATGAAGTACGCACAAAAGTGCTGAAAGATCGTAGATTAACAGTTAGAGAAAAATAGCTGCAGAAGTGAAAGTAAGTATTGGCTCAGTTCATTCCATCCTAACTGAGGATTTGCAGATGAGGAGAGTGTCGACAAAATTTGTACCCAAGCTGCTGATAGAGGAACAGAAAAAGTTTTGAAAGGAAATTTGTGAAGACATGCTGGATTGCGTGAACCATGATCCAGAATTCTTGAAGACCATCACCACTCGTATTAAGACCTGAATTTATGGTTATGATCCAGAAACAAAATTTTAATCTTCCCAATGGAAGCATAGGAAATCACCACAACCCAAAAAAGCATGGCAGGTTCAGAGCAAGATGAAAGCGATGTTGACATTTTTTTTCTTCTGGCAGCATATCGAATCATGGATACGCACCACAAGGCCAAACAATCAACAAAAAGTACTACCTGGGGGCTTTACATCGACTTCATGAAGCTGTGAGAAAAAAGTGGCCAGACATGAAAAAAGTAAAAACATTTCAGCTCAACCATGACAATGCTCCTGCTCATTTTGCCCATGTCATCCAAGATTTGAGCAAAAAATGGCATGCCTTTCGTTCGACAGCCTATGTACTCTCAGGATTTGGCACCATGCGATTTTTGGCTTTTTCCAAAATTGAAAATGACTCTGAAAGAGAAGTGGCTTCAGTCACGAAAGGACATCATAAAAAAAATCATCAGAAGAGCTAAAGAGCATTCCAGAGGAACAATTTCAGAGGACTTTCCAGAATGTGGCAGAGGCGCTAGGAAAAGTGTGTTGACCTTCAAGGAGAATATTTCGAAGGCGATTAAATAAAATTGGCAAAATTTATTGTGTTGTGTGCTTTATAGAAAAACGTAGGATACTTTTTAAACAGACCTTGTACGCCACAAATGCCAGGAGCTGGACGCTAAAATCAAGTCCACCAAATGCCCTTAAGAAGAACAGTAACTAAAATTGGAAAATGACATTCATACCCGGAAAGGAAAAGCATTGTACACACAGCTTAAAAAAGTCACAAAACTAGCTGAAAGAAAACCCCAATAAATATTTGGCCTTCTGCTTTTACTACTAAAAAAATCTTCTTCTGCCTTTACTACACGCTAGCAAAGAATATTATTTGTGGCAATTATGGATATACAATCTCGAAATACAAAATCTTGCAACCAAAAAATCTACAATGCTTTCGTATTCCAAACACTTAAGGCAAAAGAGTCCAAACATGGCAATCAGCACCTTCACATGGTAAGTAGAAAAAAATGTTAACCACGAAACTGAATCAATCTAAATGTTAAAGGATAACTGTTTTTCGAAATGCAAAAACAAATCCTTAATCTCGTTTTGGAAGTGGATTTCAAATTTTTATGCAGTTGATGTCCAGCTGTATTATCCAATACCTGGGTATTCATTTATGCCGATTGATAGAGATTTGCCTGCATTGAGTTATGGCACCGACGCCAGACTAAAGCAGTTTTACCATCTGCATGGGTTGGGATGATTCAAAACGCTCAACTAACCCCCCTAGTCTGAATCTATTCTAATATAAAGTGATTCGATCAGATTTGTGCAATCTAAAACTGCGATAAAGAAGACCAGCGTTCCCTCTAACTTTTCACCTCCTGCGTAAATGCCGAAAATAGTGCAAAAGTTCTGAACTCAATGTGAAAATGCCGCAGCTCTTAAGGCGTTCTTGATCAGTCATGCAAAAATTAAAAATTCATCGGTCTGAGATCCGCAAGTTTTCTCCGGGTTTCGTGGCGCCGAGAACCACAGCTATAGCAGCCTACGATTTTTGGTGGGAAATAAAAACGCCGGTTTATGCGCGACATAAAAACACTGGACTTCGCTAAACTTTAGTGCAAAAATGCCAGACAAAATTTCGCACTTTTTGGCACTTATAGAGAACACTGAAGAAGACCAATACATGCTAAAGCAATGGCACAAATTAAGAAGATAAAATGACATTTAAGTTAAGTGTCATTAACTCTACTCTTCTTTACTTAACTGCTGCAAAGGTTCTTTCCAAACAAATTGCCAGTCTCAAAAAGTTCATTTGGTGACACTGCTAATTTATAAAGCAACACTGATGCATTGTTAATCACTGTTTACAGCTTACTTTTACTCATTAGGCTCAATAAAAAAAAATATCATATTTTGGAAATATTTAAAGTCAATAAAATGATTATGACATCATTTTTCCATTTTCTTTTTCCATACTTAAAAATTCCACACCATAAAATACTAACATTTTTCCATTTTCTTCTTTTCTAGAAAACTTTGTCAAAAATGAAAAATAATTTTTAAAATGCATCTCTAGCGGACTTCCATAGTAATATTCGAAATTAAATTAACGGCGTAGAGTAATATGCCATCTTAATCGTGACTAATTTATTGCTAAAAATCTGTTTACTACAAAACATATTGCAAAGAAATTGCAATAAAAGCTCACTAAAGATTTTAAACTTAAAAGTATATCAATTATCAAACATGTGGGTAGTGGTACACGAAAACAATCCGTTGTTATTATCTTCAGCAATAAAAAAAATGTAAAAATGGTGGACTGGAATCAAAAGTTTAATATAATTCTTAAATATGAGCAAACTGAAATCTTAAAATACCATTTAAAATTTTTCAAGTTCATTTATTGACTGTGTTGAGACAAATTTTTCAAGCATTGCCCGTGGGTATAGAATTGTCAGGTAACAGCACAACTCTAGAACAAGATGCTTACATATAGATCGTGAGTAAAAGTTGTCATGTACAACACTTTTTTTTATCTGTAGCGAGCGTGTTTATGGTTCAATCTACAAATTTTTTGGGGTTAAAGGTTCGTTGGCCACACATGATCAAAATTATCAAAAAATCTTTCGAATAACTGTTTTCTTTCACTTTTTGTTTAAGAATTATTATGGATTTTGAAGAAAAAGTTGTAAAGTGCAACACTTTTTTACGTGTAGCGCACATGTTTAGGGTTTAATATTCAAAATTCTCGGCAAAAAGTTGCGTTAGGCCTAGATGATCAAAAATATTATGAAATATTTAAAGTAGATGCTTATTTTGATTTTTAAATAACGTTTCATTATAAAACTTTGTTTTTAATCATGTTTATTAACTTTGCTCTTTTGCTTCAAACACATTTTCATCGCGAATATTTTGGAAACTACACCAGCTAGAAAGCTGGACTTTTTTGCAAAAGTCACAAGGATCTAAAAGATCTCAAATTAATCATAAAAAAATGCAAAATTCTTGATGTCGTCTATATGCAGCACAGTGTAGAACTTGCGATATCTGGAAGAGCGATTACCACGGCGAGTGCAGAAAAATAACAAAAAAAACGCATCATTTTATGCCAAAAAGTTGGAGAGAGCGTTTGAGCATCGAACAAATCTGTGTCCGATAAAGCAGATTTAATTGCGATTAATGATGTGTGTTCGATTAAACAAAGATTACCAAGTGCTAAAATAAAGCAAAAGCTTTCTTTACTTGCATTTTATTTTATTGCAAAAAAAGCAGACCTAATTTGTACTTTGAAATAATCTTGTTGATGTTGGTTAAGACTGTGGTGACCGAGCGAATACAATTTAATATTTGTTCTGGTATAAATGTTTGCGGTATCCGGTTATTGGCACATATCGCTCATTGCTATGGGTGGTATTGCATAATGAATGGATATTGCGAGACAAAAGGAATTTAATTAATGTTGTTTTTGTTCTTGCTTTTCTTTGTTCACTCGCTGTATATATGCCGCTGCTTTGCTTTATGGCGTCATTATTGTTATTGTTATTATTATTAGTTTATTAAATTTTACTTGTTGATATTAAAAGCATTACATCTTGAGACTCGCGTACGATCTCTCCTCAAGACCCTGTATTTTGCTAACTTGCTCGTCAGGCAAGTAAATCTGAGAAATAACTTGCCCAAAGTAATATCAGCTTGCCTTCAGCAAGTTGGCAGGTGTTAATTTTAAACCCTCATTTTAAATTTACATAACGCTTAACTATTTTCAATTAAATTATTATCGGTATTGGTTTTACATTTTAGTGCAATTTCTTGCTTTACCCTAATTGTCATCTATACATTTGCGCTAAATTTTTCATTTACTGCTCCAGCATCAATTCAGCGATTTGACTATCTTGTAATGTAAAAGTAATCAAAACACAATTCTTGGAAATTTCCACAGTTAGAGTATTCTTACAATGTAGTTTATCTGATGTATTTATGTAACATAGTTTTGGTTATCGTCGATAATATTTGATTATTTTGATCACTTGAATGACATTTTTAAAATAACCTTCTCTTTGTTCGAGTTTTTTGCCAACACATTCAGATTAGCTTCTTGAACAAAAAAGATAAGCTAATTCTTGTAACATTAGCAATAAAAACAAAATGTATTCAATCGTGGTGGCTCTTTGCATCATACTAAGAAAAATCACCAATAGCTTTTAACTAAATCCTACCTTTTCCAGTTTGAGTTTAACAGGTTTGGGATTGTTTTTTGTGACGGCTTCAATAATTTCACGACCAACTTGGAAAGCTCTTTTCTTGCTTGTACCTTTCTCCAAAGCAATAAACATGCTGTCAGTATCTCCATAAACCACTTGTCCTTTCCATTTGTCCCAGTTGGAATGAACCAGTTCAATGGCACGTTCAAGTGTCTCACGAGCCTTGCTTACAATGCTATCAGCTACCTACCCAACAAAATCATTAATTTTGAGTAGCTCCTGCATTACAACATATATTATGATTACATTAGGTAGGAGTTAGAAATTTGCAGACTGGACCTGGCCGCAACCTCCAAGTTGAAAGTTGTGGATATTCTGTAGTGCTTGGCTCAAATAGATGAGTAAATAATGATTTAACGATAATGCTTTAGACGTGTGCAAGTCTGAGTTTAATGTTCAATTGATTTCGTTTGATAACTCTTGTAACATAGTTTAAAGTCATACATACCTCTACACATGCCATTCTGCCAGAAAAACTTGCTCCCGTGTATCCATACGTAACATTTGCAATTAATTTGAGTCCAAGTTGCCGATGGTCCAGCATTTTTCTGGTGGCCTTGTCATCACATTTCTTCATGGAATCTTTTACCATAATTCTTGTGTTTAAAATTTCTTCCAACATTGCTGGCATGACTCCTCGACGTACATGTGATTTCACATAAGCTACTGCATTGGGAGCAATGTGAATACCATCTTCATCCAAGAGCTGCTTTACAATTTTCACAGGGACATCAAGATTAGAACAACCAAATGGAGTGTTTCCCATGCTGCAATGAAGGGCCAGTTTAAAAATATAACATAATTTTCGTGGGTTACAGCACTTCAGCAATTCAATCAATAATCAACACAATTTATTAAACTAAGTAACTCAGATAAGAAAAAGCACTTCCAAGTTATACAAGGAAGTCGAAACATAAAACACTACAAAGACATAAAAGTCGCAACAAACTCTAAACTAAATCATCTGAGCACTAGCACGAAAGCTGCAAATGGACATCACAGTTATTGAGTCAAGCAGCCACCTATTGTATAAATGATGTCATTGGGGCATTAATAATGATGATGCAATCAATAATGACTGAGGTATGAAGTAGTGGAAATGACTAGGGCAAGTTTTGCAACTTTTTTTACAGCTTTCGACAGCTTCCCAAATATAAAGAACTTTTGTATACAATGTTCCAAGCTGTTTGTAGAAATTCTATGTGGCAACTTTTTTCTTTTTTGCATGCTACTTTTTACTGCAAGTTTCATTAAAAATGGCTCAAAATGTTAGTGTGATTTTAAAAATATGCTCTAGAACTATTTCAGCACAGTTCTCTTGTCTTTGATTTGCATAACAAATAGCTATGCGATGAATTACTGCGCCTCAATGTTATCTATGATGCAACAGTTTGCTTACAACTTTGTGCACTGCAAAGCGAAGTTTTAGCATGCTTCGCAAACTGTTGGCAAAAGATCGCCATTTCTCCCTAAGTAATGTTTGCAAGTATTTGGCATTATATGTAAACAAATAGTTCGAGTAAATCAGTGTCGTTTTTATTGTTTGTGCATAAATGCAACTTTTTGCAACTTTCGTTAAAAATAAATGCTATTTTTTCAATTTTTTAGTGCAACAAAAACTGGGATCACGTCTTTTCGGTGCGACCATTTCGGTGCCACCTATTTCGTTGCCGTACGCTTTCTGCAGATCGTTTCGGTGCCAATTCAGTACTCTTTGACAGTTCACTTATTTAGGGTTTGGGTTAGGGTTAGGGCTTTGGGTTAGTGTTAGTAAAAAGCACAGAATGTTGGCGCCAAAAAGGGCCGCACCGAAATGGTCGTGCCGAAAAGTCATGGACCCACAAAACCTTGCCCTAGAAATGACCAAATAATTAATAATAACTAATTAGAAATTTTTTGTATTGCAAATTAAATCGTTTTTTGGATAAAGAGAGCTGTTGATGAGGATTCGTAGTATGATGCAACACCAACTAAGTCAGTCTATGAAATTGAGCAGGGGCGCACCCAGATATTTTTAAAGGGGGAGGTCAATTTTTTGAAAAGCAACCAATACCGATACCCAGTTGTAGTTAGTTAATTTTTATCATTAATGAAAACGCATGATACTGTGGGTTTTGCAGTAACAGTTGTATTTCACTACAACATTGTTTATTGAAAAATGCTGAATTAACATGAAAGTTGTTGGTTGTGAAAATTGTGTGCGAAAGAATAAGTTACCATTAATGAGGCCTGGGGCAATACCTCCAGCCACTGGGCAATTCTTTGAAAATACAGCGATTATAATGTCATTTGGATAACATTTTGCACGTTTTTTGAGTAATTAGAAAAGCTTAATTACTTAGATTTGAAAGATTTTAAAAAATTAGTTTTTCTCAGTCCAATTAGACCCCACACACTTCAAGTCCAAAGCATGTTTAAAAGCTGAAGACTGCATCCTTGGCTTAAATCTTTTAAGTGACTTGGCAAAGGAAAGATCTCCAGTCCCTCAGCCTATTCTATTTAGGCCACTGAATAAAGAAATGTTACTTTTAAATAAATGCTCAATAAACACCAAAAGTTTAACTTGCTGTAAAGGACCTCTACTTGCAAGTAACATAAAAGTGCAAGAGTCCACACCTAATTTAGGCAGTTGTCCATTGCAGTTTTTAAAGAAGCTGATTAAAATTACTTCACCATTAGTCTAAGTGCAGTTAACTTACTACAAAAGCTTCAACTTTTAACACACTGGTACCACTAACTCGTACTATCTTAGTTGAACACTGTTTACACTCAATCTACCTAAGAGTAAAATTGTGCACACAGAGTAAAAACTTTGTTATCGCAATTAAAATTTTGGTACGCTCGTAGTGGTGACTTAAAAAAACAAAAGATACAGCATACACTTACAATATTATGTCTAGTGTAGCTTGAGACTTATACGGTTGGTGATTGGTTTCACAGCATAGAAAAATTTAAAATTCCTGAATACATTTGGAGAACAAAAATCTTGATGTTAGAATGTAAGTTTGCTGTGGCTTTTATCTCTAACAATGGATTTGTTCACTTTTTTTCGTATAAGTGTATTTGACTAATCAATTTTTATTTTTTAAACAAAGGCGACTTTTTTTTACTAAATGGCCGCCTGTCTCTTTTTGGTGCCAAGCTCTGTTCCACTTAAAAGTTTATAATCGGGTATATTATATCCATCATTCAGTAATATTCATGGGTAGGTACATCTGACCTCCTATGGGACTGTCATCAAGCGGTCGCGTTAGCGAGATGGTCAGGTTAGCGAATTTTGCTTTGGAGCATCCTGTTTGCAGCAATTGGTGTTTGTAGCAACTCTACTTGACTTCTTCATCAACACAGCAACTCTCTCCACAAATACCAGCCAGAGAAATGCTATGTCTGTCTTAAACTTGATTAACTAACCGTTTCATGCTTTAAAGCCATCGTTCTTCTGAGATTTAGGAAAGCTTAGAGCTTTTTCTTGAATCAAAGGCCCAGTTTTCGCTAGGTTTAGTTACTTATTGGTCACAAAAGCAAATTTTTGAGCACGTGTGGTCACTTCAGCAGAGTTAAATTTGCAGTTTTGGACTGAAACATGGTGGTCCTGGTCTGGAAACCGAGATTGTCAGGTTACTGAAACAGAATGCAATGCATTACCATAGTAAATTATTTGGGACTGCACTGAAGTGGTCCTGATAAAGAGGTGGTTGTGTTATCCAGGTGGTCGCCGACCAGGGTTCCACTGTAGTTACACATGTTTCTGTTAAGCAATACAGTAAGTGAAACAAATGCAAAAATCTCAATCGCTTAGCAAATACCATGCGGGATCAAATTACAATGAGAAAACATCATCTTAAGCCAGTGATTTTCAACCTGTGAGCCATGGCCCATAGGTGGGCCATAGGAGCAGTTTGCAGTGGGTCAGAATCCTATTTGAAAAATTGGACATTTGGTTAAAAAAAAGTTTTATTTAATCTACATAAGTTTGTATTAATACACTTGTACTCTATAGTTTTGGTAGAAGCATTAAATCTAAAAATTATTAATAACTATTTTTCTTGCTCAAATGACTTTAATAATTGATATCATAATCATACCATACATAAATTTGCAAGATAAGACCTAAGTCTATGTGACGTCATAAACATCTCATCTGCTATCACTCGAAGTTTCGTACTGTAAAATTTAGAACTGCTGCGTTTAGTAAGCAAACAGCAGAACATGTAGTCTTACTTTAAATAAGATTTTCAACCATATACTTAGTCAAAGTATGAGCAAAAACACAAGTGAGAAACGCAGAGTTATAAATATATTCAGTATGGTTTTGAAATCTTCCATGACAAAGATGAAAAAAAAATTGAAAGACCAATGTGTCATTTGTACTTGTTATAAATTTCTAAGGTATTGCAAGCTGTTTGATCATGACCAATTTATGCAGAACTTTAAAAGAAGGGCCATGAAAAATATTCAAAATGAAAAGGGGCCACGATTATAAAAAGGTTGGGAACCCTTCTCTTAAGTGCTTAAGAACAAATTAAGAGGTTATCAGGGAAAAGTACCATATGTCCCCGCATATAAGCCTATCTCGCATATAAGCAGACTCAAGAAAAACAGCCCTAAAACAATGATTTTATAAAATCCGCATATAAGCCGACGCTACAAATCGTAACACGACATACGCACCCTACCACAGCAAAAGGTTGCAAAAAATAATAAATGAAAATGATAAATATTATTTTTACGTGTATGACCAACCAATCACAGCTTGGTATTATCACGTGATCGAAAAAATCGGTAGCGCAACAGCGTCCAAAGCGCGCATGCTGCTTTGCGTGTGTGCGTGGACGCTCTTATCGCGAGAGAAAAAGAGAAAAGAACAGAAAAAAGGCGAATTGCGCGGGTATCGTTGCATTTAGCATGGTTTGAGTTGTAGTTGCTGCAATTAAGCTAGCATAATGTCATTTTGCTTGAGTGCTATCCGAGTTATGCACATATAAGCTGACTCCTTAGTTTGGCAGCTTTTTTTGAAGTTCTAAACTCGGCTTATATGTGGCAATATACGGTAAATATAGTGAAGTGTTACAAACTGCATTATATCAACAAAACTTTGTTTTTTGAATTTCGAAAAGGGGATATCGACCCCCACAATCCCCCACCCTAGGTGTGCCACTGAAATAGAGGGACTAGTTTTTTTCAACCCATTACCAAGTGCTGACTGATCAACAAATTCCCTGACATTTGATGCAACAATTCAAGAGAAAAATGTACTCAGCAAACAAATGGCTTTAACCCTATGTTGATAAGATATTCTTATATTTATTTTACATCTTAGCTCAATTAAGTAAAAAATATATGATTGATGCGGTTTAATAATTGAAACTGGGTCAAATAAGTGGTGTAGCGGATAGATCAACTGCTACTGAAATTGTAGACTTGCTTGATTCCCAATTGGATGGATCAAACAAAACAAGTCTATGAAAATAGATAATCACAGCTTCCCTGTTTAATGTTCAGCATTAAAAAGAGACTGTGTGACGTTTTCACCCGGTGTGATTGACAGGTGGCAGCTTCACTTAAAAACCCAATAGTCCCTTTGCTATTTTCCTGGCAGCTTATCAAATAAAGATAGAATTAAATCTTCACAAGCCAAATTAAACTGAAGATGTCTGGCTATCGTCAAAACCAGATTTCTAAGCAAAATAATGCGCTGGTATAAACCATATTTTTTAACCATAAGGCACAGGATCGATTAAATGGCTTCTAATCGTATAGAGAACATTGGTTATAAAGGGCATAAAATAAACCAAGTTACCAATTATGCTGCAAATGCAAACAGAATTGCTGAGGTGTGTGCTACACAAAACTATTTAACGTGGTCATAAAGCACATTTAAATGTTAAAAAAACTTGAGAATTTTCAGAGTGTAAAAATTTTTATCTGAACTCGTTGCTTAGCCCATATTTCCATAAATACTGACAAGCATCTTGCATAACAAAGTACTCACGTATGTAGATGCTTAACTCTTCCAAGGCATGTTGAAAAGCAATAGTTATATGCAATAATCATAGAAGGATAGAGACTTTGAAAATCAACAACAATAACTGGTTCATTATAGAAACGTGATTCAGGTTCCATAACCAATGCTATGCACTCTGGTGCTTTTTGACTGGCACGTTGTAGTGGGCTGGGAGAGACAGCAACATAATTAAGTAAATGCGCTTGACGAAGCATCATGCTTTCAACCTAAAAATACAAACAACACAAAAATTAAAACTACAATTATACGCATTAAAAATGATAACCAGAGAAAATTAATTAAGAATCTTGTTACTTGGGACCAACGCATATACCAAGCAATGAGACAACAGGTATTAATCAAGCAACATTTACTCGAATTAGGTTTCTAAAAAACCCAAACAATTCAAGCATGTAAAAGTACCAGAAGGTGGAAAGATTTAACAATTCTAAGAATAAAGAGCACAAACAAAAGCCAGGAGCACAGGTTTGAGCTTTGCCAGCAAATGTATTTTTGCATTTTGGCTGAGTTCTAGTGTTGGAATACAATTTCCGATTCTACAATTAATAAATGAAAAAACATAGCAGTGAATTTGGTTGGTTAGATTTTTAAAGAAATTAACAGGTAACTCATAGCAAAAACAGATATGACTAGCAAGCAAAAAAATGGTTAATTTTGGAAAGTAGCAGTTGCACAATGATAAAATGGCAGTTTGAATATTAAAAATTGCATGAATTTTAAGTCATACATTCAACATGCACTGAGTGATTGTCTTTTTTTTAGAGGAAGTCTTTCCAGAAATTAAATTTTTTTAGTAGCAGCGTTAAATAAAATTTTCTCAGTAGCAGGCGGAAAAATTAAATTTTTTAGTCGTAAGGTTGAAACATTGTCCAATTTACATTTCTGTGTGTAGCCGGCATTGAAGCAGGTGTTTAGCTGTGTAAATTGTTTTGAGTTGGGAAATGATACAATCCCCATTTGGCCATGTTGATTAAGATTCTGACAGTATCCATATGAAGGCAACTGAGGCCTCTTAAGTGAAATATGAAAGAAACAATAGTCACAGCTGGCTTGATGTTAAAGCTTGGTTTTGGGTACAGTCTCTTAGTTGCATTTTCCTCAGTTCAATTCTCATTTCCTTGGGGAAACATACCATAAGATATTGTTGAAATGGAAGTTCTCGATCACTGCAGGCTGATCATCGCAAGTATCAACATCTACTCTTTCATAACTGAATGCTATGAAGGCATTTTTAGAACCTTCTTTTGATCATTCAGACTCTGTTGCACCCTCTGTTAGATATCAAATAATTGAGATAACCTTCTAAAAAGCCATTTTGCTCCATTGCCTAGGGAATTGGACTCATTTGGACAAAGAAAAGACCGGCGTGAAAATATTTCCAAGCAATTGGTCTCCGGGCAAATAGTGCTTTAAGAATGCAGTTATTTTCATCAAGGGTTAGTAGAAAAAAAATCCTTTCTAAATTTCACTTGTATAACACCAAAGATATAAAAATATAAAGAGTTCCTTTTAGAAAAATTTTTGGAAGACCCTAACTGGTCACTCTGCAGTCTTCCTTCATATAAATATGTTTTTGTGATTTTCCCAACTTGTTTTTGTGATTTTATGATTGGAGTTCGTTTATAAACAAACTTGATTACTACTACTATTTTTTGCAGATGTAAATATTGGCTTTGTCCGCAAGGGTATTAATCTTAGACATAGGAGAAAGTTAAGGTCAATCGTTAAATTAGCCTCTTGAAAGTCAATGGTAAACTGTTACACCAGCCTATTTCAAAGGCCAGCTCTCAAAAAAAAGTCTAATCACTTAATGGCTCCACATCAGCATCACACAATTTGTAGAATTGCAGATCACCATAATAGTGATTTCGGTTTTTCTCATGTTTAATGAACCTACTGTAAAACTAAAAATTCATATCATATCGCGCAAGTTTAATATTTGGTGCCACCCAAAAAATTGATACCTATCACCCAATTCAAATCAAGGTAATTAGTTCAACTGGTGGGGCAGAAAACTTTTTGCCAACATTTCGATAGGCTATGCTCTGGGCATGTATTATCTATCTTTGTCAGGGCTAAACTGCAAAGTTAAAATCACATCAAAAACGAATCATACTTTAACACAAAACATTATAACAAATTGGAAGCAAAAAACTGACAGATTAGTGAAGCGTGAAAAGCAATAATATTATGCAATGGGGTTTAAAGCAGAGTAGCTGATTAAATGCCAGGGAATTTGTCATTTTGCTTATTATTTGTAGCCTTGGGGATTTGGTTAAAGAAATGCGACTCGATAAACCGAGGCGTTTGGTGAAGTAAAGTTAGTTCGAAGTCTTAAAATTTTAGCATTGGCCCAATCCTTGGAAATGTTACTGTCAAAAACATACTTAGCGAGTGCTGACTTACTGAACCATAGATGCCAAATGTCTGCTAACAGTTCTTTTTTGTCAATGGAAAAACTGCGCTTTGTTTTGCTAATGGATGAAAAGTCACAATCAATGCAAGGAATTCGATATATTGCTCCTTGTCACATAATACAGTTCACTGAGTCTTTGTGACTAGTGACTTTTTTGCTGATGGTACTTGCACGGTTTTAATACGATTTTCACACTGTGAGTGGACAAACAGCACCATATTTTTTCTGTCAATCCGGGGTAGTAGGATGTAATGGCGAAGCCTTTGAATTGCTGTTTTGTGCAGTTTGAAGATTTCTTGATGAGAGTCTTGTTTGGGTACGAGTTCAACTTTAAAGTGTCTTTTACGTGTTTATGCAATATATCAAATTCCTTGACTTGATTGTGACTTTTCATACATTGGCGAAGCAAAACGCAGTTTTTCCATCCACAAAAAAAGAACACTTGGAAGACATTCGGCATCTATGATTCAATAAGTCAGCACTAACTGAGCATGTTTTTGACAGTGAACATTCATTCCATGGATTGGACCATAAGCTAAAATTTTAGACTTCGAACTTGACTTCACAAAACGCTGGTTTATCAAGTTGTATTTCATTAACCAAATTCCCAACACTACAATAATAAGCAAAATGACAAATTTCTTAGCATTTATTCAGCTACTCTGCTTTAACCCTATTTGTACCGGGGGGGGGGGGCAAATTTGCCCCCCCTCTCAGTTATTTCAATATAGCTCCTAAACGAAAGCAAAGTTTTGCTTTTATGCACCCTGACTTTGAATCAAATTTAATAACACACATTTTCAGAAAGTTTAGGGTCAGCTGGACAACCGGAAGTGACGTCATTTTTGCCTTTGTTAGAGGCACCTAAGTAGTTTTATGCAGTTTTGAGCACTATATCATGCTTATCAGTGCGCATATTCTATTCATTGTACTGCGTATTCATTGTCAATGCTAATCTTCTGCTGGAATAAATTATTTTATTTACTGATAAATGCATTGCATCATCATTACGTCATTGATGACGTCATAACTCAAAAATATTGATTTTTCTGCTGTTTCTCGAAATAAACTGCGTTTGCAGAAAAAAAATATTCATTTTCATCAGCTGTTGAATGATAAAATGAAAATAATACTGCAGTATTCTCTAATTTTGTGAAATATACTATATTTCAGTCACAAAAAATTACAAAGAATAATCAACACAATATATTAACCATGATGTCATTATGCATGTGACGTCATCATGCACGATGATGTCATCATTTGCGGTAACTTTATCAGAGATGTCTTTGAAATAACAAAAGTCCAAACTAAAACTAATATTTCGCAACATTTAGGCAAATTTGTATGCTGTTATAAGGATTTTCTGGTTTTGATGACACCATCATCGTTTTTGTGACGTCACAACCTCAAAAAATTAATTTTTAAAAATTTAACAAAAAATAGCATCAGCAAGCAAAAAATCTCGATTCTATCACTTACCAATCGGTTTTTAGATAGGGGGGGCAAATTTGCCCCCCCCCCCCCCCGGTACAAATAGGGTGTAAAAATAGCCTGGTATATATAGGGTTAAATCCCATTACGTAATATTATTGCTTTTCACGCTTCACTAATCTGTCAGTTTTTCGCTTCCAATTTGTAATAATGTTTTGCGTTAACATATGATTCGTTTTTGACGTGATTTTCTCATCTATTGCACACTTGTTTTGTAACTTTGCAGTTTAGCCCTGACGAAGATAGATAATACATGCCCTGAGCATAGCCTATCGAAACGTTGGCAAAAAGTTTTCTGTCCTACCAGTCGAGCTAATAAACTTGATTTAATTTATATTCCTGTAACAACAATTGAGATTATCACACAATTTATCAAATAAATAATAAAAAAAAAATACAGTAATACAGTACAATGTTTTAAATAAAATATTGTAATGTTTGTAACTATATTGGCATTGCATTTAACACATCAAAATGCAATTTAGTTTTAATGCCAGTGAAAACAACAGCATAATATACCTAGTACTATGACACATGAATACAAAACAATAATTTCATTCAGCAAAAATCCACAAATAATTAAATGAAGATTTTACAATGGCATTAGCATCATAAAAATAACATTTTACACCATGATATTACGAAAAACAAAAAAACGAACCAGAAATATTGCCATTAACAGTAATAATCAAATCTAAATGGATGATAATGATAGTATCAAAACCAAAAGCACAGCATTAATGGTCTTACAACTAAAAGTAAGACAACTAGCTTCAATCATAAATCCTAAACAATAACAGAACAGTGGGAGATTTAATTCTTTAATTTAGATTAATGTGGTGTCAAGACATAGAAACAAAAAATTCGTGTTATTCAGCTTTTCTGTAAACATCATTACTGTGAATCAGCAGCGAATTTCAATTGCAATCTGTGTTCACAGCGTTTGAAAGTGGCAAAAAGTTAAATTCAAATGGAAAATAAAAAACTACCTAGATAATTATTGGTCAGTATCCAACAATTTTTAGGTAACAATTTTTTTCAAGTGTTTAGTAAGCATATTTGGCATTGTAGCTGTACAAGATAGTGCTGAAATACTAAAAGCATACCATTTCCTCAACTTCTAGTTGGAGAAATTTCTTACAAGCGGCAAATTTGGTTGTATAGCTTTTGTGTGGAGAGTGCTAAAAACCAAACCAGTGCAATAAACATGTGACCAGAGACTGTTGCTAAGAAAGGAGTAAATGAAGTTGTTTCATGCCTACACCATTAATTTCATAACAAACTTTTATCAGATGCAAAGAATATAAACCTATATTCTGAACTAACGAAAATAATTTCACCTGAAGCAAAGGAAATAATCTCAAGAAAAAAAAGTTTGAACAACAATGGGTAGACGATGGCTTATGGCTCCTTAAGCCTGTGGAACAAGTCAAAGACCTGAATTTCATTGTAGAACAAGCAAAGCCTTGCAATGCTGCTGGATGGAAAATCAAGGAAGCTGAGTCTTCGAAACGCGTTTGGAAGAATTATTGCCATGGCAGCAAACAACAGCAATCGCTAGACCTGGGATTTGTTTTGACTTTTCCCATAACTGACAAACCTCTTGGCTTTGCCCACAGAGATAAAACTCTCAACAACAAAAAAAACGCTGACAAAACCACTTAAAAGTTTTCAAGACAGTATTTTAAGTACTGACAGCAATTTGTATATGGTTGACACTACTATAATTGATGCTGGATGCATACTTCATGAAACAGTTTTGCAGCACAAAATACCTACTAATGGTACAATGGCAAGAAAACTTTTGGTGAAAATTTGCTCCAGGAAAGGAAGTGATATACATATCGTGCTTGACAAGTATCATTTCCTGTCCATAAAGAATCCAAAACGCAGTCTTCAAAAGATCACTAAAAACTCAATATTTCTTATCACTGGTCCAGACTAAATGCAATGACGATGTGGAGATGAATTACTGCAAAATGGAGTTTTCAAAAGAGTTTTCATGATTTTTGTTGGAAGAATGGCAAAAATTACAGTAAGAATAGCAAAATCACAATATGGACCTATAATTTGAGAAAATCAGTGTTTCTTTCTCATGACCACAGATGCTTGCTGTCTTCAAAACAATACAAACGACGTTGTGCTGACTGAGACACCAACCATATTGCAGGCTGAGCATGATGAAGCAGATACTTTGATTGCCTTCCATGCCAGCAAAATTTCCTCCAGGCGCATAACAGTAAGGTCTAGTAGCAAAACAGAATCGTACGCGTAAGTCTTTGGAGTATGAAAAAAAATACATCTAATGAAAGTACTATAATTATGGATGGAATAATTGCCATTTCTCTAACATATCCAACATTGCAATCTGTATGGAAAGAAACGAAAACAATTTCGATGATTTTTGGAACGTCAGAGAAGCAGTTGTCAATTTAGAGAAACCACCATGTTCAATGAGAAGCAATGAAGTGTACCAACTTCCTTAAACATTCGATGAGTCAACAAAAACATTATTCACTAGTTCATTTTGCTTTGTCAGATGAAGAAAAGATTTTAGTCAATTTATGCTGATAGAAAAAAATTTTGCATAAATATGCTTACTTTTTGGATGCTCGAAATCATGAAAAAGTGTTCTGCGATGAGGAACAACTAGCAGTAATTGCATTTATTGCTTAGAAAGGAGTGGTTTCTTTGCCTTACCGTTTTTGTTTTTTTTTGTTATTTTTCTAACAATGTAGAAAATATCTCTCCAGTTTCCTGGTGGAACGGACATTATGCAAACCAAGAAGGGTCCATGACAACTGACCACGACAAACTGACCGCAAACAAACTGACCGCGGACAACGTCGATTGGCTGAAAAGGGCAAACCTAAATATATTTTTACTATCCCCAAAGCCATCTTGCCCAAACCTTCACTTTGTAACAAAATCACTGTGATGAAATCAGTGACGAAATCACTGTAACAAAATCGTCGCTTTGCGATCAGTTTGTCGTGATCAGTTGACTTGGCTCAAACCAAAAATGCCTCTTTACGACACACCAACCAGTGCAGGTGAAAAACATTAATTTGCTGCACCAAAAGACATGACACATGATAAAGCAGTTATTTGGAGTTCCTAAAAACAGGTAAGAGAAAATTGGATCAAACAGGAAGGAGTTTCTGCATTACTCCAGCTAAAGTGTCAAAATACACCATTACTTGTAGCATGTTTAACATTTGTGGTTACAATGGTTTAACAATTAGTGAAGAAGATGGTTTTCTACCGCTACTGGCTACAGAGGATAATGATTCATACATAGACTTAAAATTTAACAGTTTTGGAATAGCTCAACAACAATGAACTGAAAATATTTTGCATTACCTGCATCTTGACACAGGCCAACTTGGTGAAATAGATACAAAAACAACAGCAGCATGAATGCAGACCAAATCAGAAAAAAGATGTAGAAATCAAACAAAAATTTTGGAAGAACCTAACCAACCTGAAACTACTGAATATTCATCTGGAACTAAAAGCACTGAAAGCAGTGCAAGTGGTGCAAGTGCTTTTACTGTTCACGAAGTACTAATAGACCTGGAAAGTAAATGTCAAAATTGTAATTCATATGTTCACCTTGCAATTAAATGTATCTGACCGTTACAGGTAGCAATAATCGCCAAAGCAGCATTGCAAAAGATATGGAGATTGTAAGTGAAGAAAATATCCTGGAAAGAAAATAATGAGAGAAAATGTGCTGGTTGGTGACAAGAATGTTCCACATTAAAAGAAAACGTGGAATATTCTGCTTAGGATTTGATGGGAGAAAGGACAACACAAAAACAAGCAAAGGCTGAATTCAAGAAAAAAGCATAAGACAATAATAAAACAAACTGGTTCTCAGTATGCAAATCATGTTACTCTTGACAATGGTTCAACCTGTTCCATTACAAACCACATAGTGAATTGCAACATTGCAACAAATACCATTACCACATTACAAGGCATAATCTGTGATGGCACAAGTGTAAACACTGGGAAGGTTAGTGGAGTTATAAAGCGACTTGAAATCTTTTTGGAACAACCCATTCAGTGGATAGTTTGCTTGCTCCATCAAAACAAATTTATTTTGCCGTCTGTTTGATGCCATTGACAGAAAAACAACTGAGCCCACAATGTTTCTAAGCAAAATTGGAAAACAAATCATGAAAGCTGTGTGCCAGTTATCAACAGGGATGTTCCTTTATATTTCAACAAATGACAAATACTCTCGGTTGAAAAATTTATATAAAATGCTAATAAATCATCTACATAGGATGGCACCAACTATATCAATTTTTTTTGAAATCAAACAGTCCGTTAATGAGACATCAAAAATCATCACTAGATGTCAGACGAAAGTAAGTTAAAAGACAAAAATCAATTTTGAGGCCCTTACTTACAGCACAAAGTTGGTTTTTGTATCAGAATATATGTTTTTGGGGGTGAGAAATCTAAATTTCGGGTTTATTTAAAGCCGCATTGACATGAGCAACTTTTTTGATAAAATGGATCTGGCAAAGTTGCATTTACTCAATGGCGATTTAGATCATGATAATGGGACCTTACTGATGGAAATAATTGCCTCAAGTTGCTTTCATACCAATATTGCTATAATTGAATACTTTAGAAGAGAATCTGTTCTGCGATAAAAAATTGTAGTGAGACCAGCTCCGATTGATTTTGCTTTGAAAAAGTTTAGAACATCAAAATCGAAACGAAAACAACCTGAGACAGTCATTTTCAGCAGTAAGGTAACTTTTATCACAATGAGAACCATTATCGCATATAAGCAACTTAGCCACATCCATTTTTATCAAAAAATCGTCTGAAAAAAGTCGCTCGTGTAAATACAACTTAAGACTAATTTTGCGATTAAGTTATGTTTTGATGACTTATTTTAGGTCTTTGGAAAGCAAATTGGGGTCAAAAATAATTGAGAGTGAAAGATTGAATAAAATTTTGAAACAAAAATATCTTGGGGTAGTATGAAGATTGTTGTTTCTTTTTGATAAAGTATTTAGGATGACAATTGATTAGCAATGTGCAAAAACAGAACAATTTGTTTTGCTTTTATATCACAACCTCACTCACTTCAGCTACCTCGATAATGCAAAACAACACATAAAAATTTCTTCATTTAAGTGAAATAAAAGTATGGATATATAGAGATAAATTTTGAGTATTCTAGTTTTACCATACAATGCAGCTGAGCAAATAACAATACACCTGCATGTAACATGCAACAAGCATTAGTAGACATTTTGGCCACAAATTATACATAACATTATATTGGTCTTGCTGACTAATATAATAAATGCTAGTGAATCACAATATTGGTGTCATTGTTGCAATCGTGTTTAGTGCATTTTTGTTATAAAATACAATTTTAATCATTGCAAAAGCTTTATACAGGGTGTTTTAAAAGTGACATACCAATATACTGGTATTATTTCAATAACATACCAATATGTTTCTTTTGAAACACCCTGTATATACTTTTTGACTAATTTAGCTCAAAAATATCATGAGCAAATATGTTGATGCAAATGATAAAATATTATACACATCATTTTTCTCAGTACATTGATTTTCTCAGTACATTATTCTTCATAAATTATACACATCGGTTCATCTCCAAATCATTGCTACTGTATGTTATTTGAAAAAATAAGAAACTGGCATTGCAAACTTATTTATAGTGCAATTGCAATTCCACTTGGAATGAAGTTAAATGACCAGCCAGTTGGTCAAGCGGTAACGCGTTTGTCTCTGGAGCGAGAGTTCAAATCTCGGGCCAGTCAAATCAGACAGTGTTGCCAACGGCTTGCCACTGCTGCGACATTTCTTCGAAAGGAGCAGTGTTGCTTGGGCGCAATGACACCGAGATGGGCCCAGCAAACTCATTACATCCCTCAGCGTAATACAACCAGTATAAAGAAAATTCAATTTTGATTTGATAAAGTTAAATAACAACTGAAATCCCATGCACAAAAGAATATCAAAGTCCTGGGAGAAAACAGCACAACTAAGCACACCCAAAATTACTTAATATATTGACTTAAGTGAGTAAGCAATTCAGATGTTTGATAATATGATATTTTTAAATAATTTCTTTGTTGTAGCCTACATCTTTTTCATAATGAGCACAATTTAAAAAGTTAATCCTTACAACATTAAGATGCAAACATTAATTGACCTTATTTATTAAATCAATCCTATTAGCAGTTTAAGTTTATTAATTTTTTTCAGTTATTTGATAATTATTGCATAATTTTTTAGTGAATGGCCAAAAAATTGAACGTTTTGCACTAAAAATAACTTAAATTAAAATATTTTGCATGCAAACTCAAAAATAATGCATGCAAAAATGATCAAAATAACTTTGATTAATTTTAGTCAGCACTTCACATTACCTAATTTGCACAAACAAACACTAATCAATAATGTTTGGTAAAATATAATCAAATGAAAATTATTCATGGCAACTATATTCATATTGAAGCACTGGAGAGAATGATCTTTGATTATTGCTCAATTAAGGTAAATTTCTTGATTCTGATACATAGACTAGCCATATTTTTGTTGTATAATTATGAAACAACTGTAATTGCTTTGAAACAATCAATATTTGTATTCATACAGAGCAAGCAATAAATTCAAAATTTGTAAAAACAAAGTAGGAATTTTTCGAAGCTTGTTTCAAAAAATACAACGTATGAGATGAAGACTAAAATTGTCATGAAAAAACGAAAAAGCAATTAAAGATGTTTATTGTCAAGACTTTAAGGCATATTTGTTTTTTTATTTCATGCAATCCTTCATTCTCATTTTCGAGCCTCAACTTTACCCAAAAAATTTTTAAAACCTTCATATAACAGAATTGTCGGCAACATGGCCAAGATGGCAAAGGCGTCGTTTTTATGATGACCCTGATCGAATAGTAATCTGGGTTTAACCCGCACCCTGGTCACACTGTTGCGTCCTTGGATAAGACACTTTACAATGACTATCTCTGCTGGGTGGAATCCAACAAGCAGCAAATCCCATGGACATGAATTCGAAGAAATCTGCAGGAACATTGGATCAGTGGAAACTCCTAAGCAGGTGCAGATTCCTCCAATCAGGAAGTAGTCAATGTAATGAAAAGTGCGCGAATTGTCCAATAACTTAGTGTTAGCGTCTGACGCTGTCCAGTGACCGGAGGATAAATAATAGCTCTGGTAAAACTCGTATGCTCTACTACAATAACAACTTTCCAGAGAAATTATCATGTGTGGTAAAGTGTATGGTTTAATTTGGTAGTCTTGTATTACGTTAAAACGCCTGCAACGCTTTTTGTTATTTCATAATCTTAATTGCATTTTCATCTCTGCGTAAAACGTAAACATTTTGCTTAAAAAGTAGTTGCCACTGTGCAGTTTAACTGACAGTAGGTTTGCAGTATAGCTAGAACAGTATTGCCTGTGTATTAAGTTGCAATGTTTATTAACCGTACTATGAGTTTTACAATATGTTTTGCTATTTTGCTTATTGTAGATGTAGTTATGTTATAGCTTGTTAAAGCCTATAAGTTTGTGAATTGTATATTAATAAATGTTATATTGATGATCGGCTTCATTACAATTTAACAAGCTATAATGAGAAAACTTATGAAACCTGAGAGACTAAGTGTGGATCCTAACAGTCAAGATGCTGCTAAGCAATGGAAGCACTGGGCGCGAACCTTTGACAATTATTTGGAGTCACTAGAGCAAGAGAGACGAGACGGGGATCCAGCTATTAACAAGTTGAGAATTCTGACAAACAGTGTTGATTATAAAGTATTCGATTACATCGAAGATTCGGAGTCTTATGACGCGGCTATCGCCACATTAAAAGCTCTGTACGTTAAAACTCCAAATACAGTGTTTGCCAGACACAGACTCGCAACGGCGAAACAACAGCCAGGTCAAACGCTTAGCGAATTTCTTCAAAAGTTACAATCTTTAAGTAAAGACTGCGAATTTCAAGCTGTCACGGCTGAGGTCCATCGCCAAGAGGCCGTCCGTGATGCCTTCATCAACGGCCTACTGTCCAGTGCAATTCGTCAAAGACTCTTGGAAAATCGAGAGTTAAACTTAGACACTGCGTTTACTCAAGCCAACTCTCTCGACTTAGCTCAGCAACATTCTCAAGCGTATGATACGTTGAAAGGTGCTCAAGTGATGGCAGTTCCTACGCACAATAGTGATGAAAACTCATCTTCATCTGATGAAAAAGACCATACCGCTTCCGTTTCGAAACCAAAGAAACCTTGCTATTTTTGCGGAAGTAAGTCACCACGTTTACGAAGAAATTGTCCTGCTCGAAATGCTCTTTGTTTTAAATGCCAAAAAAGGGGCCATTTTTCCAAGTGCTGTAAAAGTCAACGCTCTCCTGCAGCAGCGTCCCCTTCATCTTCTCAGCAGATGTGTGCAATCAAGACTGCTCCGTCTTGTCTGTCATATTCGACCATAAAATCATTTGTTCGAGGACACGAACTGTCTACTATAATTGATTCCGGTAGCTCCATGAGCTTTATTAACGATGTTACAGCAAAGACTATAAACTTACCCATTGAATCTTGTCGAGACGAGATATCGTTAGCATCTTCCAGCACACGAGGTCAGATTGTGGGACATTGTGTAGTTGATTTGACAATTCAAGGCAAGAAATATGAACAAATTGCCCTCGGAGTTCTTAAAGAAGTTCTTAAAGCTTGTGGAAAACTCTTTGAATTTAACAGAATTCCATTTGGCGTAACTAATGGGGTACCACAATTCCAGAGAAAAATGGATGAGCTTGTTACGAACTCTGGACTGAAGGACACTTTTCCATATTTAGACAATGTAACTGTGGCCGGTAGGAATCGGAAAGAGCATGATACGAACGTCAAAGCCTTGTTTGATGCATTTCGAAAGCATGGGGTGACGCTAAATGAATCGAAGACTGTTGAGTCTGTCACCGAGATTAACATTCTTGGCTATTGTGTGGGAAATGGGCAAATCAAACCTGACCCAGACAGGCTCCGCCCACTGTTAGAACTGCCACCACCCAAAGATGCAAAAGCGTTAAAACGAGCTCTTGGTTTGTTTTCGTACTACGCAAAATGGGTGATGAACTTTTCTGACAAGATTCTCCATCTCAAAACTGCAAAGAAATTTCCTTTACATGCAAATGCACTCAAAGAATTTAACGTTTTGAAGAAAGAAATCGCTAAAGCCTCGTTGCAAGCAATTGACGAAAATCGCTCATTTGTTGTGGAATGCGACGCCTCTGAAGCGGCTATTTCTGCTACACTAAACCAAGGTGGCCGACCGGTCGCCTTTATGTCTCGCACACTCCGTGGAGGCGAAAAGCACTACCCAGCGGTTGAGAAAGAGGCGACGGCCATAATAGAGGCTATTCGTAAATGGGAGCACTTACTTGCTCGGCAACATTTTACCTTAATAACGGACCAAAAATCGGTCGCGTTTATGCTGGACAACCGAAAACGCACCAAAATCAAAAGCAACAAAATTCAATGTTGGCGATTAGAATTAGCATCCTTTTCTTACACCATAAAATACAGGCCTGGAGTTGAAAATGTAGCTCCTGAGGCATTAACTCGTGTTACTTGTGCTGTTACAAATCACTATGATCTAAAAGAGTTGCATGAAAATATGTGCCATCCTGGGGTTAGGCGGTTGTCACACTACGTGCGCTCTAACAATCTTCCGTTTTCCGTGGAAGATGTGAAGAAAGTTTGTTCGTCATGCCCAACGTGTGCGGAACTGAAACCGCAGTTTTATAATTTAAGTCAGGGCACTTTGATTAAGGCCACTCAGCCTTTTGAACGGACTTCGATTGATTTCAAAGGACCGTTGCCTTCCACTACCCGAAACGTGTATTTACTAGTTATTGTTGATGAGTTTTCGAGATTTCCTTTTTGTTATCCGTGTTCTAATATGCATGCTCAAACTGTAATCAAATGCTTAAATGATTTGTTTACTATGTGTGGAGTTCCAAGTTGTGTTCATTCTGATAATGCTAGCTATTTCAGATCTTATGAATTAAAGCAGTTCTTAACCGGTCTGGGTATTGCCACCAGCTATAGTTCTATTTATCATCCCACTGGTAATTCGCAGGTTGAACGATATATTGGTGTAATATGGCGGACGATTAGATTGGCACTAAAATCTCGTGGTTTGGACATTGCTAAATGGGAACTTGTGTTGCCTGAAGTATTACATTCTCAACGATCATTGCTTTGCACCAGTACTAATGCTACACCGCATGAGTTGTTTTTCAATTTCTACCGAAAATCGTGCTGTGGTTTTACACTACCGAGCTGGCTTGCTGAGCCGGGACCTGTATTGCTGCGTAATTTTGTGCGTACACATAAGAATGATGACTTGGTGCGAAAAGTCGAATTAACTGAGGCAAATCCTTCATTTGCTCGGGTACGATTTCCTGATGGATGCGAGTCTACTGTATCTTTGAAAGATTTGGCACCTTATCCGGCGTTAGCTGACGCTCATGATAGTGATAAAAGTATTGACAATTCTTCTCTTGAAGAGTCATCATCGGAGCTTGATAAATCAACTGTGTCTAATGCTGACAACGTTATTGTGTCTGATTGTAATGTTGATAGTCGTTCTGAATCGCCAGTGAAGGACCTGCACAAAACTCCAAGTAATTCTCCATCTGTTCGTAGGTCTACAAGAGCTAATAAAGGAGTACCCACGCCACGTTATGGAGACCCAGTATCTTTTTAAGAAGGGGTGATTGTGGTAAAGTGTATGGTTTAATTTGGTAGTCTTGTATTACGTTAAAACGCCTGCAACGCTTTTTGTTATTTCATAATCTTAATTGCATTTTCATCTCTGCGTAAAACGTAAACATTTTGCTTAAAAAGTAGTTGCCACTGTGCAGTTTAACTGACAGTAGGTTTGCAGTATAGCTAGAACAGTATTGCCTGTGTATTAAGTTGCAATGTTTATTAACCGTACTATGAGTTTTACAATATGTTTTGCTATTTTGCTTATTGTAGATGTAGTTATGTTATAGCTTGTTAAAGCCTATAAGTTTGTGAATTGTATATTAATAAATGTTATATTGATGATCGGCTTCATTACATCATGAAAATAACCTGAAATTATGATTCCTTGCCCCCAAAAACATGTCGTATTTAGACACGAAAACCAAGTTGATAGCTCTGGTAAAACTCGTAAAATCTAAATTTAAAAATGTTCATACTTGCATCTGCCATCTAGTGGTTACTTTCAATATCTCAGCAACCACTGGGCCGAGTTGAAAAAATTTTTTGCAGGTTGATCAGTACGCCAGCCTCTATCTATAAAATGGTTTATTGACTCTTTTTCAGAAATTGGGCCAAAAAATGCTCAAATTCTTTTTTTGAAATATAACGAAACAACCCTACAGTCTCTTTCCAACCAATTTTTGTGATCTCAACGTTCACCAGATATTGTGAAGGATCTGAGCACTGACCAACGTTACTTATATGAAACATGCCAAGATGTCAGTCTGGTAAAGTATCAAAAGAGCTTGGTGCACTCTCTCCAGGAGCATTACATTACACTTGATGGCTGACCAGCACAAAAAGAATTATTTGTTTGTACATCATTACTTCAAACCTATTCGAAAATCTGAAGAAGCAGGTGAAGGTTGTAATGCTTTATGGGGATCACGTCTTTTCGGTGCGACCATCTCGGCGCGACCATTTCGGCGCCACCTATTTCGTTGCCCTACGTTTTTTGCACAGATCGTTTCGGCAGCAAATAAGACAAATTGCCGCATTGGACAATTTCCCGAATGAACAAAATTTTGAATCGGACAAAATCCTGAATTGGACAAAATCTAGAATGGACAAAATCCCGAATGGACAAAATCTCAAATTCGACAAAAACCAGAAAAGCAAAATCCCAAATCAGTCAAATTTTAAATTGGACAATTTCCAGAATGACAAAAATCTCCAAACTGAACAAAATCCAGAATCGAACCATCTTCAAAAATAGAGAAAGTCAGAATTAATAGTGTACTCATTGCTGGCTTACATGCACTAATAAATATAAGTAATTTGCCAACAAAACTGCTTGTCATTCATTCGCTTGTGTCATGGCGACCTACAAAAACAGTGCATATACAAAATTAGAATAATCAAGTCAAAAAAACTTTGCAGTTTTGTTGATTCAATTAGGAGCCAAGTAGTTTGTTTAGTAGCGAAAGCCTCGCACCTACCGATATCACGTTTGCCGTCAACTTCTTCTGTTTGCAGCAGAAAAAGGAATTAAGTCAACAAAGTATTTAAAATAAATTAGCAAGTTTTGTTCATGACAAAAAAGTAAGCAACTAAGAGGTGAAGAGGAAATTGCCTCATGAACGAACTTCCAGGAAATAAAATTTTCATTGTTTTCAATAATGCTTTCTGTTTTTGTCAAGAACAAAATTTGGTATGACTGTTTACAAAATAAAACATTAAACTTTTTTGCCGTGACCAAAAGGATTTCCTCTGAATTAAACCAAAACGGGCCAAAGCGCAATAAAGTTTATAAAATTATACTTCAGTTCAATGATTATGTGTTATGTCATTATATGTTTTAAAGCTGCTTTTTGTTTCTAAAACATAAAAAAAAACAGCTAATAAAACATGAATTCAACAGGAGTGCAGGACAGTTTGATTAACAAACTTACGATTTTAATTTTTTTTTACTTTTAATTTTATTTATATTACATTGTTCACAAAACTTACACTGAACGCTTCCGGCAAAACATTATACCCTTGTCAAAGCATCTAAACAAATTACTAGTTTCCACATAGAATAAAATCATTTACACCTTTTGCTTCCTTTTGCTGTTGTTCAAATAAAAACCAACTAATTATGTCAACACATGTGATCAAACAAATTAAATAGTGCAGTTAAATGTTGAATAACCAAGCAAAAAACTTTTGTTAAGTTGTCACTATTAGAGTCGGATCATGGACTTCTAAATAATAGCATCTGGACTGGAAACGAAACGAGAATTGCGAGCTACGCTGTACAAAATGAGGCCAACAAATCACAATGCGAGTTTTCGCTTTTTTCGATTATTTGGACAGCAAAGAGAGAGAAGACGCAAATCATGTAAAGGTGCATAGCACGACGAAATCAATAACAATGCGTGTGAAGAAAAATTATAACAAGTGTTTGTGTGATGCGTGCAACTGATAAATTGCGACCAGAGTTTATGTTCTGACAGAATCAGAATCAAACTGCATGTGGTTGAAAGAAATACTTTAAACGTAAAGCAATATGTTAAAGGTGATCAGTGTAGGTTATTCACGTTTAGATTGCAATAACCCTCCCATAACGTTCAGTATGTAAGTTTGAAAAAGAAATTTAATTTGACGATCTTAGTAATTAGTTACGATTCTTTCGAGTGCAGTTAGCTGGGAGCATTAGGCTACTCCATTAGTTTTGTAGTGTAGATATGAAATGAACAAAAGTAATTAATCACTACAGCATAGCAAATCAGATACTGTACTGTGGCTAGTTACATAGCCCACCGATACTTTGCGATAGGTATACAGTAGAACTTAAGATTACAAATAAATGTGCAGTTATAGTGTGAGTTTGGACAGGAAGTTTAGAAAACAAAATTTTGTTTGTGGAATAATGTGTATTGGTATGTTAACGCTACTGGCAACAATGAGTATAACAAGTAGAATATAACTACAATCATTAGCTAGCCATTTACGAGCTTTCCAAAGCTTTATGGTCATAGACAAGCTGACAACAATGGGGCTCAGCACCAGGGGTGCCGGAACATGGGCAAGGCAAGGGGGGGCAGCTTTTTTAAAGGGCACTTTTAATACTGTATGTAGGGTCATTCAACCAACATTGGTCTCTGATACTGTTAAAACACTTCAACAAAACCATAGTTCTGAGTACGTCGCATAAACACTATAATAAATACAAATGAATTAAAAAATAAGTAAGGGCAGGTTCAGTCACCGGAGGCCATTGGGGGTTTGAGGGAAATGTCCCAACTGACGAAGGCAAGGGGGTCTGGGGGAAAGCCCCCAGCACTCGGAGATTTTGCAATTTTTTTGCTAAATTAACTTAATTTTAGGCCTATTTTAGCAAAACGTAATGCTTTTGAAATGTGGCATAGATATTAGCAATGCAAAAGCATGACTAAACTGGCTGCACAAATGAGCTATGAGGGTGGTGGATGATGGTAAAATTTCAGCCTTTTTATTACAAGCTGGTAAATCACAAAATAAAAAAAATTTCAAGTTTTAACCTAATTCATCTGCAATTATAAAAAAAGATAATTTTGGAGATGTTTATCCCCACCCCCACCGAGTATTTTACTGTTAAGTCTGGACAAGAAATGGATTTTACTTCTGTTATTGCAGTGAATTTTATGTGTTAGAAGTTTTTCCTATATTTCTCCGGTTTGAGCAGGGGGTCCGGACTCTTAGAATCCACCACTGGTAACACCAGTGTCGATCGCACCAACTAGGGCTACAAACAATGCTGAAAACTTGAACGTCTCGAGAGTAATGCTTAAGCTTACAGACATAGGATCCTTCACTTCTAGATTTGAAATTTTGTAGCATCCTATCTTCCTAGCGTCAGTTTAAACTGACGGAACTAAATCGGATGGCACAGGTTAACCAAATGCATTCTACAAGACTGATAATCTATTTTACGTTATTTAGAAATCATTTAATGCACACAATTTGTTAGGTTGAGGCAATTTCACCAAAAATGTTTAAGTAAATGAGAATAAACCAGAAATGAAAAATATTCATCCGCACTTTGTGTATTTGCTTTATTAACCCTATAACGCCGACTGTGACTTTTTAGTAACGTTTGCAGAAAACAACTTAAACTACCTTTGAAGACAATTTTTTTCTTCAACGCCGAGCGTAACGATTTTGTCACAAACCGATTAGTGAGTGCCACGCGTGCAATGCATGATAGAGACACGTAGTTTTGCTTGACTTGAGGTTTTTCTCACATGAAGCGTTTTTGCTTATAGTTAGTCAGGTTGTGAAAAGCAAGCAAAGTTGTGTTTAAAACTGAACGTTAATTTGGTTTCAGAAAATAATGGCCAGTTTGGTAGTTATCCAATTGCCAGTTAAGTGGTAGATTTAAGTTTATGCCATATTTTGCAGCAAGATTAATTAGCATATTTCAAATGTAACGAATTCATTTAATTCGTCTTTCAGGTCTAAGAACTACCGTACTGTTACTGTATAAAGCATTACAACAGAACAATTCATGGATGCTATTAGGTTTTATGGCGTGAGACGTAAATTGCAGCAATTACAAGCAAGTACCAGTAATAACAAAAATAATGAAGAAGATTTAGAACTTCTCCAAAGCGATTCTGACATGGATACCTTGGATTCTGACTACGAATGCCCGGATTATGGTGAGAGATATGATGCACACTCAGTCACACTTACTCATTATTATGTTCACAAATATTTTTTTATTTTTGAAGATTGGTATTGTCTTGTAGGCTACTTTGTGGGGCAGGAGTGCTTGTCAATGTCACAAGTTTGACAAAAATTAATAATGGTAAATTATTATTAAATTTCTAGACAGCAAAAATTTCTACAGTACTTTTTTTTCAAAATGAAATGGCAATAAAGATAAAAGCTTTTTTAATTTAGTCAGCACAAATTTAGAATAACATTCCAACTGTTCGTTACAGTATGTGAATTTCTAAACAGCATAGATTTTTCCTCTTTAGTCTTACTCTGTTTTGAACTTCTTCAAACAAAAATGTGATATTTGATCTGTAAAAAAAGAAATTTTTCTAAAATAATAATTACTGAGATTGTTGTTTAGGAAGTGACGCTGTCCCAGACAATGATGAAGAAGATCAGATAATGAATGCCAACCCTAACGATGAGGCTGAACTACTTCCAGATACATCAAGAGTTCCAGCAGCTCAGCCAACATCAACAAAAGCATCAAAGAAAAAAAAGAAGAAAGATGCCCCTAAGTGGCAACAAACTAGGACGACAATATATGGGCAACGCCAGATTGGTTGGGAAGGAGGCATACTTCTGAAACAATAAGAGCTCCCATAGAATACTTTAGAACTTTCTTTTCTCCCGATCTCCTCCAACATATTGTTGAACAAAGCAATCTCTACTCTGTTCAAAAAAACGTCAATAAGAGCTTAAATTAGAGTCCTTCCGAACTGGAACAATTTATTGGATCCCTTTTGGCTATGTCTTTAGCAAAGCTTTCAAATTCACAAAAATATTGGAGTGGAAAATTAAACTGTCCACTTGTATCTGAAGTAATGTCACGAGATAGATGGGAGCAAATCAAATCGAACTTGCATTTCAATGACAACAACAACTGCGAAACCAACAAAGATCATCCAAATTATGACAAGCTCTTTAAAATTCGGCCTTTTATTGCACATCTTGCTGAAAAGTTCAAGGAAATTCCGAAGCCTCAAAGGCTTTGCATTGACGAGCAAATGATACCAATCAAAGGCATCCCCTCTTTAAAGCAATACATGCCTTTGAAACCAGTGAAGTGGGGCTACAAAGTCCACTGTCTTTGTGGCTCTGATGGCATCATGTATGATTTCATCATATATAGTGAAAAAATTGAGCCTCTGCCCAATGAACCTAACCTTGGCGCCAGTTCCAACATTGTGGTAAACTTGGCTACCACAATCCCAAATGATTTAAATCATCTACTCTATTTTAATAGATGGTTCACTTCACTTCCTCTGCAGATGCATTTGAAGAAAAAAGGGATTCATTGCTTGGGCACAGTAAACATAAATAGACTACCCAGAATAGGATTCGCTACCGACAAGGAATTTCAGAAAACTGGAAGAGGCACATACCAGGAAAAAGGAGCGATGGCTGATGGAGTGGAAGTACGGGCTGTCAAGTAGATGGACAATCGATCAGTTGTGCTTCTTTTAACTTTCGCATCTGCCGAGCCACTAAGAGAATGCAAGCGCTACGATAAAAAGCAGAAAAAGTCCGTGATGATACCGTGCCCTGCAATTGTGCACGAGTACATTCAATTTATGGGAGGGGTGGATTTAATGGACGCCCTAATAGCACTGTATCGAATACATACACGCTCAAAGAAATACTACCACAAATTTTTCTTCCATTTTATTAATGTTACCATCGTAAACTGCTGGCTTCTGTACCGCAACGACTGCAAAGATATGGACATTCCATACAACAATGTCATGATGCTCCAGGAGTTTAAGCTGTCAGTGGCTGAAGCTCTACTTTTTGAAGGAAAACAACCGCACCCGAGAAAGCGGGGTCGGCCATCAGCAGCGGAGTCTGTTTCCTTGCTGCATGACAAGAAGAAAAGTTTCCCAGCCACAAAAATGATTCCTCGTGTAGAAGTCCGCATCGATGGCTACTTCCACTTTGCAAAAATAGGTTCCAGAGGCAGATGCAAAAACCCCGGATGCAAAGCAGCTCCAGTGTTTTTTTGTGAAAAGTGTCAAGTACATCTTTGCATTACGGCTAAGAAAAACTGCTTTTACGAATTCCATACCAAATGAACATGATTTCACAGATAAAAAAACAATTGCATAGCGAGAAATGAAGAGCTTTGTTACTTTAATTTGTTAATTTTTTTATGAACTTTTGTCAACTTTCATTCCTAAGTTTTGTGATGATTTTTCAATACAGTTTTATGTTATCTGATGACTTGTATTACAATGTAAACAGTGAATAACATCTGAGCAATTAAACTCACAGAAAAAGTCTGGAAGGCCTGTTGTGACGATTTAGTAACATTTGTACATACTGCATTGGAGTCTGGACTACCTGATGTGACGATTTCATCACATTTGAATAACTTTGACCTTGGTCGGTATACCATCACAAAAATCAATTTGTGACGTTTCTCATACCCATAACTTCATAAAAATCACCCTTCCAATTTTATTTTTTTTAATAAAATAATTTTGGCGATAAAGGGTTAAGGGTTAAAAAATTACGATTTGAGGTAAAGTTAGAGTTAGGTTTGGTGTTAGTTTTAAGGGAAGAATTTGAGTTGGGTTTAGAATAAAAAAACAGATAAAAATTTTCGGTAAAATAGTCTCTTCCAATTTGTTACTTTTGATTTTAAGAAAATATTTAGCGCCATTTGGGGGAGAGTATTTGTTTATAATGAAAAAAGATATTTTTTCATAAATTAAAAATTGTAATGTATTTTTGGATCGACAAAAAAATATTTACGTTTTATTTCTAGAAGGACTCTTTTGATTCACAAAACACTAAATTTTAATTTGTAGAATATCTTTTGTAGCTCCAGTACTCTTTTGCTTGTCGTCAGTTTAGTCGGGCAGCACTGCTCCCCTTGCCCCTCCTGGTAAAAGGGCAGGGGGGGCAGCTGCCCCCCGTTCTGGCACTATTGCTTAGTACATCTTGTACCGATACCTTTAATATGGTATTAAAAATTGATGTTTTGAGAAATTGCAGCATGTATATTGATGTTTTTTTAAGAAAAAATGATATTTTGTACAAAAAGACTGAATATAGTTTTTTGATTTCTATTACCAAATTTTTTAATCTGAATCCTTAGTCAAGTTCTTTAATGTTGCAGAATTGCATTTTGTAGCAGTGCATAGTTGTAACAAAAATTGTGCATATTAAACTGCCGTTATTTTTTCAAAAACGTTATCAAGGCCCAAGCCCATCATTTTTTTTCAAAAATACAACTACACTGATGAGGTTCTATGCATTTGTTTGAATGCCAGCCCTTGTTTAAAGCCAGATCCTCTACATATCAGTATGAAAGATGTTTTGTTGTTGCAGGTTTTTTACATCATCCTCTGTAATTATTTTAAGTAGTTTGGTATATGCTAAAGGTATAAATTTCTTGTTTATTATAGCATCTTTTTATATATTTTACGTATCTGGTTACTGTTGTCGCTCTCTTGTTAAAGGAAACAAATCTGACTCATGCAAAGAGACTACTGTTGCTTCAGTTGACATTGAATTTGATGCTGAAATGAACAGTCTCATTCCAGCAAATGTGACCCATTTTTTTTATGATCTAAATCGTGGTGGGCTCTGGAAGCCAAACGAGCAAACATTTAATGAAGGGACTCTCTGCTGGCAGGTGTTTACAGAGCTTTCAGTTTCAAAGAATGAGCTTCAGTAACAGTTCCTGTCAAGCTTGAATCAACAAAGAGTATTTCAAGAGATTGTGAATGTTAATTCTTACGAAAACTTTGCAGGTTATGCTTTGTCATTTCCCATAATGTGCGCAAAAGGCCATAACGCTTCAGAAGAAATATCGTGTCGTTTTTTTTAACTGCATGATAAAAAATTTCATGCGTAATACATGTGAAAAAGATAATCATAAATCCTCCAGAAAATTTTGCAAATTGACTAGTGATTAGCTTGATTGTACAGTAATTTGATTTTCAAACCATTCCAACATAAAACAGTGCTGCATGATGATTGTTCCCGTTGCTTTGTAACAACTTACTGTTAAACTTTTTTTGCTTTGTTGTGGTGTCTATTATTTTCCTTTTTATTTGTGTATATTCTTTGCACCAAATGTATGATTAAGTACGATTTTTCACAAGATTCAAAAATTGAACTATAGAAAAGTGATTTGCTTTTGTGGTGTTTTCAACTTACCAAACTGTAGCATAGGCCTCTTAATGTCTAAGCAAGGAATCAAACCCGTTGTTTTTTCTTACAACTGCTTTAAAGAATGAAACAGCTAAAACAGAACAGCTTCAAAATTAATTTGAAAGTTACAGGAAATCATACGGCGAGTTTTTGCAATGTCTGCGCTTAAACATGTTGGCCTCATCTTGATCACCGCTCATTTTCGTTTCCAGTCCAGGAGCTATTATTTAGAAGTCCATGGTCGGATGCACCAACTTTGGTTAACTTACCTGCCGGTTAGAGTTAAACACCGATTAGGTAATCGACGAGTTAACTTAACCAAAGATGCTTGATGAAACTTAAAGATGCTTGATGAAACCTACGTTACGCATTTTTCACAGACCAATCAAATTTAATACCAATTTTTGGCCATTTTCAAAGTTTTTTCTGATTTAGAGTTTTACTTTTGACAAATTAGTCCCCCGGAATAAACGTTTCAAAATATACTGTTAATTGTTTTTTTCAGTATATTTCAGTGCAAAAGACAGTTGCAAAAGTGCCCATTCTGCATTTTAGTCAGCAGGCCAATGGGGGAGACTATAGCTCCCCTGGCTACCCTACAGCTTCCGACCCAAAAGGCGACTCCGAAGGTCCTGGAACCACCATTCAGTGCTCCGATGGTCCAACTTTTAGCAAAAAGTTCTAAATAACTTATATTTGGGTGCCTCATCTCGCACCCCTGCTTTGGTGCTTTGAACCCCCAAGAGGTACAGGTACCAACAGTTTAAGAAACCCTGGTTTAGATGCTTTGGCAAGGGTATAATGTTTTGTTGCAAACGCTCTCTGCAATTTTTGTAAACAATGTAATTTAAATAAAATTGAAGTAAAGAAAAATTAACATCGTAAGTTTTTTAATCAACCTGTCCTGCACTCCTCTTTAATTCATGTTAGTTAGCTGTTTTAGTTCATGTTCTAGAAACAAAAAAATTACTGCTCTTCACTCACTCAACTGCAGCATTAAAACTTATAATGACCATAACAAATAATCATTGAACTGAAGTATATTTTATAAACTTTATGGCTCTTTTGCCGATTTTGGTTTAATTCAAAGGAAATCCTTTTGGTCATGGCAAAAAAATTTAATATTTTATTTTGTACACATTCATACCAAATTTTGTTCTTGACAAAAACAAAAATGAATATGAGAAACAATGAAAATTTTATTTCCTGGGAGTTTGTTCGTGAGGCAATTTCCTTTACACTTCTTAATTGCTTACTTTTTTGTCAAGAACAAAACTCGCTAATTTATCTTAAATAAAATATTAACCTAGTTCCTTTTTCTTCTGCAAACAGAAGAAGCAGAAGGCAAAGGTGATAAGTGCGAGGCTTTCACTACATAACAGACTGCTTTGCACCTAATTAACTCAACAAAACTGCAAAATTTTTTTTGACTTGATCACTACAATTTTGCATATGCGCAATTTTTCTAGGTCGCCACAACACAAGCGAATGAAAAACATGCAATTTTGTTGGCAAATTATTAATATTCATTAGTGCTTATAAGCCAGCAGTGAGTACACACTATTAATTCTAAATTTCTCTATTATTGAAGATGGTTCAATTCTCGATTTTTATCAAATTCTGGATTTTGTCTGATTCCGGAATTTTTTTATTCAGGATTTTGTCCAATTTAAAATTTTTTCATTCGGGATTTTGTCCATTTGGGATTTTGTTAACTCGGGATTTTGTCCATTCAGGATTTTGTCAAATTCGGGATTTTGTCCAATTTGAGATTTTTTCAATTTTGGGATTTTGTCTGTAAACGCCAGCCCAGGATGGTTTCACATTAAATTGTATCTAAGTGTGAGTGACAATGTTCAAAATTTCTGGCATGTTTTGTTTTTATCCAGACAATTGAAAGAAGAACACCAAGCAATTGTCGTTTTCTGCTTTCAACAATAAAGCTTTTTTTGCTCATTCAGACAAACTTTCAGTAGCAATGTTAGCAGATGAATGCTAATGTATGCGACGGCAAGCACTCAATTTGATTTCTTGCTCAAGTGTAGCAGAAAAAGAATAAATTTTTGTGATTCCAAAAATCAACCCTAAAGCAGAAGATTATACAGAATGATCATTCAGGAAAAAGAAATCTCAACAAATCCTCTATTGAAAGATACAGCTAGTGACGGATTTCCCTGCCACCTGCCATAGTTAAGCTGTTTAGCGAATGATCAGACAAACTTTCAGTAGCGATGTTAGCAGATGAATGCTAATGTATGCGACATCAAGCACTCAATTTGATTTCTTGCTCAAGTGTAGCAGAAAAAGAATAAATTTTTGTGATTCCAAAAATCAACCCTAAAGCAGAAGATTATACAGAATGATCATTCAGGAAAAAGAAATCTCAACAAATCCTCTATTGAAAGATACAACTAGTGACGGATTACACTGCCACCTGCCATAGTTAAGCTGTTTAGCGAATGATCGCTGCAGATACTAAACCAAACGAATTGAAAGTTGACTACGAAAGCAGACATCGAACTATTTTGAACATCTTGCAGTCCAGAAAAATACTACCAATGTTAGAAAGCAAAAACGGCTGGGCTTAAAATCAGCTATAAATCATATTTAAGCTTGTTCAATGAGTGCCTTCCAGATGTATTATATGTTTTAGATATGGTGTGCCTACATGTTTTCCTTATTATATTTATTAAAAATTACTGTAAATTTGATTCAGAGTGTTGGTCTAAATCTATTTGGACCTCAGATAGCTTTGTTAGGTTTTTATCATAGTCAATAATTATTTATTCAGTAACAGAGGTGGAGTCGAGTACAGAGCATTCAATGCCAAGGACTTAAAATAACCCAAGGCCAAGGACCGACTTTTTCAGGACAGCAGCTCTCAAGGCCAAGGACAGGAATGCTCAAAACCAAAGACACAATTCTTCCATATTTTCCAATATTTTTGAACACAAAAATGCTTAAGATATTGCATTTCATTAAGTTTTTGATAATAATTCGAAATTAATATACAGTAGTTGTTTAAATAACTTCACACAATTTTGAAGTTGTATGCGCTAGCATTAATGTTGACTACATTGTAGAGCGTTATCATGTTAACGATCATGGCCATAATCCATGAATGAGAATAACTAAATTTTAAACTTGGAAATGGTCAATTTTAAGGCGAAACTTCATCAGTTTAGGCAATGGTGTACACATCCAAAAATTATGGAGACCCACTTTCTGTATTTTTTCAAGCGCAAACCTTATAAATTGGTTAAATAGTTTTTCATATGAAATTTTGCAGTGAATGTATTGCAAAATTAATTTATATTCTTAAAATGAAATGAGGTTCCGTAGCCGATATTTGTACTCTTCAAGTCCTTAGCCTTGGAAAAAAAGAGTTCTGGCAAGAGAAAGCGAAGTCCCCATGCCCTTACTGAACAATTTAGTGCTTTTTTTTTAGATAAATACCAATTTTTGTCACTTTTATTTATTTCACAATCAAATTTTCAAAACAATTTGAAAAAAAAAACACCATGCTGCTATTGATTGATTGCATAAATAATAGTTAGATTTAAATAATCATCAATGATTGAAACAGCTTTTTTTGCAAAGCGATAACGCGATTTTTTATAGGTGGAGTAAATTGCAGCTAATTTTGTTTTCAAATGTTTGCCAAAACAAAAACTTTTGGTTTTTACGGCACCTTAAAAATTACCCTGGTTCTAGAAATAATTAGGAAAATGTATCAAACTAGCGTTCATGAAAATATCGTTGGCAGCACTTCAATTTCTCTGGGGATATCTTTTTCACACTGTTAGAAAGTTAATATCAGAGGCAAAGTTTGTATTTTCGGTGCAGCTGCTAAAAAAAGCTGCAAACAAGCTTGCAAAAAATGCAAAAAGTTTAAAATAACTTTCTTGTTAAACAAACAGTGTTGCCATCAAAGATTTTCACGCAACGTTAGTTTGTCTCAGTTTGTTGAATATCTTCGAAACTATGCAAATTTATAAGGTACAACAAAGACCAAAAATTTTTATTTTTAGTCAGCTAACATTTATTTGAAAACAAAATTGGCTGCACTTTACTCCACCTCTAACTGTTTACAATATGCAATTAACTGCAAAAATTACAGAGGTTTTTCAGCACGAATCATTTTGCAAGTGTTAATTGTAATGATTATCATTTAAACTTTAGATTTCTAGTCGGTAATTAACTAAAGTGAATGATTGTAAAACAGCTATTCTCCAAGGGCAGTATTTCCATATCGTTTGCACTGAACCTTGTTTATGTGCACAATTGCGAAAATCAACAAGAATATATTTCTCGAGACGATAATCGTTTGCTATGTTAATTATTTTAACTTGACGTGCAAGTAAGTTTAACTTATTTTAGATCGATTTGGTGTTTAGTTGAACTTGATTGTTGCATGGCGATATCATAAATCATCATCAATACAATTTTGCGGTGTGGTGACTTTGCGATGGCTTTAATCAACTTGTTTTTGAAATGACTTTCATGCTTTTGCCTAGACTTTTATCAACTTGTTATGAATAATTTTGAGCATATGCTTAGCAACAATGACAAAATATCATAATGTTTCGCTAAATAATGTTGGTGTTTTTTTTACAAACCTTGTAAAGCGTTAAATCATGTTTGAAATATTCTTATTACAAGGAATATAACTAATATAACTAGTACCTATCATAACAAGAAAATTTTACCCTTATCGCAGTGAAATTATATTGGTCAGAAGTTTGATCTAAAAAACACTTCGTTTAGTGAAGGCAAAAAAAATGTAATCCACGGTTTATGTTTGAGCAAATACACGCAATAAATTTCTTTGCAGTTGACTCCACACTAGGGTGTGGCTGGTGCCTCGTAAAAATTGAAAACATGATGAATCGTAAAATACTTTTGATATATGGTAACATGTTGGCTAAAAACTCCAAATATGAATTTTTGAGGCAATCAGACATTATTTAGGTGTTCCGCTTTTCGTTTCCATGGTTACGGGCCCATCGCAACAATCAAATTTTGTAACTTGCTAACTGCTCATGCTAGAAAGCCGGTTGATGGCTCAAAAGATTCAGAAACTACAAGATTCTATCTAACTTACAGAGGAACTATATGGCTAACTAGTCTAGTTTTTGAGATAATGCCGATTATATGCTTTTGTGCTTGTATTCATACGTGAATTGATAGGTAGCTTACTGTATACTGATATGGAGTGAAAAAATGAATGAACCACCCCATGAATTGCACCACATGTCTGCCATGATAGTATAACCATAAAAATAGTAGCTAAGCTATTAGTCAATCCTGCTAATTTTGCAATACTTTGCTAGTTCTAGGCTAGGCCCCTACTACCACTTAGATTTTTTTTTAGAAACTGCAAAGGTTTCGAAAACATCACAACCATTGCTCTAACATGTAATAGAGGGAAAAATCTTTACTGGAGTTCTAACAAAGAGCTGGTTGTGATAAAAAATGTTCTACTGATGTTACTGCTTTTTTCAGATATTTCTGTTACCAGATAGACTAGCTTAAATTTAGCTTAATTCATTTTGGAATTAACATTATCATTGTTAAACCAAAATAAAGGTACAAAAATGTCTAAAAGGCTTACCAATTCTCGTTTGTTCTTACTGGGCTCTGTTCCGACTCATGATGACAAACTTATCCCAATCAACCAGCTTCCAACCAACAAGCAAGTGCTACTTTTATTTATTGCACGCAAACAAGAAGAATATACCACAAATAAAACTAAAAAATCTATGTTCAAAGCTGCTATGTAGACTGTAACTGAATCTATTTTGCCAATTTATAAAAGGGCCAGAATTCCAACAAAAACTGATAAAAAGCTATCTTAGGATATTATCTCTAATTATAACCAGATGCAAAACATTATGAAAATTAAGAAAGCAAACAGAGACTTTGGAAAGGCAAAACAAAGAATAGAATTGTTCAAAAAAAAAAAAGAAACCATGGTGTGTTGGCCTAAAGATGTATGGACTAAACTAGAAAATGAAGAAGATAAAGCATTTCTGATGTCTATGCAATCAGATCGTACTGCAACAATGGTTGGTAGAGATATGAAAACTTACAATTTAGAAAACAGAAAAAGAAAACGAAAAGAAGCTGAATCAAAGTTAATACTTTCTGAAAAAGAAAGAAGAGATGAAAATGCAGTTGCTGTTCTGGAAGATAGCAATTCCGATGATTCAAGTTTATCACATTCATCAATTGAAGAAACTTCAGACATCCCAACACGAAAACACAAACGTTTAAAGAAAACAGGTATTGATATTTGTCTATAATGCATACAAGATTACTACTACTGCAGCTACTGTTGTATTTCGACAGGTAACTTTAAATTTTGTTGCAGGTGATAATTTGTTCATTCCTCATGACATTCTGAAATCACCTGAAGTTGTTGCATGTGCTGTGCGAAATCAAATTACACCCACGGCATTATCAGCAGTTGCTAAAGCTTTTATTTCAACATGTGATGGTGATATTAACAAATTCAATTTGGAGCATTCTCAAGCACACAGGTAAGTGCTTTATTGCTGTTTTCAATCATACAAAATTATTAACAGCTTTTTATTTTTAGATACAGAAATCAAACAGCTGCTAAAATTGCATTTGAAATACAGCAATCATGGAAACCACCATTAATATGTTCTCTGCACTGGGATTGAAAAATGGTTAATTTCCTAAGCTCGAAGTATGCAGTATGCACAAACTGAACGACTTCCAATCTTGGTTTCAGGTGAGAAGGATTTTGTTTTTCTACAATTAGGACGAAATTACATCACATTACATTTATTCTGTTGTTTATTTTTCAGGGATCAATGGCATCAAGCTACTTGGAGCACCTGAATTGCATAGAGATAATGCCACAAGGTTAGGCCCCAAAGTTGCCCAATTATCTTACGATTTCCTTATTCAGTGGGATTGTGTGGAAAATGTTAAAGCAATGGTGTTTGATACAACGGCGGAATAACACTAGGCCGATTCTGAGAATCAGCGTAAGGTACGTAATTCCACTTTTACAGTAAAAACAGCAACAATTAGCGGTAAAATACTATTAACGATAAAAATAATTTTATCATTAAGTTAGAAGGTCTGGAGAGTATTGCAAGCTCCCCATTAAAGACTTTGGCGTTTTTAGTTTTACACGGTAAAATGCAGCATCCGGTAGTGCCGTAAGCTAATAACGCCCAAACTAAAAAGCTTGATAACACGGTAAGCAGATATGTTAGTAATACTACTGTAGAACAAGCCAAACTTTACAGCTTAGTTACGGTAACCTTGCAGAGTCACATTCGTATGCAAATACTGCTCTATTTAATGATGAATAAAATAAAAACAAATTACTAAGTATTTAAGTTCACGGCTAGCATGAGAACAGAAGCAGCGGTCGTTTCGGAAAAAATTAGTAATACGACTCGCAGAGCAGATACCTACCACGTCACGAACCAACACATAATCGTAAAAAAATAGCAAAGAAGCACAAGCACAAAAACAATGAAGCTACAACCAATCATGGAAGGTTATAGAGTGGTACAATCGGTACATAGCTATATATATAACACAGACAGGACCTGGTATGGAATAGCTTAAGAACTTTATGTAAGCAAGGAAAAAGTGGTAGAGGACCGTGAGGCACGGCGACTCAATCTGGAAGTGCTGCCCCCGTGATCTTTCCGGAAAAGCTGATGAAGAAAATGGATAGAAGAACAAAAAGCTGACTTTCTTTAATTTTATTTCTTCCTTTTTCTATAATGTTCAATGAGATCACGCTTGGCCAACTTTCGTTTTCGCCTGATCTTTTTCTCAACTAACATTGAATTCTACCTCTTCACAGCCCTATCAAACTGTGCTGCAGATAAAACAGTTCGTAAAGGGCTCATTCTTCTGGCCTCAGACAGAGAATGCAGGTAGCGGCCGTGGAAAGCGCAAATATCGGCACACATCATTTTATCGATAGGAGCGCTCGCATCTTTCCGCCCAAATTATTCAATCGAACTCTTGTTTTTATTTCACAAATGGTACTTTACGGTTTGAATTGCACTGAATGTAGGAATTTGGGTGCTGGGTTTCGAAGAAGAGAGCATCGTTTGCATGAGACTGAAAGAACTTTCCATTCGCGAACCATGAAAGATCGTAAAGGCAGCTCTGATCACATGATAAAGACAAGGATACTCCCACTTAATTAAGGGATGGCACCAAAACTCAGCCGCAGCATAAAGCACCATAACTCAACACAAAGCCGCAGTTTTATTCTGCAGTAAAATAATTGTTTTATCTGAGCGCCAAATTACTACCAATGCTGACGAAAACTAGTCAAACCAAAAGCTGTGCCGTTATTAGCTTACCTAACGGCATCCAAAAAATAATGCTTACTTTTTCTTCACTGGTCATAAAAGTTCTTTGAAAACAGAACTGTGACAGTGATTTCTCTGCGATCTATTTCTAATCGAAACTGCAGATAAAAATTCTGGTACCAGTTCATCGCTTGTTAAACTCCTTCATCGCTCATCAAAGCATCAATCATTGCTAAAAGTTTGCATGTGGCAAAACGCTAGCAACAATCGAATTTTACTCTTTTTTTTCTCCTACCCTACACTGTCCAAAAAACAGATTTACAGTGTCGTGCTTTATGATAAAAGTCAAGTCTGTCGATTTGAGGCGCGAAAAGCACTACGTACCTGCGCAGTGCGCAAACTGAATGCGGTCATTTGACAAAAGAAAACATCAAACTTTCAGCCGTAAGTTTTTTGTTATTACATCAAAAAGCACAAGCAATTATAATTTCACCAGAAAGCAATACACAAAATATTATTCATTGTCTTGTCTGGTGACGCAATAAGAACAACTTGCAATAAAAAGTTTGATGTTTAGCTTTGCCTAACAATGGATCGGTAAAGAAATAAGTGAAGCAATTCGTAAAAAAACGTGCCAATAAGAGAGAAACGTCATGTATCTAATGTAAACAAATTCCGACAGATGGTGCTCAGGGGGGGGTAGGTACTTTTTTAAAAAAGTGCATTTTTGGAATAATATCGGTAGGTGCCGATTTGAAGTTCAAAATGCCGGAAATACCAAAAAAAACGGAACTCTGGGAGCCCTGAACATCACAGAAAACAAAATCCCAATTAAAGAAACAAAAATAAAAATTAAACTGTTTCAAAAATCCATATTTTAGTGCTCATTTCAATTTTATGTAGAAATGCTTTGACTTTGATTTTGTTTAATTTAAACTTGAAATAAATAATATTTTCGTAAAACGTTTTTCTGGTGTAACTCAAAAACTAGACTAGTTAGCCATATAGTTCCTCTGTAAGTTAGGTAGAAACTTGTAGTTTCTGAATCTTTTGAGCCATCAACCGACTTTCTAGCATGAGCAGTCAGCAAGTTACAAAATTTGATTGTTGCGGTGGGCCCGTAACCATGGAAACGAAAAGCGGAACACCTAAATAATGTCTGATTGCCTCAAAAATTCATATTTGGAGTTTTTAGCCAACATGTTACCATATATCAAAAGTACTTTTGATTTTGACAAAGTCGGGCACCAGCCACACCCTACTCCACACCCAACGAAAACTGTAACTTATATTCTTGTTTACCAACTGATAATTTCCTTTTATTACCATTAAAGTAATCCGAACATCTACAACTATTTGTGCAGTTTAACAGAACTTACTCCTCATAGTCTCGCAGACATAATTGAATACTTTGGCAGTAAGCAAATAACTAATTTCGCTCACATCACTAATTTCCTCAAAACTCCAGCATTTTTTTTTTTTTTGTTTGTTTACTTGTGTAATTCTCAACCTTGTTCATCTATATTTACATTTTGCCTGATTATCGCAAGAGCAAAATATGTTTTATTTTGCTTTCTTTTAACACTTTGAAAGAAACTTGTGTTAGAGCGTTGCATTGGCAGCGCAAAATTAATATAAGTTCTGTCGACAGATAGTGAGAGTAAAATATATGAGTGTATTGTCAAAGAAGTCACTTCAAAATGTGGTGTGTCTATGGTACAATGTCATGAAGATGTGGATTTGTTGCACCATTGGCATTAAATTTAGAAATAAATTGCTCCAGTTCGAGATGGAAAATTATTTTTGACCACTTCATGCCGTTTAAACAACCTGCTGATGTTGAATCAACCAATATGGTCCTTAATACACATGATCAAATAGTTTTAATAAATAAGCGGGTAAAGTGATTTTTGTCTCTTTTAGGCCGGCCGCGATGTAGTTTGTATTGAGCAACTGTGATGGGGAGGATCGAATACTAAACCATTACATGATTGTCCGATTTTCTCTCACCTACTTGGTTAAGTGGTCTGACAGTAGCTTGCTGGATGACAGCTTCACCAAGTGGGTGCTTGAGGGTTACTCTGATAACAAAGTTCTTTACAATTCGATTATGTAACAACTCCTCACTCACCTGCAGGATCCATGCACTAAACTATTTTTTTATGAATCTTATGTTAATTTGTTTTTCCGATACCTCTAATTCTTTATACATTATTACTAGTATTATATTTTTTTGTCATAACACACAGAAATCCACTTAGAAGATCACAAAAGTGCCACGTCTGTGGACAACGTTTTGTGAATGTGACATACCACAGAAAAATCACCCCGAAGTCCCAAAAGAAGATTTTCTCTTTGACTCAAAAAAAAAAGTGAGAAAGTTCGGGGAATTCATTTCTTTTGATGGCTTTTGATCCAATTTGTGCAGACCAACTGTAAAAAACTTAAAGCGCCATTTTAGCAATGTTCATACAGATATTGATACTAAGTCAAAGGAGTTCGAATGCTGCAAAACCTTGAGTTCTCTGAAAAGTAGCTACCAATGATACAGCACTTGCTTATAAAGCAAGCTCATATCTACAGGAGCGGCGAAACAATATGCTACTTCACCAAAGATCGCCGAAACATACTCAAAGCAAGTTTTGAGCCCAGTTTTTACAGTAGCTGATTTAGCTAGCCCCACCAAAACCAATGAAAAAATTCAAGCTCTTGCACAAAAAGACGAAGCTGAGTCCACAAAATAAGCATATATAGCAACTCTGTACAATTTCGTACAGTTTCTTCAATCAGAATATCCCGCTATACAAGTTGATGATGGCAACTCTATACAATTTCGTACAGTTTCTTCAATTAAAATATCTTGCTATAAAAGTTGATAGTTTGGCGAAAAACTTAAAGCATTTCTCCAAAGACAATGCCAGAAGAAAGAAAAACGTCATGGTTGTTTTAAAGAAGAGACCAAAAAGTTTTTGGAAGGCTTGAATATCCATATTCTGCTTTTTGGAGTATGAACGGAGATTCGGAAACACTATCAAAGAGATCCAAGGGAAGGAAGTCGAATCTTGGAAGAAAAAATTGATTGAATCACTTTATGCGAACATGTTTCTGAGAATAATTTACCGATTAGGTTGCAGACCTGGAATTTTTACGAGTATGACCCTAAAAAAAACTAAAAAATGCAGACAAAACAGAATGCGGTAACTTCAACATTTTCATTGAAAAACAAAAAAAGCAAAACAGACGTGGCCGCAATGTCATCAGCAGTGATGAATTTCAAGAAATTCAACTTGTAAGCAAATATGCGCATGAGTTTAAATGACCTTGTGTTTTCTAGTTTGATTGGACATAGTTGTCTCACCAGCCAAGAATGCAACCGAATTTGCTCAAAGAAGTTCAGTGGTGTTTAAAAAGAAAGTCAACGCCACCCAGGTCAGGAAACTCATTACTACATTCATGAGAAATCAACCTTCAGATGTACAAAGAAAAGTTGCCCGTGCCGAGGGGCACACTGTGAAAGTGGCGGAACAATACTTTACTACAAGCCATGCAAAAGAGATATTTGAAGCTGCGCACCTAGCCATGGAAAATGCAGCCAGAAAAAGTAATAATCACTGTGTTTTTGAGGTGACAAAATTGTATTTTTTATTTTATTTTGTTCTCTGCAACCTTCAGCAGCATACGAGGTCGGAAAAAAACAGTTGTAGGTTGATGGTGATGAAGTGCCATCACTCGCTTGTAATTCTGCAATAAGTTTTTTTCAAAGATGAAGGTCAATAATTATTGTATGAAACTTTTGCTACACAATCAGTTTCTCATTAAATGTAGGACTTTTGAATGGTTATTGCACTAAAAATGATTCTCCTATGTTTGTTTTGGATATGGGAGGCCCAAGTAAAATCACACACACACACGCACACTATTGAAGAGAGGGCAAGAGGACGTTTGCTTACTTATGGGCAAAGTGAGAGCAGAAAGGGTGAGTGGATAGCCTGTTTCAAAACTGTAGTAATCAGTTGAAATGTTATTTTGTTACAGAAAATGAGGAAGAACTCAAAGTCAACGGTATGTTGTACTCATAACTGTTATGCTACTATTGTATATTTGCTTTTTTTGTGTGTGTGAAAGATGGCTTAACTTTTGTAAAGCCAACATTTTAAACAGTTTTTGCCCACAAACGTCATCCTTTTGCTGTTATTTTGAGCAGTTAATTTGAATTAATTTGAAACGGTGAGATGGCCGAGTGGTACAAACGTTTGGCTTAGATGTCGAACTTCATGCAGGAGACATGGTTCAATTCTTGAGTCAATTAAATCTAACACAAGCTGCCAGCAACTCGCCACCACCTGAAAAAGGTATTCAAAGCCAACTATTGTAAAAAATAATTGCATTCCAAAAAGTGTGTTAGTCTTAGCTGAACACTTCCAAACAATCCGGTCAATCTATACGACTTAACACTTACGGAAAACTTGCAACGCGACCAAAGTGGAGGACCAAAAAAAATTTTAGTCATTAATCAGAGGGATTTTCTTTGTTTTTTTTCATCATTATGAGTAAAAATATGAATTCCTAATCCCCAAAACCATAAGAATGCATATTTTGTTAGCCAATGTAGCCCAAGAAATAATGATTTTAAGCATTTTTTTAGTTTTCGTAATGAAAATTAGCACCTCTAGTGGCAAAAATGTCAACACTGATTTCTTGTGAACTACTTGATGGATTTTGATGAAACCAACACTAATTTTCATCTCTCACTTAGGACTACAATATATTTAAAAACAAAAAAGTTCCAAGATGTTGGGTTACATTCACTGTCTGTATTATCATATAATGACCCTCTGCAAGTGTCAAAATCCTTGAAAGTACCTCATCAAGACACTCTAGCACAGCAGTTCTTAACCTATGGGTAATTATCCACAAAGAGGTAATATGGCATTTTAAAAGGGGTAACATAAATTTTCAAAATAAAAGAAGTAACTTCGATGGCAAACATTATTGTGCGCTTCTACTCTTAAAAGTTTCAATATGTTTTACTCATAACAGGCTATCTGTGATGTTATAGCGTAATACTAGAACTAAAGTTTTTCATAAAAATCTGTTTTGTAGTCAATTTATATTAGAGTCCAGTTAGTGATAGGCATCATTGGCACTGGCGTAGATTTCAAGGGGCCGAGGGGCGGCACCCACTCGAGTCTGACATGAAAAGAGGCAAAACATGTCTGGCTCCTTCATTTTTTGCAAGTAATGCCGACTTAACACTAAGAGTGTAAGAAAATTACTTTTGAGAAGACATTTTTAAGATTGTATTAATTTACACATAGATTAGCGTGTTAATGTGTTCAAAAAATTACAGCCGCTTGAACAGCAGGACGCGGGTTTGGTAAAGAATGTCATTCTAAATGTGGTGAAAAGTGATAAAAATTTGCCATCACACTTCGTGATTAAAACCTTTGATGTATCGTTACATTGTTAAAACGTATATTTCTGGAATGTAGGCTGAATAATAACAGCAATACACCACGCTCCCATCTTAACTTGCGCAATTTTGGACTGTCATATTGCTTAAGCAAATTATTCATATGCAGTGAATTAACCATTCAAAATTTTGGTAAAAGGAAAGCGTGATATGAAATTAATATGATATAACATTACAGTGACATACTGTGTATAAAATTATGATGTATCAATAGATTAAGAAAATTTATATTTGATAAAATACTAATATATTCGCTACAACCTAACCAATTTACACTTCTTATTGAAATTAAAAAACATTAATAAATTTGACAGCATTGGTAATTTGTTTACTCTGTTAGTCATTGTAATACAAACCGAAGGCATTTAGTCAATTCTCAAAACTTTAAATTTAAATGCTGAACTCGATTGGGGTAGAAATTAAAGCAGGGTAGATTGAATGATGAAAAAGCCGTTTCTCACAACTATTTCCTTCAAAAAGAAACTTTTTAGTTTTTATTTTCGAAAAAACACAAATATCCCTGCTCCACCAGAGCCAACAAAATATGATCAAATTAATCCAATTTTAAACACCAACAATAAAGTAAGAAATTTTAAAACTGACTGCATGCATTCTAGTTTGAAGAGAAACCCAAAAAGCACTAAATTGTCATGATGTGTTTTTAACAATTCTGCATATCTGCACTGCAAGGGAGTAAGTTGCAACCCACAATAATTAAAAAAGCTGCAATCAATACAATATCAATTAAGCAATAAGTGCTATAATGATGTACCAATCACATCTCAATAAACTATAATACTAATAAAACTACGTCACAAACAATTTTTAAAAAATTTTTTGAAATTGACTATAAATATGGAACAAATGAGGGATGAACTATATCTTCTGCTAACACATGCCAGTAACCAACATGAAGCGTTAGTCGACTATTAGCACGTTTTTCACACCAGGTTCAAAAAAAGTTGGGGCAGTAGAGGTTACAGGAGAGTCCAGTGCCGATAGTAATGGTGAGCAGCAAGCTCATGACATTGACAATGAAAGTGTGGCCACAAAAGCTGATCGGAATACAAACCCAGAAATTGATAAAACTTCTAACTGCGCCAGTGATCTTCCGTCACCGTTTGACTGCAGTGTTTTGCCAAATCAAATGCCAACCAATAAAGGTTGTATTTTGCAAAGAGAGGAGTTTAAAGATTTTTGTGGCTGCGGTATAACGAGGATGGTACCTGTCACTATTAAGGCCGTTTATAGGCAGTGAAAAATAATTGGCTTCGACAAAAGATACAGCAGAAATTCAAAAAACATTATGGGTGAAAAAAACTGAGGCTTGGCAAGACTATTGCAAGGGAAAAAGTCCGTTGCATTCTCATAATGGCTTTTCATGGCACCAAGCAGCCAATGAAGCGTTTCAAGTAAGTTATGGGATTTTTTTTAGTTTACAAATATTCTTGCATTTGTTAATTATCAAATTATTAATACATTCTATGTTATCAAATTTCTAGGCACGCATATAGGAGTGGTGACATATAGCTTATGCTAAGTTTTTTCATTAGCATCTTATAAGTGCATCACCTGCGAAAAGCCTTGTTTCCTTAAAAATCAATACGAAACAAAGCGTTAATGATGGCGAATTCGAGCATTTCTTAATTCGTGATTTCTATACAATGCATCATTTCTACACAATAAAAAAAAGTTGTCTAGATATAGCCTTGTTTAGTAAAAAGTTACGCCCAGTCTTTTGCATATTAATAAAACTAGATGGAAGTTTGCCAGCAAACCCAGTGAACGACCGACTCATAGCTAATGCTGTGACGCTCAAAAATACTTTTTGTGTACCATAAAATCAGCAATTATTCAAAAATATCTGATTATGGAACCTCCAGAAAAGTGGAGTCAAAATAATTGTCAAAAATATCTGATTATGAAACCTCCAGAAAAGTAGAGTCAAAGTAATTGTCGGTTAAATATCTTCTGATATCATAAAACACTGGCACCCTGGCTTGAGCTGTTCAAAAAATTGATTATTGGGGGTCCATTTGGGGAGTCCCTGGGGGGTGTCACCCCCAAACTAAGTCAAAATATTTGTCTGTTAAATATTTACTGATATCAAAACAAACTGGCACCCCAAGTTAAGCCATTCAAAAAATTGATTTTCGGGGGGTCCCCCGGGGGTGGCACCCCTAAACTATGTCAAAATATTTGTCCGTTAAATATCTGCTGATATCATAAAACACTGGCACTCTAGCTTGGGCGGTTCAAAAAATTGATTTTCCATTTGGGGGGGGTTCTCGGGGGAGTGGCACCCCCAAACTATGTCAAAGTATTTGTCGGTTAAAGTATCTGCTGATATCTTAAAACACTGGCACCCTAGCTTGGGCAGTTCAAAAAATTGATTTTTGGGGGTTCCCGGGGGAGTGGCACCCCCAAACTATGTCAAAATATTTTTCTATTGGTTATCTGCTGATATTACAAAACACTGGCACCCTAGCTTGGGCGGTTCAAAAAATCGATTTTTGGGGAGTCCATTTGGGGGGGTGCTCGGGGGGGGGGTAGTACCCCCAAACTATGTCAACATATTTTTCTGTTAAATATCTGCTGATGTCATAAAACACTGGCACTCTTAAGTTGAGCCATTCAAAAAATTGATTTTTGGGGGTCCATTTGGTGGGGTGTTTGGGGGGGTGGCACCCCAAAACTATGTCAAAATATTTTTCTATTAAATATCTGCAGATATCATAAAACACTGGCACCGTAAGTTAAGCCATTCAAAAAATTGATTTTTGGGGAGTCCCCGGGGGGATGTGTCAAAATATTTGCCTGTTAAATACCTACTGATAGCAAAAAGAACTAGCACCCTAGCTTGAGCCGTTCAAAAAATTGATTTTTGGGGGCCCCATTTTGGGGGGTTCCCGGTGGAGTTGCCCCAAAAAATTTTGGGAGAAATAATTGCATTTGCAGCTCAACAACTTTACACAAAAATTAGATTTCGATGTTTTGTGGTTTAGGAGAAGAAGAGCATACAAAAATTAGGAAGAAAAAAAAGAAAAAAAAAACTCATTGTGGCCAAAAGTGGGTTGGTTGGGATGAAAGGGTATCTTAAGACATACAACCATATAAAATACTTTTTTGCCATACTTAAGCCGTTTTTGACTGAGACCGCTTTTTACACCACACTTGTGGGGCGGTTTTCGGGTTTTAAAACCAAAGTCACGTGACCTATTGCCTCGAAATTTGGTGCAAACATATGACTCATTAATCTCAAACTGCTGTCAAAATTTCATGTAGCTAGACCAAACTGTTCTCGAGTTATAAGCAAAAGTTTGAAATTTCGCGCTCATTAGTTGGAAAATGGCCGATTAAAAACAAAGGAACACGCGACGCGAGCATCGATCCTTTCAATAATATATGAATAATATTATTTGCATATTAATAAAATAATTATCATCCAAAACATAGCCTCAAACAATTTTGCATATTAAATAAGTAGCTTCGTTACAAAGAAAAATTTATTTACGAAAATGAGTAGTATACAGTAATATGAAGTAAAAATGTCGGCCTTCACCATAATTCTCGTTTAGGTTGCTCTCAATGATTCCCAAACTCAAGTAGAACTTGGAAACAAGTTCGTACAGGAACAAAAGAAAAATCGGTTAGCACTTTCACTCTTACAGCTGTTTTTGATTGCATTTGTTACTGCACAATGCAAGGGATCGCATTAAGGGGCCATGGAGATGAAAAGAAATCTGGCAACCTTTGGAATTTATTGTGGATAATTGGACATTACAATGCCGATATAAACTCTTACATGACTTCGCAATCTTCAATTAGATTCTTGTCCCTAGAAATTCAAAATGAGATGCTAACCATTTTGTCCCTTGATGGTGTTACAAAAAATAATTTCTACTGCAAAATTGAAATCTCAAATTTTTTATTACTCCAGCAGATGGCATCACAAACAGCTATTTATTCTTTCTGATTGCTGATGAAACTTCAGATGTATCAAGCAAAGAGCAAGTGAGCATTTGGATTCGATATAGTTCAAATTCTTTCATCAGTGGAGAGGTGTTTCTCGAATTTTTTGAAACTTGTAAAACAGATTCAAGTACTTTATTTACTTTGATCAAAGATGGGCTATTGAGGCTTGGCCTGGATATTTCTAAATCTGCGTGGTCAAGGTATGATCGCGGTAGCAACATGGCTGGCAAAGTAAATGGAGTTCAGCAAGAAATGTTAAATGAAAATTCCAAATCACTCTGTTTTCATTGTGTGGGTCATCAGCTAAATTTGCTATGTCAAGATGTTTGCAAAGAATTCCCATTGGTTTTACAGGTGATAAAAAATGTAAATAAAATCGTAACCTTTGTGAAAAAATCACCTAAGCGCTGCGCATGGTTTAACAACATACAAGCCTCTTCTGCAAAAGCAACAACTGTGAAGCTACGGCAATTGTGCACCACATGATGGATGCGGCACAAAGATTGGATTGATGCCTTTCTTGAAAATTACACCGATCTTATGAATTTGATGGGAAAAATGGGCGAAGATAGTGTGCTATCAAGGGAGTCGTGCGGTCTTCAGCTTTCACCCATTTGTTAAGCCTAAAGATGTTCGACTTGTATTGCATTCTTTGTCTATTGCAGCGATTGTTCAGCATCATTCACCCCATTCACGTTAAATCTCAGTCCTGCCGTGCTACTACAGATTTAAATGGTTGGATTCAAGAGCTCACAGGTGCTTTGATATTGAATTTAGCTAATTTTGGAAAGGAGCTTTTTGATGAATACAAAACGCAAGCATTGCTCATGAAAATAGACTTGCCAAAAATTCCACGAGTTTGGTGCACTTGCAGTGCAGAAAAAGTAGAATAGTTCTTCATTGAGCTGTTTAAACAAGTTTTTGATGCAGCAGTGAATTCTCTGTTATGTCATTATCAATCACGTCCCCTGCAAATGTCCAACTTTTTGTGTAGTCTTCTAGAAGATCCGTCCATGTCTCATGATGAGACGGAAGCTGTGAGCAAGTTTTATGAAGACTGGAATTTTGCATATGTTGTTCGGGAACGACAGTTATTGTTTGCCCGATTAAAAGGCTAAATCTTCGCATCTTCGTTGCAAAAATTGGCAAAGAAATGAGCAAGCAAAAATCCCGCTTTAGTCGATATGGCACCAAACTTCATTTCAGCACTAAAAACTTACACGGTTTTGCCTAGTTCTGTATGTGAAGCAGAACGTTTGTTTTCAACATTGCATAGATTGAAAACGTACCTCAGATCTCTGCCAACACAGAAACGCTTAAATGGGCTAGCAATTTTGAACACATATAGTGTTGTGCTGAAGCTCTTGACCTTGCAGAGGCCGTAGATGAATGCAATTTGGACGCAAATTTGGATTTGGATCGAGTTCAGAAATGAATTTACAATTTGAGAAACCAAAACTGAAACATAAACTGCTCATGCTATTAGGCATTGTAGTACCTGAAACGCGTTATCGCCAAACAGAAGACTCGATATTGTGTTTTTGATGGTTATTCATAACTATTTTTTGCTACCATTCTTTTTAAAGCATTAGTCTTGCTTGTGGCATCTAACCAACAAGCGATGTTTTTAAAATTAGCTTTCTGCAAAAAGTGACGTTGATGCTCCATTTATGTTTGTGCAATTACGTGACTGATAGATAGTTTTTCATTTGAAAACAATTGCTTATTTCGTTTAGAGCTTGTAACATTTTTGTTTTATTGACAAATAATAAAATCCAACACATTCATGGTGTTAGTTTTTTTAGAGATTGTCTATGTCCGAGAATTCGCACAATTTAATGCTTAAAATCGTTTCAATTAAAACTAAGTTTAACCAAACTTCACAAAAAATGTTTGCCCCTTCGGAATTCGCTTAATCAACAAAAAATCGACGCCTATGATCATAGGCATGAGATAGTAATTGTTACTTTTGCAGTAGCAAGGCTAATTTAACCCTAAAAATTATTAAAATGCCTCCAAAGAAACAAACTTACAAAGAATCTTTTCTGAATTTTGGTGTTACAAGTGTTATTGAAAAACCACAGTGTGTGATTTGTTGTGAAGTTTCAACTCAGGAAAGTATGAAACCAAGCAAACTGAAACAGCATTTTGAGTCTTGCCAAGGTGATTTAGTAGGAAAATCAGCTGAATACCTTAGGTGAAAAATCTAAGCTTTTGAAAAACTATTGCCTCGATTCTGGGGGAATGTGGGCAAAACAAAACAAAGCAGTATTAGAAGCATCATATCGCATTGCCTTCCACATTGCTCAGGCAAAAAAGCCTTACACAATTGGCAAGGAACTCATAACGCCCTGCCTCATTGAAGCAACTACTCTAGTACTGAGAGGGGATAAAGCCAATAAGTTAAAAGAACTCTTGCTCTCCAATGACACTGTCAAAAAACGTATTTCTGAAATGAGTCAAGATATTTTGTTCCAAGTGGAGGAAGATGTACGGTCTAGCCCATTATTATTCTTGCAATTGGACGAGTCCACTGATATTCCATACTGTGCCCAGTTGCTGGTCTATGCTCGCTACATCTTTGAGAACAACATAAAAGTACAATATCTATTTTCTGAACCACTTTCAATGACCATATTTCTGCAAGTGCAACATCAAGGCTACTTTGCAGCGTTTCGTAAAGAAGTTGGGTCTGATTTTGAAGTTCTAAGGAGATTGTCAATGGTTGCATACAGCACAACACAAAGTTGCAGCTTTTAAACACAAAGTGGAACTGTTTAAAAGATTGACAGTAAAAGGCAACAAAAGTATGTTTCCTCGTTTGACAATGCTCTAACAATCTGATTCAAATATGAAATGCAACTTCACACAGATATATCTATCCACCTGAACGCATTAACTATCACAATTGATCAGTATTTTCCTGGAATTGAAGAGTGACATAATTTTTCAAGGATTAGCAAGCCATTCTTTGTTGAAGAAAGCTGTATCTGTGATGATGATACGGCGGCAAAAATAGAGTTTCTTCGACTGTGCCTAGATTTGAGTCTGAAGACTAACTTTGCTGGGGTGAATATACGAAATTTTTAGGTTGGCCTTCAAAATAAATATACCATCTTTTCAAAAAGACCTCTGAAGTTTTTGATTCAATTTTCTTCAACTTTCTTCAACTCTTCAATTTTACTGTGAAGTGGGATTTTCCGCAATGGTGCCTATACAGCAGCATGGCCGAATGGGTAAAGGCGTCGTTTTTACGACAACCCTGATCGAATGGTCTGGGTTCAACCCGCACCCTAGTCACATTGTTCCATCCTTGGATAAGACGCTTTACAATGATTATCTCTGCTTGATGGCTTCAAACAAGCAGCAAATTCAGTGGACAAGAATTTGAAGAAATCCACAGGAACATTGGATCATCGGAAACTCCTAAGCAGGTGCGGATTCCTCCAATCACGAAGTAGTCGTTATAATGAAAAATGTGCGGATCGTCCAACAAGTTAGCATCTGACGCTGTCCGGTGACAGGAGGATAAATATGTGCTACAACACCAACAACAACAAACAAAATATCGAAACAGGCATGAAATTGATGATGATATGTGATGTTGTCACTCCAGCACTCAGCGTAGATTTGCACACTTAGTAGTTGAAAAGCAGTATCAACTTTCCCATTAACTGCATTTGAAATGAATCTTTCGAGTGTACAATGTATAATGACCTTACTTTTCTATGAGTTTATTTTGGATTGAAAGCTATTTTAGTTGATGTTTTTCAAAAAATTTACAATTGATGTCCATTAAAATATTTTGGGAGTAACAACAAAAAAAAGGTTAAGAACCACTGCTCTAGCATCTACAGTCAATTAGGGTATGGAGATGTACCACTGTATGGCTGTAAATGGCATCAGAATACGAACAACTGCAAACTACTGTACTAGCACTCTGGCTCACCTTTTTAAAATATTTCATGATAATGAAATTTGGCAAAAACTTTCTCTAATCATATCTCAGAGTACCGCTTTCTCCCGAAATCGAGACTGGTGCTTTGACTCTACAGACTCCACACTGTCTTACTACTTCTAAAACATCTGTTTTAAGTGCCAAGTCTTCTTTGAAATTGCATTTCTAATATTTTGCTTCTTAGTATTAACAAATTAACATTAATTTGGTTTCTGAATCAAGTTGCAGGAACCCAATAATGATGATAGTATAGGAAAAACCTAAAATCCTTAAAAACTATTTAATTGCGACATCACAAATTATAAAAAATCATGCATGATCACGATGTGGCCAGATGTGGGACTTATGTGATTGAAAAATTATAAATTATTTGAACTTATGTGGTTGAAAAATTAAATAATCAAAAAAAAAATTAGTAACCTATTTAAAAACAGATTTTTCACTACCTTACGCACATTTTGGCCACTTGAAAAGCTATAGATAACTGTTTGTAAAATTGAAATTCTGCATGATTAAGTTTCTTTTGATTTTCAACTTTTTATACCTCGCCTGAAAAAAAGCTCATGGTAACATCAAAAGGACCGGCAGACTTTTTGGTCCAGGTCTCTCTATGATAGTCAGAAAAAATATAGAGAAGTTAAAAAACTTAAATAAGCTTACCCTGAATTGCGATCCTCTGGTTAGAACTTCATAAAACTGAATTCCAAATAGTCTAGCCAATTCTGATGTCCGACCAATTATGTCTTGTTGTGAGATCAATTGTATATTGCCTAGGACTCGAGTCAATAAATATTTGATAACTCGTGCTCGTGTGTGACACTGATGAAAGCGAGAAGTAAGTGCTGACTGAGGTTGATCAAACCACAGCGTGAGTGTTTGGGTAGAGTATCGAGGGTGTCGTTGGTGGAGGAGGTGATATGCCACGCTTTCAAACTTATAATCATACAGTGCCACTTCACTGCGCATTAATCTCCAAATGTTGAGAACAAGACGACCCACAATATGAATTTCGGAAGCGTTATCTGCACCAAATTCATCTTTCTCTGAACTGCACCAATTGTTTTTTGAGTCGTGAGGAACACGAGATAAGCAACGACACAAATCATAGCCTAGATGAGCAGCTCGAGATAGAAGATAGCCCCAGGATAACATTTGGACCTCGTACCCTAAAAGAATGTCTGGATCAACATGTAATATTAAAGTGGACAAATGGTTAAATAAATCTGGCTCAGAATCAAGATACACAGTTTTCAATCCAGTGATTCCATATCTTGTCATAGGGACAGCTTTCTCTTTAGATTCAATAATGAAACATCCTTTATCAATAGAATCACTAGAGTCAGATTGAATAGCATAAAACACAGCTCTGATTTCATCAATTTCGGGGTCAGGAAAAAGTTCAAGCCTGGTTCTAACATGCAGCTCCATACTCATTACTGTTATGTGCTGCTTTTCATGCAGTACTTTAGCTTCGCCCAAGTCTTTTTGCGAGACTCGAAATGCAAAGGTATTGTCCACTATCCCTGCTACATTCGATGGAGCCATATAATCTTTTTCATCTAGTGAATGCAGACTTAATGTAGTTGAACTGTCCGATGAAGATGTAACCTGGCTACTTGGTATAGCCAAGTGCTGTTGTTCTGAAGTTAAAGTGTTTTCTTCTGAAGTAATATGCATATTAGAATTATCAAACAATTTCTTGTGAGGAGTAGGGTTTCTGTTGTTTAGAGCTGTGGTTGAAACTGGTGTACTTGTTAGTCTATTGTAATCTTCAGCAAACCTGGAATTCGAAAGTTTGAAGCTAGGAATTGATGCAGTCTTTCCAGAATACTTTAATGTAGATGTTGAAGGAGTTTCAAATTGAGTTACTGCAACCTTAGGCAGATCTCCATCTAACTCTCTTTCACTAGTAACCGGTGTGGCATCATGCAGATTGCCACTTTTAACATAGCCCTTGTTTGGAGTTTTGGTTTCAAAACCAACTTTTTCGATATTGTCACCAATTTCTTTATTTTTGTTCCTTTTGTTTTTGGCCCATTTCCAGACTTTTTCAGGGCACGGAGGTGCTAACAGTGGCTTAACAATAACACAGCTTTTCTTCGAAGTTGTAGCAGCATCTGCATGGCTTTCAGGTAAAGGTTTGGCCAAGTCTTCCAAAATGTCACTTTCTAAATCCATGTCGTCAATCTTTTTAGTGCTAGATGAAACAGAACTCGCAATTAAACTCCAGTGCTTAATTCCACAACCAAATTCAGTTGATACAAACTCATCTGCATTACTTTTTGTAGCTCTTTTGCTGTAAATGGCAAAGTAGTTAACAATCTGTAGCAGCAAAATTTTGCCATAAATTGCATTACATTGTCGGCAGCGTGGCCAAAAGTATAAAAGCATAGCTTTTACGACGACCCCGATTGCATTATCTGGGTTCAACCCACACCATGGTCACATTGTTGCGTCCTTGGATAAGGCGCTATACGATGATTATCTCTGCTTGGTGGCTTCGAACAAGCAGCAAATTTACGTGGAAAGAAGTCAAACATCAACTTGAAAACTTAAAAAACGGTCAACTCCTAAGCAGATGATGATTCGTCCAAAAAAGTGCCACCATCACTTCCTCATGAGTGGAAGATGGATCAATCAATCAATCAATTTAGTTAGAATAGAAATTAAGTAAACTGTATTTAACAACCGATTATTGGTTTAAAGTGAAATTAAATAAAAAAAAATTATCACCACTGTCGGAAACAATTTTCCAACATCATGGATTTATTGTTGAAAAATAAAGCTTTGCATTGCAAACACATAGATACAATCATAGCAATGAAATTAAGTACTTGCTACAGTATAATATGATGTTCTATTCTGCTGCATTTACCATCTTGTGGCGATTTGAACCTTTTATATCAGTACTTTGCAGTTTGCTTATGGCATTTCATGACTTTGCATGAAATGTGGCAAAAGCAGCAACTTTTAATTTATTTTTGATTTTAGAAGGTGCATGCTTACTCGCAACAAAAGCAAACCAGAATGCTTCACAAAAAAAATCATAAAATGCAAAATGACAAAACTGTGACACAATACTTGCTAAACAAAACAAAAGGTGCAAATTGTGACACCTCTTTGGAACATTTTCATGGTCAGGTAAATCAACATTTACGTACCTGGCAATGGTTGTTGGTTGAGCATCACTTGGTTTGCTGTAAAATGGCTCTCGGCTGATTACCGTTTTTGCTTGATGCTTAGAGTTGTTTATAAAATTAATTGCGTCTTTCCAAGAAGGTGACAAAGATTGAACACGCAGTTTAACCACCTCTTTGTTCCCTTGGATTGAAAAACAAACATTCGGCGAGTTGGATTTTTCAACACAATCTTCTTCCTGGAACTCAAGATCAGAGCTCTTAGCTATTGTTTGCTTTTGAATTTTAAGTGATTTTCTCGCTTGTGGCTTATCTGCAGAGATCGATTTGATGGGTGGTTTCTGCAAAAATACAAACTAACTTAAAACTACAATAAAAAAAACTTAATTGTCTGGTTGAATTGTGCTTTCTATAGTTACTGTATAATGTACGTGCATTGAAAATCAACTCAACATTAAATCGCTCCAACCAACAAAAACTAGACCAAAACAAAACTTAAATTTGTCACCATCTTTATTAGTATCGCACCAAAATAATGATCTCTCTTGCTTCATTGCACGCTTTTTCAAAACGTTGTGGTGGAGACAATTTAATACTTTACTTCATTAGATTAAGTCAGAATCTAATAAAAATACTGAACCTTTTCCTTCAGGCAACAGTGCACCTGCTTAATCGTAGTTTGATCCTTGCGTTGTGGGTAAGTTGATGGAAATGCCGATGATGTGCGCTTCTTCCACCTTCGACTGCGAGTTGATGATTCTGAAAGTTGGGAAGATTCTAAAAAATATTAACATACAATGCTTACTGCTTCATTCATTTTTTACATCTGTCTAACCACACCAATACTGAGTAGACTATTCTTTTGGAGTTACTAGCTATGCCGCTATTACTACAGTACTACACAACAACATGCAGCAAGAATAAATTTCATCAAGTATGCAAAACTCGCTTGTGGTTCAAGTTAAATATATTTAGTGGTTACAAGATTAAACTATATGTTACCTATGACATCATCAGATTTGCCATCTAATTGGGGAATCATCGTATCTTCCTCCTCTGAATTATGCTCAAGCATTAAATCTTCAATGCCACTTTCCCAGGGCTGAGACATAACATAACTTTCGTTTGAATCAACCAAATCGGAACTATGGTGATTAGACCTGATTTAACAAAAGATACAGAAATTTCAAATCTCAACCAAATAGATCAAAACGCTTAAAAGGGCATTAAAGTAGGAAATTTTTTTGCTTCGTTTTTTCTCTGATAAAATTTTGACTGATTTCAAGACTAACTTCACCAAATTTGAGCTTTTATGACGTTCCATTCCCAAGATATGATAATTTATATTTCCCCCAAAAAAAGCTTTTTCCCCTGAAGAAATTTTACCAGAGTTGCCAATTACAAACGAAACTTTCAAAAATTTTACTGCACATTCTTTGCTAGCTATAAGTGCTTCGTGGCAGTGTTGCTGCTGAAACAAAACAAAGGGTCAGAATTGTAAATGAGCTGTTTTTCAAGTAAAAATAAGCCAACTTTCCAAAACTTAATCTTTTGTCGCAACTCTGACAAAATGGCAATGGTGAAGTACGAGGAAAATGTTAATTGTGAACTGCAATGTCTAGAAAACAGCATGATGTAAAAAGATGAAATTTGGTGAGGACGCATTTTAGGCTTTTCCCAACATTTTAGTCAACAGTAAAAAACTTGACTGAATGCCCCTTTAATTTCTTTCCATTAATGCCCCTTTAATACTAAAAAACGAAAAGCAAACAAAAAACGATACGGCCTATGCAAAATGAACACATCAGTCAATTCATTCAGTGTTTAGATGAATGTCAGACAATAAGCTTATATCAATCAAAAGAATTATAGTATGAAGTCTCTTAGCATGCCCATTAGGGTGGAGTGAAAATTGTTGAAAAAAATTTTTTATCGCATTCGACTCAGCTAGATATGCCTAAAGTTGACATTAAACTAAAAATAACAGTCTGTTGAAATTTTATTATTTTTGCAGAATATTTTCATCTCCCTCCTCAACTTTTTGTCAGTGCCACCCTTTTCACCGGGTTAATTTACAATCGAACATATCTATTTGGGTACCACCCTTACTACTCATTTCAAAAGCAATAAAAGTACTTTTTTTGTTAAGGAGTATACCTCTCTAATCAAAAAAGTTATTTTACCCAGATTGACAATGTCCTTGGGGATTTGATGACATCACTGAAGGCCATCTTGTGTTTTGATAGTGTTTTGGCTATTTACATTAAAAAAAATTTTCACTTTTTGGCAATTACAACACACTTCTTCCCATTATTTTACAATTCAATAAAATAGCAAACATATTTGTTTTTTAACAATTGCTCAATGCTCAGTAAAATCAGTAATGTAAAAAAACGGAGTTCATCTTTAGCGCAATTCAAGGTTGCTACTTTTCAAAAGATTTCAGGGTATCTGATTGGGAGACCCTCCAAATGGGCCCCCAAAATTTTTAACTTTTATGGTAAATGAATGAATATTAAAAATATTGCTTGAACTTGATTTTATTGAAGAAATGAAGACTAATTGAGGTAGTAAAGAGGTGCCCCAAACCTTTTTCCACAATTCCCTTTATTCGAGAATAAACGATTTGATTTGTTTGACTTCATACCATAGGAAATCCTACGTTTTGCAATTTCATGACATCACAAAAGGCACAATTTTTGCAAAAATTCTTCCAGACTAAGAAATGCGAGTAGCAACTAATAGCAATTAGTAGCCTATAAGCAAAGCTGAAAATTTGGCTACTGGTACCTGTTGACCAAGGCTACTGGTACTGATCTACAGTATGTTTTTTATAATTTCACAAAATTGCAAAATGCAGGGTTGCCAATGGTACGAAGTCAAAACAAATTAAAATGTATTTTCGTAAATAAGAGGAATTAAACAAAAAGATTTGGGGCACCTCTTTATTACTTCAAGTACTACTCAATAAAACCGATTTCAGGCAGTATCTCTGTAAAACACAAAACTAGCGAGTACCACGTTGTAGGTTTTGCCACCAAATGGAACACCCAAAATACATTTTAACAGCTTGTGCTAAACAGCTGAAATATTCAGTATGGATTGATAGGTATAGAAAAAGGTGAAACATAACAAAACTTGGGGATGCTATGTTAAAATGCTAGCACCAAAATTGAACCCAAACTTTAAGATGTTTAACGCTTGCAGCTAGATAAAAGAAATTCGAGAATGGGTAGGTAACAAAGAAAGGTAAAACACAAAAACTTGGGAGATTCTAAGGTGTAAAGTATACCCTAAATTGACCCTCAAGTTTTCTTGGTTTTAAAGTGCTTGAGCCTAATGGCTTTGATAAATACCGCATTTCATTTAAATGGTGTAGTTTTTTTAATAAACTGTTATCTGCGACATCGAGACAACTCATTTTTGTGCCTTAAAATCTTTTGAACAATTCTATTTGGAAAGTCAATGTTAATGGATTCAATGATTATACAGCATCCACTACTTTGGATTGCAATACCAGAATAGTGTGCTTACAAATGTGAGATGGCTGTGAAATGTGTCTGATAGCAAAATTTGAGCTACCACAGGTCTTGGTATATTTCTGATAGTGGAAAGCAATAAGTTTGATTGATGTAACAACATATTACTTGCGAGTCACCAAATTTTAAAGACCGCTTTATGCTATTGTGTAATGAAGTGAAACACTGTTAACTATGGTGAAGTGAATCGTTTAAATGAAATATTAATTGAATTGCAAAATGATGCGAATTAGATTTTTATGTGGTGAGCAAGAATGGCAGTACAGTACAGTTAGAATTTGCGCACTACATACCTTGCATCTTGAACCATACATTACCAGCAAACCGTACTTCGGTTCAATTTTTGAAGCTTAGCGTACCATATCAGCATACCAAACTTTAGTTTAATATTTGAAGTGTACTGCACCTACGAACCGTACCTTATTTTTGTTTGCGTACCATACCTTCAATCAATCTAGTTAAACAACAACCCATTAATGGCATATGCCACTTATATTGATGTGTTTTTTGTTCATATCTGATTCGATTAAGTTAATAAGCATTGGCTTAAGAGGTAGGCTACTTGAACTTAATAAAATGTTGAACTTAAAAACTGCTGAGGTTTATATGCCAATTTTCATTCAAGGCCATCAAAATCTAATAGAACAAAAAACAATGCAACAGCTAGAGCCAATTCATTATCCTTCAGAAATTCTTTATGTTTAGTCAGAAAAAAATGACAATTTGTTTGCAAAAATTCAGTTTCATTAAAAGCAAAGACATCGAGTAGGCTACTACCACAATGATATTTGTATTTTCTTGTATTTTTGTACAGCAAAGATATCTGCATTTGTTTATTTATCAGAATTTTATTTATCGGAATTTATCGGAAACCTATTTATGAGTCACCATTCACGAGGCATTATTGCAGTGCAATTTATTATTACTTTTCTCCTTAATTATACAAAAAAAACGCACAATAAGCAAAAAGACGGGGATTTTTAAACCACTGCATTTTCAGCCAAAGTGTCGCAACTGTTTCCGTTCAAAGTTTTCTTCAGAAAATAACATGCCACAATATTCCTAGGCTGCTAGCATCTACAGGCAATAGTTATGACATCACAATTGGCCATACTTGTGACTGTGACTTGTGACATCATAATACAATTATAACAACAAATTAAGAGACTATAATGATTATTTGAGAATAGCTTAAACTATATGCATGCCGGGCACGGTAGCACAAGTCTTCATTGACGACAGCACGTTGCACATAAAACGTTTAGTAGGTAAATTCAAACAGCGTACCAACGTAACAAACCCACACCAATACAAAAAAGACGTATCGTACAAATGTACCATACCCATACCATTACAAAAAAGGTATACCGGTACCATATCAGCGTAATGTACTTCTTAGCAAAAATTGAGGCATACCGTACCGTACCTTTCTACCCTACCATACTGCCATCCTTGGTGGTGAGTAAAATAGGCGCTGTAAACTGTACTGTTATAAGCTTATTGATTGACGTTAATTGATTATTATTTATGTTTCTAGATACTTAAAATTTTAGAAGCGAGTAACCACAAAGCTGTTAAAGTTAATGAAACAAGACAAGCTAAGTGTGTTTTCAAAGTATTAGCATAATTTTCAATACCCATTTTGCTTAATGCAATTGGGAGGCTGTTTTAAAGCTCAGTAAAATTATAAAGTTCAGTAAAAGTTGGATACTGTCATGAAGTCCCCGAATCTCGCTTCCGATTTCAGCTTCTAGTTTGTTACATAATAGCCTAGCTGCTTGAAAACTACTAACATCTAAAAATACTAACATTTAACCTCTACTAGCTGTTACTTTACAAAGGCTATTTTAGGCTATTTGAAGTATCATAACCAAGAAATTTGATTGTGACATCATTATACTTTCAGTGTTTACAGCAAATGATTGGCATAGAAAGCAGTGTATTCACATGTGCATGATTTCTAAAATATAACGAGGTGGAAGTCATTCAAAATCGATATAATTTAGCACATATGTTACCACAAACATTTGGGACATCTTGTACATACTAGCTTAAAAAAATTTTAAATTTCCATTTTTTCACTCCATCCTAATGCCCTTTGGCCAAAATCAAAATCTCTTACACCCAGTCACCCAATCAAGTATGATCACCAGTTCACTGCTTGACCAACTGGTTTCTGGAAAAAAATTGTGTCTTTTGAATATCTTCAGAACTTAAAAAAGATACTGCAGGAAATCGGTTTTATTGAAGAAATGAGAACTACTTGAGGTAATAAAAAGGTGCCCCAAACCTTTTTCCACAATTCCTATTATTTGCAAAAGTACAAATTATATCATTTGAATTCGTACCACTGGCAACCCTGCATTTTCCAATTTTGTGATTTCACAAAAGGCATGACTTTGCAAAATTTCTCACACATCAAGAAATGCGATTACCAACTGGTAGCAGTGAGTAGCCTAATCAAACCTAAAAGCTTGGCTATTGCTACTGGTAGAGGTACCTGTAGACCTAGGCTACCAGTACTGATCCGCAGTATGATCGTTTTTGGCTTCAAACTTTATATCATTCTTAGGCTAAAAAAACATCACTAAAATTGGTCTAACTTGATAAAAGAAATTATATCACTCGTATAATGTTACTGATAAATTCAGGGTTGTTCCATTATATTTTATAAAATGACAAATACCCTAGGTTGGAAAATTTATATAAAATGCTTATAGATCATCTACATAGAATGGCACAAGCTATATAAAAAAAATTTTTTTTAATTCGACAGTCCATTAATGAGATATCGAAAATCACCACTAGATATCAGACGAGAGCATGTAAAAATACAAAAATCAATTTTGAGGCCCTAACTTATGGCAGAAAGTTGGTTTTGTGTAGAAATATGTTTTAGGGGATGGAAAATCAAAATCTAGGGTTTAATTAAGGCTAATTTTGCTATACAATTGTGTTTCGATGTTTTTTTTTAGGTTTTTGGGGGATAAATTAGGGTCAAAAATTGGGGATGAAGGATTGAATAAAGTTTTGAAACAAAAATATTTTGGGGTAGTATAGAGGTTGTTCTTTCCTATAGAGGTTGTTGTTCTTTGATAAAGAATTTAAGATGACAATAGATTAGCAATGTGCAAAAACAGAACAATTTGTTTTGCTGTTATATCACAACCTCACTCACTTCAGCTACCACGATAATGCAACAAAAACAGTAGATGAAAACTTCTTCATTTAAGTGATATGAAAGCATGGATAATTTACGCAAAGAGACAAATTTTGAGTATTTTAGATTTACCATACAATGCAGCTGAGCAAATAACAATGCAGCTGCATGTAACAAACATTAGTAGACGTTTTGGCCACAAATTATACATAGTATTATGTTGGTCTGGCTGACTAATAGAATCACAAGAATCAATCACAAGATTGGTGTCATTGCTGCAATGGTGCTTAGTGCATTTTTGTTATAAAATACAATGTTAATCATTGCAAAAGCTTTATGCGGAGTGTTTCAAAAGTGACATACCAATATACTGGTATTATTTCATTAACATACCAATATGTTTCTTTTGAAACACCCTGTATATCTTTTTAACTAATTTAGCTCAAAAATATCATGAGCAAATATGTTGATTCACATGAAAAAAGATTATACACATGGGTTCATCTCCAAATCATTGCTACTGTATGTCATTTGAAGGAACAAAAAACTAGCATTGCAAACTTATTTATAGTACAATTGCAATTTCACTTGGAATGAAGTTAAATGACCGGCCAGTTGGTCGAGCGGTAACGCATATGTCTCTGCAGCGAGAGGTCAAACCTTGGGCCAGTCAAATCAGACAGCGTTGCCAACAGCTCACCACCGCTGCGACATTTCTTCAAAAGGAGCAGTGTTGCTTGGGCACAATGACACCGAGATGAGCCTCGCAAACTCATTACATGCTTCAGCGTAATACAACAAGTATTAAGAAAATTCAATTTTGATTTGATAAAGTTAAATGACAACTGAAATCACATGCACAAAAGAATATCAAGGTCATGGGAGAAAACAGCACAACTAAGCACACTTGAAACTACTTAATACATGAGTATTGACCTAAGAGAGTATGCAATTCAGATGTTTGATAATATGGTATTTTTTAATAATTTTTTTGCTGTAGCCTACATTTTTTTCATAATAAGCACAATTTAAAAAGTTAATCCTTATAACATTGAGATGCGAACTTTAATTGACCTTATTTATTAAATTAATACGATTAACAGTACAGTTTTATTAACTTTTTTCAGTTATTTGATAATTATTGCGTAAATTTTAAATGAATGGCCAAAAAAATTGAACATTTTGCAACAAAAATAACTAAAAAAATTTAAAAATTTCGCATGCAAGCTCAAAAATAATGCATGCAAAATTGGTGAGAATGATCAAAATAACTTTGATTAATTTTAGTTAGCACTTTATATAACCTGATTTGCACAAACAATCACTAGTTGATATCATTTGGTGAAATATAGCAGCTCATTATTCTGGATCCAGTACTGTCCCCGTCAACAGAGTTGGGCGAATTTCCTATAATCATTGTCTTTACCACGCCTTGCCATTTTGTTTGATCACAAGCATCCTCTTTCACCATTCCATTTTTCTTATTCTCTACTTGCTTTATCCACGTTTGTTTCGATCTTTTTCTTCCTCTGCTACCGCTCAGTTCAAAACCTTCACTATCACATTTTCATCTTCTTTCCTCAAAACATGACCGTACCACCACGTATTACTTGCTTTAGCCATCCTATCTAAAGACTTCTTTATGCCCAACATGTCCATCAACTCCTCGCTGTTTCTTCGATCTATAAGCTTCACACCGCACATCGCTCGAATCAGCACCATTTCTATTCTTCTAAAATTGCCATTTCTTTTTCTCTCAAGCACCATGATTCACTTCCATACAACATAGCTCATCTTACACAACTTTTGTAAACCTTCCTTTTATCTCTAATGAAAGCTTTCTGCCTTTGAGTATTTGAGCAAATGTATGGTATGATGAAAACTTTGGTGAAATATAATCAAATTAAAATAATTTATGGCAACTACATTCATAATGAAGCACTGGAGAGAATGATCACTGATTATTGCTCGATTAAGGTAAATTTCTTGATTCTGATATATAGACGAGCCATATTTTTGTTGTATAATTATGAAACAACTGTAATTGTTTTGAAACAATCAATATTTGTATTTATACCGAGCAAGCAATAAATTCAAAATTTGAAAAAACAAAGTAGGAATTTTTCGAAGCTTGTTTCAAAAAATACAACGTGGGTGATAAAGACTACAATTGTCATGAAAAAACAAAAAACCAATGGAAAATGTTTATTGTCAAGACTTTAAGGCATATATGTTTTTTTTATTCCGTGCAATCCTTCATTCCCACTTTCGTGCCTCAACTTAGCTCCAAAATTTAAAAAACCTTCAAATAACAGACTTTTTTGAAAAATTATAATAAAAATAACCCGAAATTATGATTCCTTGCCCCCAAAAACATGTATTTACACACAAAAACCAAGTCAATATCTTTAGTAAAACTCGTCAAATCTAAATTTAAAATTTTTCATACGCGTGTCTGCAACTTTCAATATCTCAGCAACCACTGGGCCGATTTGAAAAAAATTTTTTGCAGGTTGATCAGTACGCCAACCTCTATCTATAAAATGGATAATTGACTCTTTTCCAGAGGTTGGGTATAAAAATGCTCAATTTTTTTTTCTGAATATACTGGAATAACCCTTTTGTTTAAATTGAAATCATCGGCTAAAGCAGAATCCTAGGCTGTTACCTTCCTTATAGAGAATCACAATTTTTAGTTTGAAGAAAATTTTGTAAACCTGCATTTTGTGATGTCACAAAATTGCAAAATGCAGGGTTACCCAAGGTACGAAGTAAAACGGATTACATAGTATTTTTGTAAATTTAAGGAATAGTGGAAAAAAATTTGGAGCACCTCTTCATTACCTCAGTTTTCATTTCTTCAATGACACAGACTTCGAGCAGTATTTCTTTAAAATCAACTTGAACAGACATTGGCAAAACTATTTGTTCGAGAAACCAAAGCTGACACAATTTACAGTACATACACTTCTACAGATTTTGTTCTACTACAAAAATTTGCTACGTAGTACTGATACCTTTTTTCCACCAAAGTTACATCTTCTTCAATGTCATCACTGGAAATGTTGTCAATCAAGCCGTTACTGTGTTGTGATGCAAGGGATGATATTTTACTGGCTCTAAAATAAATTTTAAGACTTTAGATCACGACAAACTGCTTCATTTCTGTTTTTCATCCCAAACTAAAAACTTCAATGAACAAAAAACATGGCAATATACCGGTAAATCAAGCATAAGATTTGAAGTAAAAGTGAATTTGCGTGCCAGGAAGGGCTGCCAGTTTTAATCCACTCTAAAACTTTTACAATACAGTCAAACCCCATTCAACTTCAGCAGTTGTTTTAAACTTTTGTTTGTGTTGCAATATGTAAGCAAGCAGCTATAACAATTTGGTAACGCAATACTGTTCAAGTTTAACTCACTATGGACCAAACTACTGAAAAACATAGTTTTCTTTTTCCACCTTTACCTCCGTGACCAGCTATGTAAATTTGGTCTCAACCCTTATGTCAAGAAATTGCAACTTTTTGTAGTTACTGAGCAATGAAACAAGTTGTATTGCCTTTGTAACCAATCAGTGGCCAAATGGATAGAGCGTCTGGGACTGAAATACTAGACAAAAGTTCAATTCCTGATCAGGTCAAACCAAAGACTATAAAAATTGATGTTCACAGTTTTCCTGCCTAACGTTCAGCAATTAAAGGGGTTGTGTGAAGCCTCCACAATGTGTGGTAGACAAAAAGTGGGCAAGTGGCAGCTTGACTCAAAATCAAAATGTCCCTTCACTGTCTCTGGGCCAAGACAACTTGGTGGGTAAAATGTAATTTACCATCACAATAGGAATTTAAATTAGACTTTGGCAATTTGAATCAATTGCTAGGTCATACTAACCTTTCATGATCATCATCGCATGGCTGGTCATGTAACCAGGGTTCATCTGGAGAAGCAACATGAGAAACAATCAGTTCGTCAACAATTGGAGCAACACTAAAATCAAAAGGAAACAAAACAAAACAAATTTGCTTTAAAAACCACAGAATGTTTTATTAGAAGCTGCAAACCAACAAGGGAAGCTCCAAATGTCTGCTTAATGTTACATACCAAGCACGAAAACGCCAATTTTCAATCTAAAAGTTTGATCTGACTTGAAAGTAAAACCAAACTAAGCCCAAAGCTTAATCCACCTCTCCAACTGATTAGTGTCAAGTCGCAGAATCTCTAACATGGGTTTATCACTCAAAACTAAAGAACACAGAAAAGTGAGTATGCCTCACAAAATTGTGTACTAAAGTACTTCCTACTTTGCAAGGTCATCTGCTTCCATTATATCTCTTATAAACGAATCAGTGCTTCCTGGATTAGATTCAAAACTGACTCGTCGTTTTTCAGACTGCTGTGATGGATGACGAGCTTTCACTCTACAAAAAAAATATGAAGAATAAAGCCAACTAATAAATATTAAACTGCCTTAATCATCAACTTGAAAGCTCTAGACAACCTATCACTTTTCTAAAAACAGCAGTATAATAAATGATACTTCAAATTACCGTATTTTCCGGCAAATAAGCCGATTTTCCGGACCTAATTTTTAACCGAATTTTCTGGGGTCGGCTTATTGGGCGAAAACACCTTGAACCAGACAATACTAGAGATCAAAATGTCACTGCACGTAAATTCACTGCACTTTCCACTATTTTGCACTTTGTCCTACCTATTTCCACTTTCCACTGCCATATTTTGCTCTTTGCATGATCAGTATCGTATTTGCATGTGCAATTAAAACGAATAAAATATGCGTTTTCTGCTTCAAAATGCCACAAAATATCGTAACGCCAGGTGCTGGATTAATCTGGCACTGCGCCGCGCCAATCAAATTTTCTGCCTCGACTTATTGGGCGGCAATATGGTAAAACCCTCAATTTAAGAGCTAAAAGTTGGTCTCAGTTTATTCAACGGGTCAGCTTATTAGCCGGAAAATACGTTTTTTCAAAAACAAAAACTACCTACAGAGGTGGGCACGAATAACATTATATTAAAAGCGCAGCGCAACAAAGTGCAATAACTTTTCAGCCAGTAAAAGAGCGACGCAAAATGCACAATTTTTTTTTTACTTTTTGAAGCGCAACGTAACTTCCACAATGAACTTTTTGATTCAGTTAAAGTACAACACAATTCCGCAATAGCGGAACGGCAATTTCATACCAAGTTAAAACGCAACCTAACTTATGCAATTGAGATTTTACAACACAATGCAAATACCGCATTTTTTTGCAATTTGCAAAAAAGTAAATAATTTGCCAAAAGAAGTCCTACATTTATCAATATTACGACTCAAATGGAACAAAATTACGTTCAATGTACGAAATTGCGCTATTAACTGACAAAAAATTTCAAAGTGCAACAAATTTTAAAGACTTTAACATGCAACGCAATTTTCACAATGTTTCAAAATAAAAAATTAAAGCGCAACACAGCTTTTGCAATTGTTGAGGTTGTGGAAGTTGCGCTTCGAATTACACTTTGCTCACCTCTGAAAACTACAACATTGTCCAACGGTATGTTTGCGTAAGTCAAAACATAACAACACTGCGTTAGTTTAAAATATCATGAAGTGCATAAGCCACATAGCTTGTGGCTTCAGCACCAACACAAAATCTATGTAATCTCACTTTGCAGACAGGCTAAGCAAATTGCAAACGGTCTTCAAAAAACGGTCTGTGACTTTTATGCATGAATGTTTAGACACAAGATGATTTTACACCGAGATTGTTATCCACCTGGACTTTTACTTTTCAGCACCAAGACTATTAGGTGCCATCACCAAATTTTTGCAAAAGTATTTGCACAAAATTTTTTTTATAAGTTTTGCAAAATATTCACCTGTATACAACTTTTATTTCCTTGCATTTTCCTTTACTCTTGCTTATGCATAATATTTTTTGAGATTATTGTTCATGCATTTTACTATACATTTTCCTTATTGTATTTTTTTCTGTCAAGTTTTTGAAACTTCTATTTTTCAGGTTATATTTCATTTTAACACAATTATTTTTCGAAAAAATTTGTTACCTAATCCGGACACTTGCAATCTGCTGTTCGTGGTTCGAAATTTTGTGTTGCGTAAGTAGTAGATTTATTAGGTCAAATCGCACTTCGAGTGGCTAATAGTGCTTTATCATTTAGAAAGATCATTAGTGCTTGACACACTGATACAATAGATCGATGAGAGCAAATTAATAAAGCTCTAAAACACATAACTAAAAGTATGACATGAAAGTAAAGTAGTCTAAGGGCCGGTCTACACTGTGCGTAAAATCACCAGCTTACGAGCGTAACCTCAGTTTGTTTTAAAGGAAAATTCCGTAAGCCCAGGCGTACCACCTTACAAGAGTAAAATTACCAGCAAAAAAAATTTGCTAAACGAGCAAATTTTTTTCGCCGGTACGCTTGTAAGCTCACGATTTGCATCAAATTTCAAAAACTGGTTTGCCAGGTCTCGAGGTAGGCTAAAATTAGGTTAAGTTTTGTTGAAAAAAAGTTGATTTTCAAAAGTGAAAGTATGAGTGTTGGTTTGAAATATCCTAATTTAACATGAAAATGGTCAATTTGCGGCTCTATGAGGAAAAACTTGCAGAAAAGAGGCTTAGGTCAATAGGCCCAAAAGTGAATTATGATGAATTATGAATTGCTTGTTGTTAAGTAACATTTGGTTCGCCTATTCTAAGTAAAGAAATTTGAAAATTAAAACTGATATGTGGTGTGGCAATGCAGATCACAGTCCTGACCAGGGGGACTTGATTAGGCCAAAACCAGTAGGCCTACCGATAGGCCCACCAGTAGGCCTATGGTACGGTTGGTCTACATCTTGGTGGTACTCGTACCTAGCGTGTATTATACCACATTGTGAAAGTAAACTGGTAATCCTAGCTTGATAGCTGCTGTAGGCTAGTTTACTTCAAAAGGTTTAACCTACCGGTACTGGTGCACTTTGCAGATGCAGTGATGCTGTGTAAGAGATACTGGTAAGCAAGCAACTTAATAGCCTAAGCTACTGTCAGAAAATATGCAAAGTTAGAAAATTAGTCTGCCGATAAAATCTAGGCTCTGATTTTTTAAATCAATAAAACTCACTACTAGAGCTCGACCGATATGACTTTTTCCGCTCAATACCAATGTCGATATTTTGGAAATTTTTAGGCCGATACCGATATCGATAACTGATATATTAACTTATGATACACGAACTTTTGTCACTATTTTTCAATTAACTTGACACTAAAAGCTTCACTAATTCCCCTCCAAAGAAAGACTATTGAAAACACAAGTCACCGCTAGACCCAGATACCAGCCGATATATATCGGCTGACCAATATATTGGTCAAGCTCTACTCAAAACTATTAGAGCCTACAGTATTAGTTAGCCTGCAGCAATAAAAGCAGAAATAAAATGCAATGATCTAAGCGTACCCTGGTACTAGCCTACTGATATGATGGGCTGTGCAGTTGCAACTATATAGGCATGTAAAATTATTCTATTTCAAGATGCAAACACTTATTATTCAGCAACTATCAAGTTTTAGACTTTTACAAATAGTTGAGTTGAATTGCAGCCACTGTCAAGCCAATAGGTTTGTTCTACTGTCCTGCCAATAAGATAGTGAAATCAAAAGTTCTTATATTCTGCAATTACTTTTCAGAATTGCAAATTACGACTCTATTTGCAAGTTTTATTGTAAACAAAATATAGTAACTGTGAGTACTTGAAATTTAACAAATTTATCAATCATATGATACTTGTGATCCAGACTCAAAGAGACTTATTGATGAAATTATGAAGCAATGTTGATCTTTAATGCTCAAAGATTTCAAGGACGATGACCAATCTAACAGTGGCATTGTCAGGTTTTCAAGGTTAGTTATGTGTATTTCTAGATTGACAATCTTTACCAGCTATTTGAGCTTTTATTTAAAAAAAAAACTTTAGGCGTTTTCATAGTGAAAATAAAAAAGACTTGGAAGTTTTATCTAAATCATTTGCTTTTATTTAAAATAATCATTTAAAATTAGCAGTGGGCCAAAGAAAATTTGTTTATTTTAAAGTTTTTTTTAATGTGATGGTGTGACAATACAGTATTCACATCACTGCAACTTAACTACACAATTTCAAGTTTCTTGTAACATAAGAGTAGCATTGCTTGTTTTTTTTAGGTGCAACTAAGATTTTAAAGTGTCATATTTTTCAAACCATAAGGTGCACCAATGATACTTAAATTTTTTAAGATATTCAACTTGTGCCTTATACTCCGATGCATTTAATCTATACTTCTGTTTATGCTCTTACGGCCAGTTGATCAAGTGGTAATGCTTTTCAATGATCAAGTGGTAAAGCTTTTGGAGTTTAACAAATTTAATGTAGTGTAGTGCATCTTATAGTTTGGTGCACTTTGTGCCTAAAAACAAAAGCTATAGAAGCCATTCGATGCACTTTATGCTAGAAAATAATAATTATAGAAGCCATTTATCGATACTACGACAGTGCGCCAATTAACAGTTATATGTTCCAGTTTGCTGCGCCTTATGGTCTAAAGAATGCTGTAGTGATATCTTTGCTAGAATTAATTGTGATAGAATAAAGTATTCTTTTTTTAGTGTTAAAAAAAGTTGTTTTTTGCTTTAATTTTGCTTACTTGATTTGATAGCTTTGTTCTGTAATGTAGTACCGGTACTTTTATGCGATTTAATGTGACCGGTTTGATGCAAGAAGATTTGACGCAGCAGCGATGCTGTTAGGGTTTTGCGTCAAACATCCTTTGGGTCTGGTTCGGACTAAGATTAAAGTTGGCCAAGTTAATCGTCTCATGTCAACTGGTTGCCTCTAAAAATTTTCGACTCTTCTCTGAATGCTAGTGTTTCATGCATAATTGGTACGTTTTTTGATATGTCTACTGCAACAATGGTTTTGGACACTTTGCAGAATTTTGAACTTTTTTTGGTAGGAGTGATTATTATTTGTTTTACTCCAGGTTCTCCAATGAGTAGAAGATAATTGGAAAATTGTTGGAACTGCATGATTGAAAGATTGAAAACCAGAAGTAAAGCCATCAAGTTCCATTAATGTTTGTTGTGTATTTCTACAACATGTTTCATGGTCATCACACTTACTTGAAATTGATCATGGTTTGGGTTAAGTTCTATTGACTAACAATATGACATTTTCTCCTTCAGTGATAAGAGTGAAAAGCAGAAGTAAAGCCATCAAATTTCATTACTGTTTGTTCTGTATTTCTTCAACATGCCTCATGGTCAACACACTGTTAATGAAAATTGCTCATGGTTTGGGTTAAGTGCTGTTGGCTGAACTTGTGACATTTTCTTCTTTTTCCACCATGAAATCAATCAAGCAGTAGATGATTATTAATGCTTTATAGAGTTGCTGCTTGACTTCTCCAGGATCCAGGAATTACTCATTTCCAAGTTTTGTAATCGAAATGTTGATGATGTATAATAAAATATCTGCTTTCTGAGACTGATTAAACATTGGCATCATTTTTAATCCTCTGGTTATTTTTTCCTACAAGTTTTGATTAAACCTATGAGACAGATTTTGCTTTTGCTTCTAAGCAAACCTCTTGAGATGAACTATCCTACAAGTTTTGATTAAATCTCTGAGGTAGCTTTTGCTTTGCACTTATTCATACATCAATAGTAATACGTACTTGTCCAATCTGCACTGATATCTACGTGAAGCGACAACCAGATGAAGGGTTCCTCACTCCCTCCGAATGCATTACAATCGGAAGAGATGCCCAATGTGTTACTTTCTAAAATACTAACTGCTTTGCGCTTAGAAGTTTGTACTTTTCTTCACAACAAATTTAGTTTATTGAGTTTTTGAAAATATTGAATACAGTTGCATCACTAAAGTTGCAATATCTGTCTTATTGAGAGAATACAAAAGTTCCTCCTCAGAGTACAGTAAACTTATTGAATGCTCTAGTCGCACAATCAATTTTCTGCAATTTCAGTGGTAATAATATTACTGCAGTGTAGGGTAATTGAAATGTTTTAGCTATTATAGTTCGCCCTATTTTCGTTTTATGTTTTGTGAAAGTGCAATTAGCTGGGCATTTGTGAGATTTCTCTCAATCTTCGGCTAATGCTAGGGTCAGCATTTCTCCGAATAAGTTTAGGTTTAGTGGGTGAGGGATTGAATCCAAAATTTTTATTATTACATTCTTGTGCGTTACTGTGATACAAAACTACCAGAGTGGTAGCAAAAAAAAGCGTTCAGTAGAAGAGTTTGTGTGAAAAAAGAAAAGATGAATACCACAAGCACGTCAACAAAAATTTTAGTTATGAAATTAGGAGTTATAATGCAATTGAATATGATTGATTACAAGGAGTTAACGCAAACCGCTTGGGGGGAGAAGTCAACACAATAATAAGCTTAATAAAATGCATGTTGTTTTTGCACAAGGGATTAAATGCCGAACAGAATGTAGTCGAATGTGATATTGCATCACTTAATTATGCATTATTTGTGCAGTCAAACCGTTTGACAGTTCGAGAGGATAACCTATACCTGCATGCTACGCATCATGCACCGTCTATTGTGTTTCTAGGGGTGGACTGGATAAAGTTTATATAAAAGTTCATATGGGAGAGAGGCGAAAGACGCTCAAAATTTGACTTTAACGGACGCGAGACAGAGGTGTAGTCGAGGGCACAAGGCTCGAGGCCAAGGACACAAAAAATATCCGAGGCCAAAGACAGCCTTTTCTAGGGCAAGGACACAGATGCAAGTGTTCTCCAAAAAAAAAAAGTTATAATACGGTCTTCCAAAATGTTTTTCTCGCGTTTTAAAAAAAAGATCTTGAAAAATTTTTTAGGTGATCTCAAAACCAAATCACAAAATCTCCAAAAAAAGAAATTTTTCTACAAAAAACGATCTACAAAAATTCAAGGATTCCAAAAATACTGCTGTCCTCGAGCCAAGGACGGCAATTTTCAAGAACTTGAAGCTTTGAGGCCAAGGACTTCAAAATATGTCCCCAAGGACTCCAACTCTGTAAACGGAATGTAACAGTAGAACAGGGAAAAGCAGTTGAAAGCTGAAAACAAAATGTACCCAGCAAAACATTGCAATCAAATCTTTCTACCGAGTCACCCTCCACTAAGAGGAATTCAAAAGAGGAAGAACCGGACCTTTGAAACCAGCCTCTAGTGCCCATCAGTGCGGCCCGGCACCACAGGGGGCATTCCGGGGCCATGACCCCCCCCAAAGCGAGGACTGTGCCTTGAAGAAATTAACACACTCGGGGCTACTGGAGTGCAAATCGAGGCCTAAGACTCCCAAACTGGTGCTTATCGTCCTAAAATTCGCGAGCAAGAACTGTCTTTTCATAGTTTTTGTGGATTCACACTGGATTTCATGAAACGTTGGAGACGAAGACCTTTTTTTTTGGTCCTCACTTTAGAATTTGTGGAAAATCACAAGATGACTACGAAAATTTGTGGACATTTTTGAACTGAAGACCTTTCCTTATTTTGGTCTTCACTTTAGGATTCGTGGAAAATCGCAAGAATTTTGAAATGAAAACCAGAGTTTGAGAAAATTTTTGAACTGAAGACCTTTTTTTTTTTTGGTCTTCATCTTTTTCGTTTGATCCACACCCTCGAATTCACATTAATAAACTTCTCGTGCCCCCCAAAAATTCATTTCTGCCCCCCAGTCACGCTATCCTGTCGCTGGGCCGGCGCCAGTGGCCTATAAGTTAATTTTTGTAATTTTGTTGTATTTACCAAGTTGCTTTGGTCAGGAGACAGCAAAGGAACCTTTTGGTCTTCGAGTTAAGCTGCCACGTCTTGTCTACCACACACTGTGTACAGTGTAGTCTTCACGCTGTCCTTTTTTATTGCTAAACGCTAAGCAAGGAATCGAACCCATATCTAGCATATCAGTAACAGACGCTCGATAACTGATCGATGCATTTTTTTTTTTTTATTCAACAAAACCTTTGCTACCTAATAGCCACCACAACACTCTTGATTGGCCATACCTTATGTTTTTTTGTGAGGAAGGTTGAAAAAAATTCACGTTTAAATTATCAAATAGACAATACTACTTCTCGCGATGCATAATCTGACCCAAATTTAACCGAAACAACAATGAATTGTAATAAATCTATGATTTCCGTTATCCAATTCAGCACAATATTATGGCCACCCACAGAATACGCTGTTAAGCCGTTACGTTCGTAAGCGCCATTTTGTATAGTGTAGACACCTTCGATGTACGAGCGTGAAAACTTTTGTAATTTTGTACGCACAGTGTAGACCGGCCCTAACTGTTTGCATTAATACTGTTTTTGTTTTGTTTTTTGGGCATTGTGTACAGGAAGTGTCGAAAATTAATCTATTATAAGAATGTGAAAATCAGTAGAAATTAATGACTATAAAACATGCTATAAAAAATTGGTTTGTTTTTACAATTTTTGCTATTTTTTTCATTCCGTATGAGAAATGTTGAAAATTAATCCATAGAATATGTAAAAATTCTAGTTGACAGAAAATTAAAGTAACAACCATAACATGCGCTTTGAAAAATACACTAAATTTTTTTATTACTAATCAAGCTGTTCTTTGCAATGTGTATGAATAGTATTGAAAACAAATTAAACAAAAATGTAAAGACCATAGTTAACAAATAATTACATTTACAGTAATAACTTAACTTACGCTACAAAAAATAAATTCTTAGTTTTTTTTCCAATTCAAATTGCAGCAGTATTGTCGTAATAAAATCCGAATACGAGAGGCGTGAATGAAAATATAGCGATATTATAAATGTAGCGATGGTCAATTTTAATGCCTTAACTTCATCAGTTAGGGCCATGCTGCAAACGTCAACTGATTATTATTCATCCCCACTTTTTAGCTGTTTCCTAGATGCAAACCATTTTGTTAGGTTAAACGATTTCTCTCTACAAAATTTTTTAAACATTATTAACCAAAAGTAATGCAAATGCTATAAATTTATGTTTTTTAAATGAATTGAAGTACCATACCGAGTATATTTGTAACCTCAAGTTTTTGACATTAAAAAAAATGAGGTTCTGGGGAGAGAGCAATGTCCCCATGCCCCAAGTTGAATAATATGATTACTGATTTTTTTTTCAAAAAATAGTATTTTTTGTGACTTTAAAAAAAATTGCACACACCAGCAGAGTAAGGGGGCAATTAGGGGGACCAATCCCCCATTCGACCCCCCCCTTTTGAAAGTGCACAATTTTACAAAAATTATTTAGAAAAGATAAAGTGTCAAAAAACTAATTAAAAAACGCTCAACTCAAGTGTAACTCTACCCTGAGTTGCAAATAAGCAAAGTCAAAACTTTAGCATTGGTTTGAAATATTTTTGTAAGGTCATTAGCTTTTCTATCTTTTACATATTTCATCCCTCCAACTTGTATTGTTTCCGAGATATTCTGGTTGAAAAAACGTTTGCAGCAAAAGGCAAAGTGTATCATTGTTAACATAACAATGTGGAAATGAGTTACAACCACAAAATTATGTTTGGTAAATATTGCATTACGTCACATTAACATAAACAATCGCTCATGTAAACTTGATTTTACTGAAACAAGAATTTAACCACGTTGCTTTTTTGCAACAAAGGGTAGAAACATAAGCTGTCAATTTGGAATGCTTGTATAGTCAGTGTTGATATTTAATGAAAATGTTTAATCATTGCAAAGCTCGAATCCCACTGTCTTGAACTGACAAGGTCTCGTCAGCATACCGCATTGCTTTTGCAGGATAACACGAACGAGACAGAAAGCAGTGCAATTTAAAATGCAATCCATTTTGTTTCAAAATTCATCATTTCCCTAAATGGAACAAGCAGAATTAGATACTGGTGAGAATTCGGGGTGGCTGAGATCTGACGTGTATCAGTTCACGAATGAAAGGATGCACCATAGTCACCATAGTCAATGCACCATAGTCATATTGGATTTCGACCATAATAAATTTCAGATAATTTTAATTAGAAAACATTAAAAAAACACAGTACCGATAATTGCTTGAGGAAAGCAAATTGCGTTTTTTATAAAGGACAGGACATTTTTAAAGACTTGTAGGCTTCGAGGCCAAGGCTTAAAGAACTTCAACATGTGTCCTCGAGAACAACCTCAAGGCCAAGGACATCCTTGATGACTCCACCACTGACGGAGATTATCAAATACTTTTATACTAAGATGCACTTTCAAAGATGTGCTACGAAAAATTATTTAAAAATGCCGGTAGAACAGCATCATAACATTTTTTTTTTTCAAAGGGCATTTAGGATATTTTTATCTAAACTTTTCTTCTGTGATACCATGGTGATCAACTTTGGCATTCCTTAAGAATTTTTTTCCACCAATTTTGATTCTCTTAGGCCAAAAAAACATATGATAATCGCAATTTCTTTTCCTCTTAGACGAGAAAAAAATGCTGTGCAAACATTACTAAATCGAACAAAAGTGCATCAAAACTGTTTTAAATAACTAACTACAGCTGCAGCTGCCGACGCAGTGGCTTCATAGGCATAGGCGTCAATTTTTGGGGGCCTGGCGTCCCCTTGAGTCTGACACTGAAGGGGCGAAATATGTCTGGGACCCCTCGATTTTTGGCAAGTAATACCGACTTGGCAACAAGAAATCCAAAATTCCGGACTGAGGTAGAACCAGAATGCGGCAAAGACCTTTTGTTTGGTCTTCACCTGAATTTGAGGGCAAAATTCCAGACTGAAATGGAATTATTAAGTTTAACCAAATTTCGCAAAAACATTTCGCCTACCGTAAGATGGGGATAGTTTGCCCACTTTTCAAGTTTGAAGAAAGATAATTCCAAAAGCAGTTGTAGTATAGATGAGTAATTGTCTTTAGGATACAGGCACATACTGCTACTAATGAACTACAAGCAATCTGGGTCTTGGCAACCTTCCAAATTTTCAATTTTTTAAAAAATATGGGTGGACAAAGTTGCCTCGTGGTTTGGGGTAACTTTGCCCGACCTGTGAAAACAAATTAATTAGCAATGTTGGTGAATATGTGGGGATTGTTTGCCCACTGTATGTGTTTTTGAAAAACATCTGGACCCAAATGAACAAAAAATATCATAGTTTAACAGCAGAGATATTCCCAGACAGACAGAGTTAGAAAATCACATACTTGAGCAGCATAGAACATAGGTATTAAGTGTACACAGTAAAAAAATCACGAAGTTTAACAGCAAAGAGTTACAAAAAATCAATACAATAACCCCAAAAAACAGAAAACATCAAATCAAAGTAATTACTGGTAATTTGTATCCGAGCTTAAAATAAAACCTAATTTTTGTGGGTGGGCAAAGTTACCCCATACCAGGAGCATATTTGAGCTCCATCAACAATTTCTACAATTATAGGTAGCAAAATACCAGATTTTTAAAAATTGTGTTTTTGTCTATCACAAAACACACATTGGTAACACAAAATAAGGTTGTTTAAAAAATCTGAATTATATGCCACTAGGGGGCAGTAAAGTTGGACAGGCAATTTTTTTTGCATTTTTTGCACCATGTATATTTTCATGCTGTAGTACAATATCTGAAAAATATTATAGTTAAAAGTGTGTTTGAAAGAAACCTCATACACTACCCTTGTCACAACATCATTCATTGTTCCAGTTCCTCCTAGCGTATGGGAGTAGCTATAGCTCATAACATTTTTTAAAAAGTGGGCAAAGTTACCCATCCGAGCAAAGTATCCCCATCTTACGGTACTTGGAATTTGATAAATCAACAAAAAATCGATGAATATGTTCATAGGTACTGCTGATAACGGTAGAAAACCTAATACAAAAAATGTTAGCTAAAATGCTTTGCATTGAAGTTTGCAATTGCATAATTATGTGAAAAACTAACTGGTTTTCTGACCTTTATGTCTAAACTAATCGTACAATAATTGTATGAAATTAACCTTATCTCAATTCTGAATACTTTGCTAGCTTTTGACGGCCAATACGCTCTAGGAAAACATCTACCCTCTCTGAATTCAAACAGCAGTTGTTCCACTAATTTATTACCTACAGTATACCTTCAGCATTCACTTCGCTCCAAGAAGCGCAGTACTTAGCACGACTCGAAATAGAAATTTACAAAACTGATTTTATTTGCAACCTACTCAAAACAAGATGGCTGAAATTTGGTTTCTATGAAGAAAACAGGTTCTCGTAGTCTGCTGAGTAGCAAGAATTACAAGAAATTCATGCTGGTAAACTTATTTTTTAGTTTTTTGTCCTTTTTTTCAAAAATACGGTTGAATGCCTTTTTAATATGATTGATCAATCCATTGCAAAATATGTAATTATACATTACTGCAAAATATAATGCACTCTTATGACAAAAGTATCTAGTAGTGTTCATCATAAATTACGATTTTTTAATTCAATTTTCTGTATTTCCACACAATGCAAGAAACAGGATTGAATCAAAAAAAAAGATTTTTTGTACCGTTTCTTAATTATAGCAATTAATTTGTTGACTGTGATTTTCTACACTTTTTACACTTCTTGTATGCAACGCCAAGAAGGGTATGAATCATAAAAACAAACATTCAAAATGTTTTTCAAAGCGCATTTTGTAGTTGTTATTCAATTTTTTAATGACTGTGATTTTCACATTTTCTATGATCTAATTTTGGGCATTTCTCATACACAACGCAAAAAAAGCACGATTTGTAACAACAAACAATTACTTTATTTAATTACTGCAGCTTTTTTTAATGATCATTAATTTAATTTTCTACTGATTTTCACTTTTTCTGCAGATTAATTTTCGACATTTGTCGTACACAGCAAAAAAATAGCATAAATCACAAACACAAACAAATTTAGCGTATTTTATAGTCAGTAATTTAATTTTTCACTGCTTTTCACATTTCTATGGATTAATTTTTGACACTTGTCGGGGTTCAAAATTAACGCTTGCCCAAGGCAAGCTAAAATCGCCTCGGGGAGCTATTTTCAGGCTTCACTTGCCAGACAGTCAAGTCCATAAAATTCAGCGTATGAAGTCAGCAACTTCAAACAAGATTATTTAAAAATGTAAATCACTTTTGCACAGCATAATGAAATATTTAATATATAAAATAAACGCAAGTAAAGTAACTTTTGCTTGCTTTATTTTTGCGCAATCACCACAATTAACACCTATAGTTTAATCACATGTGCATCATTTATTGCAATTAAGACTTCTTAATCACACATCAGATTTGTTCGATACTCAAATGCGCTTAGCAATTCTGTTGGCGAAAAATGTTTTGTTTTTTTTTCAGCGAAAAATTTTTCCACACTTGCCGCGTTAACTGCTCTTTTGGTTATCACAAGTACTAACCTGTGTTGCAAGCAGGCACGTCGATTCCTGGGGGGTCCGGACCCTCCAAAAATATGCATTGGGGGTCTAAACAGTAAAGGATCCCTCCACTAAAAATGGAACATGTTTGCTATTTATCACAAATACCAACAAAATAACATTTCTGTCTTTGTCAGATTTTTTTTGCCCTAAATCGTGAAAACTGCATATCAGAGCACTAGGCCAAGATTTCACAATAATAATCACAACACGAGTACGGTATATATTATCACTTAGCAAATATATAGCACAATTTTTATTTGTGTATGTTACAAACCCATCATTGTGACTGTGTGTCTGTCACTAAAGCTAACGAAGTCTAGATGAAGAAAGTCTTGACTATTATAGAAGGGTACTGAGGGCGAGAGCAGACTGAGACTTGCAACGTAGAGAAAGGTAGGAAAAGAACATCTTTCCATTGCTGTTTAGCATGTAGTAGAAAGTTAGTAGGCTAACTGTTGTACCAAAACCAAAAAGCTTTTCGATTCAAGAAAATGCTCAATGCTTCGTTCGACCATTGAGAATAAAATAGGCTACTGGAATTTGTTTGGAAAAAGATTAGTTACAGTTAGCCAGGTTGATTATTTAGTTCAGTAGTGGAGGTTGCAACACTAACAAGTAACGAACCGCAGTGGCATCGCAAGAAATGGTCCCATTTGGGTGGGGAATCAATGGACGGTGTCATCCCTTAAAGTAGTACACAGGCTTAGTGAAACGATTTTTAAAGTGGAAAACCTGGCACACAGGCGCATCAAGAATTTTGACCCAACCGCGGCCCCTTTCAGAAAATATTGAGGGAACAGAGCAAAGCTCGCTACTGAAAAATTCTGCTAATTTTTTTAACAAAGTAACATTATTTGCAATATACCGCCATACCTGTATTGATGTATTTTTGTGCATAACTGTTTCCTACTACGGCATTTTGGAAAATTTTAATTTTTGTTAAAATGACGTTTTCACAAAGATTTAAAAGTCTACCTTTTCACAGAGTTGCAAAATAATTTCAGAGAGTTTATATGAACGTGCTGTTATTTGGGAAAAATTTAATTTATTCACCGAATTTCAATTTTGCTTTCAAAGCAAACACTTGACAAATCACGCAATAACCTGTGTTTATGAAACCATATTCAAAAAGTTAGAAAACAAAAAATCAGTTTGCACAATATTTTTGGACTTCGCGAAACCCCTTGACTGCGTAAATCATCAAATATTACTGGACAAGTTTTAGAGGCAATGCATTCCATATTGTTGAAGTCCTATTTGTCAAACAGACTCCAGTGTACAGTGAACAATGACTACCAAATTTCATCTACTCTTTTACCGATTACAATTGAAGTGCCGCAAGGTAGCATGCTCGGCTGTTTCTATTCTTGGTTTACATCAATGATTTGACAAATTCTTGCAAATCCCCAATCATGTCATATGTTGATGACTCAGTATTGCTTTGTTCTGATTACAATATTCATAGTCTAAAAAAGGAAATCCAAAATAAATTCGCACTTTTTGGAAATTGGATCAATTCTAATAGATTTACACTCGGTTATTCAAAAACTCACTCCGTACTATTCACCAATTCAAGAACAAACTTAAACGGCAACTTTCATATTAACACCCAAAATTGAGAAATTCTTCCCAAAAATGCTATCAGATATATAGGAGTCATGCTGTATCACAAGCTGACCTGGAAGGATCACAAATGGCTTGTTGTAGAAAAATTTTAGATGGCTAGAGGAACTTTGTGCAAATTAAGGCGACATACTCCTCAATCAGTGTTGAAATGTGTCTATTAAAGTTTAGTTTACCCATACATTTACCATAGCGTCATATCTTTGGGAAACAATGCTGCCAAATACACTAAACACATTCAGATTTAACAAAATTATATTGTTAAAAATATGAATAATTGAAGTTCCTTTAAAACAAAATTGCTGCCTATACACCACCAACTAAATTTAATGAATCTACGTCAAATTTATAAATTAGAAATATTAAACTTCATGTTTAAATATAAAAATAAAACTCTCTCCTAACTGTTTCAAAAACTGTACAACTCCGTCCGAAACCAATAATTTTCCGACCAGGTTTGCTTATGATGACAACTGGGCTGGTGCATTCCAACATAAAAAGTCCACTACAAAACGTTCAATTCAGTATAATGGGTATAAAATTTGGAATAGCTTGCCATTAGAAATTAAAAGGCTGCATAAAAAGAGTTATTTCATCTTTCTAAAACGAGTAAAAAATTTATTTTGAAAAAGGAATGACAAAAGTTTTTTTTAATTTAAGAAAACAACATAACAAGCTTTAATGAGATAATTTTCCTGCCCCAGCAATTTTCAATGTTGAATTGGAGGAGACACAGTTGTCCTCAGCTATTTCTTTTCTAACTGATTGAACAACCTGCTGTCTAGTAGTATTATTTAAGATTATTGTTAAATATTATATAAATTATGCACAATTATATGTTTATTGATGTGTGTAGTGTAGTGTAGGCGTATATTATCATTCTTCTTCTTTCTTCATTGCCTGCTTTTCTGTGAGGGTTGCAGGGACAGTAGCTCCAGATTAAGCCACCACACTTCACGGTCTTCCATCACCTCCATCACTTTGCTTGGGTGAAGTCCCAAGTGATTCTATCCGAGATCCTCAATACAATTAGTCCATCTAGTTCTGGGTCATCCAACTGGTCTTCTTCCATTTGCTTTGGCAAGTAAAGCATGTTTGTGCAGTCTTTCCTGAGGCATTCTGCTTAAATGGCCAAACCATCGAAGCTGAGATCTTTCAATTCAGAGAATTAATGGCTTGATGTTAAGAGATTTTCGAATGTCAGAGCTACGCACCTTGTTAAACAGTGTAACTCCTTCAATTCTTCGTTAAAACCTCATTTTGGACACTTGCACTTGCAATCACCTTCTTTTGGTCATTACCTAAGATTCATGACCATAATGGGAACAAAAACTGTTTTGAAAATTGAAAGCTTTGCGTTTTTGACAATTCTTGTTTCATTACAACAGAACAGTGCAAAGCTCATATTACTGCACTAGCCTTGCCTATTCAGGTACCCAGTTCTTTGTCTTGCCTCCCATCAATGGTAAATGCAACCCCAAGATACTTGAACTTCTCTACCAGCTTTAATGTCACTCCATTCACTTGTAACACACACTGATCAAGGTTTCTTGAAAGATGAAGTACCTCAGTTTTGGCCGTGCTTAGTTTCATTCTGGCGGTGTTGCATGCATCTGCAAAGCTTTTTACTGCGAGCTGGAGGCCAGATTCTGTGGAAGAAAGCAGAACCAAATCATCAGCAAATAGCAGATGACTGATTTTGCAATTTCCAATCGTAGCACACTCATCAGCTTGGCAGCATTTGCGGATCTAATTCATGTAAGCGATGAAAATGAGAGGTGACAAAACGCACACTTGTAAGAGTATAACAACGACATGGAACTTGCTTGTTATTTACCCGAACACAAACCTCCCATCGGCAGTAGAATGACTAAATGGCGCATAACAACTGACCATCAACGCCATATTGCTACTCCCGCAAAACCTTCCAAAGTTTATCCCGAGGAACTCAGTCATATGCTTTTTCAAGATCGACAAAGCATGAAGACATTTTTGCCATACTCCCAAGATTTTTGAAGATTTGCTTCAGAGTAAAGACCTCGTCTGTGGTGCTGCGACTTGGATGAAAACCACACTGACCATCTTCCAGTTTTGATTCCACTATTTCTCAGCATTTCCTTTCAAGGCATTTAACATATACTTTCCCTGGCAAACTGAACAGTGATATTCCTCTGTAGTTTGTACAATGCTTGTGATTTCCCTTCTTGAATATCAGAATAATCACACTGTTTGCCAATCTCTGGGAGTTTTGCCAAACTTCCACGCAACTTGACAAACTAGTGTTTACCAGAGAATTCTTTCTCCAGTGAGCGCTTTCAACAACTCTGGTCTGATTTCATCTTCACCAGCAGCTTTTGCAGATTTTATCCCTTCAATTGCTGTTGCCGCTTCTGCTGCAGTAAAATCTTCCTCTTCCCCTAAATGTGTCACTTCATGTGTGTCGTGAGTTCTTCAATGCATTCTTTCCTTCGTAAAAGCATTTCAATCTCATCCGTCAGAATGCTACCTGCAGAATCCTAGATGGAGTACGTGACGTTTTGCCACATAAAATCTTTTTTCTTTTGCCACATAAAAAGGTAGATATATGGTCTGCCAAACTACTTTGTTTGCCAAAAAATAGTTGGAATGCAACCCACAACCAAACTCTTCCCATGACTTCTCCTTGGATTTCTTTACAGCCAAAGTTGCCGCTTTTCACGCCTCAGTGTACCGGGATTGCAAATCAAATGACGATCTCTGTCTTGTAGCAAGGCCTTGAGCGCATCTTTCTGTGCTCGAATAGCTTCTTTGTCCTCTTGGTTCCACCAAGGTGTTCTTTTCTCGCTACCGCCCACCACTCTAAGCTGTTTTCGCCAACAACTTTCAGCAGCAAGTTGTTGGCAAAATGATCGCTGATCTGAACAGCAGCCATTCCTTCTGGATGTCCTCAAATACATCAAGAAGCTGTCGCAACTCAGCTGATATACTACATGAAAACCAGAAATAATTTTCTTAGTACATTGTTCTTAATAAATGAATGAAAACTGTTTTCTTACTTCTTTGTCCTCCAAAGCCTCCCATTTGATCCGGTAAGTCACAAATGACCAGTTGGATCTCCTGTTTGACCAAGGTTTCAAAAGTCACAAGGAACATACTACCAGATAGTGATCAGTTGACAATTCAGCACCTTGCTTCACTTGAACGTCCAGAACATCAAACTGACAATAATTATGCGAAAATCTATCAAAGATTTTTGATCCATACTAGGTCGATACCATGTATACTTGTGAACCTCTCTGTGCTGGAAAAAGGTATTCATGATGCGAAGCCCATTGCTACAACAGAGCTGCAATAAATACCCTCTGTTCTCATTCAGTCCAGTGACTCCATGTTTTCCGATCACACCCTTTCACATATCTGTGTCTGTTCCAACATGTGTGTTAAAATCCCCCATAAGGACTGAAGATTCAGTCGGTGATACTCTTAGAAGAGCATCATTTACTTCATCCACAAAAGTCTGATATTAACCCGTGGCATTGGGGGCATATACCTGCAATAGCACAATGACCGATTCAATACCTTGAGCTTCAATATAAAGACCCATGATCCCAAAGAAATTCCATCTGACACACAGTCTGACAACCGGGAGCTTGTGAGAAAGGGCCCTGAGCTTTTCCAGGAAAAGGTCTATGGTCTTTTCACAACCTCTCATCAGAAATGATCATTCTGTATTTTTTTTTTTTTTTTGTTGCTCTATTTTACTGCGTGTCTTGGTTTATCTATTTTACGAAGTATCTTTCTAAACAAAAATAAATGCCAATTGAATGGAATTGAATTGTTATTTTAGCTTAAGAAATTTTGCAACTATTTCATGAATTTTTACATTAAAATTTTGATTGTATCATCTTAAAACGGTGTCACCCTAAAATGGTGCCACCTTAAGCAGGCCGATACCCATACCAACGCTGCTGCGGAACAGTAGAGCAAAAAAAGTCAAAAATATTTTTAACCAAAAAGTCACTGCAGTTTTAGAACAACAAGATGTTTGCTTGTACCAAATTTCAATGTAATGGGTCACACTGTGATACTGAATTTAGGGACCGAAAACCGTCCAAAAGTTTGGTGTGAAAAAGGTCACATTCAAAAAAATATCTATTTTAGTTTTTTAAAAGACCTTTAGTTCCTCTATCTTTCACACAAAAAAGTCCAGCTTTTCAGCTGGTGCAGTTTCCGAGATATTCGCGATTGAAAAATAAAATGTGTTTGCAGCAAAAAGCAACAAGAATTCTAGTGAAAATTAAATGATTGAAAAACGTAGAGAAGTCAAATCGCATCCATGACTTTCTGCAAAATTTGTTACGCAAGAAAACTGCAATGTGATGCAGTGTAAAACAATAAATATGATTTTTTTTGCGACAGTTTAAAATTTTTGCAACGCGATAAAATCACCACTAGTTTATGATGATTGATTTTTTTATTAATTTTGAAACTAAAATTTGTTATCAAAAAGGATGTAAATTGAAGCTCAGCCAGCGCAAGGCTTTTGTTTACTTACGTATTGTGAGAGTGATGCAACCAATGCCAAAACATTCTCAACCTTCTGTTTAAAATATGACTTGTGACAAAACAGAAAAATCCAACAGCAATAATGACAAAGATTAATCAGAATAATCACTGAGAAAAATTGTTGATTTTTTTTCTTGAATTACCGGTATATAATGCAATAATGGATGTAGATTCTTTTGCGAGTTTCGATGCAACATTTTTGAAAAAAAACGATGCAACACTTTTGGAATTGCCATCTCAGAAAAAAAATATCTATTAGATCACTGTAATCGCATACATGAACTGGATTTTCTCAAAATACGATATTATGCAAATTCGGTAGTTATTACTCACTTTTTCAATTTTTTAAAACTAAACATCAAAATGCACTGTGCCTCATTGCTTCGAGTACGTTAAGATTTTCCTGGGCAAGTAACATTTGTTATCATTGCTGCACAACAGGCAAGTTTTTGAAAAAGTTAATTTTAACCCCTGTTTGTCATACACAACGCCAAAAAAAAAAAAAGCAAGAATACAGACACAAACAATTAGCTTACTTTCATAATGAACTAATAGTTTTTTAAGTTTTTTGAAGCTTGATAAATTTGCTCTCAACAATCTACTGTTATCAATGTGATTAGCCCTAATGACTTTTCAGTGTGATAAAGTGTTATTAGCAGGTCGAAGTGCAATTTGACGATCTGCTAAATCTACTCAGGCACCATAAAATTTCAGACTGCGGACAACAGGTTGCAGACATTCAGCTTAAAAAATTAAATTTTCGAAAAATAAAGATGTTAAAATGAAAAAAAAATGTATAGTAAAACGCATGAAATATAATCTCAAAAAATATTGCGCATACGCAAAAATTATAAAGAAAAATGAACAGAAATAAAAATTATAATATTGCAGGAATTAGAAAAAAAAATTGTGCAAATACTATAGCAAAAATTAAAAATTTAGCTCTAGTGCAAGTCCATATGCATGATAGTCCCAGTGCCAATTCGTCCCACGCCCAAACATCTGTGACCTAATAGTCACGATCCATTAAAAAAGGTGTCTATGGTCAAATCAGACTTTGTGAAGGTTTTCCAAATCAAACTGAGTCCAGCAAAAAAATAAATACCAAAAAAGATCTTTGGCTTATTTTTGAGGTATTTTAGGCTGCATAGGCAGGAGAAAACCAAATAAAAAAAAGTCTTTGCCCTCATCTCCAGACATTTTTGGTTATAAAAGTGAAGACCAAAAACAAAATAGGTCTTGTGCCTATCACTGCCTAATTTCAATACATTTTTGGTCATAAAAATAGGTGAATCAGCAGGGTATCCAACAATCCATAGCGTGCAGGCCAGATAAAATTTAATCGTGGGCCACAAATGGCCCACGGGTTGGAGATAGAACACCCAATCACCAATGTTCTACAATATCACTACCAACTTTTGCAAATACGATTTCAACTTTTTGTAGGTCTCAGCATTATTCAATGAGCACCATGATAAGAGAGCCTTCCATCACATTACTTAAGAACTTCTCACTTTGCAAGGGCTTCAAGCTGGGCCAAATCCAAAAGAAAAGAGTCAGCACTGGTCGAAGTGGAGTCAAAACTAACTCTTCGTTTTTCTATTTTATTCACTGAATGAGAACTCTCTTCAGAGCTGGAAAGACATAATCAATGAAATCAGATTTTACACAGTTTCTAAAACACAAGATAGGGTGGGTACTGAGCAAATTCCCTAACAATTGCTCATCAGTTTAACAATCTCAACAGTTATCATAACACAGTACCAGTACACATTACATGTAAAAATTAAAAAATAAAAATTAAAAAACTCTTAACAGCCTGTTTCAATCACAACCAAGATCTTTTAAAGACACCCCTGATAATCTTATAATTTTTATTAGTGACATTTACTAAGTTATAATTATGATATATACTCATTGCAGCTGAGCACTTTTTTGAATCAGTTGAAAACGAACTCTGCTTATTCTAAACATGTTTTGAAAATTATACAGCCGGCAGCATTTCACTATTCTAAAAATATGTCTGGTATTACAATCTAATTTAAAAAACTTGCTTCAAGTCAAAGAATCAAACAGAATAATCTATCAATAATCAAAATTAGTTCTTCATACTTACTTTGATCTTCGCAAAAGGCTTTGAAGGTTATCAGGCTGTCGAGAATGTTCAGTTTTTGATTGCCCACTGTTGCTTCTATCATCAACAGCAGCAGGTGATAAACTTGGAAATAATTCCTCTATTACTTGCTTGAGATTCTAAACTCGAAAGAAAACACATAACATGGTTTCAGCACCAACTGGCTCAAAAATTTCCATATAACATCAACTCTCAATCTTCATAGTTGTGAAATAGGTTCATTGTACTGGGTACTTGCAATAAATAATTACTAAATTAATAATATTGATTACAATCACTCTGCTTGTGGTAATCTTTCTGTAAAATACTGATAAGAAGCCAGTTCATACCTAGTATGAAACAAAGTCAACACATAATCGTACCTTCAGCCTTTCTTCCTCTTTGTTGGTAATTTTGTCATTTCTTTCTCCAGCTGAAGATGATAATTCAATCACTGAGCTACCTGATCTAGTGCGTCGACGTGCCTTCTCATCATCCCAAATAGCAATAATGCCAGGATTGCGGCCACTGGCTCGTTCCAATTCTTTTCTAATTACAGTACTTAACTTTGTAACGGCATTTTTATTCAAATCAATTTCACATTCCAAGGCTATGTCTACAACCTAATGTAAATCCAAGATAGCAATCATGTATGAATGTTTCCATAGCCTGCAACCCTTGTTATTGTATAACTAATTTTTTATGAGCACAATATCTAATGGCTTTAAATTAGACCATCTCTTTTCTCTAGGTTTATTCTTCTAAAGGTCATTTAACAGTAAACATTATCAACATAAATTTTTGGAGAATGATAGTTTCACAATTTTAGTTTAATGTTAAGCAAAAATGAAAAAATGCATATTTTTGCATTGAAGCTTAAAATTGTGCTAAAATCAAGCAACTGATAGACACTTTTAAAAATGACAGAGAACATTATTTTTGAATTATGACGTTTTATCAAAAATTTTGAGCAAAAGAATTAACCCAGAACTATATCCAAATTTCAAAATGGATCTAATCACAACCTATGATTGTTCATGATCAATGAGTGCCATTGATAATTTGACTAATTTTAGCAGGAAATCCCTGGATTGCTTTTTCAACCAGTCTCTTAAGTATCAAGTAGGGATGTACCGATACCAAAATTTTTGCCGATACCGATGCCGATTCTTGTTGAAATGCCGATCCCGATTCTTTAATTACTATGTAACTTATATATATGTATGCTGGACAAAGTTATTTTAAGAGGAGTCGTGTTTAAAGCAACGCTTTACAAACAAGCAGGTGTTAACTCTGAACGCAAAATCAAACGCAAAACTATTGGCTACACCATTAAAAATGACTAACTGTATGTCGCTGACATTATTCGACCAACGCGGTAATATTCTTTAATGGCATATGGTAGCTTAGTGTCACACCAATTCTGCTTAGAGCTTTGCAACATCCGTGGCTTATCACTGCGACTGACTAGCGATCTCGCAGACACAACATATGATTAGAAGAATGATCAACAGAACGTTGCGATTTCAATATTCGAAATGAAACACTCGCAAATTCAAATGCAGCAACGTTGTTTATATACTGTTAATAGCGTAGCAGCATAGGTGGGCACAAGTCCATTAATCGTTAATAACGAAGCTAACTTTTTCATTAACTCGTTAATCCGTTAAAAATTTTTTTCATGTTAACGAACTAAATTAACTTCCGTTAAGTGCTGTTAACGGACTAAAGTAACTTCCGTTAAGTTCTGTTAACTTCTGTTAAGGTTTTTATCCTAATATCTTGCAGCTTCGTTGTGCATTTGAACTTGTTTTTATCTTGAAATTAGATTAGACTGTAAAATGTATCTTTCAAAACACAAAAAGACCACCATAGCAATAAATATCTCCTTACTATCAGCTCAACTGCGTCAATACATGTTCTAGAAGCGAGTGAATAAAGCAAAATGTAAATTACACGCAAAATGTTAACGAATTAACGGACTTTATTAACTTATGTTAATTAAAGCTAAAAATAACGAATTAACGTTAACGGAGGTGTGAAGTTTGTTAACGCACTAGTGGTTAACGAAGCTAACGTTTTGCATTAACTTGCCCATCTATGCGTAGCAGCATCGTTGTTTATATACTGTTAACTTTTTTTACAGCAGCTTTAGAGTTCAGACTTACACGTGTTTCATTTTCAAGCTTTCTGTTCACTGCATTCAAAACCACAGCAATTGTATTGTAATCAATAGCTTTGTTCAAACAATCCTGTGATGCAATAAACTTTTTACCATCATGTTGCACAATATGCAACTGCGCGAAATAATAAGCAATGCGCTCGCTAAAATCCTTCTCTGTTTCATTTTTTCTTCAACGATTTGTAGTTTTTCTTTTCGTAACATGTGTACACGCTTTCATAAAAAGAAAAATGTTTTTGTCTGGTAAGAAATACCGATGTAAAACGATCTGATCGGAAAAAAATTAGCAATGTTATTATGTTCAAAGAATCAGCAAGTATCGGCAATATTTTACCGATGCCGATTCCGATGCCAATTCCCCCTAAAATTGCCGATACTTGCCGATGCCGATTAATCGGCACATCCCTAGTATCAAGACCTATAAAAACTAAAACACAATTAAGACATTCAAATTTTGTTAAAGAGTTGATGATAACACATAAACCACCATAAAAAATGTCATTGTAAACAATTAAATTTGATGTAACAGTATCTCTTAACATCTTCTATACTTACTTATTTAGTATATCTGCAGCCAATACATCCACTTCAATTTCACAGGATGTTTGTTTAGGAGCAATGTCTGTAGAAAGGAGCGCACCTGGTGGAATATTATTGGTCTGCCACTTTGTGTGCAATGGACAACATTTCTGACTTGATGACTGCAATAATCCACTCAAATTGCTTAGACTACGACTCAGTAATGCCATACATGCTTGAGTGCACTCTTCTGATACAGCAGGCAGATCATTTGCAGCAGCCAATGGAGTGTCAGAATGAAATTCAATGTCTTTTTTTGTCATTACGAGGCTGGATTTGGAATCACTTTGACGAAAATTGTTCCAATCAAATTGGACAGAACTAGAAGCTAAATAATACATAAAAATTGACGCCAAAACATAAGTTCATCATAGTACTACTACTGCTAGATCACATTTAATTCAAATGGTGACACATAATAAATATCTTTTTTATCATTAAGCCATTTAGGTTTTTTATTTGCAGACATCATCAAAATTTCCACTCAAAAAAACTGAAGGTACAGATATTTCAAATGTTTTGCTATACGCTCATTCCTTAAACAAATTCTTACAGTGCAAATAGGATGAGCCCAATTTTCTAGAGACATAGAGTAACTCTGAGTTACAACTTTGCAGCTCTGACGTAGAGTAACATTTAGGAACAGCCATTTCAATAACAATTCCATGACAAAACACCAGTACTGCATCCACTGCAACTGTCCGATAATGCAATAACAGCATTTAGAAATATAAAAATTTTAATTCCTATGAATCTAGGCCATTTATACCGCTGTGTAAATATTCTAGTCGATTGTTTAAGTTCAGTCTTTTTAGGATTTCCACAAACAACGTTATAATGCAAAGAATAGCATTTTGACACCCAGAACTGGTACATTTAATTTTATACATTTTTGCAGTATCATAACATCTTGTGAAGCAATGGAAAAACAATATTTCTGTTGCAGAAGATTAAATTTCTGCTGGCTTTAAAAATATCACCACTCGCTAAACAATGACGAGTAGTTTACCAACCACGTTTAAGAAAACACAAACTAACCATCACAACCACCTTCTCCTGCTTGTTTGTTCTTGGCAACCTTTTCAGTATCATCTGGTTTTGTTACTTTTGGTACAAGACAAAATCTGCTATCTTTACCTAAAAGAAAAATACAACTGTTGGGTACTTAAAAAAACAATGCATACCTTTTCTACTTGGTACAAGAAGTCAACCCATGTAGGTGACTCAGCATAGCAACAAAGTCGCAAAGAGGTTCTTGGAACTGGCAAGGTAAAACAGATGCTAAGAAAAAATGGTTTAAAAACTCCAATTGTAGTAACCGTAATTAATAACCAGCCAAAAGCTTTTTTACATCTTTTGGTTTGCACAATCACATTTAATAACCAGTTAGACAGTTTTTGGTAGTTGCTTTTTTTTTGTTCCGAATTTTCAATCAACTGTCCAAACTGAGAAAAAAATTTTAGCTACTTCAACAAAAATTTAGGCTAACTGATCTAAAACATAAACCTAGCATCCAGAAAGACAGCAAAAGGACACTGCAGTCTCCATAGTCAAAAGGTTACTTCCCTACCACTTGTGGTAAAAGGTAGCTTTTCACCACCCAAGGTTCAATTCTCGCAATAAGAGACAATTACTAGAGAATCAAAACCTACCAACAGGCTGACGAAACCAACATGAGTTTGTATGCATTAGATTCATTCCATACAAATTGTAGTCGAGAAACATTTGAAGCAAATAAGGAATATGAGCTTCATGAGGTTGAAACGAAGAATTCATTATTGCACCAGCTTGTAGAAGATCAGCAGCTCTAAAAATAAGTAATATTTTAACCGATCAGCGATCAAGTGGATAGAGCGTCTGCCACTGAAATGATACACTTGGTTTTATTCCCAGTCGCGCCAAACCAAAGACTATTAAAATTGGTATTTACAGCTTCCCTGCTTGACCTTCAGCAATCAAAGCCACAGTGTGAGCCTCCACCGTGTGTGGTAGACAAGTGGGCAGGTAGCAGTTTGACTCCAAGACCGAAAGGTCCCTTCACTGTTTCCTGACAAAGGCGACTTGGTGAATAAAATACAAATACAACTACAAGATACATATGGGATTATATGGGCCATTAATAATAATGTTATTAAAATGGGCAACTAATATGTAGAGAATGTCCCGGTAATTTAAGACCAAGCATCCACATTAAAATGCCTCAAATTAAAAAAATAAAAATTATAATATACCGGTAGTTTCAAATACGTAGTTGTAGATCTCATTTATTTCATTCAGTATCAGTATCAATAAAAGCAATTTTTAAAGTTGAAAATCTTAATTACGATTTTACACAAAATATATGCACATTCAAACTTGGCATAAACAACTTTGAACATAACTATTATGCTTTCTTCTCTGTTATCTCTTTCATTTTAGTTACCAATTGGGGTAGAAAGCAACATTAACCTGAAAAGTACAACTGCTAATTTGCATTGTCTAAAACTTACCTCTTAATATCATTTGGAAAATAAAAATAAATCTTCATAAACACTTCTTCTTTGACATGGTATCCATAAAATGGTCTGTAATTGTTAAATATCAACTACACTTTTTTTGTAAGACTTTTATAAGAACATGAGGCTCATTTTTGCTCCAAATTCAAAAACAAATTAGGAACAATGCCAGCCTAGGCAGCAAAAAATAAAATCACGAACAATCAAATAGAATAAATTTCAAATCAAAAAAGAAACTAAATTCTGTGTTAATTCAAAACGATAAACTTGAGTGATTTTTTGGCATTTGCAAGCAAAATTGCAACAATTCTGAGACTACAGAGTGCTGTTGCGCACTGCTCACGTAACTAAAAAGTTTTTTGGCTCTCATTCAAATAAAAATGCTCACTTTTTTGCTTTTGCAATTTACGATGCTGCAAATACAGCAACAAAAGCGTTTTTTCAAGCAGTCAGAGCATTGGGAATAAAACAGTTTTACATACATGGTCGCCATAATTGACATCGATGCTCTGAATATTTAAGAACGAACGAGACTAAAAATTGGCAATTAATAACAACCAGCCTCAACTCAAAATTAACTGGTTCTTAACAAAAAAAATAATAAGTTTACCGGTATGAAGAATATGGTGCTTAATAACATATCATTAACATTGCATGACACTATGCTTTCCTAAATGCTTCAATTTTATCTAGCCAAAAAGCTAGTGGTTCTTTGTGAAGATGATGATAATATCATTCTCCATAGATGCACACTTTGCACAGTGCACATTATTTTTTTGATCATTTTTACTACCAGTAACATAAAGTCACAGGTTACCGTATCAGTACCTCAGTAAGCTTGGGTCCATGACAACTGACCGCGACAAACTGACCGCGAACCAACTGACCGCGAACAAACTGACCACAAACAACGCCGATTGGCTGAAAAGGGTGATCCTGAAAATATTTTTACTATCCCCAGAGCCATCTTGCCCAAACCTTCACTTTGTGACGAAATCACTGCGACGAAATCAGTGATGAAATCACTGTAACGAAATCGCTGCTTCGTGGTCAGTTGGTTTGTGGTCAGTTTGTCGCGGTCAGTTGACTTGGCTCGGTAAGCTTGCTTGCAACTTAAGATCTAATAAAAGTGGCAAACAATATAATACCAGAAGCACAAAAGCACATTAAAATAGATTTTTAATAAGAAATGTCACAGTATGGCATTCGTGATACTGTGCCTAATCAGACCAGCCAAGAAAACTAAATCTCAGACTACTTTCATTCAAAGTTACGTTAAATGGACTAGGTTTGAATATTAAACCACACCAGTAGTCCGGTATGTACCCAATTGGTTACATGCCTAACTTCTTGATTTTTGTACCAGTACATGCACATTGCACAATTGCACATCACGTGCATTTTAATAAAAATAACATATTATGACAGCATACAACGAGAATATGGTCACAAAAAGGACTCAGCTTTAATACTTACTTAGCTCGCACGAGTGTTATTTTATAAACATGATCCTGGTTGAACGTTGATTTGCTTGAAAGAGAAGAGTTAAGTGCATGATCAAGACTTGTAGCAAACTGTAGCAAGTAGTGCTGAACAGCAACATTTTCACTTTCCATCCAACTTGGGCCACTATAAGGTACCATCAGATAAGGAAAAATGCCATGAACATTTAAACACACTGTTTGACCTTAAACACAAAAACATAAAAATACAACAATGATTTCATAAACAGTAGATTTTTCTGCATCTCGCCTATGTAACTGATCAGTGGTTTAATAGTGTTCATCTACTACTGAAAAAATTAAACAGTTGAACAAAGCTTATTTCCCACTTGCATCAAAACAATGAATAAAAACATTAATATTCACAAACTGCATGCTTAACATTTGGCAGGGAAACACTGAAAAAGGCAATGAAAAGTCTCCATTGTGTGTGGTAGAAATGTTGGAAGATGGCAATTGACTTAAAGACTGCAAAATTTCTGTGTTGTCTCTGGCCACTTAGGCAATTCGGTAAATCAAAATAATGAATAGGGTTACTGAAAAATAGTTTACCTGAAAGCGTTGAGCCAAATATCCTAATAACAGGAACACTAGTTACATCTTTTCTCTTAAAGTCAGAATAAGTGGTATCCAAGTTTGGAGTAGGCTTAGTCACATGAGAGTCAGCTGAGACAATTCTCACACAAAACAAAGAATTCATTAAGCCTATATTCAAACTAATACAATCAATGTTCCTGTGCAAAATATATTTACAACTTTATTATTTAATTAATGAGCTCATTTGTTTTCTTAATGACTTTGAATATCAAATAGCCTACCTTAATTGATTAAACGGGGAATCTATCACATTATGCAATTTGAAAAAGAAGTGCTTATTTGTCGAGCCAGGTCAACTGACCACGACAAACTGACCGCAAACAAACTGACCGCGAACCAAAGGTTTTGTCACAGTGATTTGGTCACTGATTTCGTCACAGTGATTTGTCACAAAGTGAGGGTTTGGGCAAGATGGCTCTGGGGATACTAAAATATGCTTATGATCGCTCTTCTCAGCTAATCGGTGTCATTTGGTTCAAGGTCAGTATGTCACGGTCAGCCACTGGTCAGTTGTCGTGGACCCGTTATTCAGGTGTTAATTTCAGATTTTTGCAAATAAGTAAGGTGTGGTATTATTTGCAGGTAAGTCAACTGTGATTGTCCTATGACAGCATTTTCAAAGTGGGTTCCGTTCAAGAATTTGAAGGGACTTTGAACTATTTACTATTTCAGTGAAGAAGTAAACACTGGTTAACATTTTTGTCATAGTAATCTATAACTGCAAGCAATAAATTTTTTGAGAATATGTACCAAACTAGTGCTCTCAGAACTACAGTAGTTTCAAATTTATCGTTTATGCAAATTACTGCAAGCATAAACAAATCACCAAAAATTCATCAAAAACAATTTACGTAACAATAGGGCAGACCCTTTTTGGGTCATTTTGGAATTTCTACTTGCCTGGGTGTTAGATTTTTGCCTTTGGCCAAAAAAATCGGAAACCCAAAAATTTTTTGAAATCGGACCCTATTTACCTACTGCCCCAAGGGCTTTTTTGAATTGCGCCCCCCAAAATATACTAATATCAATAAAAATAGAACCATTAGTGCTAGATATGTTATGTTGGTACTCATATTTAATGCTTTTTAGAGAGGAAGACATCTATGACCTTGAAAGTTGCATTAGAATTACTTCGAGTTTTTTAAATTTTTCGTAATTTGTTATTAAAAAAAAAACTCTAGCATTTTACCATGTGGTGCCAAATCAAAAGTCGGTCAGTTTGAGTAAACAATTTACAGCAGCATTAGTCACACTTACTCAAATGCACACCACTATATTTGTTCGATTTTTGAAATGGGCAAGGAGAGTTGGGCATTTGAGATGTCCTTTTGCGATTTTTCTATCAAACCATAGCTTATTTCCTCCCAAAAGTTGTACAGATGTTTTTAAACCTGTCTTTATTGACCAGCTATTTGACAACTTCTTGTTTGGAACTTCACATTTCATTCCTGGGATCACGTCTTTTTGGTGCAACCATTTCGGCACCACTTATTTCGTTGCCGATCGTTTTCTGCACAGATCGTTTTGGCGCCAATTCGGTGCTTTTTGACAGTTCAGTTACTTAGGGTTTGGGTTACCATTAGTCAAAAAGCACCAAATATTGGCGCCGAAAAGGTCCATGCCAAAATGGTCGCACCGAAAAGTTGTGGACCCTTGATCCCTCATTTGCAGAATTTGTTAATGTTGTGCTTATTGCACTATTAGTTATCAGAAGCTTATGTTACATCAGATTTCTTTTTGAGTAGTACAGAGGAAATACAAATATGGTAGTGTGCAGAACCAGCCCTCTCATCATACAATTTGAGCAAGTGACAAAGCTACAATATAAGTTGACAAACTCAACCGCCTGCTGCTCCCCTTCATAAAATTAGGATACTATCACCATCTCAATCACATGGAAAGCAGCATTGGTAATGTGGAAAACACTGAATTTCCAGCAGAGTCCAGAGACTACCTGTTTGAGTGTTGCAACAAAACATGGCAAAATGGGGTCAACTGAACAATTCCAGATTCAGATTTATTTATTTATTTACTCCAGATTTTTAAACACACAACATGTAAATACAAATGGTTGGGAGACAACAAAAAGATTGTGTGGTCAAATTCAGTTGCCACCCTACTTAGGTTGATTATTAAATAAAACAATGGTAATGCCAAATAAATTGGTAAATTTTGAGATTCAAACAGATATTACATTTTATAAAATACTACATATATAAACAAAGGGAAGGAAAAAAAAAGGAAAGGAAAATAAAAGAAAAACAAAAAGGAGACCACAGCACCCAACAATAATTGATAAAAGAGAAAAAAGTAATTACGACTGTGGTCTGGAACCTCATACCACCTACCATCTCATGCAGTGCCCCTTTTTCCATCCTCAGAAATTCAACTAGATAAAGATTTCAATTTTGCGGTCTAAGCTTAGAGCAAGAGATTGGAATAAATGCATTTGAAGATCTGGAAAAAGAATCAAGCAAGCATAAAATGTTAGAGAAAAATTACATCAGTAAAATACCAAAATCAGTTGATCAATGATCAGTGATATGGGAGACCGTTTTTATGTGAATTATCTGTTCTATTGTTTTGGTGTTAGAATTAGCAGAGTAGGATTTGCTGACTAAATCACCACAAAGTTGGCTATATTGATCATGCCAATTTCTGGGCTGACATTAATAGGACAAGTGCATTCTTGAAAAGTTAACCAATAAATTATGGTGAAAGACAAGAGTTAATATGAAGTGGATTCAAACTTAGCTAGGAATACTGGTAGAAATTAACATTTTTAAAGTTGAATATAAAATTACAGAAACTTTGTGGATTATAACTTTGTTTGTTGAAATGCAATTACTATTATGTCAGATACTACACAAAAACTGCATTCAGGCAATCTTTTGAATTGCCAAAGAAAAAGCTATAAGTCAAACAGCACTTCAATTAAACTCCTAAAACCATTCCGCCAATAAAACTAATAAAAGTGAAGAAAAAAAATTTTGATTTTTAAAAAAATTAAACCAAAAAAAATTTTTGGCCTAGTTTTTATTTGACATATCAAATAACAAAACAGTATCTTCATCTACTTAAATTGTAAGTGCCCGCTTTCCCTCAAGCACTTAAAACACATAGAATTGCAATGTGCATTTGAGTAGGTGTGATTATCGCTGCAGTATATAGTTTTCTTAAACTGATCGACTTTTGACTTGACAATAGACGCTAAAATGATGTAATTTTTCTTTCAAGTAACAAATTACAAAAAACTAAAAAAATTCAAAGCAACCCTAATGCAACTTTCAAGGTCATAGATGTCTTCTCTAAAAAGCATTAAATATGAGTACCAACATTACATATCTAGCACTAATGGTTCTATTTCTATCGATATTAGTATATTTTGGGGGGCGCAATTCAAAAAAGCCCTGGGGGCAGTAGGTAAATAGGGTCCGATTTCAAAAAATTTTTGGGTTTCCGATTTTTTTGGCCAAAGGCAAAAATCTAACACCCAGGCAAGTAGAAATTCCAAAATGACCCAAAAAGGGTCTGCCGTAACGTAACAATCAAATTATGCAAAGGGACAAGAAGTCCAACTTTTCAGTTTTAAGCAAGTGCATTTATCCCATTACCATATTTTTTGGACTATAAGGTGCACTACCAGCAAATGACCTTTATTGCTTAACATTTCCTTCTATAAGGTGCACTAAATGAAGTTCAACTAAAAAAAGCTCTAAAAACTGTTAAAAAGCTTTAAATAGCTCTGAATTAAATCATCAAAAGAAAAAGAGTATAACCTGATCCATATAACGCACACCCAAGTATAAGGCACACCTTCATTCTTTTGAAATTTCTAGTATTTTAAGCGCACTTTATGATTTGAAAAATACAATCATTCATCCAGAGTTGTTGACTGTGGAGACACAATAAGGCAGTGGGGGCATTTGCCTCTGGACCAACTGTTGAGAAACTTGAGAGGGCCCTCATCAACATGTACATTTATCGTAAAACACAGTAAAATAATCCCCAAAAAAAATTGCTAATTTTCTTTAAAATCTAAGAGGTGGGTGACTTCTGACTTTTAGAATACAGATTTGATGTTTTATCAAGGAGTCAGAACAACCTAACTTACATCTACAATTTTACACTCCACTATTTCTAATTCCTTATCCCTTTTGTTGACTTGAACGTACATTGTAGGTCATCATGTTTAACACCTGGTAGTCAAGGCATTTTTAACAAAATTAAGTTGTTTTGGTGTTATTTCTATGTGTGTTTGTATCGGACAATAACAAACAAAACCAAACATTTGTTAGCTTTGGGATGTTGTAATGATGTGTTAGCATGACCAAACTGACTTGTGATGTCACTGATGACATCATTATTTTAAAGTTCTACAATTGCATAGTTATCTCTTACGTAACCATTTTATTGCTGATTTTTTTTTTAAACTGCTTTAAAAACGTGTTTTAGTGATGTCATGTGCATGTATTTTGGTTACGTGAACAATGAAGTCATCACTTTTTTTTTTATTCAGAAAAATGCTCATTTTTACAAAGTTTTTTAGTATTTTTTGTATTAGCTTTTTCTAAATCGTGTCAATTAAAATGGTATATGTTAACAATGTCAAACTCAGGTATTTTCAAAGACCAATCCTAAAAGGCGGAAAAGTAGCAAAAGACAGAAATCGTGCCAAAAGGCGGTAAAGCAGAAAAAGGTGGCTATGTTAGGGTTAACCCTAACCTAACCCAAACTGCCTTTTCCCAACTTTTAGCATGATTTCTGCCTTTTCCAACTTTTCCGACTTTAGGATTGTCCATTTTTAAAAGGTTTATAAAAACGCATTTTAGTGATGCTATGTGCATATATTTTAGTTATGTCACAGCATGAGCAATGACTTCATCACTGACATTATCAATTTTTTATTTCACTCAGAAAAATTCCTCATTTTCACAAAATCTTGGTATATTTTTTTGTATTACCTCTTTCTAAATGCCACCGATTACAGTTGCAAATAATAGTGATGTCAGCACTCAGCTATTTCTTGCTTACATCAACATAAGGTTTTGAAAAAATGCCTTTTATTTGTTAGAAGCAGCAGTACCAATTTCAGACATTTTATTCCCAATACAATAGATGAGTGTGGTACTTCTTATAGCATCCCATCAGATGATATTTATGGGCTGTGGGGTTGGTTCATATTCTTCTACACTATCTATATCAAGATCTGATTCATCACTGTCAGAATCTAAGTATTGTTCATTAATTGTGTCAGGCAGGGAATATGAGGGCTGATGCCATGCTTCATTAGTACACGCTTGGCATCTTGTGCAAGGCCGATTGTTGGTGGATTCACCTAAAAAATAGGCTAAGCTGCTACGCTGGATGTGGGTCTTGTGGCAGTACTGCATGGTACATGTTGGCAATCATGCCATAGCCTATATTATCTTGTACTCTTCCAGCTTCAAGTTACCCAACAAAAACTTTTATATGATTCGACAAGTAGTAATATTTTGTGCACAGCGCTTACGCTAGGATGGAGTGAAAAATAAAAATTTTTGAAATTATTAAAGTGGTCTTGATATATGGCCCCAAATTCTGTATGAAATACTTCTATCACAATTTTGAGTTCTTGCACCCTCTAGTGGCTGTGCATATTAATCAAACGAGCTTAAAATGGCCAATTTTGTCATATCTCACTCACCACATGTGCTAGAAAGCTAGTTTTTAGCTTGAAAGTTGCAGAAAAAGCACATTTATATCTCTATTAAAAAGCACTTTGCCATAAAAACATACAGAAAAAAGTAACTGCCAAACTATTGATTACTGATTATTGATAAGTTTTCAGTGCTCAACTTTAAGTGCATTACAATTCACGTTGGCATTGAAAATAAGTCAAATGAGGTTTAAATTTATGTATATTTGCACTTTTGGTGTGCCATGCTGCCTTATCAGCTTAAAATAGTTTCTTTAATGGCAATTAGCCTTACTCAACCAGGCAATGTGCGGCGCAGCATAGTAAGAAGCATTTCAAGTTCATGTTATTGCATCATCCAGTATTGGTTGGCTCTTGTATCGTCATTTTATTCATGCTAAACTTGAGGAACTATATCTACCGTGTTTCCCCGAAAATAAGACAGGGCTTATATTAATTTTTACTCCAAAATATGGCAATAGGGCTTATTTTCGGGGGATGTATTATTTTGATATACCGGTATCAAAAAATGAAGTTACAAAGTAAAAATTACGAGATTTTAAATAAACAAAAATTACGAAAAAAGATCTACATTTACCTGCCATTAACATGTATATCAAAATGTATGTATACATGTACATACATGCCATTAACATGTATATCATGTATATCTTTCTGCCACTTGCCATAACTTGCCATAAGTAATATCTTTCGTCTTTCTGCCGCTCTCAACTAGGGCTTATTTTAAGGGTAGGGCTTACATTAAAATCATCCTCAAAAATCACGCTAAGTCTTATTTTGCAGGTAGGTCTTATTATCGGGGAAGCACGGTAGTTAATTCAAAAAAAGTTTAGAAAGCACAATTTAATTCAAAAGCACTGAAAGATCCCAGAGTACAAAATTAGAAAAGCAATTTGTACCCCAATTAGAAAAGCTACAGTTCTAAAAGGAAGAAAATGTGAATATATATCTAACAAACATTTTGATAGGCCTACCATTGTTTATTGTATTGTAGATACAGTACATAGGCTACTGTACTTGCTGGCATAAATTTAGTTATTTCTCAAGAAGCATGCTAACTAAAAATAGATCCAAGTCTAATGTTGAAAAAAGTTGAACGATGGAAAAATTTTTCAAAGTTCAGATAATTTCCCTCCAGGATTGCTGCCGACCAAGAGACAAGTGAGTTGAGCATTTGCTCAACTTTAATCACTTCAGGAAGTTGGATACAGCTCAAATTGTTGCAAAAGAACAGATGGATTGGGTGCAATGTTTATTCTATGCATGAGTTAAGTATTGTACCAAGAATTTCAGAATTAGGACAGCGAAATCAACTATACAGTCATAAAAGCCTACTGTCACAGTAAAAACATAAAAACCATCAACTAATGCTAAACTTTAGTGGTTTAACTAGATACCTGAAAAAACCTAAAACATCACATCGATATAAAGAGCTTGAAACTAATTTCTTGCAAGCTGCTGATGAACTTTTTGATATTTTTTGCTATGATAATAAACAAAGAAAGCAATTTGAAATTCCATGTGGCTTGAGAATGACATCTAATGATCATGATTTTTTTGAAGATCAAAAAGCAGAACGTACGGGTAACTGTTTGGCAGAAATATCAGAACTTTGAAAAATTTCTCCACCATGCACCTTTGTACCAGTGTTCCCTTTACGCCGATTTTTTTCAGCGAATCAGCAATTTGTTGGTATGAAGGCAAACAATTTTGGGCAATATGGTAACCTAAGCTTAAGAAAATTCGACAAATTTCTGGAAATATGACATTAGGTATACTTTAATAACAAATTGGTACAAAATGTAGGGCACATACACATCCTTTTAGAGCATTGGGCACAATTGTTTCAAGAAAATTTGGGCACTCGCTGATTAGCCTAAAAGTTAGAGGGAACACTGCTTTGTACAAGTAACATTAGACTTGGATCATTTTCTAGTTAGTATGCTGCTTCAGAACTAAATTTATGCCAGCAAGTACAGTATATACTGTACTGTATCTACAATATCTACAACACATGAACAATGGTATCAAATTGTTCATTAAAATATATTATCAAATTTTCTTCTTTTTAGAACTAGTTTTTCTAATTACGATACAAATTGCTTTTCTAATTCTTATTTTTCAAATTTTAAACTTTGTCATCTTTCAGTGCTTTTGAATTGAAATGTACATTCTAAACTTTTTTTTTTAATTAACACGTTGACTGCCGACCGGTTTTTACCAAAACTGCTCAAAAATGCCAAACATATTAGAGCTAAAGTAAGACTGCCACAAAGCTATAAAGTTGATTTTTGGCAACAGCTAAACTTATTTGTCATATATCACACGAAAAACCTATCTACGAGTATACTCGTAGTTGGCACCTGAATCAACAAATTTGTCAAAAAATGTCACTCTACGAAGTAACTCATAGAGCTCTGAAAATGACCTTTTTTTTACACATGACCAAATATTGCTTTACAAAATTTTCAAAATAACTTACGATATCATCGTGTATTTGTATTGAAAAAACATTTTCTGATTACCACATAATATTTTTGTTTAGCTATAGCACGTGTAGTGGTCACTCGTTACTAGAAAGAAGTTTCGAAAGCTAGAAGTTAGATTAGAATCAGATAAAATTTGAATTTGGATTCAACAGCTAGTGTGAGCTGAAATCAATTGCTAATGGACAAATTCTTATAATGCTTCTTTACTGGTAACCAAGAAGTCAACCAGGCTACTGGTAAGCTGGTAGCAATGTTTACCAACCTTCAGTTACAGTACTGATCACTACAGTACACCAATACTAATACAGAATAGCCTTCCACTGTTCCATATACCAAAGTACCATAGTTCACTTTCCTCTTTCTGCAGTTGACAGAATATAGATCTAATAAACTGAGTAATAGTAATCAGAGGTGGAGTCGAGGACAGAAGGCTCGAGGCCAAGACCAAGGACACAAAAAAAAATCCGATGCCAAGGCCAAGGACAGACCCTCTCAAGGCCAAGGACACAGGAGCAAGTGTTCTCAAAAATAAAAGTCTTCAAAAATTTTTTTCAAAGGAAAAAGGTCTTCAATTTTTTTTTTCAGGTGATCTCCACTTGAGGAAAACAAAAAAAGGTCTTCGCTAATTTTCCGCGAGGTTTCTGGCATTTTCCAACAACATTTCAGCGTTTCAAAAAATAGTGCCTTCTTCAAGCTAAGGACAGCGAAATTTTTGAGGACTTGAGGCTTCGAGGCCAAGGACTTCGAGATGTGTCCTCGAGGACTCCACCTCTGACAGTAATCCTATTTCCTACTTAGCCAGATTTTTTTGGAAGAAAATTTTGGCTACACACATCCCTGATTAGGCTAAGCTACTGTTCAAATACTGGTACTGTAGCCGAACAGGTTACATCACTCTGAGTAACCCAACTTTTGTTCTTAATGTTTTTTTAGATATTTTAGCCTTTTCCATGTTTCTGATTACTATTATGTTTTCACCAAGTTGGTCAAATTCAATTTAGCTTACAGTCTAAAATAAAGTTTACTAACACTGACTTGGTACCATATCGCTAGAAAAAGGTATATATCTCAGGATGAATGGGATGATTACTTGGACTTGAGTGACTCTCATTCAGAAGATTTTTCTGACTTATCTGATTCTGAAAATGATGTATATACAATACATGCACTATATGTAGCATCAGGTACAGATGAATCAAGTTCAGATGCAGATGAAGAAGAGGCAATAGTGCAACCTCCTGTGCCAGTATCTAGCCTATCTCTTTCTGCTGATTCGACAGCAGTTGCTGCTGCAACTTCCATATAAATCTGTAGCTTTTCTTAAAAAAACATGAACATCCCACAATGTTTATCATTTCCAAACTCTGCTAAGCTTTAGTGAGTCGGCACAAATACTACAGGTAAACTGCTTAGCAACTTTAGGTGTTTTACTCAAAGTGGCAGCAATGTTTCATAAGCTATATAATCATGCAATACGTTGCGTATAAAACGTTTGTTCGACCAAAATTTTGTTTGGTAAACTTGGGCAACTTTTTTTAATTTTGGAGGCTATTATTGGTGTTAGAAGTGCCAAAATGATTTTCGTGTTGTGCTACATACGCCGAAGGGTCAATCTCATGCATTGAAATCATATATATACTCGTAGTTTTTTTTTCATTGGCGTTTAGAAAAAAACGAGTATATTTGTTACTATACTGTGCCACACATTGCCTAGTTGAGTAAGGCTAATTGCCATTAAAGAAACTATTTTAAGCTGATAAGGCAGCATGGCACACCAAAAGTGCACATATACATAAATTTAAACCTCATCTGACTTATTTTCAATGCCAACGTGAATTGCAATGCGCTTGCAGTTGAGCACTGAAAACTTATCAATAATCAGTAAATCAGTAATCAATAGTTTAGCAGTTACTTTTTTCTGTATGTTTTTATGGCAAAGTGCTTTTTAATAGAGATATAAATGTGCTTTTTCTGCAACTTTCAAGCTAAAAACTAGCTTTCTAGCACATGTGGTGAGTGAGATATGACAAAATTGGCCATTTTAAGCTCGTTTGATTAATATGCACAGCCACTAGAGGGTGCAAGAACTCAAAATTGTGATAGAAGTATTTTATACAGAATTTGGGGCCATACATCAAGACCACTTTAATAATTTCAAAAATTTTTAGTTTTCACTTCTCTTTACTTACGGTATGCATGGCCGAGCGGAACTGCACGCTGATTATTGTGTAAGCAATACTGCAACCTGAGTTCGATTATGGTTGCAGGCTGCCTGCTTTGACACATCTGCAGGTGGCTGGAGACTCAAAGAGCATGAGCTTACTTCCCAGTCATCCTCATCTCTGTTCTTATTAAGTTCATTTACTAGTAAATCTCAGTTGATTTATTTATTTATTTATGCTACTGGTACCTGAATGTATTGCATGAACTAGCTATGGTTTAATGCCATGTAACTAAATTTACATAATCCTAGCCAATAATTGGACATTTATTGAAATTATTTACAATATTCCCTATCAATGAAAATGATCAATAGCAAGTTTTGTCCTTTACAAAACAATCTTGCAATATTTGCTATCACTGTGGTTTCTTTCAGTTTTTGACTCTACAGACCTAATAAGGCAGTCACAGTTGATTGGTCGCATAAGCCACGTTGGCAATCTGCCACCTGAGAGCCTGCAGGATGCATCAGGGTCAACCATCAAAAAAATTTTTTTTTTCTCAAATTTTTTTTTTATACATTAAAGTACACCACGTGCATGTTGAAAGAGCATTTAGATGCTCTTAGCTTGCCTTTGGACGAACGATGAACGTCCAATTTTCAACGATCAGTAAGAAGCTCAGCATACAAGTCGTTTTCAAAACGGATGGACGCCATACGTCATTAAGCAAATCTCTTGCAAAGCTCTGGCAGTGAAAGGGTTAACATGCAGAATTTTCCTTTAAGGTTTTCTTCTTATTATAATTGGAATGACTGACGCTCGCGTCGCGTGTTCCTTTGTTTTTACGCGGCCATTTTCCAACTAACAAGTGCGAAATTTCAGACTTTTGCTTATAACTCGAGAACAATTAGGTCTAGCTACATAAAATTTTGACAGTAGTTTGAGATTAATGAGTTATAATTGTTTGTACCAAATTTTGAGGCAATGGGTCACATGACTTTGGTTTTAGAACCTGAAAACCACCCCGCAAGTTTGGCGTAAAAAGCGATCTCAGTCAAAAACGGCTTAAGTGTGGCAAACAATATTTCATATGGTTGTATGTCATAAGATAAACATATGTCATATGGTTGTAAGGCCGCGATGAGGTTTATTTCTTTTTTTTCCTTTCTTTTCTTTTTTTTCCTTCTTTTTCCTTTTTTTTTTCCTTCTTTTTTCTTTTATTTCCTTTTTTTTCCCTTTTTTTCTTCATAATTTTTGTACGCTCTTCTTCTCCTAAACCACAAAACATCGAAATCTAATTTTTGTGTAAAATTGTTTAACTGCAAACATAATTTTTTCTCCCGAAATTTTTTGGGGCAACTCCACCGGGAACCCCCCAAAAAATTAATTTTTTGAATGGCTTAAGCTAGAGTGCTACTTTTTTTTGCTATCCGTAGATAGTTAACAGACAAATATTTTGACATAATTTGGAGGTGCCACCCCCCGGGGACCCCCCAAAAATCAACATTTAGAAAGGCTCAACTTAGAGTGCCAGTGTTCTATGACATCAGCAGATATTTGACGGACAAATATTTTGACATAGTTTGGGGGTGCCACCCCCCCGGGGACCCCCACCCAAATAGACCCCCCAAAAATCAATTTTTGAATGGCTCAAGCTACGGTGCCAGTCTGTTATGATATCAGCAGATATTTAACAGACAAAAATATTTTGACATACTTTGGGAATGCCACCCCCCCCAGGGACCCCCCCAAATAGACCCCCCAAAAAATTAATTTTTGAACGGCTTAACTTAGGGTGCCAGTTTATTTTGATATCAGTAGATATTTAACTGACAAATATTTTGACATAGTTTGGGGGTGCCACCCCCACAGAGACCCCCCCAAATGGACCCCGAAAAATCAATTTTTTGAAGGGCTCAACTTGGAATGCCAGTGTTTTATGACATCAGCTGATACTTAACAGACAAATATTTTGACATAGTTTGGGGGTGCCACCTCCCGAGGACCCCCCCAAATAGACCCCCAAAAACCAATTTTTTGAATGGCTCAACTTAGGGTGCCAGTGTTTTATGATATCAACAAATATTTAACAGACAAATATTTTGACGTAGTTTGGGGGTGCCACCCCCATCCCGGGGACCCCTCAAATCGACCCTTCAAAAATCAATTTTTTGGATGGCTTAACTTAGGGTGCCAGTTTGTTTTGATATTAGCAGATATTTAACAGACAAATATTTTGACGTAGGTTGGGGGTGCCACCCCCATCCCAGGGACCTCCCTAAATGGACCCCCAAAAATCAAATTTTTTGAATGGCCCAAGCTAGGGTGCCAGTGTTTTATGATATCAGCAGATATTTAACCGACAAATATTTTGACTCTACTTTTCTGTAGGCTCCATAATCAGATATTTTTGAATAATTGCTAATTTTACGATAGACAAAAAGTACTTTTGAGCATCACAGCATTAGCTAGGCGTCAGTCGTTCACTGGGTTTGCTGGCAAACTCCCATCTAGTCTTTACTCATATCTGTTAATCTTAACGCCCACACTGCCTTGTACTTTTTCACAGCAGTTTTTCGGTGTTTGTGTACATTTGTCCGCATTGTTGCATAACCGTTTTGCTTGACGATCTTGTTTTGCCGCTGCATGTCGTAAGTCATACGTGTCTTCCAGTTTGTTGTGCAGCAAGCCTGCTGGTAGCAAGTGTGTAGCTAGCGGTAGACAGCACCAGGCAGAGCAGGATCGCAGCCTAATGTTTTTAAAAGTTTGTTTACTATGCAGATACCCTCCTGACAAGTCGAGAGACGAAACAGGCATATGGGTTTTAGATTACTCTCAGTTTTTACATTTTATGGTCTGTATTTGATTAATTTTGTTAATTGCTCTGAGATATCATCAAGCACTTTCTGAAAGCACCAACCCATTTTACACTAGTCATTTATGTATGTTGATTTTATTTATGTTTAATTTCATTTTTTTGATTTTTTGTACGTGTGTCATTTGCCATGAACCTAGCTTTATGCTGTTTATGCTTGCCACTTGTGTCTAAAATAAACAAGTAATAATAACAATTTGCTTATTGACCAGTACAGAATAGGCTACACTTTTCAATTAACAATACATAAGAAAAGGATTTGGGCTAGGTCAGTAAGTTTTGAGATTGGGTTAGGATCAAAGGCCACCTCATGTCTGCTAACCAATGCACTTAAAATTATATTGTGCCTACGCAGTAAACTACAGTAGCCTACTGGTATTAGACAGACAAAATATTTTTACATAATTATAAGCTTTCAATAGTTTTGTCTAAAATATTTTTTTTAAACAACGATAGCCTACCGGTATTGGGTACGAATATGCCGGATAGAATATAAAAAGTTTTGTACAGTTGGAGTTTTAGAGTGATCGAGTCATATTTGGTAATAAAAACTGCTGTTCAATCCTGGTAGTAAAAGCTGATTGCTGCAGGAAAGTCACTTCTGAACTTGGCAATGCAACTACTTTGAGCTAATTACGCTTTTTTTGCACAACACTTTTTGACTAGCAAGCTGTTATCACATGCCTTTCCAAAATCGCCTATCCTCTGCAAAGATAAATTAGTCGAAGGCACCAAACTCCTGGGTCTAATGATGTCATGTCATTTTTTGAAAACACGAAAGCTTGAAACTGAGAATGTGCATCTAAACCAGGTTTTTAGCAGTTGATTAGCAATATTTTTTTATTGCATTTTAAGTGCATTAGTTAGCAGACATTAGATGGCCTTTAAGCCTAAGGTTAGAATTAAAAGTTCAGGATAAACTTCAGGTTAGGCTTAAAAATAGGGTTAGGACTAGGATATCATTTTCTGATTCTAACATACGGCATAAGATACCATATCTCTATCATAACTATCAAGACAATTTTTATCAGCGAATCAGCGTTTTTATTGGGCACACGCAGACTTATTTTTTGTTTTTTATTATATACCAGTACTACAAAATCGCCGATTTGTTGGGCGCACCCTGACTCACCAAAATCTAAGATGGAACACTGCTGCAACATCACAGCACTCAGCAGCTTCTGCCTAAAAAAGATCACCAAACAAGATCTAATTTTTTTTACCTGATCAGGCTCTAACTGATTATAATTTTGTATGTGTGTAACTGTGTATATATCAGTAGGTACAGCATAGGCCTACTGATATGCTAAAGGAAGTGTCTAGATCACTGGTCCACTTTCCGACACCAAATTGCTGCTGCGCCGGCAGCCTGTTATATTGCTTTTTTCTCATTGCTTCGATTTAAATACGGCACTTTGACACATGAAATGCGAAGCCCAGATAGTGTAGTGGCAAGCACGGATGCCTACCGAACCGAGGGTTAGGGTATTGATTCGCACTGGACACACTTGGCAGAAATAGTGCTAGAGAGCTAATTCGCTACATATATCTTTTTTTTTCTCTACAACCTTACGATTAGAGTTAGGGTTCGGGCTGCGATGCCAGCTTGAGAGATAGTAAATTGAACAGCAAAATGAAACGACCGGCGCCACCAGTGCAGCAGCAATTAGATGTTGGAAACCAGGCTGGTGCAGCAGACACTACCTACGCTAAAACAGTAAAAGACTGTATTTTCTGTTTGAAACTAAAAATTGAAGCAAATATTTTTTTTCAATCAAAAATTAAATTTTGGGATTCTCACCTATGGTCATGAAACTAAGATAATAGGTATATAACGGAAAGCGTACCATCACAAGTGCAAGTGTTCTAAATGAGGTTTATACACAGAATCAAACTGTCAAAGGAGGAATACTATTTAACAACTGACAAGGTGCACAGCTCTGAGAAATGAAAATCTCTAAACATCGAACAACTACTGTACTTATTTGAATTGAAAGATCTCAGCTTAGATGGTTCGGCCGTGCAACCAGCAATCCCTAAGGAAAGACAGAAAGACTTCCCAAAATTTTTACTTGCTAAAAAACGAGAAAAGACCAGTTGGACGACCTTGTAATGGACCAATTACATTGAGGATCTTGGACTGTTGGATGGAATCGCTGGAGACTTCACTCAAGCGACTTAGAATTGAGCAAAGACAGCTGGACTCAAAGCCTCAAACTACATTCTATTTGAGTAAGAGACATTCTATTTGAATAAGAATTAGGTTACAATTGGTATGGGTAGAGTTAGGAGTGAAATTTGTGGTGTATGTTCTAATCGCTGCAAGAACAATGATGAAGCAATTGAATGTGATCACTGTGTTCAGTGGTTCCATGCTGAATGTATCAAGATGCCAATTCAACAATATAAGGCACTCAGCTCCTGCCTGGACATGAATATTGTCGGTCTTATATGGCTGTGTAAGACATGCAATGAAGATTCCAGTCCTGGTGCCAGCAAAAACCTATGCAGTGTAGTTAATACTTCTCAAAAAAAAATAGGTTTAGATGATGCTCAGCTCTGTCCCTCAGGATCAAATTCTTCAAGTGCTGGTTGCCCAGGTAAAACAAGCTGCAATGAAGAAAGCAACCCAGATGAAGCAAGTAGCAATTATTCACAATCTGAAAAAAGTAAAAAATTTTCAGCCCCGATTTGCTCTAAATACAGGCGTGGAAAATGTGAAAAAGGTGATGGCTGTACTTTCAGTCATCCACCAAAATGCTTGAAATACTGTCGTTATGGTAGAGAGGGATGTGGAAATGGTTTTAGGAACTGCAGTTTATTACACCCAGTTTTGTGTCACGATTCTCTCAGATATAGGCAGTGCTTCAACCCACTATGCACTTTCACCTACCTGAAAGGAACAGCCAGAAATTCTAATAACAATTACAACCATCAACCACAGTACAATAGGCATAACAGGCCTACTGATGTTCAAGGCAGAAATGGTCCACCTGTTTTCAGTACAGAAAACTCTGATAAAAGGGATTGGGATGGCAATCAGTCTTTGTAGAATTACTCCAACCAGAAACAGATAAATTTAAGACAAGAGCCATTCGATCTGCCTTCAAACAACAATTTTTTGGAGATGAGGGAAATAATGCAACAACTTCAAAATCAAATAAACAATATTGTCACCCATCTGCCAAATCTGTCGGAAATTCTTCCCAATTTCATGCCAGTTCCACCACCAATGCATCAATCCCAAGAAGTACAAGGACATTAAGTAAAAACTATCAGTACCGAGGTGGTAGTAATTTGCTATTAATAAATGCTCGAAGCATCTGTAACAAAATGGACTATTACAGATTTATGCCAACAAATACAATCCTTTGTTTATCTGCGTCACAGAATCGTGGACGCACTCTGAGATTCTGGATTCAGAATTGCAGCTGCAAGGCTACCATTGTTTCAGAAAGGACAGGCAAAAGAAAAAAGGGGGTGGTGTCCTACTATACATCACTAATAAATTCAAGTCTAATTTGTAGGTTAATTTAACTACAGATTACTATAGTGAATGTGTGTGGTGCAAAGTATGTATAAATGATCAAACATCACTGCTAATTGGTGTCATTTATCATCCACCTGATTCTAAGTCATTGGACAAAACGCTTATGCTAAAACTACTACACAATGCTGCTCAACATAAATCTACCTTTAAGCTTATTGTTGGCGACTTCAATTATCCTGAAATTGATTGGGCAAATTTCAGATATAACTCTTGTTGTGACAATTTCATGAACACCATATTGGATTTGTGTTTAGTTCAGCATGTACTTGAACCCACTCATGAGAACCATATTCTTGATTTGATTTTCTCGCAATCTCCAGAAACTGTTGCCAATGTGAATCTTCTAGAACCACTGAAGACATCTGATCACCAAATGGTATTGTGTGAACTTAATCTTGGCTTGACTCCATATAATACACACAATCAAAAGATAAGTTATACGGAATTTTCTTCGAGTAATCTGAACTATAAAAAAGCTAATTGGTCTGCTTTCCTTTCTTTATTAGCACTGGTGGATTGGGATAACTTGTTTGTGACGGACTCTGTTGATGACTTGTGGCATGATTTTTCGAATATTTTAACCAATATCTGTAGACAGTGTGCTCCCAAAAAAATGCATCATCCTGGCAAAAAAGGTCTCTGGGAAACTAAATATGTTCGTGATTTAAGAGCTAAATGTAACAGAGCAGAGAAAAACTATCTTGCAAGCAAATCTACCACAACCAAAAGAATTCAAAATCAAACATCCAAAGATTTGAAAAAAGCTATTAAAAGTGCAGTCTTAAGACTTTGAGACGTCCCTAGCAAACAACAGAGAAGTCAAGCCATTCTGGCATGTGAAGTCTAAGAACAAGATGAAAGCATCAATTGGGCCTTTGGTTAAAGATTGTAGTGGTTCATTAACAGAAGACGCTGAAGATTGTGCAAAACCCTATGCAAATTCTACTCCACTGTTTTCACTCATGAAAATAAGGATGAAATCCCGTTTGCTGTTCCTGCAACCACTGATGAACTAGTGGACATTACATTCACTGATGAACTTGTGTTGAGAAATCTAGCTAAGATGAAAAATTTTTCATCTCCTGGTCCTGATGGTTTGCCTTACTGTGTTCTATAGGTTGGTTCTTCAGTGCTGGTTCCAGTGTTATGCAAACTATTTCAATTTTATTTTGACAAGGGGACAATTCCAACACAATGGAAACTGGCACATGTAGTGCCAATCTATAAGAAAGGAAATCGAAATGATGCAGCCAATTATCGACCAGTCAGCTTAACTTGCTATGGCAGCAAATTGATGGAATCTTGTGTGAGAGAACTTGTGTGGAAATTTTGGTCAGAAAGAAGCTTGATTGCATCATCTCAGTTTGGCTTCAGGCCAGCATCATCTTCTTCTTTGGAGCTGTTACAATTTCTTGATGATCTTACATTAGCACTTGATAACTGCTTTGTGGTGGATGCAATATACCTAGATTTCTGTAGTCTTTAATAGTGTTCCACATGAAAGGCTTATTAGTAAACTTTCTTCTTTGGGAACTTAAGGTAATACTCACAGGTGGATCCGGGCATTCCTAGCAAACAGAAAGAAAGTGGTTGCTTAGGGCCTTTTTTATTTCTGGCCTACATCAATGACATTGATTCCTGTTTTTCAAATTCTTCTGTGCTAAAGTATGCAGACAATATTAAATGCTATAAAGCTTTTCCAAAAAATGATCATAATTCTTATCTGCTGTTACAGAATGACTTGGACTCACTGTTCCAATGGTCCAATACCTGGCAGTTACAATGCACTTCAATTCATTTTGGACATGGAAACAAACAACATCAACATTCAATATTAAATCAAAACCTTTCTCTATCTGATGTTGAAAAGGATCTTGATGTTTTAATCAGGCCTGACCTGAAATCATCCTCCCATGTATCAGCTATTGTACAAAAAGCTGAAAAATGCTTGGCAGTTCTGAAAAGGAACATTGTAAGCAGAAACAAGGTCTACTTAAAGCTTTACAAGCAAATAGACAGGCCACACTTAGAAATGCTTTGTATACCTGGAATCCATATTCTCTTAGAGACATTGAACTTATTGAAAGGGTTTATCACCGAGCTGCAAAATGTGTTGAAGGGATGCAGTCTAAAAGTTATGCTGACTGCTTAAAATTGCTTGATATCGAGTCCCTGCAAACTCATCGTTGTTTTTTTGATCTAATTGAAGTGTACAAAATTTTGAATAACCTTACATCTCTCCATCCTGATCAGCTTTTTACATATGACTTGTCACAGCGTACAAGAGGTCATAATTTCAAATTGAAAAAAGTTCATTGCAGGCTTGACTGAAGAAAGCATTTTTTGCCAATCGAGTGATTGGTTTATGGAACAGCCTTCCTGATGAGATTGTTAATTCGACCACCCTGTATTCATTTAAAAAAAGAGCAGCAAAGTATCTGCGTGAAAACAATGTTTCATATTTTACAGTTTAGCATTTTGCTTTGTCTTTCAAAATGCTTGTCTTGGCTGCCTTATTGACTGTAACAATAGTGACTAGTTAGTTTGCTTTCCATCTCACTTAAACCACTGTTAGAAAATATTATTGTTTTTTTTGTAATACTAATAGTCTATGTTTTTATTCTTTTTTATATGCCGATTTCATTTGGGCTAAATTTATGTGTAGATAAAGTTATATAACATAATATTCGACATTCTGGATCTGTTTATTTAATTCCATACTGCACATTCCTTGCTTTGCATCATTAGCATTACACCACATGTGGCAGTGGATGTGTATGTGCTGGAGTAGTGTGTAGCAGTGGAAGGGGCAATAGGAATACCCTGCTGTGTACTCTGAGTTTATGGGTGGTGGTATGCTTCACTGTAGGTGTTCATGCTTTTGATGTTAAAGCAGATGTGCTTTGTGATTAAATGGCAACTGATTTTGTTTGTTTCTTCTACAGCCAGCATTTTGTTTCAGTAGATTGAATGGCCACATCTGACAAATAATAGCATTTGACTAGAATTGTAAAATTTTTGTGACCGTTTTACCTACATTATCTTTTCACTACTCTACTAACACCTCTTTGTTAAGCTGTGCGTTTAGTTTTTCTATTAGTGACATTTTTGTATTAATTTATTGGCAGTGTCTGCTGCACCGGCGCGGTTCCCAACATCTAATCGCTGCTGCACCGGTGGCGGCGGTCGTTTTCTTTTGTTGTTCAATTTACAATCTCTCAGGCTGGCATCGCTGCCCAAACCCTAACTCTAATAAGAAGATTTTAGAGAAAAAAAAAGGCGTATGAAGCGAATTTGCTCTCTAGCGCTATATTTAAAAAGCGTATTCTGCGGGAGTCGATACCCCGACCCTCTGCATTGCAGGCAAGCGTACTAACCACTACGCCATCAGGGCTTCGACTCTAATGCATCAAAGTGCTGTATTTAAATCGAATCAATGCGAAAAACGCAATCCGGTGCAGCAGGGATTTGATGTCGGAAACCGGGACGGTGCACTAGACACTACCTAATTTATTCACATTATTTAGTTGACTTGTACTCCCAGTGGTAGTGAAATTATAGTTTTGTAACTAAGCGTGTCAACTTGAAGTCCTGTGAGTTATATCAGTGTTGCTATATCAGTATATCTAATATTGCTAAATCAGTAAATCCAATATTGCTAATCTGCTAAATCAGTAGCCTACATCCAATATTGCCATATCCGTATATCTAATATTGCTAAATTGCTCTGTCTAATATTGCTATATCAGTGTATCTAATATTGCTGAATTTATAATGAACTGACTGTGATCTAGGATTTTATAACTGTTTGGAATATGTTCTGAAGACCATTCATACAAGTGATTTTTTTTTTATTATATAGCCTAAAAATTTTTATTTTGCTGAACCAATATTCATCAGAAAACTTTAACCGACTATGATACCAAGTTGTACTGGGTGATAGCTAGGTGCTATTTAGTTTCTTCTGCCTTGTACGATATACTTTATCTTTCAATATCAGATATGCTACAGTATATCTAACTTCTTTTTTTTTTGCTTTTACATGTTATCAGTGTTGGAGTACTCGAGTACAGTACTCGTACTCGAGTACAACTCGAGTACCATTTTTTGAGTACTCGTACTCGTACTCGGAACCCCAGGTACTCGGTTGGTACTCGTACTCGAAGGTCAATGTACTCGGTACTCGGTCAAAAAAAGAGCCGAGTACACGAGTACATTTGGTCTTTGCTAAAAGTAACAAACAAAATGAATTTTTGATAGTAAACTGCAGCCAATAAAACCCGCTAATTTATTGAGTTGCTTTTGCTGGAATCCGTGCAGACCGCAGCTGAACAAACAACTTTTTAATGGTGAGAACAAGCGAAATCAAGCGTTGGAATGTGGTTAAAGTGATTGGGTCGACAGTGCATAGTATAGTTTGACAACTAACGCCTTTCTCCTGCAGAAAACGTGTGAAAGTTGCCGCAAATTTTAACTTATTTAGCAATTAAAGTTACATAGTACAGAAATCGAGCCATGCGTGTTACAAAGATGGCATCAGTTGGGTTAGCATTTTACGGTTTCACCTCAAATGTTGATAGAATATTTTCTACAGTAGATAGATTACTGTAATCTCCCAATCCCAAATAATGGTTTTACTGTGGTATTGGAAGGGGTATCCGAAAAAGCATAGAGTTAAATTTGGAGGCAATATTTTCAGTGTTAAATTTAGGTCAGATAGAGATAGTTGAGTTGCATAATTATTCTGTAGCTGAGTTGCAGCTGTAGGCAAAATTTTACTTTTTTTTGCAAGAAATTGATAAAATAATAAGTCAAGTCTTTTGATAACGCATGTAAAATGCGTTTGAAATATTAATATGACTAAGCACTAATTAGGATTATTTTATAAAAATGGATGTTAGATTTGAAATTAAATAATAGAACTGTAAACAGGTAAATATACAGAATAAAAATACCGCTATAAATTACTGTTGTAGCCAGTGGCATACGCAGGATTTTTCAGTGGGGGGGTTTCAAAAGTGACATCAAAAATTTGTTCGCGATCTATGCTTTGGCGAATAAATAACTAAGTGCAATGTAACAAGATGGAATCAAAGTCTCACAGTGCGTAATGCAAATAAATCTTTTCAAACCAAATACAATTAAGCATACATCTATTATAGTTAACATCACAAGCTTTGTAACTGAACGATGAAGAAAAAAATTGTTCAAAACAAAAGCTACGAAAACTCATATGATTATAAACAGTGCAAAGTGTGGGAGGCGCGTAGCCAGAAATTCGCAATTGAGGAGGCTGTTGTGGGGGTCTGGGGGCAGAGCCCCCCAGCCGCCGGAGGCTATTGGGGGTCTGGGGGCTGAGCCCCCAGGGCTTGAAAATTTTGCATTTTTTTAAAAAAATAACTTAGTTTTAGGGCTATATTGATAAAAAATAATGCTTTTAAAGCATGGCATAGAAATTGGTAGTGTAAACCTGATTAAACTGTTTGCATAAACGGGCTATGCGGAAGGTGGCTAATAGTAAAATTTTAGCTCTCTTGCTTACATGCTGGTAAATCATAAAATCGTATAGTTTAGGAAAACTCTCACAATCTATTTCGTCTATATTTTACAGAGAAAAATAATTGGGAGGGGGGCTAACGGAAAAAATTTTGAGACAAGTGATTGATAATTAACTAATACTAAAAAGCCCACTACTATTCCTAAGTTTATAATATGCTTGTTGATGAAACCTATGTTTAGCATTTTTACACTAGCGATCAAAGTTGCTTGCTTGTTTTTGGACATTTTTCAAAGTTTTCATTGCTTTGTGAGTTTTATTTTTGACAAATTTGCCACATCCCCCTCTAAATTTATGTTTCAAAAGATGTTTTAAATCACTTTTTAGTCCATTCCAGAACAAAAACCAGGCTCAGAAGTGCTAAAAACGTGGTATTTTTCTTATTCTGCATTTTGGTTGACAGGCCAATGGGGGGGGGGCTATAACCCCTCTGCCTACGTTACTGAAAGTTACTCTAACTCGTAACATGACATTCCAGAGTTTCAGTATTACATTTAGTCGCTTACATTGTTGCATTAGATAACAAAAAAGTTAGTTACTATATAATTAAATATTTCGTATTACTATGAGAGTAAAGAAGGAGCTTGTTCGTTTTGCGTAATAAGACGATATTTCGAATGATATACGTCGGATCAATAGGGAGGATGGTTTAAACCCCCACCCCCCTGTGTACGCCTTTGCGCATAAGTGAGCTATGTGGGAGGTGGCTAATGGTAACATTTCAGTCCTCTAATTTACAAACCGGTAAATCATAAAATCTTGATTTGAAAAACTCACAAGCATTTATATTCTGTAGTTTATAGAGTGAGACAGTTGGAGAAGGTGGAGGGGGGCGAATGGAACGAGATTTGAGTGGATTATTAATTAACTAATACTGAAACCCCATCTTTATATTTTTGATAAAGCCAATGATAAGCATTTTTAGCGGTTAAATTTGCTAATTTTGCCAATTTTTTGAAGTTGCTATTGGTTTGTAAGGTATATCTTTGACAAATTAACCCCCCCTAAAAAACTCTAAATGCTTCAAAAGTTGCTTTAAATCATGTTGGAGTCCGTGTCATTGCAAAAAAACAGGCTCAGAAGTGCTAAAAACGTGATATTTTCTTTATTGTGCATCTTAGTCGACAGACCAATGGGGAGGGGGTTGAACCCCTAACCCCTCCCCCCCCCCTTGCGTACGCCCTTGGTTGTAGCTGGTAGCTGATATTAAATGGCAGCATTATTTTACTGAGGTGGAGTTCTCGAGGACACATTTTCAAGTCCTTGGCCTTGGCCTCAAATCCTCAAGTCCTCGAAAATTGCCTTGTCCTCGGCTCGAGGACAGCACTATTTTTTGAATGGTTAAAATTTTGTAGATCGGCTGAAAAACGTTTTTCTAGACCGTTTTTTGGAGATCGACGGAAAAAAATTTTTAAGACCTTTTTTCTTAGGAAAACACTTGCATTTGTGTCCTTGGTCCTTGGCCTTGAGCATTCCTGTCCTTAGCCTTGGCCTCGGATTTTTTTTGTGTCCTTGGCCATGGCCTCGATCCTCGTGTCCTCGACTCCACCTCTGTTATTTTCTGCTCACATAACTTAGTAACCTCCTTTGAAATGCAGCATTATTTCGAGACCATTTACTACTACGTCATTTGCAGTTTAGTGTTACAAGTTTTAGATAGTCTTTAATTAAATGCATAGGAGAGCACAAGTCCATTAATCGTTAATCCGTTAATTACGAAGCTAACTTTTTCATTAAATCGTTAATCCGTTAAAAAGTTTTTTCATGTTAAAGGACAAAATTTACTTCCGTTAAGTTCTTTTAACTTCCGTTAAAGTTTTTATCGTTAATATCTTGCACCATTCATTTATCATAATGGTACAAACCAGTTGACACTGGTAACATTTGTTGCGTATTAGCACGAGCTTTATAGAAGAAAGCGAAGAAAGGAGCTCTTTTTTGTGACAAATAATAAGCTGCAGCCTCATATAGGTCTATTAATTATCGCTGTTCGCAATTTCCAAAGATTTTCCAATCGCAGCTTTATTAGTGCATATGAACTTGTTTTTGCCTTGAAATTAGATTAGACTGTAAACGTAACTTCCAAAACACAAAAAGACCACCATAGCAAAAAATTTTTCCTTACAATCAGCTCAACAATGTCAATACGTGCTCTAAAACCGAGTGAACATAAAGAAATGTATATTACACGCAAAATATTAACAAACTTTATTGACTTCCGTTAATTAAAGCTGAAAATAACGGATTAACGTTGACGGAAGTGTGAAGTTTGTTAACGGACTAGTGGTTAACGAAGCTAATGTTTTGCATTAACTTGCCTACCTATGATTAAATGTTAATTGAATATAACATTAAATCGCAAAAGCTCTCAAAAAATTGTTGTGGGTAATCATGTTTGGGGTAGAGGACTTTGAAAGCTTACTTGTGATTGAAAGAAGCATACGGTATACGAGGTGCCGCTTTTAAATAACAAAACTGGTGACATAAAGCAATTTTATTGAAGGAAAAAAGGTCGTTTTATTTTGTTTCCCCTTTGATGTATTCTCCCTTAGCATCAACACAGCGTTTCATTCGGATTTTCACAAAAAAAAGAACACGACAACGCTCTTAACATAAAAAAAACGATTAACATTGCCTTGAATTTTGATTTTGCTTTTTTAATTCGTGGTGAGTTTGCAGTTTTCCAATGCATGGACTGTCTCTTTGTCTTTGGGTCGTACTGGAAAATTTATCTCTCATCGCATGTACAGTAAGCACGCTAAAAATTTAGGGTTTTCTTCAATTTGTTTTAAAATGTCAGCGCAAACCTCTTGGCGTTTTTCTTTTTGATCGCTAGTTGAAAGCTTTGAAACATCTTGCGCACAGACCTTTGTCATATGCAGATTTTCATGCAGTACTTGCCACATTGTTTCTTTGTCAATGGACATCCTCTCTGCTATCAGTCGAATACTAAGCCGACGATCTTCTCGGACAATTTTTTCAATTTCTCGGTTATTGTAAGTGGTTTTTGATGTGGTTGGGCGTCGTGAACGTTCATCATCTTCAACTTCAGTTCGGCCTTCATGAAATCTTTTGTGCCATTCAAAAACACGGGTTCTTGACACGCATTCTTTGCCGTAAACTTCCATCAAAGCTTTAATTTTACCAAAAATTTCAAAGTTAATTCTTTGCTCAGTTTTAGAGTTAAACATTTTTCTGCGGCTGTAACAGAACTTCTTGCAACAATGAGCAATTTGCTGCTTCTGCAAGCCAAGGTTTTTTCCGATGCGCAAAAAAACGTGCACTTGCTTTCAACGTCAAGGTACCTAATTTGTTTAAAATATAACAGTAATTTTGCGTGTAACTTGTCAGAAAATTGTCGCCTGCAGTTGTGCGCCTTCTTAACATCCCACTCACAGAAAAAAACGTATTCGTTTATATTTTTGCGACAAATTTTGATCCGATACAACTGAAAAATTTCTTTTTCTAAACTTGTAAAAGTACTCGTACTCGTACTCGAACTTTTTTACGGTACTCGTACTCGAGTACATTTTTCAATATCAGTACTCGTACTCGTACTCGAAGTTTTTTGCGGTACTCGTACTCGGAAGTTGAGTACTCGACTCCATCACTGCATGTTATTGTAATCTGTGTTATTGTATTCTTATATTACCTATTCTGGAAAGGTAGTGTCTAGTGCACCGTCCCGGTTTCCGACATCAAATCGCTGGATCACCGGCAGCCAATCAAATTGCGCTTTTCTCCTTGATTCGCTATAAATACAGCACTTTGACTAGATTAATTCGAAGTCCTGATGGTGTAGTGGTTAGAACGTCTGGCTACAATGCTGAGGGTTGGGGTATCGAAACTCGCTGGACACGCTCACCATAAATAGCGCTAGAGAGCTATGATTCTACTAATTCCTTTTTTTTCTCTAAAATCTTATTCTTAGAGTTAGGGTTAGGGCAGCGATGCCAGCTGAGAGATAGTAAATTGAACATCTAAATAAAACAACCGCCGCCGCCGGTGCAGCAGCGATTAGATGTTGGAAACCGGGCCGGTGCAGCAGACACTGCCTTCTGGAAATCTTTGAATCTGAATTTACCTACTGGTACTGTTTACAATAATGGATGATACTTGCAACCATTTTAAATTAGGAAGCAACTATTTCACCTAAAATTTTCAAGCTAAAGAGAATAAAACGAAAAGGAGAAATATTCATCAGCGCTATCTTCATTTGCTTTTTTAGGGGTTAAGATTAGGGTTTAGGTTAAGGTTTGGGTTAGGGTTCGATTTGGGAATAGTTTTAGAGTAAGCATTTGAGTTTGGGTTAGATTTGAGTCACAATTAATAAAAAACTAGATAAAAATTTTCGGTGAAATAAAGCCCTCCTTTAAATTATGGTAATCTGATGATTTTACTCTTTTTGTGGGATACTTGTTTGCTCTGCCTGGCTGTTCCATCTTACACTTGACGACTGTGCCCTTATGCTTATGTCTTCAATTCATTTTACTAATCTGTTGGACATTTTGTGGCTTGTATGAGTTTCGCTGTGGTGCTTTTGCACGGGATTGGCTTCTACTTATTTTTATTATTATTGATACAGGTCCTGGGTCACTTTACTAAATCACTGTCTATCCACCACTGGTCAAGAAAACTAAGTAGGCCTACAGTAAATAAAGGCGTCCAGTTTCAGGAAAACTTTGAACTAAGATACGGTAATAATTCTAACGCAAAAAGGACTTACTAGTACCACACTGTTCCAGTAAAAATCCGACCCTGCAGAAGCCTAAGTCATGCTACAGAGCAGGCGGTAGCAGCAGCTTATTACTGGACACAGCGTAATTAAGTAGCACGTTTATTCCTACTGACTTGCCTATCTCCTAGCACAGGTCTTCCAAAAGGGGTAGCCAAGCTCGCAGAAGCCAAGGCTTACATCAACACACTGCACACGCTGTACACTTGCACTGTGCAGGCGGTGCACGGCAATTAGCAAGAGCAACATGCGCATTTGTGCAACAAAAAAATAACAACAAACTGTGTTGCCAATATTTTTTGTTTTATCCGAAACAAAGCAAAAGAAGGAGTTGCCTCGAGTGAGTAATGATTGGATAACACTTAGGTAGAATAAATCCCATTGAATAATGATTGGATAACACCTACGCAGAGTACAGGTACAAATCCGCGCAGGTGTTGGTGCACCACGGCGCGCAGCGTGTGAAGCATTGTTACATACAGATCTACACCACTCACAGATAAAACATTTGGATGGGTAAAAATGGCTATTTTTTACGGCTATGCCTAATTTCATAGTTGGTGTGATTACAAACTTCTTCTTCGTTTTTCACTGCCCGCTTCTCCGTGAGGGCTGCGGAGGCAGCAGCTTTGAATTAAGCCGCCACATTTGTGACATTTCTCGATCTTCCATCACATTCATTATTTCGCTTGGGTGAAATCCCAAGCGATTCCATCCAAGATCTTCAAACCAATCGGTCCATCTAATTCTAGGTTGTCCAACTGGACTTCTCCCATTTGCTTTGGCAAGTAAAGCTTGTTTGGCTAGTCTTTCCTGAGGCATTCTGCTTACATGGCCAAACCATCTAAGCTGAGATCTTTCAATTCGGAAAAGTAACGGCCAGAGGTGGAGTCGAGGACACAAGGCTCGAGGCCAAGGACACAAAAAAATCCAAGGCCAAGGACAGCCCTTCCGAGGACAGACCCTCTCGAGGCCAAGGACAGGAATACTCGAGGCCAAGGCCAAGGACCAAGAACACAAGCACAAGTGTTTTCCAAAAAAAAGGTTGTCAAAAAAATTTTTCAGGCGTTCTCCCGTAAAAAACGCCTTCTAAAATTTTTTTTCAGGCGTCCTACAAAATTTCAACAATTCAAAAAAAAGTGCTGTCCTCGAGCCGAGGACAGGGCAATTTTCGAGGACTTGAGGCCTCGAGGCCAAGGCCAAGAACTTCAAAATGTGTCTTCAAGGACTCCACCTCTGATAACTGCTGGGTGTTAGGAGATTTTCGAATCCCAGAGCTACCGGTACGCACCTTGTTAAACAGTGTAACTCCTTCGATTCATCGTAAAAACCTTATTTCAAACGCTTGCACTTGTGATCGCACTTTTTCGGTTATTACTCAAGATTCATGATAATAAGTGAGAAAGGGGACAAAAACTGTTTTGAAAATTGAGAGCTTTGCCTTTTCAACATATCTGGTTTCATGACAACCGAGTAGTGCAATGCTCACATTACTGCACTAGCCTTGCCAATTCGGGTATCCAGTTCTTCATAGGCATAGACAGGGGGGCCAGGGAGCCCGGGCACCCCCCTCCCCCAATCACAAATGCCAGCAATGATGATTTTGTGATCTTGGTTGGCTTTCACAAAACTTCAGACCTTGACGACCCCTTTTTTTTGGTTTGCACCTAATTCACGGCATAAATTCAGCTATTCAACCCGTGAAGACCTTTTTTTTGCTCCCTCCCCCCCTTCCCCAATCCTAAATTGCTCTCCAACTAAATTTCGGGCCCTACCCCCCAATCAAAAATCCTAAATCGGATTGTGAAGACCTTTTTTTTTGGTTTTCACCTGGTTGGGCCCAGTAGCAAACGCAGGATTTTGAAAAGGGGGGGGCCAGGCACTTCAGAAATTTGAGAACAGGAAAGAACAGAGTAAGAAATTGTTCCACCTGAAATCAGTCCGATTTTCTGCCCAAAATTAGGTGAAGAGCAAAAAAAAAAAAAAAAAAAAGGCCTTCACTCAAATTTGGTCCGATTTTTCGCCCAAAATCAGGTGAAGAGCAAAAAAAAAAAAAAAAGGTCTTCACTTAAATCTCATCCGGTTTTTCGCCCAAACCTAGGTGCAAGCCTGAAGAAAACGCACAGAACACCATCTTTGTGTGATCGAACCTAATGCACAACTTCCAAAGGGGGATACATGCCTCAATTTTGCGTACTTTTCTATGTAATTTTACAATCCTGGCAACCCAAAGGGGGGGGCCATGGCACAATATCCCCCCTAAATACGCCCCTGGTTGGACCCCCCAATTCAAAATCCTGGCTACGCCTTTGCAGTTCTTCGTCTTGCCTTCCGTCACTCGTAAATGCAACCCCGAAATCCTTGAACTTTTCTACTTGCTTCAGTTTCGTTCCAACCACTTGTAACACGCACTGATCAGGGTTTCTTGAAAGATGAAGTACCTCAGTTTTGGCCGTGCTTATTTTCATTCCGGCGGTGTTGCATGCATCTGCAAAGCTATTTATTGCGCGCTGGAGCCCAGATTCTGTGGAAGAAAGCAGAACCAAATCATCAGCGAATAGCAGACGACTGATTTTGCAACTTCCAATGGTGGCACACTCATCAGCTTGGCTGCCAGAGGTGGAGTCGAGGACACAAGGCTCGAGGCCAATGCCACGGACACAAAAAAAAGCCAAGGCCAAGGACAACCTTTCCGAGGACAGACACTCTCGAGGCCAAGGACAGGAATGCTCGAGGCCAAGGCCAAGGACCAAGGACACAGCCGCAAGTGTTTTCCAAAAAAAAAAGGTCTTCAAAAAATTTTTTCAGGCAATCTCCAATTTATAGGCGTAGCCAGAATTTTTGATTGGGAGGCCTAAACCACAAATCACATGCAATGACGTCATCAAAAATTTGCCTGTTGGCACTTAACCAGGATTTTGCAAAGGGAGAGGGCCTCAACTAATATAGTTGAAAAGTGCAAATACGTAACTTTGGAGACGTTTTGAGAAAGCTAGTGTAACTCAAACGTATCACAGACAGGGGGGTCTGGGGTCGAAGCCCCCAGCTGTTGGGCGATTTTTTGTAATTTTTTGGAAAAAAGGCTATTTTAATGCCATTGAATCACACTTCGCACATGTTTAGAACCATTTGAAATCACTAGATTTTTGACATTTGAAAGCCAATTGAAAAAATTAAATTGTTTAATCCTCCTTCTAGTTGCAATTTATGTTCAAAACACGTTTAACATCTTGCATTTTGGGGTTAAAGTTTAATTGTACGTGATTTGCTCCAGGTAGCGGGAAGTAAGGTGCATTGACTCGTGCAACATTTTAGCAGTAAATGAAAACCCACTCGAAGATTTTCCTTAGAGATTTTTGTTTTGTCATGAAAATAACCAGTTATAGAAATGCATGTTAGGCCAGCGAAATTTTTTTTTCTACCATGGTTTTGCAGATTTATTACGTCACATCCTGTGTCCCAACCTTGAGTTTCGTACTCCGCTCTCAATTTTGACTTGATCCGCTCTATTTACAGGCAACTTGATAAGATGGTACTGGGCAAAGTTACACTAGACTTGAGTTTGTGGCAAAGTAGCCTACCATAGATAGGCAGTGGTAGAACAGGCTTGGAAGAATATCACAAAGCGATAGCAGTTAGTCAATAAGCCTAGGCTTACGTTTTATGATGAAGTGAAAATATTAAGACAAAATTTTTCATGCAAATCAAAAAAGCCTAGTCTACTGTAATAATCTTTTTTAATTTTACTTTTAGGGTTGAGCTGCTGAGTTTTTTGGAATTATTGCATTATAGATAGAATACCAGAGGGAAGCCTAAGGTCCCATGTTTCATTAATTAATTAATGCAGTTTCATTCAAGTTACTATTGGCTATGTGTATTGCTAAAGCACCATGGTAGGCCTACTACTAGTATAAGGCTATAGGCACTGGTAAATGACTAAAATATAAACCAGTAAATTTGGAAAATAAGATGTCAAATCAGAAAAAGTGAAATGTCAAAGTCATGAAAATGAAATGTTAAACTCATTTTATTAATCTTAACCAACTTTGTGATTGGTTTTAATTTTATGCTCAGAATGAACCAGACAGATTCCATTAGACACTTTCTGACTTCATCACTCCTCTGCTCAAACATACTGATATTCATCCAATCATAGTGAATGAAATTGAAACAAACAAAGTTTACTTCAAAATTGGTATTAAACTGATGTAGATTGTTAAAGCAGTTTGAATGAAAACTTGTGAAAACAGCTACGTAGGCTGCTAACATTAGCACTTAGCAGCTTTGCACTGTAGTACTGTACGGTAGCAGATACCATACAAGGTTTAAAGATCTGACACTGACAGATAAAAGTTAGCGACATAATGCAAGTTTTATATGATTATTTAAGTGTTATATTGTACTCTGTCAGTCTGTACTGGTAGAGTGTTTGCATAGACTTAACTGATGTTTGCAAATTATTGATGCATATTTTATAATTGCTTAAAATACAAAATTGCATTTCAGGCATAAAAGATAACCTGCAAAAGCTAGCTTGAAACCTAGTTGTTTGATGTGGTTGCTTAAACAAACAGTTTCTGCTGTAGTGAATAATTGTCCAAACTACCGGTATATGGCATTGATTGGTCGATACCAACTTTCAAGCCATTGTGTTACCCAGGAAGACTGATTTAATGAATGAGGAATTGCATTTTCAATGCATAATTCATGCAAGGCAATCCACAATTTTCTGGCAATGTTATATAAAAGAAGTTTTTTAAAAGATCTATTGGATGAAAAAATGTAACAAACATTACCAAGTGTTTGGGTAAGTTCTTCAAATAATTATTTGTAGCTCAGTTTTGTTTGCAGTGCTACAGTATATACATGAGATACAATTTTTGGTGCTGACTGCGGCCTCACTTGCTGTGAGATTTAACCAAATTAACACTGGTTAGTTGGTCAAGCAGTAACGTGTTTGTCCTGAAGTAGGATGTCTGAGGTTCAAATTTTGGACTGGTCAAACCGGACACACTGTTGCCAACAACTCATCACTACTGCATCATTTCTTTGCAAGGAACTGTGTTGCCTTTTGCAGTTGCGAGATTGCCTTTGTGTTACATGCTTTGGCATAATACTTTGAGTATCATGGGTGTAGGAGCTCAGAATGATTTGGGGAGGGGGGGCACCAAACTTTTGCCCGAAAAATGACTTTGATGAATTGAATTTTGCGCAAGAAATAAATTGGACACCTGCATTTTTCTGCTTAAAATAAATAAGCACATCAAAAAATTTGAATTATGTAAACTTATCGTATTTATTCTAGTATGAGTTGCACCCCCACATTTGACATGAAAAGCAGGACAAAATTTTTTTAAACTCTATTCTTTCATTGCAATTTCATAACAAAAAATTAAAACCATTAAAGTTATCACTGATGTCATTGTTCTCAAATAGTTCTAGTCAACCTCTTAAACATTCTTATCAGCATTTCTTGAGGGTGGCAAGTGGTGCAACTTAACGTGTTTTGTGTGGATACTGGAAGTGCAATAACTAACGTGAGAAAGACGAGCTTTAGAAACACAACATTACTTTAGTGGAAGGCAATAAGTAATGTAGTTGTATGAAGGGCAATAGTGCAAAAAGCGTTAGCAAGAAAATACCTCAGAAAAATTTTGTATCACATACAATGCACTTCGTGTATTTGTGTATAAGTCACACCTGACTTTTTGGGTGATATTTTCGCAAAAAATGCAACTTATACTGGAAGAAATATGGTATTTGCTATGCAGTTATTAGACTAACTAAAATGAATTAAGGAAAGCTACCGTATATTCCGGCCTATAAGACGACCGTCAGATAAGACGAGGTACAAAATTTGAATAAAATTTTGTACATTTATCATATATTGACTGTATAAGACGACTGCTAAATTTTTGCATGTTTTTGTTACAAGAGTTACAGTGCATTTGTCATGCACCAACACACACTTTTTTCCTAATATCGATGCTATTCTCTCGCTTTTTTCTGATTTACGCATCAATGCTCATTTTGCCATATTACCGCCAAATTAGCCAAGGCAGAAAATTTGATCGGTGCAGCGCCAGATTAATCCGGCGCTGAGCATTACAAAATTTAGTGCCAATTTAAAGCAGAAAATGCAAATTTTATCTGTTTTAATCGCACATGCAAATACGATACCCATAGCGCAAAGTGCAAAATACGGTAGTGCAAAGTGTAAGTAGGCAGTACAAAGTGCAAAATAGTGCAAAGTGTTGGAAAATTAGTTAAAAAATTAGGTCTAGAAAATCAGCTTATTAGCCGAAAATGCGCTATTGATGATGTTAAATAAAATACTTTTGCATGTTCTTTATTTTTACGCCCCAACGCATTTTTCATATAAAAAAATCTTCATGTGAAAATTAAGATATGACTTTTATATCAGTTGTATGAGACGACCCCAATTTTTAAGGGTGGTTTTTTGCACTTTGAGGGTCGTCTTCTACGCCGGAAAATACGGTAGTTATTTGGTAACAGTTTTTGGTGTATTATTATTAAATAAGCTACTGTCACGAGCAAAATCAAATCAATACTAAACCCACCAAGATCTAAAAAATGCACAATCCTGAAAATTGACGTAACTATGCAGATATTTTGCCAATGTTAGTGGTCTGATTAACTTAAATATTTTAACAACAATGGCATTTTTTGCAGAAAGATCTTCATCTTTTAGTTCAATCATTTCACTTCAGCTGATTATAATTAAACAATGCTTACTGGTGACAGTTCCAAAACATAGGTCTACAAATAAGTGCCAAAACAAAATTGCTTTCTTCAATCAGCCAGTATGTTAACTCACTACTCAAAGTATTAACAAAAAGTCTGTGAAGAAGTAGTTAAAGCAACATCATTCTGGCAAAATGTTAACTATGTCTTACAATATTTTTTTGTTCCAAATTACTAGAAAGCATCTGAATTCTAGGACTTTTAAAAATACCTGAACTTATCACCTGTCTAGTCTAAAATATATGACGATGGTACTAGCTTTGTCCCAATAAGCTAAATTTTATACTGGTTACATCACTTGGGCTTTTTTTGAAAGAGATAAATATTTCCATAAAGTATTTACATCTTGACAACTATCAGCAATCTTATCAAAACATTTGAATAAGTGATATGGCAAACACAAGTTTATACCCATTTTTTTGTTCACCATTAAACAGCTTCCTTAACTTACAGAACTTAAGTGAACTGGGACCAAGTTAGCTTTATGGGTCCACGACTTTCGGCATGGACCTTTTCGGCATCAATTTGGTGCTCTTTGACTAACCCTAAGCCTAAATAACTGAACTATCAAAGAGCACCATGTTGTTGCTGAAATGGTCTGTGCCAAAAAAGGACCAAGAATGAAATAGGCGGCGCCGAACAGGTCTGTGCCAAAATAGTTGTGCCAAAAAGACATGATCCCAGCTTTATGCGGTGTCCAGTGCTTGACTTAATTGAAGGCATTCTGAAGTGGCTACCTAGTAGTTGAACTAAACTTTTACAACAAAACTATTGTTTTAAACTAAGGTCGAAATGTATTTAACTATTATGTGAATTTGGACAACTTTTCCAGCACCATTTAAAATGGTTAAAAGGATGTAAAGTAAAAATACACTTGAGAAAAAACACAATAGACAAAAAAACAACAGCAACTGTGTAGCATTATTCGCAGCTTAGTTGCTGTCAATACTGCCGTTATTTTGGTCAATCATGCTAGTAACTTGGTCAGTGATTATTTACATAAAAATCAAAATTGCTCACACTGTCACAAGCTGACACAAAATAATTGATTTCGTGACACAAATAAATATGGCTAACATTATAACAAGCTGAGTGTAATAAGTCTTCCAAGAAAAAAGATCAACCTAAACAAGGATTTAAAACACTATCAAATTTAATTACCATACCTACTGAAAAATAAATGCGAAATGCTTTGGCAACCACCTTAAGTCATTTGGGCAGTGATTGCTGTTCATTCGAAAAATGAATATTGCTCACACTTTGATAAGTTGGCTTGAAAGAATATTTGGTTCCTTCAGAAAAAATTTCCAGGAAAGTGCAAGTCTTCCCAAACAACAAAAATAGCTAAATTGATAGCCAATGAAAAACTGAAAAGCAATTTGATTACACCTGCAAAGTAACTGGTCAATCTGTCAGTCATGAATTTAGTCAACAAGGTATTTTATCAATATTGCATGTGTTATGTTAGGCGAAATTACTACAGAGAAGTATGAAATTGCCCAAAATTTTACAGTCCCATTAAGGTTGGATTATTAAAGCTTATTAAAGTCTGGGTAGTCAATTTGAATTATGGATCAATAGTTAACTGATGCTATTTCTTTAATGACACTTACAGCATAATAGACTACAAAACTCTTTGATGACAAAGCAGAAAACTGAAAAAACCCACTACTAACTATAAAATATATAATTAAAAAGTGAGCAAAACTGCTCAAAAATTAAGTTTGCAATCCTCGAAGATATGTGTATGGCAAGATGGACTAAGTAGCATGCCTTTTTGACAGTTGGCTACAAAACTGAAAAGCTAAAAAGCCACCGACAATAAAAATATGATGCAATTATGTAGTAAACCTTCCCAAAATATGAAATTGCCAAAATTTCACTGCACATTCAATAATTGCACTTGACTTATGGCAAATCACGCATAGCTTAGAAAACTATTTTGATCACGAAAGTAAATTAGCCATCACTTGGTAGCCTAATAGCTATAAAAAATATGATGAATGAATGCTGAACAAAAATGTCCCTAAAATAAATTTCCTGAAAAATCTCTACTCAATTAAGTTAGACCATTACACACCACCTACCGGTGCTGCAAAAATAGCCTAGAAAAATACTTGACCAGAAAAATGAAATAGCCAGAACTGATTATATAAAAATATCTTTACTACAGAGCAAAATTGCCCGAAAAACAAGAAATTGGCCCCAAATTTACTGGCCAACTAAGGTATGATATGACGCGACTCTTACCAATGCAGCAAAATAGCCTAGAAATTAGCCTGTTAAACTAGACTAGCCAATTGACCAATTGCTCGAAATTTTGATGCGTGATTGACACTTTAAAACCAAGCGGGGGGGGGGGGGGGGGCAGTGGCCCCCCCACCTCCTATGCCACTGACAAGTATAGTGAAAAATTTGATTTGATGTAGCCAAAAAGTCACTCTTGGAATACTACGTAACATATGAAATGGCAACAGAAGTTATTTGTTTCACTGATTATTTTTTTGCATTTTGCAAAACTTCTAATTTTGTCGGGCATGTTGCAAGTCTGATTATTGCAAGTGGGTCATTCCCACTTAATTGCTCGAGCAAGAAAATATTTTTTGTTAGGTATGTCTTTCAAAATTATTTTTGGCGTTTGCTGCTAATTGTTTTTGTTGTTTTAGGAAAAATTTCCTGGTTCAAGGAGCATAATTCACTGACCTAAAAAACCTGCATTGCTGCGACCACTCCGGCTACTACCAAAATAATGAAAGTAGAATTTTTCTGATTGTTTCTTGAATTGTTGAATTTCATTAAGTACAAAACAACAGCATTCAGAAAGGTATAATTTAAAGTGTGGAAGGTGTTTTATACCGATAGTAAGCAACCACTGGCAAAGATGCTTCACACTGCTCTTTGTTCAATCTAAACGCACATTTAAGTTTCAAAGTTTTTGTAATATTTTTTTGTAATCTTTTAATTGATTATGGATCATGTGCTCAAGCCAGTTAATCTAAATTGTTTTCTTTTTTAAAGAGAGATATTTTGAGACAGAATTTGGTTTTAAGTAATGTTGTGGTTTATCTGGTAATAAATATTAGCCAATATTTATTCCAGTTAGACTCATAGGCATAGCCAGGCCCGCCTCCCCCCGCCCAATTGAAATACCACCAATGATGAAAATGTGACAAAAAAGCGTTATGTTTTTTCAGTTTCAGTTTCTTTAGCGTTTTTTGCATACAGTGCATGCTTAGGATACAACTTTTTGACTTTTTTTTTTCAAAATTACTTTCCTGTGTCGCTTAGTCGTTATTGCAAGCTAATATTTCTCGATTGATTTTTTATCCAGAATTTGCGTGTTCTTCACGACCAAACAACATCAGTATGAATGTATGAATTTGCTGAAAGAACAGTTAAACTGTACAGCGGAAATAAAGCGAAAACAGAATTTTATTCACAACTGTTTATAGCTTCCACCATTGAAGCCGAAACTATGTCAAAACCGTGTGAGAAAGTTTAGCGAATTGCATAAATTTATGAATTTTTCGTGGGAAAGTTTTCGCTGACTGCGACACCTGTAGCACCCATCGATGAACTTTTGCTTATAACTGCCTGAAATGATGTTTGTTCTGTTAAGGTAACAAATAGAGTCTCGCACAAATCACTTCAAAAAATTGGCCGTGTTAGTGCAAGTTTTCATTCAGCAAATGGCGAGGCAAATGCATTAAAACACAAGCCCTAGTCAGCAAAGAAAATCCATAAGTCTCTCTTCAAGAAAGCAGCTGAAGTAATTCAGCACTTGATTAGCACATTTTATCTCGAGAATCGGTGCTTTTAGTTAGTTAATAAATGAATATAAGTCATTAATTATCAAGTGTGGTTTTAAAAAATAAAATGGAAACCAAGTTGACTGAGCTTCAATCGAAGCTGTGAGCATTGCAAAAAAGAATTCAAGGTCTCTTGGACAACAAATATCTACACTGGATAGAAAACAAAGGTGGTCGTATCGAAAAGAATTTGAGACTCAGACCCAAATGCCAGCATCATGTATTTGATCTTTTTTTTTACTTAGTTATGGACGATAAGTTGCGTGGCGCAACCAAATCTCTTAGCATTGATTATTTCTTTATGAAGGAGTTGGTAGGTAAAATTGATCAACTGAGCGAAGCATTCAGCAGTGGAAAAGCTCAGATCTTTAAGAACACAAGCGGTTGGAGGGTCGACATGAAATTTCTGTACCACCTTACACATTTCTTCCGTCACTTCATTGAGAAACAAAATAGGAAGTTTTGTGACTTTCAACAGATTTTCAACATTTGCAATGCACGCTGGAACTTTAGTGCCATCCTAGCCTCCTTAGCTCATGCTAATGCTTAAAACTTAAAACAAATTTTGTAAAGTCTGTTTATTTATTTTTTACCCATGGAGTGATTGTTATTTTAGCGCCAATTTTTCTGCAGTAATGGTTTTATTAAACTCTAGATGGGTACCCAAAAGATCTCAAACAGTGGCGTAGATATGGTGGGGAGGGGGCATTGTGACATGACTTTTGATATGAGAAAGCCATAAACATTTTGCCACAAAAAATCAGCGATGCCCCTAATCCCTTTGGAAGTAGACCATCAAACAATTCATGAGGTGCCAAAGTATGAAATCCAAATACGGTGCAAAATCGGTGAAAATTGCAGTTCCTTAGAGGTGAAGACCTTACTTTTCACCATAAATCTGGTAAAAATTGCGGTTTTTCTGAAGTTGATTGGCCATTACATCAAGTTCAAAAGAATGCCCATCCCCAACCATTTCCAATGCTTAAAAAGCATTGGAAAAGCAATCACCCATTATCATTGCCTGATGAAACCAATGCAACTAGGATTCAATAATGGTAACACAGGAGTTGCAGGCATTTTGCAGAAACAACGATAATTCCTCCTCCCCCCGTAGATTTATTTTATCTTTGACCAAATTACTTCATTGTCTGTTTTCTGAACATCAATACTGCTATATATGTGACTCGTGTAGTTTTGGTTCAAAACCGGAAAAGGTGTAGGTGACCTCAAGAACTGGTCAAAAATTAAATTATTTAGAATGATTTTGTGCGTAACGTTTTTAGATCAAATCAACTTAAAAATTAGATTTTATTTAATCTTTCATAATAGTTCATCAAATTATGATACTAGGATATAATGTTCCAAAAAAGTTGTATCCTTAGTACACGCTTGCAACAGTAATTAACATCAAAATTGACGACCAGGGGGCCTGGGCCCCCCAATTCAATTTTTGCTCACCAATTTAAATGTATAACCTGGGTGAAATGAAGGGTTTTTGTTCTATAAGTTGCTACCTAAACCCTCATCTAACCTTTATATGAACGTAATGCAATAACCAGGGCGGGATTTACCATATGGCACAGTGCCAGCGAGCCCTCATGCAGTTTAATCTGGGCCGGGCAATAACATGGTTAGTAGGGGTAACTATCTATGGTACCATTTTTCAGTAACAATTCAACTCCACCTCGCCAGTTTTAATGCGACAAAGTACTTTTGAAAAAAAAAGTAGCTAGGGGAAATGCTCATTGAACAAATTATTGAATTTGAATTGAGGGGGTCTGGGCTCCCTGGCCGTACATGTACTTTTATAGCTGGTTGTTTTTATAACGAAACAAAAATCTCTTAAGAAGAATCTTTTGGGTCAAGTATTATTTACTGCTAAAATATTTCAGGAGGCAATGTACGTTACTTCTCCCTACCTGGACCAAATCACTTTCAAAATTTAACCCCATAATGCAACATTTTAAACGTGTTGTGGACTTAAATTGTATGTAAAAGGAGAATTGAAAAATTTAATTTTTTCAAATGGCTCTGAACACGTACGAAATGTGATCCAATGGCATTAAAATAGCTTTTGTTACAAAAAATTGCCTAGCGTCAGATACCCGTCTGTGATACGTCTGAGTTGCTCTACTGTATTCAACACGTCTCCCAATTCATTACTTTTCAAGCTTTGGTTTAAGCCCTCTCTCTTAAGCAAAATTCTGGTTAAGTGCCATCACACACGCTACGACTTCTGATCTTCCATTCTACGATGACTTTGTCCCACAAAAGTTCCTTTTTCGAAAATTTCGGATCACGTCATTGTATGTGATTTTTGGTATGGGCCCCCACCCCTATCAAAAATCTTAGCTACGCCTGTGATTAGACTACAGATTTCATTTTTTAGTCATTTATACTCGATTAGTCTTATTTACGTGACTGTGTGTATTTGCATGAATTGAAAATGCAAAATCAAAGAGTATAGTTTTACAGTTCACTTGTTTTCAGAAGTCTTGGACCATGGATTTCAGCCACAGTACGCACCGACTGATTCCCAACGTTAAATCAACTGCTTTCACGGCTCTGCATTATTGATTATCTTTGACAGTGCTAGTGTGCATGCAGCGTTGCACAGTCAAAGTCAAACAAAATCTGTAACTAAAAATTGTGCTTTTGCGTTTTGTTTATACCTTCGATTCGCAGCGTTTATGCAGCCACACTATTTGAATTGCTGGTAATTGAGCTTGAATAAAATGTAATGTATTAATTTGGTTGAATTTAAACGTGGACTGAAGGCCACATCAATTGGGGTATCAAAAGTTAGGCCAATTGAGTTAGATTCGATTGGCGTTGACTTCATTCTTCTTGACTCAGCCGTTTCAAGATATTCTACTTCAAACACGACGTAGGAGTCTCCAAATTACAATTTTTATTGGCAACCCTGACCTTTTAATGCAGTATCGTAGCATACTGAGGTCTATATTAACCTAACTATATATAGGCTAAAAAGCTTTTGTTGTTTAATCTAATTGCGGCGTTGCCTTAGAATAAAACTAAGGTGTCGTCGCGCTTGTTATCAATCTCGTGGTTGCCAATAGAAATTCTGATTAGAGAAGCCCTTACGTCGTCTTTGAAGTGGAATATCTTTGGAACGGCTGGGTCAAGAAGGATGAAGTCAATGTCCATTTAATCTAATACTCTTGGCCTAACTTTGACAGTGCTTGACTCTAACTTTGACAGTGTTTGACATTGCTTGACTCTATTTAAACCGATCAGTGGTCGAGTGGATAGGTCGAGTGGGCAGGTGGCAGCTTGACTCGAAGACCGAAAGGTCCCTTCGCTGTCTCCTGGCCAAGGCAACTTGGTGAATAAAATGACTTGACTCGAAGACCGAAAGGTGGCAGCTTGACTCGAAGACCGAAAGGTCCCTTCGCTGTCTCCTGGCCAAGGCAACTTGGTGAATAAAATGTAATTACAATTACTAACTCTACATACCGCATTGATTTTGCCTTCAATCGTCGTTTAAGTTGAGATTAAAGTTCAAATTTGCGGTTAGCACTGATTGGAGCTGGATCAAAGTGTGTTACTATATATTATCAAAGGTGGGCAAAGCGCAACTTTTGAGCCTCTATAATTGCGTAAGTTGCGTTGCGCTTTAATGTTTTTATTTTGAGATGTTGTGGAAGTTGCGTTGCAGACTAAATTTGAAAGCGTAGCGCAATTAATTTATTGATTGCTCTACGCTTCCAAATTTATTTCGGTTCGTAGCGCAGTTTTATGCGATAAACTTCATTTTGTTTCATTTTAATTGTAATGTTGACAAATGTCGGCCTTTTTCAATCGTAATGTCAAATTGGCATTGCCTCTCTGACAAGAGGGTGGTTGCTTGACTCTATGATCGTAAGGTCTTTCGCAACTTTCCTGTCGCCCTCTTAGACGAATGCTAATTAATTTCTACGTCGCAATGTTACTGAGCGATGAAATATATTTGTCTTGACATTAGCAAATTGCTTACCCTTTTTCCGACTAAAATTGTAAAACATGCGGAATTTGCATCGTGTTGTGTTATTTAATTGCGGAAGTTAGGTTGCGCTTTGACTTGGTACGAGAATTTCGTTTCGCAATTGCGGAATTTCCGCTGCGCTTCAGAGACGAAAACTTTAAATTGCGCATCTTGGACTTTGCTTTAAGTGGTTTAGATAATCATTGCGCTGCGCGTTTGGTAAAATGTTATTCGTGCCATCTCCGTTTATTGTTATAACTTCATATTAATTAACCATACTCAAGACTTTAGCTGTGAAATTATAAAGTTGCAGCAGGGGGGAACTCCATCTCAGTTTACTTGTAGAAGTGCTTTCTCCTTTATTTTTGTTATAATGTTGCTTCGTAGAACTAGCTATTTATTTTGTATTGTTACTTGTGTATCATTACTACAGTAAAAAATTTGCTTTGCAATTGGGGAAGTTGCGTTGCGCTTTAACTTATTTTATGACGTTGTTGAAGTTGCTTTGGGAACTAATGCTATTAAAATTTGTTGCAGATTCATTGCGCAGGGTTTTCTTTAAAACTTTTTTGGGTTAGAGGCTCAAGTTCACTTAAAATTTAGTTTTGTGTTTATCATGATATTGCCAAATGTTAACCTTCCTTAGCAAATAATGTTCTCCTTTTTTTTCCTAAAATCGAAACAATGCAAAATTCACTTGGTGTGTTGTAATTTGATTACGAACGTTAAGTTGCGCTTTATCTTATACGTGCCTACTGCCTACCTTTAATGACATTACCATGAAGTTTGCTTTTTGTTCATTTATATTGTTTGCAAAGTTACTGAAAACCGCTATTTTGCTGAGAAAGTTGCTCTCTTTTTCCAGCCAACCATACACCAAAATTTCTACCAGGTTGAAACCCCGATAACTCACGGAAATTCTGAAAGGTTGTTGCGTTCAAAATACCTCAGCCTTTTTAAAGCACCGTCCGTGGTATTAAAAGGATGTTTTGGTGTCAAAACTCAAATCTTTTTAATCGCTAAATTACGCCGAAGCGTGCTACAACTTAGCAAGGTCCATCTCTAAATCATCGCGCCTTGGCAACACTACTTCAAAAGGTTGCGTCCAAGGCTGGCTGTTGGTAACTGATTTTACGACCCCGAGTTTTAACTTCTTATCTCTCGCTCCAGAGACGAACGCGTTACGACTTGATCAATTTTGCGCCGGTGCATAACATAATCGTAGTTTGTCAGCCTCTTGGCGAAACCTTGGTACGGCACATGCTGACTACCATTAGCCGGCAGATTTCATCAGTAAAGAAAACTTTTCTTAAATTTAGACTTTATTTTAAACAGAGTTGGAAATATCGATTGGTAATCAATCATCGATACTACATACTTTGCTTTTTGCTATCGATTATCGCAGATGCTTTGCTTTCAATTTTTTCAATCGATTATCACCTTTTCTATGCTTTTTGCTTACATTTTATCGATTGGTAGAATCTTTAAACTTTACTTTTGTTCTTGTTGAGTCTGCCTAAGCTTACATCGTTTTGTTTCTCTTATGCTATATTGCTCTTTATAATATTATCTAAAAGTGTATTTTTTTTATCTTTGATAGTACCGGTAATAATAGTTTTTCCACTCACAAGTTTCATTTAATGGTCAAAACGGCAAAAATTTTAGTACATCCTTATGAAAAATAGAATAAAAATTTTTGTTCGCATTTCGGCCTCGATTACTAATCTTTGCTTTTTGTTTCTGATATCTTTGCTTTTTGTTTCTTTACTTTAGTCTTTGCTTTTTGCGTAAATTATCGATTCGTCTTTGCTTTTAAACAGCATCGACTTCAACCCTGATTTTAAAATGATGTATTTTAAATGTTGAAAATTGTTATGCAGAATCTGTTAAATGAGCTTTATTATTATTATTTTTTTCAGTATTTCACGTTTCTACCTTTTCAAATGTGGCAGTCAGTTACTTCACTCGGTGATTAGTGCATACCTTTTTCGGTTGATATTTTAGATAAATTTTCAAGAAATTTAGGTTAGAAGATAAAATTTGGAATTTTGTGTGAGCCCTACGTTTGCTAACGAAAACCGCTCGACGCACGTTCATTCTTTTATCATTGTAATTAAGTCTATAGTTGGTTTGCTCTCTTGCATTGTATTTACTGATTACTGCTAAATAAACTACAATTTCATTACACACTGGCGCAAAATAAAGCAGAATTGCATAGCTTTATGAAGAATCGAACCATTACGTTTTACTAAAACCCAAGTTATGGCCAGAGATAAGGAAGCGCCAATCGTTTCAACTTCCACTCTGCATTTCAGCAACAAGTAGAATTTTCATTTGAAAATTATTTAAGCAAGTATTTTTTTACGCAGTTGATGACGGAATCGTCGAATTGGTTTACGTTATCATCATCAGACATAAAAGAATGAAATTGCTTTATTGGGTTTGTCATCGCAGAGATCTACAGTTAGACGAAACCAGGAATGTGGATGGGGAGGATTCAAACGTCTAATCACATGATAACATATACGTTATAATCACAAAGAGAAATCATTTGGGGTCCTGGGGCAAGGGTAGAACACCCAGCACTCGGAGAGTTTTGAAGAGTTGCAACGAAATACTATTGCATGGCCGTCAATCTAAGTGAACTAAAAATGTTAACAAAGATTTTGCCAATACTGATCTAACAAACAATGCACTGCAGTTGTTTTCAACATTCGGCGTAAATATAATATTTTAAAAGAAACACACCCCTGATTGTGATACTTAATAAAACCATGGTAAAAACTAAAAAGGTTACCAACACCATGTGCTTCACCCCTATTTGCAGTTCTACGTGAGTGCATGTTTTCAGTAAAGCTATCATAATTCACTCAGAGCATAACATCTTGCAGTATCTGTGCACATTGCACAGAGCGAAGATACCCTAGTACAGCATTTGTGTAGGTTTAGCTTATTTTTATTTCGTTTAAAGATTTTTGGCAATCGCAACTTTCTAGCAACACATGAAGGTATTTAAATAGGTAAGATTCTTACTAAATAAAAGCATATCAACCAATCACATTTCATTATCATAAATTAAAGAGAACTACAACTTGAAAAACATTTTATACATGCGCGAAAAAACAAAGCTACGGAAACTACTGTAGATGAATAAAATTTATATGTATAGCCATTTGCACGGGGGCCCAATCGAGTAAAGATCATTGTTGCTTGGTTGATCCTCGAATTCGGCAATCTTTTATCAACCTATGCAGTTTGTAACACCGCAAACATTGTGGAGACGTGCTAAACAAAACATCGCAACACTACTACAGTTGCTATTAACCATACATTGCACGATATAAAGTAAGTTTTTACTCTCCTGCTTCAATTATAGTTGTCTAATTTCAGATTTGTATAATGGGTTTGCAAAAGCTCGAGCTGTAACTGTTTTGTATTTAGAAGAGAGAACTTTGTTTTTTCGACATAATATTCATTCACAAAATCAGAACCAGCTCAATCGCATTCTTTTTCAAATGTCTTGGTACTTAAACCTACTTCTGTTACTAGCAATTTTACACTAGCACAAAGCTACTGCATTTGGGGAATAACTACGGAGCGAATTCTCGTACCTAAATGCCTTTGCACCAGACGAAATGGCCAGACAAACAATTTTGTTTAAAGAGTTACTGCTTGAAATCGGTTATATTGAACAAATAAAAACTACTAGAGGTAATAGAGGTGCCCGAAACCTTGTTAGACTACTCCTTTTGTCCACAAAAATAAATTTAATCCGTTCGACTCTGTACCATTGGCAACCCTGCGTTTCGAAATTTTGTTACATCATAGTCGGACGACGTGAAAAAAACTAGAATGATAAACGCAATGTTTAAAGGAATACTAACCCAACCTCGCGTTGCCTATTCAGCAAGAAATTTTTATAAGTTATCCTTTTCTAATGTCACGAAATTTCAGAACGAAGGATTGTCAATGGTACGTAGTTAAACGGATTAAATCTTTTTGCGGATAAAGAGAATAGTGGAAAAAGTTTGTAGCACCTTTTTATTACCTCAAGTAGTTTCCATTTCTTCAGTAAAACCGATCTCGCGCAGTATCTCTTTAAAAGAATTACAGTAAAAGCTAGTTAATTATCAGCGACAAAAGCGTTCATTAAACTCGAAAAGCACAAATTGGCGTTCATACGGTTTGGCGGTCAAATCATAAACTCTTCATTTAGTAGGCTATAAACAGACGCACGGAGAAGAAGAGAAGAGGATTGCAGGAAAAAAGGTTGCTCTTGTTGCGAAGGTTTTTTGTGGTCACGCGTATTTGACTGGTTTGATTCGGCATGTTCGAAGAACAAAAGAAATGTAAAGAAAGAAAAGCAAAATTGTCAGTTTTCAGTCCACTAATATAGAATGCATAGTCTGGACGCATCACAGACGAATTCGTTAACCGGAAAAGCACTAATTAAAATAACAAAATGCAGGCTGTCAACAAGCGGCCATTCAACAAAAAAATCACGGCGTTTTCGAAAAAAAAAGAACAGAAATTCGTAACAAATAAGAATAAAAGATGAGTAACAAGTTAAGATATTCTAATCAAAATAAAAGTCATTTTGTAGTATGTTTGTCAAAAAATATCTACATACACAAAAGTTGCTAACAATTTTGACAGCACAACTCAATCTAGATGAATAAAGAACAACAAGTACTCGTACATACAGAAAATCCTCAAAACAAATAGATATCATGTCAGTTCCTGGAGGCACAATTTCAGTTTTTAAACACTTGAAACAATTTATTCATCCACTAGTTTGTTTTTACAGCAATTTGTTTTCCAGCTTTCTGATGCTGCTGCATAATTGAGTTGACTTTTTTTAGAGTAGCATTTGCAGTAGATACCATTTTCTTGCCACTTTATTAGCCGACATGTCTTTGCTTGCAAAAGCTATTTATAAGTTTCCGCTAGCCTGTTCCAGCATTTTTTGTGCTACTAGCAGATTCTATTGAGCTTTCGCTTGTTTTTGCTGTATGTGGTGTTCTTTTTTGTCCAGGAAACATATCCTAGAGAGAAATAAAGTACAAACCTGATCCATGCATAACACGCACTGGAGTATAAAGTGCACGTTGTACTTTTGAGAAAATCTAGGTATTTTACGTATGGTCTTATGGTCCAAAAAATCGATAATTAGACTAAAAATTAGTGTATAACCAATCCAAATCCGTAAAAAATACAACGAAACAAATGGCTAATGAAATCAACAGAAAAAAACAAACAAAAAAATGAGCGCTTGAGAGTCTGCAAAATGAAAAATATAATAAAAGTGTTTCGAACGATAATACACAACTCATCGCAAATCTCAACAAAAAGTCTTGGGGATCGCATGCAAGTTCAGAAAAATTTGATGCCCTCTTAGTTTTTGAAGGAACATTTCTTTTAGAGTCTTGTTCTTCTGATGACGGTTATCCACATGGATTATTTCTACTGTAGTTCTGCTGTTACAGATTTTTAGGAAGTCCACAATTTATTCATTATATTACATAAGTGCATTTCAAAGTTTTTATGATTTTTTTGTGAAGATAAAAACGCTGCATGTACACTTGCAGTCTTGCACAAATGCACTGTCAAAGATATTAATAACTAGCAGAGTCACGAAAGCAGTTCATCCAACCTTGGAAATTAGTCGGTGCATTCTGTGGCTGAAATCCATGGTCCACGACTTCTAAAAACAAGTAAACTGTTAAACTATAATCTTTGATTTTACCTTTTCAATTAATGCAAATGCATGCAGTGATGCAAATAGACTAATAAAGTATAAATGGCAAAAACATGAACAAATCTGTAGTCTAACTAGGATGATTATTGACTAGTATTGATTACCAGATAAACCACAACATTACTTACCAAATTTTGTCGCAAAATACCTCTATTTAAAGAAAGAAAAAACAATTTAGATTAACTGGTTTGTGTGCAAGACCCATAAGTAATTAAAAGCTTACATAAATATTTCAAAAACCATAAAACTTAAATGTGCACTTAGATTGGAGACAGAGCAATGTGAAGCACCTTTGCACGTGATTGTTTACAACACTTGCAAAAAGACCAGCATAACACTGCAATGCTTCTAGTCTCAACCACATGGGTACACCTTATACATTTTAAATTATACCTTTCTGAATGCATTTGTCTTGTAGTTAATGAAATTCCACTATTCAAAAATCAATCAAAGAAATTCCACTTTCATAGTTAGCGATATTCTGGTAGTAGTCTGAGTGGTTGCAGCAGTGTAGGTGATCTTTTAAGGCAGTGAATTATGCTCCTTAAAGAACCAGAAAATTTTTCCTAAACGATTAACAGCAAATGCTAAAAATAATCACATAAAAATAAAAGCAGCAAACACTACAATAAAAAAAAAACATACCTAATGTAGAATATTTTCTTGCTCAAGCAACTAAGTAGAAATGACCCACTTGCAATAATGAGACTCGCAAGATGGCTGAACAACATTAGAAGTTTTGCAGAATGCAAAAAATAATCAGTGACACAAAGAAATTCTTTTGCCAATTTAAATTCCATTGGTAAATTTTTGACTACTGGTATATCAAATCAAATTTTTCATTATATTCGACATATTAATCTGAAACATGCAGCATCAAGGCAATCTTGCAATTGCGAAAGGCAAGGCAATACAGTACCTAGCGAGAAAATGCTGCAGCAGTGGCAAGTTGTTGGCAGCAATGTGTTCAATTTAACAGGTCCAAAATATGAACCTCAGACCTCCTACTTCAGGACAAACACGTTACTGCTCGACCAACTAACCAGTGTTAATTTGGTTAAATCTCACAGCAAGTGAGGTCGCAGTCAGCACCAAAAATTGTATCTCATGTATATACTGTAACACTGCAAACAAAACTGAGCTACAAATAATTATTTGAAGAACTTACCCAAACACTTGGTAATGTTTGTTACATTTTTTCATCCAATAGATCTTTTAAAAAACTTCTTTTATATAACATTGCCAGAAAATTGTGGATTGCCTTGCATGAATTATGCATTGAAAATGCAATTCCTCATTCATTAAATCAGTCTTCCTGGGTAACACAATGGCTTGAAAGTTGGTATCGACCAATCAATGCCATATACCGGTAGTTTGGACAATTATTCACTACAGCAGAAACTGTTTGTTTAAGCAACCACATCAAACAACTAGGTTTCAAGCTAGCTTTCGCAGGTTATCTTTTATGCCTGAAATGCAATTTTGTATTTTAAGCAATTATAAAATATGCATCAATAATTTGCAAACATCAGTTAAGTCTATGCAAACACTCCACCAGTACAGACTGACAGAGTACAATATAACACTTAAATAATCATATAAAACTTGCATTATGTCGCTAACTTTTATCTGTCAGTGTCAGATCTTTAAACCTTGTATGGTATCTGCTACCGTACAGTACTACAGTGCAAAGCTGCTAAGTGCTAATGTTAGCAGCCTACGTAGCTGTTTTCACAAGTTTTCATTCAAACTGCTTTAACAATCTATCAGTTTAATACCAATTTTGAAGTAAACTTTGTTTGTTTCAATTTCATTCACTATGATTGGATGAATACCAGTATGTTTGAGCAGAGGAGTGATGAAGTCAGAAAGTGTCTAATGGAATCTGTCTGGTTCATTCTGAGCATAAAATTAACACCAATCACAAAGTTGGTTAAGATTAATAAAATGAGTTTAACATTTCATTTTCATGACTTTGACATTTCACTTTTTCTGATTTGACATCTTATTTTCCAAATTTACTGGTTTATATTTTAGTCATTTACCAGTGCCTATAGCCAATTGCTCTAGCTCAGATCTGCTTATACTAGTAGTAGGCCTACCATGGTGCTTTAGCAATACACATAGCCAATAGTAACTTGAATGATACTGCATTAATTAATTAATGAAACATGGGACCTTAGGCTTCCCTCTGGTATTCTATCTAAATGCAATAATTCCAAAAAACTCAGCAGCTCAACCCTAAAAGTAAAATTAAAAAAGATTATTACAGTAGACTAGGCTTTTTTGACTTGCATGAAAAATTTTGTCTTAATATTTTCACTTCATCATAAAACGTAAGCCTAGGCTTATTGACTAACTGCTATCGCTTTGTGATATTCTTCCAAGCCTGTTCTACCACTGCCTACCTATGGTAGGCTACTTTGCCACAAACTCAAGTCTAGCCTAACTTTGCCCAGTACCATCTTATCAAGTTGCCTGTAAATAGAGCGGATCAAGTCAAAATTGAGAGCGGAGTACGAAACTCAAGGTTGGGACACAGGATGTGACGTAATAAATCTGCAAAACCATGGTAGAAAAAAAAATTTCGCGTTAGGCCAGGGGGCCCATGCCCCTTCACTGAAGTTCAACGATTTGTTCAATCAGCATTTTCCATGGCTAATTTTTTTATAAGTATTTTGTGCGTAAAAACTGGCGAGGTGAAGGTGAATTTATGAATTGTTATTGAAAAATAGTACAATAGATGGGTAGTTTCGCTTACTAACCATGTTCAGGCGCGTAGCCAGAAATTCGCAATGGGGGAGCTGGTTTGGGGGTCTGGGGGCAAAGCCCCAGCCGCCGGGGGCACGGGGGTTTGGGAGCGGAGCCCCCAGCGCTCGCAAATTTTGCATTTTTTTGCAAATATAACTTAATTTTAGAGCTATTTTAATAAAAAATAATACTTTTAAAACGTGGCATAGAAATTACCAGCGCAACATGATTCAACTGGTTGCATTATCGGGCTATGTGGGAGGTGGCTAATGATAACATTGCAGTTCTCTTGTTTACACGCTGGTAAATCATAAAATCCTATTATTCAATAAAACTCACACGGAGTAATCTATTTCGTTTGTATTTTATAAAGAAAAATAATCGGGGGGGGGGGGCTAATGGAATGATATTTGAGAGAAGTGATTGGCAATTAACTAATACTGAATAGCCCCCCCTTATTCCTAAGTTTATAATATATTTGTTGATAAAACCTATGTTTGGCGTTTTTACACTAGCAATCAAAGTTGATTGCTTATTTTTGGGCATTTTTTAAAGTTTCCATTGCTTGGTGATTTATTTTTGACGAATTAGCCCCCCCCCCCCTCTGAATATATGTTTCAAAAGATGCTTTAAATCACTTTTTAGTCAATTCCAGCGCAAAAGACAGTCTCAGAAGAGCTAAAAACGTGCTGTTTTCTTATTCTGCATTTTGGTTGACAGGCCAATGGGGGGGGGGAGGCTGTAGCCCCCCCACCTACTGACCATGTTATTGCCGATCCGGATTTCCATCGCGCTGGGCCCCTCTGGCACTTTGGAGATTTTCGCAACATCTTTCTGCCAAATGTAGGTGAAGACCATAAAAAGTCTCAAGATTTGAGCGCAGGGCCCTTAGCTGGTACTGCGCCATATTGTGGTAAATCCGGTCTTGGTTAATGCATTACGTTCATAAAAAGGCTAGATGTGATCCTGAGATAGCAACTTTTAGGACGAAAACTATCCATTTTTTCCAGGTTTACGTTTACATTGGCTGCAAAAATTGATTTTAGGGGGTCCCGGGTCTTCAATATTGTTGTTCGCTACTGGTGAAAGCGAAAACCGCTAAAAAGAAACTGAAGAAACAATAGGCTTTTTAGTCACATTTTTGTCATTGATGAAATTTCAATTGGGGGGGAGGCCCGCTTGGCTAAGCCTATGCTCCAATTGCGCAAAATAAAAAAGGTATTTACAAATTTTCCGAGGTTTTTGGCGTTTTCCGACGAAATTTCAACGGTTCAAAAATAGTGCTGTTCTCGAGCCGAGGACAGGGCAATTTTCGAGTACCTAAGGCCTCGAGGCCAAGGCCAAGGATTTCAAAATGTGTCCTCGAGGACTTCACCTCTGTTGGCTGCATTTGTCGATCTAAGTCATGTGCGCTACGAAAAGGAGAGGTGACAAAATGCAACCTGCCAGAGTCCAACGCCCTCACGGAACGGCTTTGATTGGTTGCCATTTACCCGAACACAAACCTCCAGTCGGCAGTAGAATGACTAAAAGGCGGGTGAATCATTCAGCCAATTCCGGTGGTTTACAATAGCTAAAATTGAACTATAATTTTTGTTTTGATTTTGGGTTGCGTTTGCAAAGATATTCAACAAATACAAAAAGATCTCTCCCCAAAAAAAGTTTTTAGAAACTCTGAGTTTTGATCTTCCCGCCAAAACCACAGTTCTCTGAACTATTAGGCCTACTGTAATTTTATTAAACTATTAGGCCGAACTATCTCTAAACTATTAGGCCTAATAGTTTAGAGAATGTAGGCCTAAACTATTTAGAAATAAACTATCTCTAAATTATTTGGCCTACCACAGTTCTCTAAACCATTAGGCCTACTGTGGTTTTGGCGGGAAGAACAAAACTCAGAGTTTCCAAAAACTTTTTTCGGGGGGACATCTTTTTGTATTTGTTGAATATCGTTGCAACCGCAGTCCCAAAATTAAAACAGAAAATATCAAAAATTATAGTTCAGTTTTAGCTATTGTAAACCACTGAAATTGGCTGGATGATTCACCGCCTTTAATTCACATATCTTCGTGACGTCAACTCAATCGAGACATTTTTTCTTTTTCTATCGCGAGCTATTCAGCCGACTGGACTGCAGTCCCAAAAAACTTTTTTCTTCAACAAACGAAATCGATTAGAGCATTGTTTGCGGCAAGGGTTGTTGCAACAGTTCAAATGGTAGCCCTTCTTTATAAGTCGCCAAGGCTTTCCGTAAGAAAGAAATGATCAAAAAGCATTGATGGCTTCAACGAAAGGGTCATCGACCATTATTCACTATAAAAAAGCGTCGAATGAACTTTTTATTTTAAGAACAATGTACTTGAAATTAAGGATACGCTATAAACAGTATCCAGAGTCTTAGAAGCACAATCAAACCTATGATTAATAAAATATTGTAAACTTCTTGTATTTTGTTATAATCTGATTAATTTGCGATAGTTTGCCTTTCTACGCTCATGTTGATACCTGTAGTCCTAGCTATACTGACGAGGAACAAAAGACCCACGTCGATTCCGAAACAGTATGTCTTAGGCTATTAATCATAGGTTTGATTATGCTTCTAAGACTCTGGGTAGTGTCTATAGAACTTTATTTTCAAGTACACATTTTTTTTGCAAGAACCAGTGAACTTGATCGTAAAAAGCGCGACTTGAACAACAACCAAGTTTTCTCAAATGCCTTCACAATGCGCAATTAGCACTCTATAATCTCAGAATCGTCGCAATTTTGCTTACAAACGGGGAAATGACTAACATTTCATTGTTTTGAATCGGCACAAAATTTTAAGTTTTTTCAGATTTGAAATTCCTCTTTTTAGTTTGTTTTTAATGTTTAGTGCTAAGGATGGCATTGATCCTAATTTATATTTAAATTTTGAGCAAAAATGAACCTCGGGTTCGTATAGAACTGTTCTTACAAAGAATAAGTGTAACTACACCACGTCACTACACTATAATTGTAAGTCGGGCCGGGATTTTTGAGTCGGATTCAGGCGAAAATTGACATCAGGCTTGATATTCGTACTTGCCTTGTGTTTTAGACTTTTAGGTGCTATGAAACATAATTCAAATAACTTTGCAACATAGAATGACGACTTCGTTTAAGCATCAATACGATTATTACGACACATTTGTTCAAGCGTCATAATTGATCAGCAATAAGTAACTTTATTTTATCCGCATTGATTGATTGGTGCATCTTTATCCTCCTATCACGAGAAAGCGACGGTGCGCTATGCTTCGGACGAATCCGCACCCGCTTAGGAGTTGACCATTTTCCCAAGCTTTCCTGTTGACGTTTTGACTTCTTTCCACGTAAATTTGCTGCTTGTTCGAAGCCACCAAGCAGAGATAATCATCGTAAAGCGTCTTATCCAAGGACGCAACAACGTGACCAGGGTGCGGGTTGAATTCATGATCCTGCGATCAGAGTCGTCGTAAAAACGACGCCTTTACCCATTCGGCCACACTGCCATTGGGGCAACCACGTATTCAAATTTTCAGATCAGGGACGCCCAAACTTTTTGAGGAACGGGTTACAGTGACTTTGAGCTGACCGCACAATCAGTGAATGAAAAACTGGCGGAAATTTAGAAGAAAACCAAAACAAACAAGGTTTTTATCGCATTTTAATGCAATTTTTGTCAGGATTTTAGATGGTGGCCAATCGAAACGAAAGAGGTTTAATTTGTTTTCTAGCAAAATTTGTCTGCAAGTTCATATCGAAACCTACGGCTCCGGGGTTTGGGCAGTTGTGTTTTAGACGAAACTTAACTAACTTTCTGGTTGTTTCGGGCCTGTTTTTGGCTTCAAATCACTTGTCGGGTTCGGGCTTACGCTTTCGGGTTCGGGCGTAAGCCCGGCCTCAAAGGACCATTGTCAGGGATCGGTTTTATCATTTTGTGGAATTTTTGAATAACTTTACGTACTTTTTAAGCAATATTGACTGATTCTGGGAATGCAATCCATGTTTCATCATTATTCAATGAACTGTCTCCACTAAATCGTCATTTTGTCCTTCTGTGGTCTGGGTGGGATTCTTTGGATCTCCCCATCAACAATTTTAGACTTATTCGTAAAGGAGCTCTTCAATCATGTTACCGTAACGAAGCACCGTATCAAACGCAAAAATAATTTGATATGAAGCGGAAAAGTTTATAGATTGGCCTTGGCCTACTAAAAATAGTTTCATTTTGTAGATTAGTACGAAAGACGCAAACAAGCTTTGTACAATATCACGAAAAAAATATTTGCAGCCCTCCCGTTTCAAAGAGGCACGAGCCACCACTGTACGTTGGTACGCTGTTTGAATTAAAAATCCCAGACTTTTCGCCCATTGCGCCGGCTTTTTGTATGCAGAGGCAAAAGGCAGCTGAAGCCGACGCTTAATGTGTGAATTGAGATCGCTGAGTTATAGGCTAGTGTTTTCAAAGTCAGTTAAATTTGCGAGTAGCAGTGGTGGAGTCCTCGAGGACGTCCTTGGCCTCGAGGACACGTTTTGAAGTCCTTGGCCTTGGCCTCGAAGCCTCAAGTCCTCGAAAATTGCCCTGTCCTCAGCTGGAGGACAGCACTATTTTTGAACCGTTGAAATTTCGTTGGAAAACGCCAGAAACCTTGCGGAAAATCTGCAAAGACCTTTTTTTTGGTTTCCTCAAGTAGAGATCGCCTGAAAAAAAATTAACCATCAAAGTAAAAAAAAAAATTAACCATCAAGTAAAGATAGTTTAACCATCAGCTGATGATCAAGTTATGATCAACGCATGTTTAAATTGAAAATTTTGAAGATCAGCCAAGCTGGTGCAAGTTTGCTGGACTATAAGCAAATACATTGAATTGAAATAATCTATAATATTGAAGATAAGCATCAAGCTCTAGTTAGCTTTAAGATGTGAAAAGCGCTGGCAATAAAATGTTTTTGCTAGCCGAGAAAGTCAAAAACAATAGCTGAGAAAAAAAGTTATCCATTCTAAGAGTAGCAGCCTACGCTGTCATAAAAATACCAACGCTTTGCTTTAAAAATTTGTTGTACTCTGAAATATCTTTTTTCTCTGAAAGTTCTTTCTCAAACAAAAATAAAAGGATTTTGATTAGCTACGTAAGATACAATTAAACGAAACAAGATAATAATACAGTATCAAAAATAATACGAAAAACTGTAGAAGCAATTAATCTCTCTTCAAACCATCTTTTACATTAGGGTTACGGGAGCAGCAGCAGCAACTCGGAAGTTGAGCCGCCGAACTTCAGTCTTTTATCACCTATTTCATTTAGCTTGAACTAGAACTTCGTAACTCATCAAAAATTAATAAAATTGCACAAATCAGTATTTTGAACAGGCAATTATAAATCACTTTCAAATTTTATGCAATTAAAAATAGGCAAGCTGTATTCCACAGAAATATTATATTATTCTTGATCCAAGTCTAACCCAAACTAAATCCTTACTCTTAAACAGTGGTTCTTAACCTGTGAGGAATTCCCCACTAGTGGGGAATGACGGAGTTTCCAAGTTGGTAATGACCGGTCGGACAGAAGAACACTGCTTCAAAATTTAACACATCACATGTCGACTTACTTTGTAAATCATAACCATTTAAAGGCAGTTTTAATGAAAACAACCAATATATGAAGTATTGTTAGTCATGTTTGGGTAAAAGTGACATCACTGTTTTATAATTTGTCAGAGACCGATGCTGTGGTGGGCATAGGCTTAGCCAGGTGGAAAGTGAACCCTTATTTCGCGTGCAGCAGTAATTAACAATAATATTGAAAACCAGGGGGCACGGCTCCTTTCAATTCAAATTTTGCCACCCAATTTAAACGTATAACCCAGAAGAAATTAAACAGTTTTTGCCCTGTAAGTTGCTATCTCAGGCCCTATCTAACCTTTTTATGAACGTAATGTAATAACCAGGGCCAGATTTACCATATGGCACAGTCCCAAGAGCTCCGACCTCAGATAATAAGACTTTGTTTGTTCTTTACCTATATTTGGCAGAAAGATTTTGCAAAAATTCCCAAAGTGCCCGGGGCCCCGCGCAATGTCAACCGCCCAGAGCAATAACATGGTTAGTATGGGCGTGACCATCTATCGTACCATTTTTCAATTACAATTCACCTCCATCTCGCCGGTTTTTACGCGAAAAAGTACCTTAAAAAAATAGCTAAAGGAAGTGATGAATTTAAATTGAGGGGGCCTGGGCCCTGTAGTCGCACATGTACTCTCACAACTGGCTATTTTCATGACAAAACAAAAATCTTGAAAGCTAATCTTCGAGTGGATCATTATTTACTGCTAAAATAATGCTGGAGGCAACGCACTTTACTTTCCCTTACTTGAGCCAAATCACTTACAAAATTTAACACCAAAATACAAAATTTTAAACATGTTTTGGATTAAATTGTAAGTAAAAGAAGAATTGAACAATTTAACGTTTTCACTTGGCTTTGAAATGTTAAAAATCTAGTTCTTTCAAATGGCTCTCAACACGTGCGAAATGTGATTCAATGACATTAAAATAGTTATTTTTTCCAAAAATTGCCCAGCAGCTGGGGGGGTTCACCCCCAGACCCCCATAGCATCTGGCGGCTGGGGGCTCTGCCCCCAAACCCCCCTCTGTAATACGTTTGACTTACACTACTTTACGCAACGCATCTCCCAATTTAGACATTTTCTCTTTCCGTTTAGCAAAATCCTGGTTACATGCCGAACCAGGCCACAGCTTGTGATCTTCCATTTGCGATATCTTTGTCCCACAAAAAGCTAAGCCTATGGTAGTTGGAAATGGCGAGTTGGCAAACTAAAAAGTCGGAAATTGGAGAAAAAAGGTTAAGAACCCCTGCTCTAAAACAAACAGACTAATCTTAGCCAGACATCAAAACCTAATTTCAATCGGGAAAAGCAAATAAAAAATGTGCGAATACTAGCATCTTTTTTACTCTCTTCTAACTTGAAATCTTTCAATGAAATATTCACTATATTTCTTAGAAATATCAAGTAGTAACCTAACGACATGAAATTAGCAACAATATAAGCGATTAGATAGCTCAGTATAAAAATTCATAAATTGCAACTTTTGACACCAATTAATCATTAAACAAATTATATATTTTAAATGATCTTAGACTAATGGTTTAAATTCAGTTTATACAGTCAAAATCATTTTCCCCTTTGCACCAGTATTAATGATGATGTCTTTGTGTGCTTTGACCACATTGTTTAACGAATAAACTGGACCAACATAGGGACTGATCCAGCCATGACGCAAACCAGCACCAATAGCACGATGCATTATTGCAAATTCTTCTTTTGTTGTTGAGGCCAAAGAGACACCTTGAATTTTGGTTTCTTTTCCCATCATTAAGCGTGGATTAATGTCAATGGTTCCTCTGCACCCAACAACAATAACAATGCCATTTGGTGCTAACATCTTCAGATCTTCATTTAAGTTGACATTGGATAGCATCTCAATGATCACATCAACTCCACGCCCATTTGTTTCTTTCATAATCTTCTCAGTGTAACCTTCAACTTTGTGGTTGAAAACATTAGCAGCTCCTAAACTGGCAATTAAATCCATGCCCTCTTTTGTACCAGCAGTCCCAAATACTGTCATACCTTGCGACTTAGCTAGCTGACAACAAGCAATTCCAACACCACCGCTTCCTCCATGAACCAACACTGTGTTTGTTGGTTTAGCATTAGCACGCAAAAACAGAGCCTTATATGCAGTGAAATATGGCACTCCAACTGCTGCTCCCTTATGAAAATCATATCCATCTGGTATGTGTATGAGGTAATCCTCATCTACAGCACTGTATTCAGCATAACTACCACTTCTGCACCTAAAAAACGAAGCTACTCTGTCACCTTCTTTAAAATTTTGTACATTAGCACCAATGGTTACAATTGTGCCACAAATATCACTCCCTGGTATATAGGGTAATTCTGGCAATCGGCCGTAATTGCCTGAGCGAATGTAAGTATCAACAGGATTTACACCAATAGCTGCAACTTTAACCAAAGCTTCATTAGCACTAGGTCGAGGTATGGGCACATCTCTCCTTATCTCCATTACTTCAGGTTCACCAAAGTTTGGCACAACAACAGCACGCATTGTTGAAGCTAATCCAGGAGTCTTTGATCCAAGCATTTTGTGACGTTAATTGTCAGGTGCAAGTCAGAAGTAATTATATTACCAACAATATCTATTTAGCATCTATTGCTATAAAATACATTGAATTCCACTTTTTTATAAGAACCAATGAATTTGGGTTCAAGGATGGCCAGGGGCTGTTCTTAAATTATGACCAACTTTCAGCCTCAGTTGTTCTTAACTTTAGAACAAAATGACTTTATGTTATTCTTGCTTTGTTAAAAGATGTCTTTTATTATAGATAATGATAACTGTTAGGCAAATCAACCATGGCAATAAGTCTACAGAAAAAAGTAAAGAAAACTCTGCAGATTACCGTACATCAATGTATAAAAACCGAGCTTAAAACTAAAAAAAAGTTACCAAACTAAGGAGTCAGCTTATGCGCGAAACTTTGATCACCCTCAAACAAAATGACATTATGCTCACTTAATTCCAACATTTCAATTGTTGTCACCACGAATATAAATTAAACCAAGTTCATTAGCTCAACTGGTGGGGAAGAAAACTTTTTTGCCAACGTTTCGATAAGCTATGCTCAGGGCATGTACTACCCATCTGCGTCAGGGCTTAACTACGAAGTTAAAAAACAAGTGTTTGATACATGAGAAAATCACGTGAAAAATGAATCATACGTTAACGCAAAAAATTATCACAAATTGGAAGTGAAAAACTGACAGATTAGTGGAGCATGAAAAATAATAATATTACATAATGAGGTTTAAAGTACAGTAGCCGAATAAATGCTAGGAAATTTGTCAATTTGCAGATCATTCATAGCGTTGGGGATTTGGTTAATGAAATACAACCCAATAAACCAGCGTTTTGTGAGGTCAAGTTTGAAGTCTAAAATTTTAGCCTTGGTCCAATCCATGCAATGTGAAATGTCAAAAACATGCTTAGTGAGTGCTGACTTTGCCGAATGTCTGCTAAGTGTTCTTTTTTGCAGATGGAAAAACTGCGTTTTGGTTCGCCAATGTATGAGAAGTCACAGTCATGGCAAAGAATTTGATATATTGCTCCTTGTCACCTATTAGGGTCCACCGAGCCTTTGTGACTAGCGAGTTTCTTGCTGATGGTGTTGCACGGTTTTCACATTGTGGTTGGACAAACAGCACCATATTTTTCCTGTCAATAGGGAGTAGTAGGATATAATGGCGAGCCTTTGAATTGTTATTCTGTGGGATTTGAAGGTTTCCTGATGAGGGTCTTTTTTGCATACAAGTTCAATTTAAGTGTCTTTTACATGTTTAATTTCATCTTGACGGTTTTTGGTGGAAGAGCAAAGAGTATCAGCCTGGTCAATTAGTGTTTGTACAACGAATTGTTTGTGTTTCCAAAGGATGGTGAGATTGAAAGCTCAGATATTGGTTGACTTAGGCTGATTTTCAGTAGACTGATATGGTGAAATCACCATTCTCATTTTGTTGGACCAATATATCTCGGAAAGGAAGTGTGTAATCGGTTTCTTTTTTTGATTGTAAACTTGATTGAGTTTTCAATAGTGCTCAAATGATTCAAAAAATGAAGGTGTCATCTACCTAGCTTTCCAGATTTTTGATGGAGAGTGGAATGTTGACAGGGCTCTTTTTTCAACATCTTCCACGACTAAGTTGGCGATTACAGTGGAAACAAGTGAGCCCATCGCCGTAACAAATATTTGTTTGCAGTGTTTTCCTCGAAAAGTTAAGTCGGTAGCATTTAAGGAAATTTGAAGATCTTTGCAAATTTCCTCCACTGACCAAGAAGTGATTTCTTCCAAACTGCTCAAAGGCTCTAACCAGCTTTTTGCGATTTTGACGGCCAATCCTGAGGGTATTTTAGTGAATAAAGAGACAACATCAAAAGACACCATTAGTTCATTATCGTTTATGGTTATAGACGTTACAAATTTTGCCAAGTCTTTTGAATTTCCGACATGGTGGTCGCTTTTTCAAGTCAACTCTTTTTCAAGTAAGAATACATGCTAGGTCTTTTGATAAGTTGTAGGTAGAAGAGCCAGTGAAAAATACGATGGGTCGCAGCAGAATATTTTCTTTGTGCAATTTTGGGAGGCCGTATAACACAGGTGCTTGTCCGTAGGAACTTTTTAGTTACTATCTTTGAATTTTTGTTATTTTATTGTCAGCAACCAAGTGGGAGATGAACTCGTTGACTGTTTTTTCAGTGTTGGGGGTGGGATCTTTTTGTAGTTGTTGGTATGTGGTATTATCTTCTAACATAGTAAGCAGCCGCTTGTCAAAGTCTGTTTTGTCCACAACAACTGTTGAGTTAGGTACCTTTGTCAGGTTTTGAAATCATAAATTTTGATCATTGCATAGTTCTTTTAATGTTTTGGTTTCCTCTGAACTTAAAATGGGTTTGGGGGCCTGCGGCTTTCGATAAACAACAGATTTTTTTAATCATTTGAGCACTATTGAAAACTCAATCAAGTTTACAATCAAAAAAGAAATCGATTACACACTTCCTTTCCGAGATATATTGGTCCAACAAAATGAGAATGATGATTTCACCACATCAATCTACCGAAAACCAACCTAAGGCAACCAATATCTCAATTTTCGATCTCACCATCCTTTAGGAACACAAACAATTCGTTGTACAAACACTAATTGACCGGGCCGATACTCTTTGCTCTACCACCAAAAACTGTCAAGATGAAATTAAACATGTAAAAGACACTTTAAATTGAACTTGTATGCAAAAAAGACCCTCATCAGGAAACCTTCAAATCGCATAGAACAACGATTCAAAGGCTCACCATTATATCCTACTACTCCCTATTGACAGGAAAAATATGGTGCTGTTTGTCCAACCACAATGTGAAAACCGTGCAACACCATCAGCAAGAAACTCGCTAGTCACAAGGGCTCGGTGGACCCTAATAGGTGACAAGGAGCAATATATCAAATTCTTTGCCATGACTGTGACTTCTCATGCATTGGCGAACCAAAACGCAGTTTTTCCATCTGCAAAAAAGAACACTTAGCAGACATTCGGCAAAGTCAGCACTCACTAAGCATGTTTTTGACATTTCACATTGCATGGATTGGACCAAGGCTAAAATTTTAGACTTCAAACTTGACCTCACAAAACGCTGGTTTATCAAGTTAGTATTTCATTAACCAAATCCCCAACGCTATGAATGATAAGCAAAATGACAAATTTCCTAGCATTTATTCGGCTACTCTATTTTAATATGTACCCTATTTATTTAAGTATAAGTCGCATTTTTTTTGTACCAAACTACTGGCCGAAAAGTTAGGTGCGACTTATACACGAATATATCAAGTGTACTGCATGCAATACAAAAATTTTTTGCGATATTTTCATGCCTTTGCTTTCTACACTATTGCCTTTCATTTGATCACATTACTTATTGCCAACATAAGTCACATTACATTGCATCACTCGTCACCTTCATGGGATGTTCCAGAGGTAAACTGGGATTATTTGAGGACAATTACAGCAGTGATGACTTCAATGTTTTTTAAATTTTTTGTAATGTAAATCAGTACTTAAACTGTAAAATTTTGCATGGGGGGACGCTTTAGCAGCCTTGCAAACGCATTCGGAATGCGAAGGTACTTTAGAGGAAACTATGTTTTTCCGTCCTGGAAATCAAGTGAAGACCAAAAAAAAGGTTTTCACAGCAATTTGGGACTAAATTCAGCCGGAATTTGTGGGATTTGTTCGTGCTGCCAGGCCCTTTTTCGTCTGTTCAACCAGCGCTCAAACCTCGATGGGGGGATGCTAAATTTCGATGGGGGGACGCTAACTCTCAATGGGGGGACGCGTCTCCCTGCGTCCCCCAACAATTTAAGTAGCGATGTAACTGCAATGAATGAGTAATGTTTAAAAAAAGTCTGCGTTTTTTATGTCAAATATGAGGGTGTGACTTATACAGGTGTGCGACTTATACTCGAAAAAATATGGTAATATTGTTATTGTTCATGCTGCGCTAATCTGTCAGTTTTTCACTTCCAATTTGTTATAATTTTTTGCGTTAACGTATGATTCATTTTTCATGTGATTTTCTCATCTATTACACTTGTTTTTTAACTTCGCAGTTTAGCCCTGACGAAGATGGGTAGTACATGCCCTAAGCATAGCGCATCGAAACGTTGGCGAAAAGTTTTCTGCCCCACCAGTTGAGCTAATGAACTTGATTTACCGGTAATTAATTTTAACATTTTGCTTTTATCACACATTTTTCCTTCTTTTTTGTCTGGCTTTTGTTCACACAATAAGAGCATCCACGCACACACTCTGAACAGTGTTTTTGTTTGTAGGAGGAGACGGATTATGGAGGAGACGCACTTTGCTGAAATTTGCCATAAACAATCTGTAAATTCCTTTTCACAAGGCGAGATGTGCTTGATTTTTGTTTAGTTAAACATGCAAAGTTTTGTTCATTATGGCGCTATCAGTCGACAGTTTCAGAGATGAGAGCTACGTACTGCTATGCTATTTTTTGCTAACCTTGTTATATTTTGTTTATAGACTATGTTTACTTAATATGTAGAGTTTTTAGTTTGCTTAAGCTTTGAATAAAGTAAATTTCACTTCAATCAAACAAACGAAATAATGCTAGCTACGTTGAATGAACTGCTCAAGCCAGCAAGATCAGAAGTCGATCCTAACTCTTCGAAAGCACCTTTGCAATTTAAACACTGGCTCGAAGTCTTTACTGACTTTTTAACAAGATGTGAAACTCCAGCTGCAGGTCAGGACCAAGCTCCAGACATAAACTGTTTACAATTTTTATTTGCATATGTGAGCGCAGATGTTTATGAGTACATTGAAGGGTGTGAGAACTATGACGATGCCGCAGCCAAGCTCAAAGCTGTTTATATTAAAACTCTTAATGTGATAATTGCGAGGCACCAACTTGCAACAAGAAAGCAGCAAGCAAGTGAAATGGAAGAATTTTTCCAATCCCTTTATTTGTTGAGCAAGGAATGTGAGCTGGCAGCTGTCTCAGTGGAAGAGTACCAAAATGAATTAGTATGAGACGCTTTCATTATTGGACTTTCTTCACCCTCCATCAACCAACGATTACTAGAAAACAATCAGTTGACAGTGACCCAAGCATTTGACAAAGCGCAATCTTTAAGAATAGCACAGGAGCACTCCGATGCTTATTTAAATTGCCCAAATCTTGCGATGATCATGCACCAGGTAGAAGATAATCCCTCACCTGCAAATGAGCCCAACAGTGGTGACGTGATTTTGGGATCTACCTCTCAAAAGAACTTCTGCTATTTTTGTGTTTTTTTGTACCATAAGCATGGTCAGTGTCCTGCCAGAGACTTCAGCTGTCATACATGCAGAAAGAAACGAAATTTCTCCAAGGCATGTCGTTCTAAATCACCCTCTTTCAGACCGAGTAAATCACGATGTAATCAAGCAGCAAGTGAACCAGCATCATCAGCTTTATGTTCGATGGCAGCTGCCTGTCCCGCAAGTTTAGCTCCAGCATCTTTGCAAATTTCTATTAAAGGAGCTCCTTTAACAGCTCTGGTAGATTCAGGAAGTTCTGATAGTTATATCAACTCAAATACCTGCGCTAAGTTGAAACTTGATGCATACCCTACTACTCATCAAGTGCAAGTGGCCTCTGCTGCCATGAAGATAAACTCTTTAGGATTTTGCGTTGCTGATATAAATATCGGAAAGACTCAATATCCTTCCACGAAGCTAAACATTCTTGATCACTTCTGCAGTGATGTAATTCTTGGACTCGATTTAAAAGTCCCAACACCAGCGGCTGGTAATCAAATTTCACGAAGAGTTGTCTGATGTGGTGATAACGGGTCCACGACTTTTTGGCACGACCATTTTGGGGCAGCCCTTTTCGGCGCCAATATTCTGTGCTTTTTACTAACATTAACCCAACGCCCTAACCCTAACCCAAACCCTAAATAAGTGAACCGTCAAAGAGCACCGAATTGGTGCCTAAACGATTTGTGCAGAAAACGTACGGCAACGAAAGAGGTGGCCCCGAAATGGTCGCGAAAAAAAGACATGATCCCGGTGGTAACACAGGATTCTCAATGTTTGCTGACAATTGCTAACACTCCGAAAGTCTCACTCTTTTCTAATTTATCTGCTGATGCCAAGCCGATCGCAACTCCATCACGACGATACAATCAAGAAGATCGAGCTTTCATTCAAGAGAACATCGAAAAACAACTTAAAGACAAAATCATCCAACTGAGTTCTTCGCCTTGGCGTGCTCAGGTAGTAGTTATTACAGATGAATTTAAGCGGCAGAAAAAACGCACGTGTGTAGATTACTCACAGACAATTAATATTTTTACTGATCTAGACGCGTACCCTTTACCGAGAATAGACGATATGATAAATGAACTTGCTAAATACAGTGGTTTTTCAACATTTTGACAAAAGATGTGCATATCACCCAATCAAAATTGCTGAATCAAATAGTACAATTACTGCTTTTGAAGTGAATGGCAAACTTAATGAGTTTACCTGTATTCCATTTGGTGTTAAAAGTGGAGTTGCAGCATTTTAACAAACAATCACAGAATTCATCAAACGCGAAAACTTAAAAGGTTGTTTCCATATCTGGATAATGTGACTATTGCTCGTAAAACGCAAGAAGAGCATGATTTAAACGTTAAGCTGTTTCTCCCCGAGCCAAGTCAACTGACCGCGAACCAACGGTTTCGTCACAGTGATTTCGTCACTGATTTCATCATACTCATTTCGTCACAAAGTGAGGGTTTGGGCAAGATGGCTCTGGGGATAGTAAAATATTTTTAGAATCACCCTTCTCAGCCAATCGGCATTGCTCGCAGTCGGTTTGTCGTGGATCCGTTTCTCCCAGCCTTCCCTAGAAACAATTTCACACTCAATGAAACAAAAACTTAAATCGATACAGGTGTTCAAATCAAAAGTGGAGTCGAGTACACAAGGCTCAAGGCCAAGGACACAAAAAAATTTCGAGGCCAAGGACCAAGGACACAGATGCAAGTGTTCTCCAAAAAAAAAAAAAAAAAAAAAGGTCTTCAAAAACTTCTTTCAGGCGATCTCAAAAAAAAGGTCTTTGCAAATTTTTTTGCAGGTGAAAAAGGTCATCAAAATTTTTTTCAGGTGATCTCCACGTGAGGAAAACAAAAAAGGTCTTCGCAAATTTTCCGCGAGGTTTCTGGCGTTTTTCAACAAAATTTTAACAGTTCCAGAAATAGTGCAAGCAAGCGATCAGGGTCAGGTTTGAAATAATGGCCAAGGACGTCCTCGAGGACTCCAGCTCTGGTTCAAATATTGGGCTATGTTGTTGAAAAAGGCTTTATCAAACCTGACCCTGATCGCTTGCTTGCACTGAGGAAATTTCCGCCTCTAGCAAAGCCGAAACTAATGAAACGAGTGTTAGGCATGTTGATGTATTACGCAAAATGGACTGATCATTTTGCAAATAAAATCAGAACTCTAGCAGAGACCAAAATCTTTCCAGTTAACTAAGACACAAAAGCCTTGCATGCTTTTGAACTATTAAAACAAGAGCTAGAAAATGCAGCTTTGCATTCAATAGACGAAAGCAAACCTTATGTCGTAGAGTGCAATGCTTTGGACATTGAGATATCTGCCACCCAGAACCAAGATGACAGGCTTGTTGCTTTTATGTCGTGCACCTTGCAAGGTGGCGAATTGCATTATCCTGCTATTGAAAACGAGGCCACAGCAATTATAGAAGTAGTTAGAAAGTGGTGCCAACTGTTACTAAGAAAAACTTTCACACTTGTAACAAACCAACGGTCTGTTGTGTTTATGCTCGACAGCCGCCATCGCTCAAAAATTACAAATAACCAAGTCCAAACTGGAAAATGGAACTACTGGCATCGTACTCTTACGAGATTAAGTATATATAGACCAGGAAAACAAAATTTCAGGCTGGATACTCTTTCTTGAGCATTTTGAGCCAGTTTTACCAAATCATCTTCATTAATGGATATTCACAACAGTCTTTGTCACCCAGGTGTCAAAAGGATGCTGGATTTTGTGAGGACAAAGAATCTAGCTTTCTCAATGTCCGATGTTAAAAGAGTTGTTTCTTCTTGCAAGATATGTGCTGAACTGAAACCACAATTTTTCTGTCCCAACCAAAATGTGTTTCATTAAGGCTACACAGCCTATAGAACGTATTAGTTTGGACTTCAAGGGACCAGTTCAATCAACAAATCACAATAATTATTTATTAATTATTGTAGATGAGTTCTCACGTTCTCCTTTTGTGTTTCCATGTAAAAATACCGCTTCTTCTACCGCAATTCAATGTCTTGATAAGCTTTTTTCCTTAACCAGCACACCGAGTTTTGTTCACAGTGACAATGCCACTTCGTTTGTGTCTCACGAGTTTAAGCAATACTTACTAAAATGCAGCATAGCTACTAGTTAACCTAGCATTTACCATCCTACACGAAATTGGCAGGCCGAGAAAACTGTGGAAACTGTATGAAAAGCTATTCAGCTTGCATTACAAACATTTAATTTACCATTGTCGCAATATGAAAGTGTTTTAGATGGTGTGTTGCATTTGATTAGGTCATTGTTGTGTGTGACTACTAATTCAACACCTCATGAGCGATTTTTTAGTTTTCAACGTCGTTCTTACACTGGAAAATCACTACCATCCTGGACGACTGTAAATGAAAACGTTTTTGTTAAGTGATTTGTTCGTAACAGTAAAAGTGATAGTTATGTTGATGAAGTTCAACTTATCAATGTAAATCCAACAAATGCTGACGTTCATTATCCTGGTGACCGTGAAGCTACAATTTCAAGTCGTGATCTTTCTCCTTGTCCAGGTAGCCTGTGTCCACCACAGAATCCTAGCACACAAAATGTATCTGATGTATCACGTGATCTTAGTGACAGTAATGTGTCGAATGAAAATGATGTTTCTGTTAATTTGGATTTTGAACCTCGCACAGCTTCTGATTCAAGTGAATCCTTAATAAGTGACAACAATTTGCGTGACAATAGCACTAGATCTGCTTATGAAAAGGTGAGGCGATCCAGCTCTAGTAACAAGGGTGTTCCTCTGTCACATTACGGTATAAATTACTATCTTTGTGTTATTGTTGTTGCTATAATGTTATGCTCTTTTTTTTAGGAGGGAAAAATGAACTGTGTTTTTGTTTGTATAGTCTGCAAATTATGGAGGAGACAGGCTTTGCTGAAATTTGCCGCGATTAATCAGTAAATTGCTTTTCACAATGTGACATGTGTTCAATTTTTGGTTAGTTACACGTGCAAAGTTTTATTTATTATGACGTTATCAGTCCACAGTTTCAGAGATGGGAGCTACGTTCTGCAAAGCTATTTTTTGCTAACCTTGTTATATTTTGTTTATAGACTATTTGTAGAGTTTTTAGGTTGTGTAAGCTTTGAATAGAGTAAACCTCACTTCACACGTGAAGTAACACTGATTGCGCTGTTGGTTTCATGTGTATGCAGCATTGGGTTGGCATATACATTGTTTGTAAAGATTTATGGCATTATGCGTTTCGTTTGAAAGGAAATAAAACATGCGTACACTGGCTTTTTCAATCACCTGATAATAATAATCTGTGATTAGTTGGTCCTACATGTGGTAGGTGCATACGGCATGTTACAATTTGTAGGGTCAGCTTATATGCGAATTTTTATAAAATCACTGTTTTAGGGCTGTTTTTCGAGAGTAGGCTTACATGTAAGGATATACAGTACTTACAAGTCTAAAATGGGCTGCACAGGCCAAAGTTTTTAAACTTTTTTTTTTCACACTGAAGCATATGCATTATGTAACCATCAACCCAAGTTTTTCAGCAAGTCAGTGTTTTTATTGGGCACATGCCAACCGATTTTTGAATTTTCCATTGTTTGTTAATGGAAAATCACCAATTTTTGAGTGCATGCCACCTCACCAAAATGAAAGAGGGAACACTGATTGAGGCTAGCATTTTTTAAAATTTAAAGCAAAAATGAGCCATGTGCTCTCACAAAATTTTTCTAATAATAGTATTTTAATTGCAATTCTATTTTTATTTACCAAAATGTAACACCATCAATTGATCGCTCATTTGGTTAAGTAGGCAATGGTATCAAGTATCAAGCTAAATTGTAATTACGTTTTATTCACCAAGTTGCCTTGGCCAGGAGACAGCGAAGGGACCTTTCGGTCTTCAAGTCAAGCTGCCACCTGCCCACCTGTCTACCACACACGGCGGAGGCTTCACACTGTCCCTTTAATTGCTGAACGTCAAGCAGGGAAGCTGTAAATACCAATTTTTATAGTCTTTGGTTTGACCCGACTGGGAATCGAACCCAAGTCTAAGGTTTCAGTAGCAGACGCTCTATCCACTCAACCACTGATCGGTCTGAAAAAAATCTAAAAGAAACGTTGCTGCCCCCAGTTTGATTTCTAAAGAGCCATAGCATTGTTGTGTGATAGTCTTTGGCATCTAAAAAAATTTTTAATTTAGAATTGGAATCTTGCACTAGCATGCTCTTTTTAAGTAAAATATCATAGTTTTCATTGCACATAAAAAATAGCATGTTTTTAGCACTTTTGATACAGTTTTTTGCAGGGACATGAATTGCAAGTTAATTTAAAGCAATTTCATAACTTTTTTAGATGGGTGCTAACTTGTCAAAAACAAACTCTCAAATTAGTAAAAACTTTGAAAAATGCCCCAAAATAACCAATCAAATTTGATTGCTGCTGAAAAACGCAAAACTTGATTTCATAAAAAAAAAGGAATTAGGGATGGGGCTATTCCAGCATTACCCACGACAGCTCTGCTCCCATACCTCCAAAATAGTGAATTTATGGCTAACATGCCTGGCTGTCACATCTGCAATATATTTTGGGTTGATGCTGTCCAGCGTCTAAATGTAAACAACAAAAAAAACATTATTTTTATCAACTTCAAAGAAAAAAATACAGTACCACAAACACGTTGCATTGTAGCATGTGGCAAAAATCTAATATTTTTATCAGTTACTGGTAACCTATGTTTGAGTGTAGAGTGACTTACCGGTAGGAATACAATCCTTAACGTGCCTACTGTGATTCTTAAACTAATCCTAACAACTGCCCAGTCCAGTAAGCTACTTACAAGAAAATGTCTTGTGAAAGTAGCGATTTCGTTTTGCGTTTTTGCCTTTACTCAAGCAATGACTACTGTATAGTATATGCGTAACAGTACCATAAATAGTAAGTACCACCTAACCACAGTATAGAAATAACATCAGCAGGTTTACTCCAAGCAAAAACCATTGTAATGTGTGTATGCATTTTTTGAGAGCCAAGCAAAACTTTGTAGTCAAATTGACATCATATCAGATTCGAATTATGCCAAATGATAGCAATTGTTCTGAAATTTTATGAATTTTGTTTTCACGTTACGGAATTAAGTCCTTCCCCTTTTTACGAACCTAGATGTTGAAGGGCAGCATTTTTCACAACTGTGATACTCATGACGTAACTTGAAGTAGCTTTCGTTGTGCTTTTCATATCGAAATAAAACTGGTGCAAATAAATCCATTTAAGCCCAGGCTTTGATTTGGTTCACTTGTTTCATCACTTGTGCATGAAGTCACAAGTGTAACAATAACCAAAAATTGGAAGTTTTTGTTCTTTTGGTAACTTTAGTTTTGGGGGGTTTTGCTCGCATTTAACACTCAACAGTTTTGTTTAGCCCAAAAACTAGCTCTGTATCGTCAACTAGCTTTTCTGCAATTTTTGTTTTAATTGCTCAAGGATTTACAAAAATATCTGTAGTTGTTTTGCAACTTGCATGACATGGTCAAGTTATAATGATAAATGCAGCATTTAACAGTTTGTGCTTTAACTGCTACAACTTAATTGCTATGTCATTGTCATTACTCAGCGACTTAATTGATGTCATTTAGTTCGAAACAGCATCTTGCAGCTGCATAGAAATTACTCTAATTTATGATTTTAATTATTTGATTTTTCAAGTTTGAAGATGCCACCACTTGTATTTTGGTGTTGTATGTACCGGTTGTTGTTCTACAAAATTGAAAGAATACTACTCAACCAACTTTGGAGTCAAAAATGCATCTTTTTCTCGAAAAATGATTTCAACATGGCTGAACAAAATTCACTAAATTCTGTTCACACATACTGTTGCGATATAGCTGCAGTGCTTCGTAATAGTGTTGGTTAAGCTTTTTCTATATTGCTAATGTTGATTTGTCCAGCATGAAATCACTAATTTTCAATACCAAAGAATAACATAATTTTCAGCAAAGCAAGAATAAATTTATGTCACTTTATTCTTAATCTTCAGTAAAATTGAGAAGAAATGGTAAAAATTCAAGAACAGCCAGCATCAACTCAAAAGCAATAACATGAGTCATCAAAATTAATTTAACACAAAGGATAATAAATGCAGCATTTATCATTATAACTTGACCATGTCATGCAAACAACTAATGATATTATCGTAAATGCTTCAGCAGTTAAAATGAAAATTGCAGAAAACTAGTTGACAGTACATAGCAAGTTTCAGGCAAAACAAAACTGTTGAGAGTCAAAAGCAAGGAAAACCTCCCATAAGTAATGCAACTGAAAGAACGAAAAGTTCTAATTTTGGGCTATTGTTACACTTGTGACTTCGTGATGTCATCACAAGTGATGTAACAATTGGAGTGAATCAAAGCCCAAGCTTAAACAGGTTTATTGGCACCAATTATATTTTGATACGAAAAGCACAACGAAAGTTATGTCAAGTTACGTCAGGAGTATTAGTAGTGAAAAATGTTGTCCTTCAAAATTTAAGCCGTAAAAAAAGGGAAAGACTTAATTCCATAACGTGGAGACGAAATTCATAAAATTTCAGAACAATCGCTATTATTTGGCATAATTTGAATCCACTTGCAATGTCACTGCTATGACGTCAATTTCAGAGGTGGGCAGTAGCGCACTAGTATACTAACGGCGCTACTGCTCCTGCTACTTTTTGAGTAGCGGTAGCGCTGCTACTACAGAAACTGAGTAGCGGATAGTGACACTACTTTTTAGGACAAATAGTGATAGCGATAGCGCCGCTACTTTTAGAAAATGAACTATCACACTACCGGTACTTATTTCATGTGCTTACTGTACTGTTTCATAGAGTCAAAAACAGATACACTAGAAAATTGCTATATGTAGTTCACAAAATTGTTAGTACGCAGGAAACGCTAAAGTAACTTTGTTTGTGATGTTGTAATGAAGAATTTATTACATTTTGCAATTTCCAACAAAAGATTTGTAGGGGTGATCACTGTCCTCTAAAGTCTAGACTAAACTATGGCCACATGGCCGTGGTTCGGTAGCAGCTGTATCTGAATAGGAGTAGCATATACAGCAGCTATAGGTTAGTTATTATAAACTGATAGTAGGTCTATTAAGTATGAAAAAAGCAAACTAAAAAAATGCAAAGATAGAGTTAGGCATTAGAGTAGAGACTTGCTTAGGCCGCAATAGACAGTTAGAGGCTGGCCCGGCACCAGAGTAGAGTGTTTGTGGGGAGAGGGCACAAAAAAGTTTTTTTGGGGGGTACGGTTTGAAAACAACAAAATGCAGTAACTTTTTTTCGTTAATTTTAGAGGAAGACCAAAAAAGGTCTTTACCGAAATGCGATAGCTTTTTCTGTCAATTTTAGTTGAAGACCAAAAAATAAAGAAGGTCTATTTTAGTTGAAGATTAAAATAAAATAACAAAAATAAATAAGCACAAAAAAAACTTTGAAAAAATCTTTGCAGAGTTCTGTTGCTGTGATTTGTAGTTGCTGCCAAACAGTTTTATTTTGTTTGTTTGTTTGCATAGCAATGTTCAGGGTTGAAGGGTTGATTAAGTGTTTGTTTTTGTTTTAATAATACATAAATTTAATGAAAAATGCAAAGCATTGCTTTACTTTGAGCTATCTAAATAATATAAGCGCTCTCTTTTTGATCAAAAACCTCATTAATAATTTATAATTTACTTTTTTTGTAAGAACAATATTAATTTCATAAGAACACAAAACTCAGTTTTGTTCAACATTTAAAAGCAAATTTGGACCAAAGCTAGCTTTAGCAAGAAAAAATATTTAAAGAGCACAATCTAGTTTAATGCATTTATAGGTAATCAATGGAGTTCTCTTGATCTTTTCTATATTGCCATTGTTGATTTTAATGATTTGTCAAATAGCATTATAGCATAGGCTTAATAATGATCTAATTCAAAACAATAGTTAACTTTCAACTACCGAAGCAAAATTAGATGCGCCACTTTACACTTAATGAAATTTGTGTCACTTTATACTACAACCATTACTTAAAACTGTAAAGTTTTGCATGGGGGGATGCTTTTGCAGCCTTGACCAAACACATTTGGCATGCAATAATACTTTAGTGGAAAATTCCATTCCCGAAGTTGAGTGAAAAAAAAAGGTCTTTACGGCACTTTGTGGGATGTATTTGTGTTTCTATCTCATCATCCAGTGCTTAAATCTCGATGGGGGGAAGCGTCTTCCCGCGTCACCCCTACAATTTAATATTGACTACAACTAAGTTAAGAACAAATGAGGTTAAAAATACTGTATGTGAAAATTTAAAAACAATCAGACCTAACTCAAAATATACTGGTTTCAAAAAGTGTATACTGCAGTTTTTTAGCTATGTTATTTACAAGACAGTCGATGATAATCTAATTTATCTTCTTAATTATTTGCGTTTATTTATACTCAATTACTCACAAGTAACAGCAAAAAAATTTAAACGTTGTTCAAAGTAGCAGGTAGGCTAGTGGATAGCGCCACTACTTTTGTGGTAAAGTAGCAGTAGCGATAGCACGCTACTTTTGAAGATGAGTAGCGACGCTACTTTTTAGGGCAAGTAGCGATAGCAGCGCTACTTTTGAAGTAGCGCGTGCCCATCTCTAGTCAATTTGACTACAAAGTTTTGCTTGGCTCTCAAAAAATGCAGACCTGAGACACATGTCACAATCTAGTCAACTTACTGATGTTATATCTATAATGTGACCTCACCCCACTGGATAATTCATTGCAAAAGAATGCTTACAGCTTTGTAAAACATCAGATTAAAAAAACATCAGAAAACAGGTGTTATTAGCAATAATGGGCAGGAAATCTTTTTTTAGAAAACGTCTTCAAATCAAATCAAAATCAAATTTATTTTTCAAAGATGCAAGACAAATACGCTACAACAACATTGCGTATAGCAGAACATCGTCAGGAAAACATGGCAAAGCCCGAAGGCTTAAAACATACAAAGTTATTAGCATTATTGATGAGATGAATTACATCATTGCTGTATGGCCATGAAACCTTTTAGCAAAAAACAAGCAGTGCCTATGTACAAAATGTACAATTATATACAGCCATAAAAATAGACGTCAAGGACAACTGGTCTAACAGCTGGATACAAAACACCAAAAAAAATAAAAAATAAAAGTTTAAAAAAAAAAATTTTTTTATATGAAAAGCTTAGTAACACCAAAAAAATATGATTTTTTCTGTGCAGAGAAAGACTTGTAGGCTACAAGACAGACTAATTTACTATCACAAGAATACCAATAAAACTGTTCTTTGTAGTTAAAATCGTTGAATTGATACACAGTATACTTAAATTCGTAATGTAGCAGTTAATACTGGTAATCACTGTTGAACCTAGTTTTCAAATAACGTTTTAAATTGTTTTTGAAAGCACTTTGGCTCTGCATATTTCTTACAGTAAACGGTATAGAATTCCATATTTTAACTCCGCTACACATAATTGATTGTTGGGTGACAGTTTTGGAAAAATAGGGATTATGAAGAGACTTACTATTGCGTGTAAAGAATGTGTGCACTTGTTCATTACGTTGAAATAGATATAGGAACATATCAGGCAAATTGCGGTGGTGCAATTTAAACATAAAGATGCCCGTTGTCAAAATCAGTAGTTCTTTTATTGTGAGAAATTTATAGTGTTTTGTGATTTATGAATGAAATAAATTTATTGCAGAGTTGTTGCATTTTCTTTACTATGGTAATATTGCCATGATTCCACACAATGATTTCACAACGAAGATAACTTTCAATTAGTGAATGGTAAATTTGCACAAGATTTTCAACGTTTAAGCAATATTTTAATTTAGAAATTACTCCAAAAGAAGACCGTAGTTTATTTAATAGTGTTAGCATATGTGGCTTCCATGAAAGATTTTCATCAATAAGTAATCCTAAAAATGAAATTGCATGCACCTTTTCGATAAGAATATCATTGACATATAAGGATTTATCGGTTTTAATCCCTTTCTTTTTGTTTGACGTGAACACTATGAATATTGTTTTGTTTATGTTTAGTGTTAATTTATTGGCAGATAGCCAATTTGTTACTAGAACCAATTCTTTTTGTGCTACGTCATATAATGCATTAATATTTTTGTGATGCAGAAATATGTTCATATCGTCAGCATACATAATAGCATCTGCTTTTTTAAGGCAGTTTTTGAAGTCATTCACATAAATTAAAAACAAAATAGGCCCCAAAATTGATCCTTGTGGAACACCAAATTTAATATAAGAATTTGATAATGCTTCTCCATATTCAGTGATTTGTTTATGATTGCATAAATAACTGGAGAACCAATTATGAGCAGTACCTCGAATTCCACAATGATAGAGTTTAGCAAGTAAAATGCTGTGATCAATAGTGTCGAAAGCTTTGGACAAGTCCACGAACACTCCTAAAGTTGCTTCATTAGATTCCATGGCAGCAGTTATTTTATTAACTAAGTATGTTGCAGCCAATTCAGTAGAATAGTGCTCCCTGAAGCCAAACTGGTATTTATGAAAGAAATCATTTTTTTCCAAAAAATTGGTGAGTCTAACTTGCACAATTTTTTCAAGGAGTTTAGAAAAGCATGATAAAAAGCTTATGGGCCGATAATTAGTAATGTTTTTAGAATCACCTTTCTTACAAATTAGGATTATTTTAGCAGTTTTAAAATGTTCGATAAACTTTCCTTGAGACAGCGACAAGTTAAAGATAAGTTAAAGATTCTTCTGCTGTTTCCTGCAATTAGAATTACGTGAAAACCTTTATTTTTATTTTTTTAGGTTTGGAAATCACCTCTTTTTCAACAGTTTTTTCAGAAAAAATTAGCATATAGCCTACTAGACCTTATTTTTTGAGATGCCGATAACCTTTTGAGCAAAAGAGACCACCGATATTTTACCAGAAATTTTTATCTAGTTTTTTATTCATTCTAACTCAAATTCTTACTCTACGACAAACCACACCCGAACCCAAACTCAAACCCTAATCTTAACCCATAAAAGAGCAAATGAGAAAGGATTTGCCTAGGGTTAGGTACGGTAACTTCCATAAAGAAAATAACCTAAGAGAGATAAGAGTGAGCTCATTTAGCCTAGGCTACTCTTTTTCATTTTTTAAGTCATTGTTCGCAGTTCGGGTTTCTGGTTTGGGTGAGATTTTGAGCTTGGATAAGGACTGACACCAAAAGGTTAAAGCTAGGGTTAGAGTTTGGGTTAGGTTTAGCGTTGGGGCTAGGATAACAATTTTCTTGTTCTAAGGTAGGCCTACCAGTACCGTACCAATACATACTAGTACCGTAGGTAACAGCCTGACTGCAGCCTCTGCCAATAAAATGAATGAATGAATTCTCTGCCAGTAAAAACAAGCGCGGATTAATATTTCTCATTTTCGTTTTATTCTCTCAGTTCTTTAACTTGAAAATTTTTGGTGAAATAGGTACAACCTTTTTCCAACCTGTTATTTTTAGACTTGCTTTTCTGTTTGGGTAGGTACCAGTCTACACAGATTTTCCTCAAAAACATCACACTTGCTCCAAAAACAATTTACATCAGATTTTTATCACAAAACATCAGACAACCAATGATGGCAGCATATGGCAGTACGGTACGGTACGTTGGTACGGCCTACGCCTCAATTTTTGCTGAGAAGTACGGTGCGCTTTTTTTGTAAAGGTACCGGTACGGTACGTCGGTACGGTACGCCTTTTTTGCAAAGGTACGGGTGTGGCGTGAAGGAACTGATCATGTTTATGGCGCGTGCAAATGCTGCAATCACGCAGACCATGTACCAAATGATTTATCCGAGTGAATCAAATTCCGAACGCTTCAACTTGTTTCTGTGTCATGTTTCTGGTATGTATCAGCGTTGATCCATATCTGCCTCGTTTGAGTGATTCAGATTCCCAAACGAATGGTTTTCTATCTTTTTTTCTGTGGGCGCGCGAGCTCAAGTTAGTTTCTTTTTTGCCAAAGTTCGACGTCATTAGGACAAAAGAGGCAGAGATGGAACCTGTGTATAAAACTTGTTTCGGGCGTGGCAACAGGTAGAGTCGTATAATCATATAATCACATGGTCATATTGTCATATAGTCATATAGTCATGCAGTCATATAGTCATATAGTCATATAGTCATATAGTCATATGAGATATAGTCATATAGTCATATAGTCACATAGTTATATAGTTGTATAGTCGATATAGTTATATACTTGTTATAGTTCGTATAGTTATCGTTCACATAATTGATGTAGTTGATATCGTCCAGAGCTTACGGAGTTTTAGAGCGTGGAGTTTTAGAATTTTACAGTGGGTTTACCGATTTTTGGCGTTAACAACTTTAACAAAACTAATTAAGAAAACAACATTGGTGTGCAATGTGCAATTAATTTAACATGAAGTGCTAGGAGTCAGATAGCACCACATTTAAGTCATTCTTCCTCCATCCTCAATCATCCACTTCAACTTTCATCATCATCTCCCCCACAATACCTTCAAAAGCTCCATAATTGGTGACCCCAGTGGCACAATCCTTCTAAAGCTCCATACGGGTACGGTACGTTGGTACTACGCTCTAAGAATTCAAAACCCCAGACTTTTCGCACAATGCGCGGGCTTTTTGTGTACAGAGGCAAAAAGCAGCTGAAACCGACGCTAAATGTTGAATTGAGATCGTTGATTTATAAATTAAGGTGCGTTTAGCCTGGACGCGAAGCAACGCCAAGCGAAGGTTGGCGACCTTTGCGAGTGGTCGCTTACGTCACTCGCAAAGGTTGCCAACCTTCGCAAGTGGTTGCTAATCTTCGCGGCAGGTCGCTTTACAGGCTAATATTAATAACTTACTTTTAAACTGTATTCAATGAGCAAAAAGCGTTGTGTACTTTATTATTGAAGCGCTATTCTAGAAATCACAGGTTCTGTTTCGTCATAGCACGCTGGAATTAAAACGAAGATTGGGTTTGTATTATGTTATCACGCAATAACCGTGAAGAAGAGTCTAGAGTAATAGCCTAGGTAACAAAACAATCTTGAGAAGAAAGTTTGCAAGGTATAAGGGAAAAACGAAGTACAGTAGATCGAATTTGGGAGTGAAAAGACTAGTCATTTCTTCAAAAACGTAGTAGTACGTAGCCTATTTACTAGCTATCAATGATTTGTTTAGACCCTTCCACTGAAAACTTGCCATAATCTGTTTTGACGATGACAGTTCTGGGTTTTAATGCAGAAACGCAAAAAGCTGGAAGCAGATGTCAAAAGTTCTCTTTAGGTGTTTACTTAGTTCACAAATCCTTAAACGCTTTCACCATCCATGTCTCTTTATGGTAGTGGTAGATCTATCTTGTAGAGTGTAGACCAATAGGCTATGTCTACAGGTACATTTAAAGTGTAAACTATGTTGTTTTTTTGATGTGGTTTTTCTTTTTCAGGCAAGCATGTTATGATACCTGTAGCAAGCTTAAACAGTTGTTTGTATTTGTTGTTTAGTGCTGTTTATGAAGACTCCCAATGTTAAAGCTATGAGTGAATCTGAAAGCTGAATTTGTCATCAGCAATGTAGTGGATTTTTTGCTTATTGTGCAATGGATTGCTATGGTGATTTGCTGGAGAAAGCAAAAAAACATTGCAGTTTTTGCATAATTTGACACTATCATCGAAGGACAAGAATTTAGCACAGTAATACCAGCAGTTGCTTTGAGGAAAAGTCAGCCTCTAAAACTACGTTTGTTTTTTTATTCGCTAGCGGAGCGCTTATCGATGTTTAGTGCAAAGTTAAATGTTTTCGAGAGCATTTTATTGCGGTACCAGTACGTTGCAACGGTCGCGTTTACCTCAAAGGGTTTCACTCCAAACCACTGTTTGCAAGATACAGAAAAAATTTATAGCTGTTAGGTCAAGCCCCCACTTCTTAGCAAGTTTTTGGTTATGCCATTTATAAAAAAAACATTTAGAATTTTTTATGTGAAAATTGTTACTCATGCATCTGAACATGGGCGTAGGAGCTCAAAATGATTTGGGGGGGCACCAAAGTTTTGCCCGAAAAATGACCTGAAAGTTGCCTGACAAACCAATCGTTTTTTCTGTCCAAATTGAGGTGACCTCCAAAAAAAAAACAAAAAAAGGTCTGCAATCAAATTGAGCCACATTATCTGTCCAGATTGTGGTGACCTCAAAAAAAAAAATTGAAATTGCCCAAAATTTTGACACAATATTGCCCAAAAAATATGAAATTGCCCGAAATTTTGACGCAAAATCGCCCAAAATATATGAAATTGCCCAAAATTTGGACACCTTACACCAACCGGGGGGGCCAGTGCCCCTCCCACCTCCTACGCCTATGCATCTGAATAAAAGTGTTGTTAGTTCTCACATTTTCATGTAACTGACGCTTCCTTCCCCAGTCCAATGATTATTATTATAAATGCTCCATTAAGTTTTTTGTTTAGTGGTGACTAATGAGAATGGAACAATATTAATGGACTTGCTTGGCAGCTACTTCTCTACCAATAACAGTAACCTCAGCAAAAAATAGAACTCACTTTTTACTGGTTAGATATATAGGCTACTGGCTTTCTAGTTCTATCTGATTACACTGACTGTAATTGTAATGATTGAACTTCAGACTTAAAATTGTGTACTTCGTCACTTTATTCACCATGTAAAGCAGTTAAAATTTTAAGAGACACTAAAAATGTTTTGAAATTCACAAACAACTAAACTCAGATATTACACAAAAACACAATGAATGAATATTTAACACACTTGACACTTCTATTTTTATCGCATAGGACTGGAGTGAAAAATCATTATCAGACTACAATATTCATGATTCTAAAACTTGGGGTAGTCCAAAGCCATTGTTTCCAGTTCAACTTGATCACGGTCACAAACCTTCAGAAACAAGGACTTTTAAGAGGACAATCAGAAGAAAAAATTGCATGTTTGTAGTTATTCAAAGAAGTGATTACTAATTAGGCCATTGCAAAAGTTCATAGAAATTTTTCGATTTTTTGTATCTATCTAGCTCTTGTATGTAGCTTGAAACCAATTCTAAATACAGTTTTATTTACCAAGTTTCTTGGCCACGTAGAAAGCGAAAAAACTTTTGCGAATTTTCCAGCATTCAAGCAATTGTTCAATTGTGGTTACTTTTAAAACAACAAGCTAACAAACAATGGGTAAAAACACTATCAACACATTCAAAACTAGCCTGTTGGTGGTTATTTTATATTCTAAAAAAAAAACAACACCATATTAGTTTAAGACAAAAAAGCAAAAGCTGCTCAGCCAAAAGAACCACTGGACTGATACAATAGCTTCTGCTATGCTGCACAGAATAAAAAGTTTTGTTTTAAAAGCTAGATGCCGTGGGGGTGGCCGCTATGCCTACTGCTTTGGTGAATTCATTATAATGAAGCTCTGAGATCCAGCATAGCTATGAAAAATCACTCTAGGATTTACAGCCTGAGCTGTCTAAGATCCAAATTAACTTGGCTAGCCTAGGGCTATCCCGAATCTAACTTCGCGAACAACCTATTCTTTGGACTGATAAATAGGTGCTAAACCATACAAATACACTATTTACATTACTTTCTAGCAAACTGCGATCGTAAAAATCCGATCAATGGTTTCGTAGGGTATCTTACTACAGCCTGCAAGCAAGCGCTGTTGCGCAACTGCTCGCGAAGGTTACGACCGGTTGCAACCTTTCGCGAGCTGTCGATGACGTCAAATTTTGGTTGCTTGCCGCTTCGCGTCCAGTCTAAACGCACCTTTAACTTCATGACAAAACAAAAATCTCTTAAGAAAATCTTTGAGTGGATTACTATTTACTGCTAAAATATAGCATGAGGAAATGAGCTTTACTTCCCTCTACATGGACCAAATCACTTGCAATTAAAATTTTACACCATAATGCAAGATTTTAAACGTGCTTTGGACTTCAATGGCTAGTAATAGGAGGATTGAACAGTTAAATTTTTTTGATTGGCTTTCAAATGTTAAAAATCTAGTTCTTTGAAATGGCTGTGAACACGTGCGAAATGTGATCCAATAGGATTAAACAAGCTTTTTTTTTCAAAAACTTACAAAAATCGCCTGGCGGCTGGGGGCTTTGCCCCCAGATCCTCATAGCCCCCAGACCCCCGTCTGTGATACGTTTGAATACACTAGCTTACTCACACACGTCTCCTAAGTTAGACATTTGCACTTTCCAACTATTGGTTTTCGCCCTTTTCCTTTACCAAAATCCTGGTTAAGTGCCAATGGGCTACAGCTTAATTCAGATCTTCCATTCTACGATATCTTTGCCCCCACAAAAACTTCCTTTTTTGAAAATTTCTGATGACGTCATTGCACGTGATTTGTGGTTTGGGGCCCCCCCAATCAAAAATCCTGGCTACGCCTATGTACGTACATACATGAATTTATTTGCTGAATAGCATATAAAATGCTTCAGTTATAGACAAAACAAATCGCTATCGCACAATATTACTACTAAGCCCAGAAACACCAAAAACCCTAAAGTTATCTGGTCAAGGTGCTTCTTGATAACTCCAAATAATTAAAAAAAAGAAATGAAAGCAAGTTTTGGAAAAATACAAAAGAAAATGATCATAAAATGAAAAAGAATAAGCAAAAAAAGGAGAAAAAAAATTTAAAAAAGAAATAATCATGAAAAATATGAAGAGGCAAGATATTTAAGTACATGAAAATTTATCCAAATAGGCGTGCTTTTTGCACTTTGATCGGCGTGACGCGTATTACAAACAAGTGTCAAGTTGGTGCAAAAATCTGGAGCAGTGCATTTGAACTTTCCAAGCTGGGAAGTGCGGATAAGCAGTCTATTCTTCTGCACACCAAGTGCCAGTGAAAATTTCACATGTTGGCGCACAAAGGATTGAAATCTTGTCCCAATTTGGCGCAGAAAACGCAAGTATAGCTTTGGCATGGTGCAACACTTTCCAGACCGTGTTCCACTAAATTAAAACGTGGAGTCCTGGACCAAAAACAAATTTATCTAGTAACAGCGTGGGCCAAAAGTTAAGCACCGTAGCAATTTTAGTATATTCTGCGATAACCTCTTTTGAATTACGGTAATCAATAAAAATTATGGTGGAATTTTTTGAATTGAATTTATTTTAATTCATGTGAAAGCCGGCAGAAGCCTGAAAAACACTACCTCACGAAATCTAAATCACACAAAATTGTTGTAGATAGCCCACTTAGAGAGTTTAGGTCTCTACTGGGACGAAGTTGATCATCATATTGAAAACATTTGTAATTACATAGCACACAGAAGCAAACGCAGGATTTTCGAAAAGGGGGGCCGGGAAAATCAGAAAATTTGTAAATGATGAAGACCAGAATGAAAATTTTTCCACCCAAAATCAGTCCGTTTTTTTGCACAAAATTAGGTGAAGACCAAAAAAAAAAAAAAGGTCTTCACTTAAATTTAGTCCGCTTTTTGGCCCAAAATTAGGTGAAGACAAAAAAAGGTCTTCGCCTACGGTTTGTATGCTGAAACCTTGTGCCCAAGTTACAAAAGGGGGGGAGGGCATGCCGCAATTTTGCATACTATTATATGCTAAATATACTATCCTGACAACCCAAAGAGGAGCCATGGCCCAATGGCCCCCTCTAAATACCAGAGGTGGAGTCCTCGAGGACGTCCTTGGCCTCGAGGACGTCCTCGAGGACACATTTTGAAGTCCTTGGCCTTGGCCTCAAAGCCTCAAGTGCTTGGCCTTGGCCTCGAAGCCTCAAGTCCTCGAAAATTACCCTGTCCTCGGCTCGAGGACAGCTCTATTTTTTGATCAGTTGAAATTTTGTTGGAAAACGCCAGAAACCTCACGGAAAATTTGCGAACACGTTTTTTGTTTTCCTCAATTGGAGCAAAGGCGTAGGCAAGGGGAGGGAGGCAGGCCCATAGGCGTAGCCAGGGGGGGCCCGGCCCCCCCAATTGAAATACCATCAATGATAAAAAATTATGACAACATAGCCTAGCGATGTCTAGTTGCAGTTTTTGTCTGTAATTACCCACATAATAGTAATTAACAATGATATTAATGACGACGAGGAGCCCCGGGGCCCCTAACTAACAACCAGGGGGCCCAGATCCTCTAACTAACAACCATGGTGCCGCGGGGCCCATAATTGACAATCAGGGGGCCCCAGGGCCCATAATTGACAATCAGGGGGGCCCCGGGACCCATAACTGACAATCAGGAGGCCCAGGGGGCATAACTGACAACCAGGAAGTCTCAGGGCCCCTAACTAACAACCAGGATACCCCGGGGCCCCAAACATACATTAACAGGGGCCCAGAGTCCCTAGCTAATGTCCAGGGGGATCCGGGGCCCCTCACTAACAACCAGGGGGCCCCTAACCGACAACCAGGGGGCCCCTAACTGACAACCAGGAGGCCCTGAGCCCCTAACTAACGACCAGGCGGCCCCGGGGCTCCTAACCACCAACCAGGGCTCCGGGGCTCCTAACTGACAAACAGGGGCCCCTAACTGACGACCAGGAGGGCCCCGGGACCCCTATCTAACAACCAGGGGGCCCCTAACTGACAACCAGGGGGCCCATAACTGACGACCAGGAGGCCCAGGGCCCCTAACTAACAACCAGGGGGTCCCTAACAGACAATCAGGGGTCCCTAACTGACAACCAGGGGCTCGGGGGACCCTACCTGACGACCTTGGGGCCCAAGGCACCTAGCTGACAACCACGGGGCCCCAGGGCTCCTAATTAACAACCAGGTAACCCCGGGGCCCCTAACCGACAACCAGGGGGCCCAGGGACATCTAACTGACAACCAGAGGCACCAGGGCTCCTAACTAACAACCAGGGGGCCCCAGGGCCCCTAACTGACGATCAAGGGTCTCGGGCCAGGGGCTCCTTATTTCAAAATTTTAACATTTTATATACAAAACCTGTAAGAAATCTAAGAGTTTTGTCCTAAAAGTTGCAACCCCAGGCCCTCGTTTAACGTTATTATGAACTTAATGCTATAACACAGGCGGTAATGCAAACCCCCCCAATTGAAATACTACCAGTGACAAAAATAATGAAAGCATAGCCAATATGTTGTCTTTGTCCGGAATTGCAGTTTCTTTTATCTAGGATTTACGCGTACAAAAGTAAGTAATGATAATGACGACCACATGTCCACGTCAAAGTACTGTCATGAAATTCTTGGAGTTTAAAAAAACTGTCAAGTGACTTGACTCGAGTCCTCCACGTTTTGGAAAAAACGTTACTTTGATTTTGCTTAAAATTCTTCTTTTTTTATGAAAGAAATTAAGGGCGCGATCTTATCTCAAAATCATTGGCGTAGTCAGGGGGGTGACCCAGGGGGCCTGGGCCCCCACAATCGAAATGCCAGCAATGACAAAAATTTGACAAAAAAGCCTTGTTTTTTTATTTTCAATTTCTTTTAGCATCTTTGCGTACAACAGTACACGCGTACAGCAGTAATTAATAATAAATAACATTGACAATCAGGGGGCCCGGCGCACCCCCTTAATTCAATTTTTTTCTACCAATTTAAACGAATAACCAGGGTGAAATTAAGGGTTTTTGTTCTAAAAGTTGCTACCTCAGGCCCTCATCTAAACTTTTTATAAACGTAATGAAATAACCAGCGCCGTATTTGCCATACGGCACAGTGTCAAGGCTCCGCGCTCTGATAGTAGGACTGTTTTTGGTCTTCGTTGCAAAAATCCCCTAAGTGCCAGGGGCCCCGCGCTGTATAAATTTGGCCCGGGAATAACATGTTTAGTAAGCGTAACCATCTGTCGTACGATTTTTCAATAACGATTCACCTCCACCTCGCCAGGTTTTACGCACAAAATACTTAAAAATAATAGCTAGGGAAAATGCTCATTGAACAAAATATTGAATTTCAATTGAGGTGGCCTGGGCCCTTGGCCTACATGTACTCCTATAACTAATTATCTTCATGACAAAACAAAAATCTCTTAAGGAAAAACTTCGAGTGGAATATTATTTACTGCTAAAATATAGCAGGAGGCTATATGTTTTACTTCCCCCTGCATAAACCAAATCACTTACAATTAAAATTTTACAACATAATGCAAGATTTTGAACGTGCTTTGGACTTTAATAGCAAGTAAAAGAATTGAACAGCTAAATTTTTTCGATCGGCTTTCAAACGTTAAAAATCTAATTCTTTCAAATAGCTGTGAACACGTGCAAATGTGATCCAATGGGATTACAATAGCTTTTTTTTCCAAAAACTTACAAAAATGGCCCAGCGGCTGGGGGCTTTGCCCCCAAACCCCCGTCTGTGACACGTTTGAGTACACTAGCTTACTCAACACGTCTCCTAAGTTAGACATTTGCACTTTCTAACAACTGGTTTTCGCCCCTCCCTTTACCAAAATCCTGGTTAAGTGCCAACATGCGACCGCTTCAGATCTTCCATTCTGCGATATCTTTGCCCTACAAAAACTTCCTATTTTGAAAATTTCTGATGACGTCGTTGCATGTGATTTGTGGTTTGGGCCCCCCCCAACCAAAAATCCTGGCTACGCCTATGGGCAGGCCCCCCCCTAATTGTAATTTCACCTATGACAAAAATGTGACAAAAAAGCCCACTGTTTCTTCTGTTTCAGTTTCTTTCTAGCATTTTTCGCTGGCAACAGTATAACCAATTTACACTATTGAAGACCAGGGGCGCCGGGTCCAACTCAATTCAATTTTTGTCAGCGAATTTAAACGTATTACCCGGAGAAAATGGAAAGTTTTTGTCTTAAAAGTTGCTATCTCAGGCCCACATCTGGCCTTTTTGTTAACGTAATGCATTAATCAGGGCCGGATTTACAATAATATGACGCAGTACCAGCTAAGGGCCCCGAGCTGAAATCGTAAGATTTTTTTTGTCTTCACCTATCTTTCCGAGAAAGATGCTGCGAAAATCTCCAAAGTGCCAGGGGCCTAGCGCGATGTAAATCCGGCCCGGCAGTAACATGGTTAGTAGACGTAACCATCTATTGTACCATTTTTCAATAACAATTCAGTATTTCACCTCCAACCTCGCCGGCTTTTACGTACAAAATAGTTTAAAAAAAATTAGCCATGGAAAATGCTGATTGAACGAATCATTGAACTTCGATTGAGATTCCTGGGCCCCCTGGCGAACATGTACTCCTATAACTGGTTATTTTCATCACAAAACAAAAACCTCTAAGGAAAATCTTCGAGTGGATTATGATTTACTGCTAAAATGCAGCCATAGACAATGCATCTTACTTCCCCCTACATGGACCAAATCACTAACAATTAAAATTTAACTCCAAAATGCATGATGTTAAACGTGTTTTGGACTTAAATTGCAAGTAAAAGGAGGATTAAACAATTTGATTTTTTCAATTGGCTTTCAAATGTCAAAAATCTAATGCTTTCAAATGGCTCTGAACACTTGCGAAATGTGATCCAATATTCCAATGGCATTAAAATAGCTTTTTTTACCAAAAAATTTCAAAAAATCGCCCAACAGCTGGGGGCTTCGATGGTTCGCCCCCAGACCCCCAAAGCATCCGGCGGCTGCGGGCCCCGACCCCAGACCCCCGTCTGTGATACATTTAAGTTACACTAGCTTTCTCAACACGTTCCCAAAGTTAGATATTTGCATTTTTCAACTATTAGTTTCAGCCCTCTTCTTTTGCAAAATCCTGGTTACGTGCAAACAGGCAACAACGATTTCAGATCTTCCATCCTGCGATATCTTTGTCCCGCAAAAATTTCCTCTTTGGAAAAATTTTGATGACGTCATATCATGCGATTTGTGGTTTAGGCCTCACTCAATCAAAAATTTTGGGTACGCCAATGAATTGGAGATCGCCTGAAAAATATTTTTGAAGATCTTTTTTTTTTAGGAGAACGCTTGCGCCTGTGTCCTTGGTCCTTGGCCTTGGCCTCGAGCATTCCTGTCCTTGGCCTCGAAAGGGTTCTATCCTCGGAAAGGCTGTCCTTAGCCTTGGCCTTGGCCTCGGATTTTTTTTTGTGTCCTTGGCCTTGGCCTCGAGCCTTGTGTCATCGACTCCACCTCTGCTAAATACGCCCCTGAAAGCACATTAAATTAGCGATATTTGGAGAATTCGCAAAAGTATCTAACTCTACTGAATTAAAAAACTTCACCATTGCGTTAAGCGTGTTTGTGGTTGTTGATAGTTAGATCTGAAATACTCTGCTTTCGAATTTCATAATATTTCAGTAACTTGGTCAGGTTTGTGATTAACGGCTTTCAAAATTTAAATGTTTAGAAAAGGTAGGCTATCTATAAAATTGTCAATCAAAATTTTACTACTCTGCTAAGTTCTCGTTTTAAGTTTTAAGAAGTTAGTTAAACTTTTACTTCGCAGAGCAGCACAATATTGTTAAAATTGCGGTGACAAACAAAACCCTCGTTAAAACAAATATTTCGGCAGTAACCTTTTGCTCCGATTAAAACAAAAAAAAAACAACTTTTGATGTAAAAATCAGACGTGGAGTCGAGAACACAAGGCTCAAGGCCAAGGCCAAGGACACAAAAAAAATCCGAGGCCAAGGACAGTCTTTCCGAGGACAGACACTCTCGAGGCCAAGGACAGGAATGCTCGAGGCCAAGGACCAAGGACACAAGCGCAAGTGTTCTCCAAAAAAAAAAAAAAAAAGGTATTCACAAAAATTTTTCAAGCGATCTCCACAAAAAAATGTTTTCCAAAAAATTTTTCAAGCGCTCCACAAAATTTTAACAATTCAAAAAATAGTGCTGTCCTCGAGCCGAGGACAGGCCAATTTTCGAGGGCTTGAGGCCTCCAGGCCAAGGCCAAGGACTTGACCTTCGAGGCCTAGGCCAAGGACTTCAAAATGTGTCCTCGAGGACTCCACCTCTGGTAAAAATGCCAATATGATTTTGAATTTTGTAACTTATATTATCTTGACTAGAAATTTGATACACTATATTCTAAATATTAAATCTACACCCTCAACTAACCCACTGCAATATTTTCTTAAAAATAGTTTTATCAACATTCAACAGCTCTACTGATATTTCTCAAAATTTGAGAACTAAATCAAAAGAATGCCTGCCTTAGTAGTTAGCGTGGAAAAAGATTAAAAGATACGGATACAAACAAAATTTGGAAACAAACAATCAAATTCTAATAAATTTATAAGTGATATTGCAGAGTCTAAGTTTACGATAACTTCGCATTGAAAACTAATATTAGTTTACTCAGCTCTATGCTTTACAGAACTCCAGGTGTAATGTTTAAAGTCAAATAATTGGAACGACCGACGCTCGCGTCGCGTGTTCCTTTGTTTTTACTCGGCCGTTTTCTAACTAATGAGTGCGAGATTTCAGACTTTTGCTTATAACTCGAGAACCGTTTGGTCTAACTACATGAAATTTTGACAGCAGTTTGAGATTAATGAGTTTTATGTTTGTACCAAATTTCGAGGCAATCGGTCACGTGACTTCGGGTTTATGACCCGAAAACCGCCCCGAAAGTTTGGCGTAAAAAGCGGTCTAAGTCAAAAACGGCTTAAGTACGGCAAAAAATATTTCTCATGGTTATATGTCTTAAGATATCTTTTCATCCCTACCAACCCACTTTCGGCCGCGATGAGGTTTTTTTCTTATTTTTTTCCTTTTTTTTTCCTTTTTTTTTCCTTTTTTTTTCCTTTTTTTTCCTTTTTTTTCTTCCTAAATCTTGTACGCTCGAGTTCTCCTAAACCACAAAACATAGAAGTCTAATTTTTGTGTGAAGTTGTTGAGGTACATACGCAATTGTGTCTCCTGAAATTTTTTTGGGGCAACTCCCCCGGGAACCCCCCCAAAATGGGGCCCCAAAAAATCAATTTTTTGAACGGCTCAAGCTAGGGTGCCAGTTTTTTTGGATATCAGTAGATATTTGAGAGACAAATATTTTGACATAATTTGGGGGTACCATCCCCCCGGGGACCCCCCCAAATGGACCCCCCCAAAAACAAATTTTTTTAACCATATAACCTAGGTTGCCATTTTTTTTTGATATCAGTAGATATTTAAGAGAGAAATATTTAGACATGGTTTGGGGGTACCACCCCCCCGGGAACCCCCCCAAAATGGGGCCCCAAAAAATCAAATTTTTGAACGGCTCAAGCTAGGGTGCCAGTTTTTTTTGATATCAGTAGATATTTGAGAGACAAATATTTTGACATAATTTGGGGGTACCACCCCCCCGGGGACCCCCCCAAATGGACCCCCCAAAAACAAATTTTTTAACCATTTAACCTAGGGTGCCATTTTTCTTTGATATCAGTAGATATTTAAGAGAGAAATATTTTGACATGGTTTGGGGGTACCACCCCCCCGGGAACCCCCCCAAAAAATCAAATTTTTGAACGGCTCAACCTAGGGTGCCAGTTTTTTTTGTTGTCAGTAGATATTTGAGAGACAAATATTTTGACATAATTTGGGGGTACCACCCCCCCGGGGACCCCCCCAAATGGACCCCCCAAAAATAAATTTTTTAACGATTTAACCTAGGGTGCCATTTTTCTTTGATATCAGTAGATATTTAAGAGACAAATATTTTGACATAATTTGGGGGTACCACCCCCCCGGGGACCCCCCCAAATGGACCCCCCAAAAGCAAGTTTTTTAACCATTTAACCTAGGGTGCCAGTTTTTTTTGATATCAGTAGATACTTAAGAGAAAAATATTTTGACATGATTTGGGGGTACCACCCCCCCGGGGACCCCCCCAAAATGGAGCCCCAAAAAATCCAATTTTTGAACGGCTCAAGCTAGGGTGCCAGTTTTTTCTGTTATCAGTAGATATTTAAGAGACAAATATTTTAACATAATTTGGGGGTACCACCCCTTCGGGGACCCCCCAAAAATAAAATTTTTTAACGATTTAACCTAGGGCGCCAGTTTTTTTTTGATATCAGTAGATATTTAAGAGATAAATATTTTGACATGTTTGGGGTACCACCCCCCCGGGGACCCCCCAAATGGACCCCCCAAAATGAATTTTTTAATGGGTTAACCTAGGGTGCCAGTTTTTTTTTGATATCAGTAGACACTTAAGAGATAAAAATTTTGACATGGTTTGGAGGTACCACTCCCCCGAGGACCCCCCCAAAATGGACCCCCAAAAATAATTTTTTTTATTGGTTTAACTTAGGGTGCCAGTTTTTTTTTTGATATCAATAGATATTTAGGAGACAAATATTTTGACATAGTTTGGGGGTGCCACCCCCCCAAATGGACCCCCAAAAATCAATTTTTTGAATAGATCAACTTGGGTGCCAGTCTGTTTTGATATCAGCAGATATTTAACAAACAAATATTTTGTCATATTTTGGGGGTCCCACCCCCCCAGGAACTCCCCAAATGGACCCCCCAAAAATCAATTTTTGAATGGCTCAAGCTAGGGTGCCAGTGTATTATGATATCAGGGGATATTCAACTGACAAATATTTTGACTCTACTTTTCTGGAGGTTCCATAATCAGATATTTTTGAATAATTGCTGATTTTACAGTAGACAAAAAGTACTTTTGAGCGTCACAGCATTAGCTATGCGTCGGTCGTTCACTGGGTTTGCTGGCAAACTCCCATCTAGTTATTTACTAATAATTATCTACTTCTTTTGCACATTACGCTCTTTTTAGTTCATTTTAACTGCTTTAAGGTTACTCGCTCTCGAAGGTTAAAGATCAGAGGTGGAGTCCTCGAGGACACATTTTGAAGTCCTTGGCCTTGGCCTCGAAGCCTCAAGTCCTTGGCCTTGGCCTCGAGGCCTTAGGTACTCGAAAATTGCCCTGTCCTCGGCTCGAGGACAGCACTATTTTTGAACCGTTGAAATTTTGTTGAAAACGCCAGAAACCTCGCGGAAAATTTATAAATACCTTTTTTATTTTGCGCAATTGGAGCATAGGCGTAGCCAAGCAGGCCTCCCCCCCAATCGAAATTTCATCAATGACAAAAATGTGACAAAAAAGCCTATTGTTTCTTCAGTTTCAGTTTCTTTTCAGCGTTTTTCGTTTACACCAGTAACGAACAACAATATTGAAGACCAAAGGTTCCGGGACTCCCTAAAATCAATTTTTTCCAGCCAATTTAAACGTAAATCTGAAAGAAATGGATAGTTTTCATCCTAAAAGTTGCTATCTCAGGATCACATCTAGCCTTTTTATGAACGTAATGCATTAACCAAGGCCGGATTTACCACAATATGGCGCAGTACCAGCTAAGGGCACTGCGCTCAAATCTTGACTTTTTATGGTCTTCACCTACATTTGGCAGAAAGATGTTGCAAAAATCTCCAAAGTGCCAGAGGGGCCCAGCGCGATGGAAATCCGGATCGGCAATAACATGGCCAATAGCGTAGCCGGGGGCGGGGGGGGGGGGGCTATATCCCCCCCATTGGCCTGTCAACCAAAATGCAGAATAAGAAAAACAGCACGTTTTTAGCTCTTCTGAGACAGTCTTTTGCGCTGGAATTGACTAAAAAAGTGATTTAAAGCATCTTTTGAAACATATATTCAGAGGGGGGGGGGGCTAATTTGTCAAAAATTAAAGTCACCAATCAATGAAAACTTTTAAAAATGCCCAAAAATAAGCAATCAAATTTGATCGGTAGTGTGAAAACGCCAAACATAGGTTTTATCAACAAATATATTATAAACTCAGGAATAAAGGGGGGGGGGGGGGGCTACTCAGTATTAGTTAATTGCCAATCACTTCTCTCAAATATCATTCCATTAGCCCCCCCCTATTATTTTTCTTTATAAAATACAAACGAAATAGATTACTCCGTGTGAGTTTTGTTGAATAATAGGATTTTATGATTTACCTGCATGTAAACAAGAGAACTGCAATGTTATCATTAGCCACTTCCCACATAGCCCGATAATGCAACCAGTTGAATCATGTTGCGCTGGTAATTTCTATGCCACGTTTTAAAAGTATTATTTTTTATTAAAATAGCTCTAAAATTAAGTTATATTTGCAAAAAAATGCAAAATTTGCGAGCGCTGGGGGCTCCGCTCCCAAACCCCCGTGCCCCCGGCGGCTGGGGCTTTGCTCCCAGACCCCCAAAACAGCCTCCCCCATTGCGAATTTCTGGCTGCGCGCCTGAACATGGTTAGTAAGCGAAACTACCCATTTATTGTACTACGGTATTTTTCAATAACAATTCATAAATTCACCTCCACCTCGCCAGTTTTTATGCACAAAATACTTATAAAAAAATTAGCCATGGAAAATGCTGATTGAACAAATCGTTGAACTTCAGTGAAGGGAGCCTGGGCCCCCTGGCCTAACATGCATTTCTATAACTGGTTATTTTCATGACAAAACAAAAATCTCTAAGGAAAATCTTCGAGTGGGTTTTCATTTACTGCTAAAATGTTGCACGAGTCAATGCACCTTACTTCCCCCTACCAGGACCAAATCACGTACAATTAAACTTTAACCCCAAAATGCAAGATGTTAAACGTGTTTTGAACATAAATTGCAAATAGAAGGAGGATTAAACAATTTAATTTTTTTAATTGGCTTTCAAATGTCAAAAATCTAGTGATTTCAAATGGTTCTAAACATGTGCGAAGTGTGATTCAATGGCATTAAAATAGCCTTTTTTACCAAAAAATTACAAAAAATCGCCCAACAGCTGGGGGCTTTGATGGTTCGTCCCCAGACCCCCGTCTGTGATACGTTTGAGTTACACTAGCTTTCTCAAAACGTCTCCAAAGTTACGTATTTGCACTTTTCAACTATATTAGTTGAGGCCCTCTCCCTTTGCAAAATCCTGGTTAAGTGAAAAACAGGCAAATTTTTGATGACGTCATTGCATGTGATTTGTGGTTTAAGCCTCCCCAATCAAAAATTCTGGCTACGCCTATAAATCAGAGATTGCCTGAAAAAATTTTTTGAAGACCTTTTTTTTTTTGGAGAACACTTGCGGCTGTGTCCTTGGTCCTTGGCCTCGAGCATTCCTGTCCTTGGCCTCGAGAGTGTCTGTCCTCGGAAAAGCTGTCCTTGGCCTTGGCCTCGGATTTTTTTTGTGTCCTTGGCCTTGCCTCGAGCCTTGTGTCCTCGACTCCACCTCTGTTAAAGATCTCAAAAACTTATCAAATTAATCAAGTAACGTCAATCAAAAAGCTATTAGGAGTTTCTCACAGTTTTTCCTTTTATTATGAAATAACATAGTGCGACCTTTTAAATTCCAGCGACTTAAAAGCAAAAAATGTTATTGCGTCAGCCAAGCTTAGCAGTACTAAACATGCCCAGAAATATGCACGCTATTTACGATTCTAAAAGCGCTATTTAGCTGTGCGACCTAACAGCCAACGTCTTGGATATTGTTCAGTATGTTGTATTACATCCATTATTCAGCAAGAAAGCTTTCTTTAAAAAATTGTTCAAAAAATTTGAAGAACATGTACAGTAGAAGATTTTTTCAACGTCACAAGTGACAGTTGAGTAAAAAACTCGGCCATTCAGCTTAAATCTAACAAAGCCATTAAGCTCAAGTACTTCAACGTCTTAAATGTTGGTGTTATCCCATAAGTTTCAATCTCCAGCTTTTCTGTGACACCAATTCATTGTGAGAATTCACCTTATAGTTTGGAGATTCATTTAAAAGAGCTTTCAAATCGGAAATTTTTTTGCTCGATTTTTCTCAAAAAATTTTGACAGATCTGGAGACCAACTTCGCCAAATTTGAGCTTTCTACAACCTTCCGTTCCTGAGATATAACAGTGCCGCAGTTCCTGCTCCAGCCAATGACGTTGTGGAAGCTAGCAGCAAAATACACAACCTAAGCAACAGCCGCTATCCAATCAACAACTCACGCCAACTCGAAGGTTGTTCAACCGAGCCGGTTAACTGCATTAGGAGCGCCTTTTGACCTGCCTCAACAGATTACATTTCCCCTTAGAAAGGCTTTTTCCCCTCAGAAATTTTACCAGGGTTGCCAATTAGAAACAAAATTTCAAAAATTGACTTCATGTTCTTGATTCTCCATAAATCTTTTGCGGCAGAGTTATTGTAAAACAAAGTTCCGGTTTAAAACTGGAAGATTATCTGAATATGACTTTCAATAAAGTCGATATCATTTTGCTTTCGCAATAAGCTTTTCGGACAGAACTCTTCAGTTGCGATCTCTGTCTGGTTTGGAATGTGGTGAGCAGGATCTTTTAAAGACCAAATGCAGTAAGGAGAAATGCACTCTGCAGTAAGGAGAACTGCATTTTAAGGACTTTGCACAATAGTAAGGAGAAACGCATTCAATCCAATGACAGCAGGCTTTGATCTTACCGAAACAGTTGTAGAGTGAATACGAACTGCTTTAGCCTGCACAAATCTTTTTTTTTTTTCGTGAAATATAAACCATTTCCAACTTGAGCCTGTTGGAAGCGGTTTATATTTCACGAAAAAAAAAAAAGATTTGTGCAGGCAAAAGCACCAAACAGAGATCGCAACTGAAGAGTTCTGTCCGAAAAGCTTATTGCGAAAGCAAAATGAAATCGACTTTTTTAAAAGTCATATTCAAATTCTGCACCACCTCGAAATTGGAAGATTATTTGCTTTTGAATGACTGTAAGCCAGCTTTGCCAAAGTTAATCTTCTGTCACAATACTGATAAAATGGCAACACTGAAGTAAATGGAAAACGGCTAGTTTTGAACTGCAATATCTCAAAAACGGGAAGACGTAGAAACTTCAAATTTGGAAAGAAAGCATTTAAGGCATAACCCAACATTTTAGTCAAGAGTGAAAACTTGACTTGAGTGCCCTCATAAAGGTTGATTGTCCAGCATGGCATAACCAAGTTTGGCATGTTTTATCTTTTTCTAATATTAGCCAACTGGTACTCCTAAAATTTGAAATGTCGAGCTGGAGTACTTCGTGTTTAAGATTTTAAAATTTTAAGGGGTCCATTTGGCATGGTCTCCTTAACGTGGCCCACCAAATTTTGTTACCAGCTTTCATTTATGTTAATTTATTCAATGGATTTAATTCGTTTAGATTTTGTAGTTAATAGGTAGAGGTGTCAACGTAATTGCAGGACCCCTATAGTATGAGATTCTCAATATTTTTTCATATTATGTTTTTATCTATCTTGAAACTTTTATTTGTCTAGCTTGAGTGGCTAAAAATTTTAAAAGACCCGTAGCAGGACTCTCCAATTGTGGCACCTACTCATATTTTATTTACCTATCCTGATTTTCTTTTTCTTTTATATTTTCTATTCTGAAGGTTTTATGTGTCTAGCTAGAATGGTTGAAAAGTTTGAATTTTAAAGGACCCAATTGAGAGACCCGATTTTGGTGCATCAAATTTTGTCAAATTTTATTTTCCTGCTTTTCCGGAAAATTTGATGTGTCTAGCTTAAACTATTAAAATGTTTGAATTTTGGCATCCTCATCTGAGGGGGACCCCCATTGTGGCACTCTCAAATTTTGTCAAATTTTATCTTTTTTGGAATGAAATGGAAGATTTCAAGAACGGAATGGAAGACAATCTTCCACACTTCAATACCAATTCCATACTAGATTTCGCTCATGGCATTTACAGAAAAATATATACGGATAGTGATAACGAAAAATATCTGGAAGCGTTTAGCAGCTAATGATCTGTCGACAAATTAATATAAAGTGATTTGGTCATAAACATTGCGCAAACAGTGTAGACATAGCATCATTAGATCATATATCATGTTCATTGCAATTTGCAGCTATATTGATGGTGACTGGCTTAAAGGCAGTGAATCACCCAGCCAATTTCAGTGGTTTACAATAGCTAAAATTGAACTAAAATTTTTCATATTGTTTGTTTTGATTTTGGTGCTGCGTTTGCAAAGATATTCAACAAATGCAAAAAGATGTCCCCCGGAAAAAAGTTTTTGGAAACTCTGAGTTTTGATCTTCCCACCAAAACCACAGTTCTCCAAACTATTAGGCCTAACTATCTCTAAACTATTAGGCCTAATAGTTTAGAGATAGTTAGCCCAAATTAGGTCTAAAGTATTTAGAAATAAACTATCTCTAAACTACATTAGGCCTACCACAGTTTTCTAAACCATTAGGCCTACTGTGGTTTTGGCGGGAAGAACAAAACTCAGAGTTTCCAAAAATTTTTTTCGGGTGGACATCTTTTTGTATTTGCTGAATATCGTTGCAACCGCAGTCCCAAAATTAAAACAAAAAATATCAAAATTATAGTTCAATTTTAGCTATTGTAAACCACTGAAATTGGCTGGATGTTTCACCGCCTTTAATTTTTGTTTTGAGAATGAAAATTTGCCTAGTGATGTCTCTGGAGTAAACAAAGTGAGGTGGCACTAAAATAGACCGAACTTTTGCAAATTAAAACTGATGTTACACGACTGCAAATTATGCATAACTTTCAAATTGAAATTCTGTAGTCCGGTAGCACTTCTTAGCTCCTTTCGTTTCCGGTCCATAATCACTCGGAAAATCGATCCACAGCGGTGACTGTGACCTAGACAAACTTGAGTGTGCTCTAAAAAAACAAAAACAGCTGGTCTTTTAAAAAGCGAAATAAACGATTTTGTTGGTCTACATTTCTACTCCCTGACACACCCATAAACAGGCATTCAATTAAGATTATGCTGAAGGAAGGAGCTTGGAAGTTAAAATTTTTTTGTTTGGAAAATGTCTCGATTGGGTGGAGAGCTGAGCAAAGTGGTTGTTTCGAACAATAAAGTTTTCATCACCAGGTTTTGCGAAATGTGTCATTTTGCCAAACCGTTTCTCTTTAAAGCTTAATTCTTAAATTTGAAGATCTGCTAAGACTTGCCAATCAGAACCGTTTTGTGTTTTCTGCAGGGTAACGGTGTGGAGTATTATAGCCAACTTCAATAACGTGTAGGAAAGCTATGCCAAACTCTCCCAATCCCTTTCTCCTTCTGACAACTGAGCACTTGAATCACTGATTTTTAATGGAATTTATTATTATATTGAATAAAGAAAAATACAGAAAAAACGAAGTATTCTTAAGTACGATGTAAAGGCCAATTCAGGGCCTTTCTTCCAGTCTACAAGACTGTTCCCTCACATTCAATAGTCAAATCCAATAAACAAAGATGGAGAGGAAGGGAGGGGATCGCAAAATGCAATTTATCCAAGTTAAGCAGCATTTAACACGTCTCACCAAAAACTGACACTGTTCACTTGACTAATTTTTTGTCACTACTGAGCTCTCAGGCTCCAAGCATGTTTAAATAGTTCCAAGCCGTAAAAGCACGTGGTAGATCACTTTTGTCTAGCATCAAAGGCCGAAATTAACAAACAAAGGTCTTCAGCTGCCAGTCTACAGTCGTTTCGAAAAAACAAATAATGCACGAAAAGAACATTCTAACACAACGATTCTAAATATGGCCTAATTAGCCTTTGAAGGTCTTTGAAGATGTGCCTTTGAAGATGTGGTCTTGGAAGATGCGCTAATTAGCAGCTTATTTTTTTTAAACAAAGGATAATAATTACTCATTAATTTAACTTAAACGCCGATTAGACAATGACAAATAATCTTTTCAATTTAAGTCACAAGATTGCAAAATTCAATAATTAATCAGACACAAATGCACAAACAAAGATTTAAAATTGGATCTTCAGTCACTAGTTGAAAAGCAGAGCAGATTATTATTAATGATTTTAACAGTGGTGCAACTCAATCATCTCATATAGAAGGAAGTCTGAGAGTGAATCCCCTGTCCTTAGACGATTTTTTGATTTTTCAAGAAAAAATAAATATTTCAAAGCCATTTGGTTCATATTTTGCACGTTTTTAAAGCTATTTGAAAGAATTAAATTGCTAAGACTTAGAAGCCAGTAGAAAAATTAAATTGCTCAGCCCATTCAGCCCCTACTCTACATATAGGTCATTTCAAAAACACGTTTAAACGCTTGCATTTTAGAGTTAAATTTTTTAAGTAACTTGGGTTGGGGGGGGCTGAAGCCTCCTTTGCCCTCGCAGTTGTGCCACTATATCCGTAAACGCTTAGTGGCCTGTTGTTGATCCCGATCCATAGTTTAAGAAACGCTGGCTGCGGGCTTAGAATACTTTGAATTGAATATGATGCTAACGTTCGTGATTATGAAATTGGTATGGCTTGCTTAATTACTTGATGGCTTATTAGGTTCAGAGGAGTAAACTTTGGATGTTAAATCTTTTGTTTAAAACTTGAACCACTAAACTTTAGGTATTTAAAAACTTCAATATACTACTAATGTAGGTAACTTTTGTCAAGCATAAGTAGGACTGAATGTCATTATTCCTTTTTGCATCATTGTCGGTTTTCTAGTTTCATGATGTTCCTAAAAAGGTATTTTTGGCAAGCCAAAATGGGGTCTCCCAGGCCCCCCGTGGCAACGGCACTGAATTTGCCTGGTGACAAAACTTTTTTCTTCCCTCGTAGTAACAAAGGTTTATTTTTACTTTTCTATCCTCAACTGAGCTTAATTCTTCGTAATTTTTTTTTGCGTTTAAACTTTTTTTCGGTATTTTCGTAAAATGTTTTTTGGCATTTTGGCTATGCCAAATTTCATAGTTGGTGTGATTACAAACTTGCAATCATTAAACACAGTGCATACCAGCAACTAATTGTCTATTGATTAAGTGGTTGATATCATGCTGAGTGAATTTTTATGGTAGCTCATCGCGATAAAAGTGCTTTAAGTATGGGATGAGAATGAGATGCATCGTACCATACTGCTTACCTTCGCGAGCGACTACTTGCAAAGGTACGTTTAGCGTGGCAAAAGTTCAATACAAATTACGCGTAGCTTCCGGTCTAAACTTACCTTGGTATAGAAGTATGGAATGGAACATGGAATAAAATTTCAGTTTGGAACGGAATGTAGAACCGAAGATTTTTAGTATGGAACGGAAATGAAATGGAAGAAAATTGCCAGTATGGAATATGAAAAAATCGTCTTCTATTCCATTCCATACCATGCCCAGCTGATACGTACGCATATACGTAGAAAAAAGGTATCGCTAGAGTTGCTTCGGTGGTCTGACCTCTGACGCAAGCATAGGCGTAGCCAGAATTTTTGATTGGGGGGGGGGGGGCCAAACCACAAATCACATGCAATGATGTCATCAGAAATTTTCAAAAAAGGAACTTTTTGAGGGGCAAAGATATCGTAGAATGGAAGATTTGAAGCCGTAGCCAGATAGCACTTAACCAGGATTTTGGTAAAGGGATACGGCAAAAACTAATAGTTAAAAAGTACAAATGTCTAACTTAAGAGACGTGTGTGTGAGTAAACCAGTGTACTCAAACGTTTCACACAAGGGGGTCTGGGGGCGGAGCCACCAGCCGCCGGTGGCTGTGGGGGTCTGTGGGCAAAGCCCCCAGCAACTGGGCGATTTTAGTAAATTTTTGGAAAAAAAAGCTATGTAAATCGCATTGGATCACAATTCGCACGTGTTCACAGCCATTTCAAAGAACTAGATTTTTAACATTTCAAAGCCAATCAAAAAAATTTAATTGTTCAATCCTCTTTTTGCAATTAAATCCCTAAACACGTTAGAATCTAGCATTATAGTGTAAAATTTTAATTGTAAGTAATTTGGTCCATAGGGAGAAGTAAGACACATTGCCTCCAGCAATACTTTAGCAGTAAATAATAATCCACTCGAAGATTTTTCTTAGAGATTTTTGTTTAGTCATGAAGTTTACGAGTTATAGGAGTACATGAACGGCCACAGAGCCCAGGCCCCTTTAATTGAAATTTAGTAATTTGTTCAATGAGCATTTTCCCTAGCTATTTTTTTAAAAGTATTTTGTGCGTAAAAACTGGCGAGGTGGAGGTGAATCGTTATTGAAAAATGGTACAATAGATGGTTACACTTACTACACATGCTATTCCCGGGCCGGATTTACATTGCGCGGGGCCCCTGGCACTTAGGGGATTTTTGCAACATCTTCCTGCCAAATATAAATGATGACCAAAAAAGTCTTATTATCTGAGGGCAGGGCCCTGGCACTGAGCCATATGGCAAATACGGCGCTGGTTATTTCATTACGTTCATACAAAGTTTAGATGAAGGCCTGAGGTAGCAACTTTTAGGACAAAAACTCTTGATTTCACCCTGGTTATACGTTTAAATTAGTTGGAAAAAATTGAATTAAGGGGTGCGTCGAGCCCCCTGGTCGTCAATATTATTTATTGTTAATTACTGTTGTACGCAGGTACTGTTGTACGCAAAGATGCTAAAAGAAACTGAAAATGAAGAAACAAGTCTTTTTTGACAAATTTTTGCCATTGATGGCATTTTGATTGAGGGGGCCAGGGTTCTCTCGACCACTTCCTGGCTACGCCAATGATTTTGAGACAAGATCGTTCTTCTAAGTTCTTTCATAAAAAAAAAACATTTAAACCAAAATTAAAATAACTTCTTTTCCAAAACGTGGAGGACTTGAGTCAAGTCACGGAACAGTTTCTTGAAACGTCCAGAAATTGCATGACATTATTATGACGTGGACATGTGGTCGTTATTATTATTACTTACTTTTGTACGAGTAAATCCTAAATTAAAGAAACTGCAATTCCGGACATGGACATCATACTGGCTAAGCTCTCATATTTATCATTGGTAGTATTTCAATTGGAGGGTTTGCACTACCGCCTGTGTTATAGCATTAAGCTCATAATAACGTTAAACGAGGGCCTGGGGTTGCAACTTTTAGGACAAAACTCTTAGATTTCTCACAGGTTTTGCATATAAATTGTTAAAAGTTTGAATTAAAAGGCCCCTGACCCGGAACTCTTGATCGTCAATTAGGGGCCCTGGGGCTCACTGGTTGCCAGTTAGAGGCCCCGGGGCCCCCTGGTTGTCGGTTAGGAGCCCCGGGCCCCCTGGTCGTTAATTAGGGCCCCTGGAGCTCCATGATCGTGAGTTAGGGGCTCCGGTGCCCCCTGGTCGTCAGTTAGGGGCTCCGGGCCCCCCTGGTTGTTGGTTGGGAGCTCCAGCCCCCCTGGTTGTCAGTTAAGGGCTCTGGAGCACCCTGGTCGTCAGTTAAGGGCTCCAGGGCCCCTTGGTTCTTGGTTAGGGACCACAGTGCCCCCTGGTCGTTAATTAGGGGCCTCGGGGCCCCCTAGTTGTTAGTTAGGAGGGTCCCAGCCCCCCTGGTTGTCAGTTAAGGGCTCTGGAGCACCCTGGTCGTCAGTTAAGGGCTCCAGGGCCCCTTGGTTCTTGGTTAGGGACCACAGTGCCCCCTGGTCGTTAATTAGGGGCCTCGGGGCCCCCTAGTTGTTAGTTAGGAGGGCCCCAGGGTGCCCTGGTTGTCAGTTAGGGGCCCCGGGGCCCCCTGGTTGTGTAATCAGTTAATGGCCCCGAGGCCCCCTGTTTGTCAGCTAGGGACTCCCTGGTTGTTGGTTAGGGGCCGCCTAGTTGTCAGTTAAGGGCCCCCTGGTTGTTGGTTAGGGACCTCGGGGCCCTTTGGTTGTTAGTTAGGGGCCCTAGTGCCCCCTGGTCGTCAGTTATGGGTCCCATGGTTTTCAGTTAATGGTCCCGGGGCCCCTTTGTTGTTGGTTAGGGGCCCCAAAGCCCCCTAGTTGTTAGTAGAGGCGCCCTGGTTGTTAGTTAGGGGCCCCGGGACTTCCTTGTTGTCGTTAATATAGCTGTTAATTACTGTTATGTGCGTAATTACTGAAAAAAACTGCAACTAGACATCGCTAGGCTATGTTGTCAAAATTTTTTATTGTTAGTGGTATTTTGATTGGGGAGTGGAGGGCCCGGGCCCCCTTGGCCCCCCTTTGGCTACGCCTATGGACGCAAGAGTTGCCAGCCGAAAAAGGAGGAAAAGACAACCAACTTAACTGAATTGAACAATATTGCCGGTAGAAAAATCGGCCGTTCTGACAAATTCGAGGTTCAAATTTAAAATCACAATAGTTTGTACTTTTCTGAATCAAAATTATACTGAAGTAGCGTTTCTTCACTCTAAAAGTATGCAAGTAAAAGTAGCTACAAAAAAAACTACTCAAAAAGTATTCGTTACCGGAAAAAAATCTTCTTGAGTAATCTACTCCAGTAAAAGCATTTCGTTACTTTGCATCACTGGATGCAGTAGTTAATTATTTGAGATTCTTAGCGGCGATTTTCAACAAAAAAAATTGTTTAGAAGATATAGCTTTAATCACCGACTTCTTGCCAGTGATTAGAGTTGTTCGTTTTTATCTCAAAACAAACTTTTAGCAATACTCGTTCGCGTATTTTCAGAACAAGTGTTGTTGGGTTTCTTGTTAGTTATGTTAGGGATACATTTTGATAGTTATATTACGTATATAACAACAATTTTTATGTGATAGGCTATTCGTGGTGACTGTATTGCATTTCATTATCACGCACAGGCAGATATGGGCAGTAACTAGTTACTGTAGTAACTGGTTACTGTACCTAGTTACTTTTTTAGAAAAGCAACGAAAGTGGGAACTAGTTACTATTTGGAGACATTGAAAAGTTACTAGTTACAGTTACTTTTTAGCAGAGGTGGAGTCGCGGACACAAGGTTCGAGGCCAAGGCCAAGGACACAAAAAAATCCGAGGCCAAGGCCAAAGTTAGCCCTTCCGAGGACAGAACCTCTCGAGGCCCAGGACAGGAATGCTTGAGGCCAAGGACCAAGGACACAGGCGCAAGTGTTTTCCAAAAAAAAGGTCTTCAAAATTTTTTTTTCAGGCAATCTCCAATTTATAGGCGTACCCAAAATTTTTGATTGAGTGAGGCCTAAACCACAAATCACATGCAATGACGACATCAAAATTTTTCCAAAGAGGAATTTCTTGTAGGACAATTATGATATCGCAGCATGGAAGATCTAAAATCGTTGTTGCCTGTTTGCACGTAACCAGGATTTTGCAAGGCGAGGGCTTAAACTAATAGTTGAAAAATGCAAATATCTAACTTTGGGAACGTGTTGAGAAAGCTAGTGTAACTTAAATGTATCACAGACGGGGGTCTGGGGTCGGGGCCCGCAGCCGCCGGATGCTTTGGGGGTCTGGGGGCGAACCATCGAAGCCCCCAGCTGTTGGGCGATTTTTTGAAATTTTTTGGTAAAAAAAGCTATTTTAATGCCATTGGAATATTGGATCACATTTCGCAAGTGTTCAGAGCCATTTGAAAGCATTAGATTTTTGACATTTGAAAGCCAATTGAAAAAATCAAATTGTTTAATCCTCCTTTTACTTGCAATTTAAGTCCAAAACACGTTTAACATCATGCATTTTGGAGTTAAATTTTAATTGTTAGTGATTTGGTCCATGTAGGGGGAAGTAAGATGCATTGTCTATGGCTGCATTTTAGCAGTAAATCATAATCCACTCGAAGATTTTCCTTAGAGGTTTTTGTTTTGTGATGAAAATAACCAGTTATAGGAGTACATGTTCGCCAGGGGGCCCAGGAATCTCAATTGAAGTTCAATGATTCGTTCAATCAGCATTTTCCATGGCTAATTTTTTTAAAAAGCATTTTGTGCGTAAAAACCGGCGAGGTTGGAGGTGAAATACTGAATTGTTATTGAAAAATGGTACAATAGATGGTTACGTCTACTAACCATGTTACTGCCGGGCCGGATTTACATCGCGCTAGGCCCCTGGCCTGTCGCATAGCCAGGATTTCGCAAAGGGGAGGCGGGGCTTTTTTGGAAGTTTGATACAACCGTAAACAAACTTGACCCAAATTTTCATTAGTTTGAAACGAGATTGAGACGGTTTTTCTGTCAAATTTACGTGGTCTCCAAAAAAAAAAACAAAAAAATAAACAGATCTTCGCCGAAATTCGAAGGGTTTTTCCGGCAAAAATCAGAAATTCAAAGAGTTTTTCTAGCCGAAAACAAGTGATCTCAAAAAAAAAAAAAAAGACCTTCACCGCCTGTGGGTGAGCTCCAGCACTAAAAAACCCCACTATTCTGGTCCAAACAACGGCAAGCCCTTCACAACTTCGGCTACCAAATCTCTTTGGGGGGGCTGTTTTCATTTTTAGAGCAAAAATCGGCTTCAAAAGCACAAAAAACGTGCTATTCTGCATACTTTTCAGGCCAATGGGGGGGTTCGAGCCCCCTTTCCCCACCCTAGCTGCGCTACTGCCCCTGGCACTTTGGAGATTTTCGCAGCATCTTTCTCGGAAAGATAGGTGAAGACAAAAACAAGTCTTACGATTTCAGCTCTGCGCCCCTATCTGGTACTGCGTCATGTTGTGGTAAATCCAGCCTGATTAATGCATTACATTCACAAAAAGGCTAAATGTGGGCCTGAGCTAGCAACTTTTAGGACGAAAACTCTCCATTTCTTCCGGGTTACACGTTTAAATTGGCTGGCAATAATTGAATTGAGGGGGACCCGGGGCCCCTGATCTTCAATATTGTTGTTAGTTACTGTTGTAAGCGAAAAATGCTAAAAAGAAACTGAAACTGAAGAAACAGTGGGCTTTTTTGTCACATTTTTGTCATTGGTGAAATTTCAATTGGAGGGTATCCCTGCCCCCCTCCCCTTGCCTACGCCTATGATCCAAGTGAGGAAAACAAAAAAGGTGTTCGCAAATTTTCCGCGGGGTTTCTGGCGTTTTCCAACAAAATTTCAACGGTTCAAAAAATAGTGCTGTCCTCGAGCCGAGGACAGGGTAATTTTCGAGGACATGAGGCTTCGAGGCCAAGGCCAAGGACTTCAAAATGCGTCCCCGAGGACGTCCTCGAGGCCAAGGACGTCCTCAAGCACTGCACCTCTGTTACGTTGTACAGTTACCCAGCAAAAATTTAAAAGTTATTCAGCTGTGAAAGATTCAAATGTGTTCGGAGATTTTCGGCATTAATCAGCTGACTAGTCAAAAAGAAACAAACAAGACAACCTGAAAGCTGATGGTTACGTCAGTTGTTTGTTCACCCGCCTTTGTCGGTTTGATTGGTTCGTATGCCGTATGCTGCAATGTGCAGAGTGCAAAATCGAAGATGAGAATAGCATGCCGAATGTTGCGTTATTATCAGCACTAGTTTGCTAGGATACGGGTGATAGGATGAAGTGCAGGCCGATGTGTGGCTATATTGTTGCTGTACTGGAGAATACCGTAGGCTTGGACAAACTTAAAAGCAATTCTGGCATTTTTTATTGTACTATCGACTGATAATAACAGATAAAGTGATACACAGATACAGGTAGCCTACTAATACCGGTACTTAGTACCGGTAGCTTAGCGGTATTGGCATGGGCCTACTCAGATGTACTGTAGCCTACTGTCTAATCTGTAACTGTAGTGTTGTGTAGATTGTCACTGGTCAAAATTCCAGAACATGGAATGATTGCTGGTATCGATCTCTGATCTATAATATTTGTAGCCTACTTTTCTATGTCTAGGCGATTCTATCAGTACAGTATCATTACAGATTATCAATGTAGGCTAATTAATCATGATGATCTCAGAAAACGGTGCCGTGTCTAAACTGGTAGCTGGGCAGTTGTTAATTGTTTTTGTCTTCAATCTCATATCATTTTGGATACTGTGCAGGATAGCATATGATATCCTAGCATACCGTAGTCGGAAAAAACATTTTAGAAAGGACAGAAGGAAGGCTTTATTTTACCGAAAATTTTTATCTACTTTTTTATTAATTCTGACCCAAATCTAACCCAAACTCAAATGCTTACTCTAAATCTATCCCAAATCGAACCCTAACCTGTAGGGTTTGGTGGGGTAATTCGGAACAAAATTTCAATTTTTAATCTCTATTTACCGACCTAGCACTTCTAAACTTGGTTTATCAACTTTTTTTATACATTTGAATATCCGACTTATATTTGGCAACACCTTGGTTTTCAACGCTTAGCGGAGTATGGAATAATGGATTTTTAAAATAAACCACTTCGCTGTCCCAATTTTCCCCACGTGTGGGGTAATTTGGGACATTGATAAAAGCATAGTAAAAGTGCATAAAAAAAGATAATAAAATGTTTAAAAAGATCTGGATAACGTTCGAGAATATTTCGTATGAAAACAATTTATGTTAAATGAGGTCTTTATTAGTTGCTTTTTTGGATGTCAAAATTTTGTTGAGCGGTTTAAAGCATTAAGTTAGGATTGCGGCAAAATGGACTGACAAGGATAGTCTTTGGAATGGATTTAACAATGCTACTCCGCTAATTTTTGAAAAAAGTTTAGCGCATTGGATTCTTCAAGACTTGAATTAAAAGATGAATGTTAAGAGATGTGTTTATTACTACTGTCCCGAATTACCCCAGGGTGTCCCAATTTACCCCATGTCCCGAATTATCCCACTAAACCCTACCCTAATCTTAACCCCTAAAAAAGCAAATAAAGAAAGCGCTGAAGAATATTTTGCCTGTTTGTTTTAATCTCTTTAACATAATTTTTGGTGAAATAGTCACTGCCTTTTAGAAAAGGCAGTGTCTGCTGCACCGGCCCGGTTTCCAACATCTAATTGCTGCTGCACCGGCGGCGGCGGTCGTGTTCTTTTGCTGTTCAATTTACTATCTCTCAGGCTGGCATCGCTGCCCAAACCCTAACTCTAATAATAAGATTTTAGAGTAAAAAAAAGAACTTTGAAGCAAAGGAGCTCTCTAGCGCCATTTAAAAAGCGTGTCCTGTGGGAATCGATATCCCATCCCTCTGCATTGGAGTCAAGCATACTAACCACTACGCCATCAGGGCTTCGAATGCGAGGTGTCAAATTGTTGTATTTAAATCGAATCAATGCGAAAAACGCAATCCGGTGCACCAGCGATTTGATGTCCGAAACCGGGATGGTGCAGGAGACACTTCCTTTAGAAAATGCTTACTTACAGCTTAGAGGCTGAAAAAAGTCATTTTCAAATCTAACTTAAGCACTAAACTAAACAAAGTGGGCAGAAAAACCTACCGTATGCTACCATATTTCAAATTCAAAGGAAGAGAATATTTCACCCCAAATTTTTATGTTTTTTTAAAAATTCAGATGCAAATCTAACCCAAACTCAAATCCTTGCTCTAAAGCTACTGTTAACAACCCCAAACCTAACCAAATTTTAACTCAAACTGTAATCTTAACTCTAAAAAATCAAATGAAATTGGCTAGCCTAATGGGATGTCGTTAAGCATAAGCCATCTGCTTTTTTTGGAACCTCTGCTACCCGTGTATGAGCATGCATGTGCTCTCGATCCTTCCATGGGTGCACTCATTAGGGTTAGGGCTAGATTTGGGGAGCAACTTAGATTGGGGAGAAGGAGAGAGCACACGTGCACTTATACATGGGTCGCAGAGCTTCTGAAAAAAAGTGGACTGCTTATACTTACAGCACCCGCCTAATATATGTGCGGACAAGTTTTCCTCATTTTTGCTTTCTTTGCTTTAACTTAAAAGTTTCAGATTTTGATTGAAATGCCAGTAGTCACTCTCTGTTTAAAAAAAATTTCCTACTTAAACCTGGCAGAAGTGACATGTCTTAATTATTCAAAAGTGTTCACTGTTGCCCTGGTTGACGGTAGGTTTTTCTACCTCACCCCATGCTCAGCCTCGCTGATTTTCTTATTTTCATGGTAGTTTTTAGCACATTGACTGCCAACAATTTTTGCAAAACCTGCTCAAAAATGCCAGAAGTAGCAGTGCTAAAATTTCACTATGCATATCACAAATTTTCAGATTTTTGGCAGTTATCGCAGATTTAAGTGCTAAAGTAATTATTTGTATTTTGCTAATGATGACAAAAAATCAACTCTATGCATTTAAATCACACAGATTTAAGCAGGCACATAGCCAGAAATCTACAATGGGGGCTGTTTTGGGGGTGTGGGGATGCAGCCCCCAGCCACCGCAGGCACAGTGGTCTGGAGCCACAGCCCCAGTGCTCAAAAATTTGTATTTTTTTGGCAAAAAGAACTTAGCTTTAGGGCTATATTGATAAAAATTAATGCTATTAAAGCGTGGCATAAAAATTAGCACAGCAAAAATATGATTATATTAGTTGCAAGCATAAATGGGCGATGTGAGAGGTAGCTATTGCTAGAATTTCAGTCCTCTTATTTATACCGTAAGTCTTGAAGTTGGTAGATCATAAAATTCTATACCGATAATTCAGAGTTCAGTACAACTCTCAAGAAGTAATCTGTTTTATCTACATTGATATAGTAAAAGATGTAATTAGGGAGGCTAATGGAGTGAAGTTTGGGAGAAGTGATTGGTAATTAACTAATACTTAATAGCCTCTCCCTATTCCTGGGCTTATATATCTTTTGATGAAACTTATGTTACTCATTTTTCAATGAGCGATCAAATTTGATTACCAATATTTGGCCTTTTTCAAAGTTTTTTTTCTGATTTATGAGTTTTGTTTTTGACAAATTAGCCCTCTCTCCTTAAATAAATGTTTCAAAATATACTTTAAGTCATTTTTAAGTCTAATCCAGAGCAAAAGACAGTTTCAGAGTTGCTAAAAAATGTGGTATTTTGTTTATTCTGCATTTTAGTCGGCAAGCCAATAGTGGGGGCTATAGCCCTCCTGTCCCCCTGGCTACACTACTGTATTTACGTGCCAAAGTATTTTTTGTGTTTTGCTACTGATGTTAAATAATCTACTATATGCATTTAAATTATGAAAATACTCATTGTTTTCTAGCAGTGTCTTTTAAAAAAGGAAAAGGCTTTGCACATGTTCCATGTGTAAAGACTGAAGACACCTCGTAATAAAACCTAACCCAACCCATAACTGTAATAATCAAAATAAAAATTTTTGAGAACAAGTGACATCCGCGGAATCTTTGTTCATTTAAGGAAAGGTTGTGTGCGCGCTCTGTGCGCCAAGTCACTTCTTTAAAAAAAAAGAAATAAAACGGCAGGCCATACAGCAATTGAGTATTATGTGTTTTGTGTTTTATATGTACATTCTCATGGTTGGCACCCAGTACCAGTAAGCAAATGCTAAACTACGAGTATACTCGTTTTTGGCAGTCAATATGTTAAAACTCATTATGTGTATTATTTATGATACCAGAGATTATTTGTTAATCAAAGTACCACAGAACTGGTTTGCCTTGCATTTTTGTTTTATTTCATGTATCGCTTTGGTACTTTTCATTTTTGCAGAATTATAAATAGAATTTTGAGCAGTATCGGCTTTGTGTAAGTCAATGATCATCTACTCCTTGAAATTGTCTGTTAAGTTTGGATTTGTCAATATGTTTGAACTGTTATATAACAAACCAGCTGGTGATTTTTTTTCTTATGGCTTATCATCTTGTCTGTTATGGTTTAGTTCTAGTCATTAACATTGCAAATTTTAATTGCTGCTGTGTAAACATTAAGTTGATTCCCAAGATCAGGAACCAGTATTTTTATTGGGTGTATCACGCAAATTTTTAATTTTCAATTACTGCAGAAAATTCACCAATTTTTTTGATATAAGCTCAATCGTCAATACCGTAGATCTGAGATGGGCTTAATTAATTACAGTGTAAAATGAATAAACTTTGAACTACAAGGTCTATTGAAGAGGTTTTTTCAAAACTTGCAAAACCCTATCGAAACTAGATGAATCACAAAACTTGAAATCAGCCACTAGGGGAGCTGTCTTAAGTTAGAACTGGAGTCCAAAGTATAGTCGTTTATGATATATACTGGTGATTGATGCCAGATAAATTAGTAGCAATAACGATTTTGTTCTTAATGGAATTGCTTAATAATGTACTTATGTAGGTGAATTTACTATATTAGGAAACACTTGCATTTTTTATTGAATGGATAGTACTGGAGCTACAGCTTTGTCAGCCGCCATTGAACATCATGAAAGCTCTATATATAATCGTCTTCCCACATCTCCTCGAACCAATGGATTGAATCAACGACATTCTAACAAATCGTATTTTAGCTTTGAAGATCAGCTTGAGCAAATGAACGGGACTGACTATGATAACAGTTATGTAGAATCTTTTAATTATGACACTGCTCAACAGTTTTTTGAGCGAATATCAAGTAAAGATGAATCTACGAGATTGTCTGGTTTGAACAACCTTTACACAATTATTGTTACCTGGGCTAGAAAACAATATTCTTGCCGATCCAGGCCTTCAAGCCAAGTGCGTTTTGAGAATGACGTTGTTTTGAATCATGAACTTTCTAACCCACAAGACAATGCACTTTGTCCTATTCAACAAGTTATAGGGAATTTACTAAGATTAAGTGTACGCTGTCCATTTGATGATGTTCGAGACAGATGTGATGAAATTCTGAACTCAATTAAAGTAAGATGTAGCATGTATTAAATAGCTTTGTTTTAACAAAGAGTAAAATGTATTCCTGAAACTGAAAAAGCTTGATGTCGTATTTGACTGACTCCTAAATAAATTAGTAGCAATTACAGCTGGTCCTGTTTGGCTGAGAGGTGGCTAGGGTATGCTTTTCGACATACAACTTTTAGGCGCGGATGTTTATGTACAAGACATTTAGGTGCTGCTGATTATACGCCTGGGTTTTTGGGTATTGGGAAAATTTTTCTCCCCCCCAATTTTTTTTTAATTAAAAACAATTTTTTTTTGAAAAAAGAAACTTTTTTTTTCCAAAAAATAATTTTTTTCCAAACAAATTTTTTCAATTTTTTTTCAAAATAACAGTGTTTTTTTACAATTTTTCATGTAAAGCTTTTTGTACAAGGGCTATAGTTTAAATTTGTCACGCACACTTAATTCCCTTCGATAAAAATAAAAAGGCAGATGAAAGACATATCAAAAAGAGCTTTCTCAATACTGCACACAGTGCTATTATCAAGGGTAGCCCTCTGATCTGTCATTTTATCTCATTGTTTAGAGGGTTGAAGTCACGGGAGGAACTCTGGGGAGACTCAACAATTGGACCTCACCCAAGGTCTGAGCCAGAGCTCAGAAGTCAACAATAGATAGAGAAGAATAGGCTAGGCAGTCACCTTTATCAAAACTTTTAACTCCACCCTCTGTTGACAAAAAGAATTGGTGTACAGCTTAAAGAATGTGCACAAATGACGCTCTCTCATTGATTGTTTTCCCGCCAGTCACTGCTCGGTCTTTTTCTATAGCCCCTCTTTTTCCTGCTCTCTCTATTTTGAAGATTTTTCATGACAAGTGTTGGATAAAAAGTTTCTAAGATATTAATATTTAAAGTAAAACTTTTTTGTTTGAAAAATCTTTTTTGGAAAAAGCTTTTATTTGAAAAAAAAAGTTTTTGAAAATGAAAAGAATGCATTTTGAAAAAAAAAATTTAAAAAACTGTTTTTTTTTTGAAAAAATCTGTTGTTTGAAACAAAAAAAACTTTTTTGTGGAGAAAACACTTTTTTTTGGTAAAAGACTTTTATTCGGAAAAAAATTGTTTTTTTAATTTTTTTTCAAAACATCAAAAAAAAGTTTGGAAAAAACATTTTTTCACCTCTGGCACCTAAAAGTCCTGGCTCATAAAAGTACAGGTAACTAAAAGAACCAGTACATAATTGGCAGTGTTTAAACATCTGCGCCTAAAAGTTGCGGTTCAAATACTTTTAGTTTAAATAAGTATTTCGCCATGTGTGAAATATTTGGTTCTTGATATACTTCAATTTGTGCAAGTGTTTTGGACTTACCAAAACATCTTGCATGGATTGGATGATGGATATTAACGTCCAATTCATCCCATGTTGTCTTGTGCAATAATCAAATCAAATCTTTTGTTAAACTCACTGTATTAAACGGAAGCATGTAACGAACTGGTGGGGCCCATCTCCGCGTTGTTGCACCCTGGCAGCTGTTACAGTATTATTGCCAATGCATATGTTATCAGTGTTAATATAATTTTATTTCCTTTTTTTTTTAAGATTTAATGCTGCTCCCTTTATGACTTCACTGTTATGTTTTTACAAATATTAAATCAAACTTCGTTAATCAGTAGTGAATGCACTAAAATTTTGAATCGTTGATTGTTTCAACTATTTTAGCATTGATGATTTGTGAATTTTTTTGCAGGAAATGAAAGTTGAAGTTCATGATGTTGGAATGGATATAAGTAGTTTCATTCCTAATGAAGAGGTAAGTTCTAGTGGCTGATGTTGATTGTCTCTGCTGCAATAAAATCGTCATTTTACTCTTTGCCTTGTTAAGTTATTTTATTAAAATGTTTGAGAACCTATAAAACAGACAATATTGTGATTGCATTTAGAGCAATGCTGTGATTATCGATTTTAATAATTTTTTAGGGCAGTTGGTGCTGTTATGTTACATAAAAATACAATATAGATATCATAGCCCCAACCCTTACTTAACTCTTTCCCTAACTATGAACCTAACCTTTACTTAACTTAAGTCTTTCCCTAACTATGAACCTAACCGTCATCCTAAAGCAAACTCAAAGCCTAGCGCTTACGTTAGTTATAAAAAAGAGTAAAGGAGCAAATGAGCTGTCACTCTTTGCTTGCATGTTCTCTTTTTGAGCATTACACAACATAACACTAGCCACTTTGTTTATTACTGAAATTAGCGATTTTTTATATTATAGTTTTCGATGCAAACATTTGCAGTTGTCAATTCTAACTCGTGTTTTCATTGGCCAAATGTTAAAAATGCTGTAAACTTGTGTTCTGCGTAGATTTCATGCACCAATAAATTAATTTTCATGCTAATTTTTTCTTGCTATATTTTATTGCAACACAAATTTCCCTGAGTTAATGGCTTTACGCTGATACTTGTTCTCCCTTCACTGCCCACTTAATTTGAGGTTTGCAAGACAGCAGTTTGCTATTGCGCTGCTACTTTTCACAGTCTTCCCGCATCATTATTTTGGTTTGGGTGAAATCCTAATTGATTCCATCCAAGATTTTTATTGCAAATCTCCACCCGCCAGCACCTACTGTACGAGTGTCTTAGCTACATGTTAGAAGAGGCGAATGGAAGCAGAGGAGATTAGTTCACTAGTTGTACGTACTCGACATATATAATGTTGTACAACACATAGAGTTGGGCAATTATTAAGTTGCATTTTTGTTTTCAGATTCATTCTGTTGAAACAGATGACGAGCATGTAAGTTGCTTTCAGCAGTCCATTTCACCATGTATTACCTCTCATCAACAGAGATGGCTGGATTTATCCCATTCTCAGGATTATCCCGTTGTTCATTCAGTAACATCAGCCATCACGAACTCAATCTTCACTTTTTTGTGAACTTTGCATTTTTACATGTTGTAGAATGCAGAATATATGATCAAAAAATAGAATATGTTTTTCATACATATCTTCTTTCAACTTTTGATAGAAGACTTGGTTGGTCCCACTATAGCTGTATCAACAAATGGAATTCTACGTTGTATAATTATGTTATGAAAGAAACCCAGTTCATTTTGGGGTTGACTTCTTTTTTAGAATTGCCCGTTTAATTTTAGTTTTTAAAAGTTCCATTATTACTGTGTTGTCAAACGTATGTTGTTTTTAGGTATATGAACTGTATATCAGCAGTTTTTTACACAACTGTCGATTGGAAAACATGGTCATGATAATGGGACTGCACCCACAGTATCTCGATTTGTTTTTGGAATGCCATTGCTCTTTACTGTCCAGTCAAGGAATGCTTTCGTGCGAAGTCCGGACTTACATTGCGTTAATGGTGAGTGAGCTTATGTACTGGTACGTCGTCAATTACAATTGTGATAAAAAAATCTTTGTAGAAGTTGGTGGAATTTGTTCGGTAGACTAGTACTAGCAGTATAAATATTTGATAACAGATGTTTCATGTGTTATGCTCGGGTTGCTTCTTAATTGCAACGATTCTCCTGTATTTTGATGTCTAATATTGAAATAATAAATGGAATAGATTTTGCCGCAGACAAAAATATTTGCGAAGTTATTAATCATGAATGCATCTAGCAGTCTCATGATCTCATTACATTGTGCAATGTGCATAATTATCTATATCATTATCGACAGTTTAAGTTATTTGTATTAAGACACATTACAAAGGTATATACGGGTAATAATGTTCAGCAAGTTTGATCGTTTGCGTGCTTTCTGGCCTGTAACCTATCAACACGGAAGCCTAGAGAAGAACCATGGTAGCCTATTGGCCAGAGCGCAGGCAAACGATTAAATAAAGTTTTGGCTCGCAAACATCAAAAAGTTTTGAAAAGTCCACTATTCACGCCTAACTCAATTTACTCCGTTGTACTTCTTCAGCTTTTGTGGTTGTCTTGATTGGTAAAAAATCGCCGTTTTAGAGCGGAAAAACGTCAATTTAGAATGTCAATTTTGTTTTTCGGTTTAATTTTGGCGCATGGTTTTAGCTGCTGCTAAGGTGCCAAAAAGTTAATTCAGTTTAAGGTTTCTAAGCCGGTCAGAACCGGCTCAGTGCTGTGTCACGATTCGGACAAGGTGCCTGCTGTGATAAATATAAACATTTTGCATGGAAACGTGCTGCATTGCAGCAGGCCGTGCAAAATTTAATTAAACTTTCTATCAGTTTTGCTTTGCATGACAGTGCTTATCCCCACTGGAGTGTTGTTAATCGTCGCTCTTCGTTTACCCATTTTGCAACACTGAGCGTATTATGGTTTATCCAAAGCGTATTATTCTTATTATATTAATTGAATTTTATTGCTCGCAAAAAACTCGAGCTTTTCGTATATTTGTTAGTGAATTCTATAGTTAAGCGCTGGTTCTATTGTTCGGAGTTGGGGCAAGCGACCGTTCTTGATAATATTCAAGCTTATGTTAATGGCAATTGTGCTTGAATTGCCTTTACCAACCCTGATTCATTCAATTTATCGTTGGTTATGCAGTGTTGTGTGCAGATGTAAAGAAGTTAGTGACAGTAGTATAGATTCATGCTTGCAAAACTCACGTGTTTTTATGCTTGTCCATGAGTTTCACCATTTCTTTATCTGTGGGATTGAAATATTAATTATTGCGGCGAAGACGTGTAGATTCTAGAATGAATATTATTTAATTTCAAACGAAACTTCCAAAATTGTTGAAATTTGATTTGCTATTACAAGTTTTACTTCTGATAGCAATCGTAAATCCGTATGAAACTAATTGTATTTTAAATATTGGTAAGTTTTCGGCAATAATGGCTTTCTTTTCCTCTGTCATGTTTTTGTGCACTGCTGCTAGTCACATGACCTATTTGGACACGTTTTTAGCATCGTGCCGGCCACAAGGCGGTTTACAGTGTACACGTTTTTTCGGCTTCTCGCAACTCTTTATTAAAACTGGCTGCTTTCAATATCACAAGCCAATAAGCCCTCTGCATTCTTGTAATTTTGCAATTTCAATCCCAAGCAATTAATTGCTGCGGATTTCATGTTGAGTCATACCAGTCGGAATTTTGTATTTGCACCGGCTTTGATACTGTTTGTGAATTTTATCATCAGCTAAGACGAGATTAAATGGCGCTCTGCAAAATCTCGCGCTGCAATCATCGATGGAATTACTTGGTTACTTGCTGAGAGAACAGTTTGTTCAGTTAGGCAACCAAGATGCGATACCGGTGCCGCACCAAATCTTAGTATTATTGCTTTTTTGCACGTGGCTGGCTGGTATGATTGCAGACAGGCGAATGGTAGGGTTCTGAAGATTCGGAAAACGAACATTTTTATCAGATTTTTGCTTTTTGATCCACCTACCATTTTGCCATATGGGTTATGCTAATTTTAGCCATTAAGATGTATCCCGGGTTTCTTTTTATACACATTCCAATGTAGAAACGTTTTTTGATTGCTAATCTCTGTACCTAATCGGCAAGTACAATGCAGCTAAAGAAGAAACTGATTTGACTCCAAAAGCATTTAAGTTTATTATACACCAAAGGCTAGAACAACCGTGTGCGGTGGGGGTTAAGGTTTTTTTTGTCTGGCGCGGCTGGAAGCTTCTGAAGAAGAAACTTTGCAAACTTCAAACTGAGCCAGCTGCGAAACTGTTTGTTTTTAAAGAACAACCGAAACAAACTCATCGGGCCTCACTTGGCTATGAACAAAAAGAGTTGACGTAACCGACAATTCTTGGTATACACAGGAAATGTCTAGGACTGTCTACTGGTTTATGTTTCCGAACTCTCGGATTTCTTACATATAGATAAACCTGTGATCAATTGATGCTGTGCTGGAGTGTCCCTAACAGAATTTTGTTACCGTTAATACTTTCCTGTAAGCATTCACAAAAATTTGTGCGGCACTCAAGCATGACGTGACGTAAAAATAGTGGCGTTTAACTTCTCTTTGGAGCAGTTTCTAATCAATTGTGTATTTTCTAGGCTGCTTCTCGACACAAGTGCTCGTATTTAGTACATCTCTTGAAAGATCACTTCCTCCTCCAAGGTGGAGATGAAGAGTGGTTGAAAGGAATCAGGCGCGCGCCTCAGAAACTTCAAATGTTATCCGGCCTCAATAAATTACTGGCTCACCGACCGTGGTTGGTGACGTCACATCATATTAAGGTAAGCCAAATTACGACTATAATACAGTAGTTCTAAAAAAGAGCTGTTTAATATACGGCTACAAATTTTAATTAAAAGTAATTCACGTTTGCGTGCTTTCTAGCGGATACCATCGCAGATTCGCGGAAACCTGAGGAAGAGCCACTCAGAACGAAGACCGCCATGCAATGCGGAAAAGAAATATTCGTACGCATATTTTTGTTAACGAGTTTACGGTTAGGATCCGAGTTAGCATTAGCTTTGAAGTTCGAGATAGATGAGAATTAATAAAACCAGATCAAATTTCCAAAATTAAAGCTTGCTTTGGCTTTTGAGTTTTTCAATACGACATACCTTTAGTGTCCAGTTAGCGTGATAGTGGACCGACTGTCGCTAGCTGTTGTTTGCTTTGTTTTTGCTTATTTTTTCTTTCAAGTTTAAATGTATACAGTAACTCAATCTAGATTTCATTTTAGATTCGTAGGCATTTTCACAACTTGCAGTCATGCCTATTAAGCCTTTCCTGACCCTATACTATGCATTTTAGCGTTGAAAGATTTTTGGCGTTGAAATATCGTCGCAAAATTTAAATTGAAACTGCGATATTAAAAATTTATAAGATCTTTTGATCTTTTTTGCATTTGATGGACAGCTATTCTAGATGTAAATTCTTCAAGGTTGGCCATTCGGACCACTTGAGCACATAATAACAGTTGTTGGTATCTGGCACCGTATACATTCATGCTACAATAATTGTTTGCGTACACAATCAAGTTTGATGACGTATGGCATCGTTGTTAAGCGCTACCAGTGACTTCAAAAGCAGTAATTACGAAATAAAACGCACGTACAAACTGGATTAAAATTCTGAGAAAATCTCAAGTGCACTGTTGTTACTTTTTGGTGCGGTATAGTGTTTATCGCTTTAATAACCGCTTGTTTTAAGTTGCTGGAAAACTTCTGAGCTTTATAATTAACATTCTAGTCATTTTTCACTTTGTAATTGCTTACATACACAATGCAAATTATGCAGATGATAAAAAAACTTTAATATCTTATGACTCTTCCTCAATATCTTCTACAAGCAGTTCTAAAACCTGGTCCACTTTGAATCTTGGGATATTTCGCCAATAATTTGGAAGTGCCAGCAAGAAATTCAGCGTGGTGGGCAAGTTTCGGATCAGAGTTGCATTGGAAGTTGGAACCGCTTGTAAATTGTTGCGTAGTTACAGGCTTTGTTAGCACCTCGTCCGGTTAATGTTCACATCGTAAGAGTGCTACGTAAAGCAGTTTTTTTTTAGAAAGCGATTACAAATCAGATCGTTCTGCTCAAAACCAAAAGGTACATTTTTCCCCTTCAATGTTGTATTTTCGACTCGATTCAACGATCAGAGAGTTTGAAAGAACGCTCATTTCATCGCACATGTGGCAATGCATTTTTAAAGGCAACTATCGCTCCGAATTTGTTTGCCTTGCAGGATTTAATGGAAAGGTCAAGTGGGGTCGTATGGCAGCCGCAGGAGCTTGCGCGCGCTATTGTGCTGCTGTGTCACTTCCACAGCCTTGCCATTTTTTGTCTTGGCACGGGCGCGAAGCTTGAGATTGATCACCAAATTGTGGAGTTATTAAGTGAGGCGAAAAAGAGCGCCCCACCCACTCCAGTTGCAACACCGTCAACAACTTTTGGTGAAGGCGAACAGAATAAAAAAGACGAAGAGGTAAGTCAACGAGATGCAAGGTATTTTGGTGTCAGTTTTTGCATTCATGATGCCAGTAAGCCTACTACTGTAATGTACAGTATCCACGCATCAGAGAAAAACAAAAACTTTCACATTCAGCTTACTTAGTTAGGAATTTCCTAACGGATAGGTTAATTGGCTTAATAAGGACAGTCCTTCAGTTTGAGCGCTTGATCACGTTTTTGCCGCTACTTAATCGCCGGCCGAAAGTCTAAAGTTTGCCATTGTAATACATGAAAATTAGTCGTGTGCAATGTATTGCAAGCTCGTCGAAAAAAGTTGAATGTGAAATTTTATTCTTGGAACTGCTGTGACGTCACTAAACTAATATGTGAGTACAAGTATTTAGGGCTGTAGTATGAAGGCGAACTTTAGGGTTTAAATCGGATTTTGGAAAGATTCTGGAAGTTAAGCCTGGACGTATACAATCAACACGATAATAAATCTTTTTATGAGCACATTGACTTTCATTCATAGGGAACTTAGCCCAAGTTAGCTCCTGTACTGTGGACCTTAGTTTCCTCCTTGGCCACAAAATTGTTTACATTAAAAATTTTGGTTGGATTTTATAAGAGAAGCTGTTTTCTCGGAGCAAAATCACATTTTGTATTTTCAACCATCTACTTCGAACTGTTCGAAGAACTAGGTAAATGAATTTTTCGCCTACTGATTTGTTGGCCCACATAAATTCGACAAAAGCGCCTACTGCTTAATCGTCACCACAAACTCGATAGAGCCACGCCTGAGCTAGTTGTAGTCCAGTGTTTGCTTCAATGCAACGGTGAAACATTCTTGCATTTTTTTGTTTAATGCGGAACAAAAAATACTTTCATGTCCTGAGTTTTTAGGACAGAGAAATTAAGAATCGCTATCCTGAGAAGCATTGTGCTACCCATCGGAAGCGTTACGATGCCTTGAGTTCTTAAACCATCAAACCTTTCGACGTTGTATCTCTTACGAAAACATTGTACAATGCGTTTCCATGTGGGATCTAGCGTGAGTTATCACTGACCAGCGTTACTTCCTACAGGAGGATGACGTCGAAATGCTGTTGGAGCGAATGCGGCGACTGGAGGAGGGGGAGGAAGAGGAAGTGACGCGAGAGGAGATCAATCGAATATTCGAGAAGGAAAAAGAGGAGGCCTCGCAGCAGTTTGATGCATACGGTAGGACTTTGCTAGGGTGGTGCTCCACCGAGTGTACTGTAGTAACTGGGGACCGAGACTTTTAGGTGCGGAACGATTTGCCTTCCTGATTTTGCGTCGGGGCTTTTAGGCACTGGTGGGTGCCTACTGGTTAATTGAAAGTTCCAAGAAATTTTGATCTTGAAAAGTAAAGTTTCAAAGTGTCTGGAGATCCCAGACTCGATATTTTTGAAGGGTGGTTGCCTCCATCAACACTTGCTACCATCTACAGAAAGATGGTTGCTACCATCTACAGAGTCATTCAACTTTAATTTCCCAAAGCAAAATTTTTCTCACGCAGATATGACGTTCTTTCTGAAACACTTTTTCGGTGACCCAATGTTATCATTATCTCTGAATTTCGATTGCAAGTTCAGAACGGAACAGATTTAGCTTGTTGTTCGGCGAAAGCAAAAAATATGTCAAGTCGCGAAGACTTTACATCAAATACGCCTATTGGTATTGTAGCTGCGAGGTACCTAACGGTCTTCGAGTCATAGCAGCATGTACAAAACAAACTCCTCATAACTCGGAAAGTTGCTAGTGCGCCCATCGACCAACTCGAGCTGTAGCAATTTGTCCCACGTTATGCTGCATTGTGGCTCATCAGCGGCTTTTCATGGAACCTGAAACCTTGTTCGTATAACTTACTTTATTATGTATCAGTGCGTTATCAGTTGTTTGTGTATACAGCCGCTTTTCTAGCCGCCCTCTTAGTGGTTTTCTATTCCGCGTTGATAAAGAACGTTGATTATTTTCGTGCTAAAAACAAAAGCTAGTCACTCATTACGACAAGCTATCCTCTTTGCCTCCTGCTGTCAAAAAACACTTGTGCGGTAACAATGCACGAGGCCATACAATGCAAAGATCGTATCGCACATAAACATTTTTCGACGTTGCGGTTTTTGAGCAGTCGATTACTGTAAGCAAAAGTTGAATTAACGATTTGACAGTTGATACTGTTTTTAACCGACAAGACGAATAATTCAATCAACTTAATTTCAATAGTCTGTGGTTGATGACGGGGTTTCAAAAGTCATCTATTTATACTGTAACAAAGAGTTTGAGCGAATATCAGTTTAGAGCGAAAATCGCCGCTGATTATCATAGTTCTGAAACAGGAAGAACTCAAAATCTAATCAAACCCAACAGTCTCTTTTACCCATACATGGGATCTTCAGGGATATATGTTATTCGAGTAGAACCCTGTTGATCCTATTTATTGGTGAAACAGAACAGAATGCTGGGTTTTTATTAGATTTTTTTTAGTTTTTGATGGTTTAAAGCTGCTCTGACTTCATTCAATATATGAGCAAACCATCAGTTTTTTTAACTCACCAAATGTGTTACATATTGCGACAGGCTTTAAGAAGCTTTTTTAATTTGGCGGTTTATGACAAAATACAGAATCTTCGATTTAGAGACTTGTTCGTTGACAACCTTCATATCTCATTTGCGGTATCAGACTGATTAGCTGGGTTTTCGTGATCTGATAGTTGTCACGATTGCAAACCACAGCAACATGCTACTGCAAATTCATAAAGCAATTTTAGCCGAGCAGCTGTTCTCGATATTTCATTTATTGTTTGATGCGCGATTTTGGAACGTTATATAATATTCCAATAATGGCTATTCGCTAAGTAAGGGCCAAGCCATGCTTTTGCCGTTCTAATTTTTGATGTAAAGGGATTTTTTACCAAAACGATTTTTTCTTAGGGCTCAACTTAATACGGTACCTAATTTAAAATGCTATTTAATGCTACAAAAGCATGTAGTAGCAATCATTTTTCATTGTGATTTGAATTATTGAGACTTTGTGCGACATTACTCTGATTGTACTTTCATTTCCACTTTTTTACAATGATGTGTCACTTCTTGAAGTCACATCTCCACCATTATACGATGTATTGCTTTCATGTGATTAGTCTTTCTGCATGCCAAAAATCCCTCTTGGCTTGTTTTCAATTACCAAATACAATTGTAAAGTCGAGCCTCCAGCTCTGCATTGCGACATTTACCACTTTGGAATTCCCTGCAAAGAATCCCCCTTTTCCTGTTACTAAATATTATTTATGTTGATTGAGGCTGCCAAAATATCATAAATTGTGTGGCAGACAGGTATAATTTTTTTTTTGGAAAAAAGCATCTGTAATCATTTTTAGGGTTGGCTAGCCTAGAGTGCAATTTTCGTAGGAACCCTACCCCCGCTCGAAATCGGGAAGATTCTACCAGGATCTGGTCGCAAGGTCTCTTCGCTATCTCTGACCAGTGACATGTTATAATTCGTTTTTCTTTTCCGCACGACGGTACAGTAGGTTTTGTTGCTTGAGCATGCCAACACATAACCGCCCCTGTCATAAACCTCCGCCGTGTAACTTCTTGTTCCGTTCATTTTGCCGAACAAAACTGAAGTTTTTAATTTTCAGATTCAAACCCAAATTTGACGGAATCTTGCTTCTCCCCGTACATCGACGATCCGGATTTCGGGTATCGAGATTTCCGCATGCGAGACGGGATCAGTGATGTGCCCACTTTCCGAGCACAGGTTGGTTTGCGAATTTCTAATTATATCTTTGATGTCTATCTAGTATAGTAAGTATTCCATCTATGAATCAATCGGTTGCGCTGCAGTAAGTACTGACTTTGTATCCATGAAGAACAAGACTCCTGGGCACCGTGTTTTGTTCGCAAGTTGGATCTAACAATAGGCCGATTTGGCATGGAGCTATCATTTTCTAGCAGAAGAGAATTATGCTCTGCCGTTGCTTTTGTTTTGATTGGGGTTTAAGAACTACCATGAAGATGAAATTGAGAATAAAATTTCGTAAAAGTTCGCTGGCGAAGTTTGCGTATATAATTTACTTTCAGCGCCAAAACATTGCAGTTAAACGCGTTAAAAACGTAAATTTCTTTTCAATTGTTTTCAATATAAGTAGTCTTTTTATCATGTTACAATATTTCCAACAATTCATCAAGTTTTGCGTTCTTGACTCACTACTTACGGTTTCGCTAAATCTGTCGACAGAATTCGATCTATTTTTGAATACAATTTGTTGAATGGCTGGCAGCACCCAAACCTGTGCGCTATTTATGGCCTCTATCATTTATCTTCCTCGTCGGCCGCCAGCGATTGTCAATCTGTGGAATTTTAAATGCGAACCGGGTTCAAATAATGCGTTGTTTTTTCTTTATGTGAAAAATTTGCGAAAAATATTCATGAAAACAAAATTTATTTGTTTCACTGGTTAGAGAGATCCGTACGTTTTATAGTAACTCAGCACGGTTTCACTAATTAACTATAAGACGACAGGCTTTTCCTTTTTTTGATGGTAATAGTAAGTAACTAATATAATGGTATCTTTTTTAACCTCTGAAGATGCTATAAGTGTTCAGCGAAACGTCAGTTTTATTAAATATATTCTTGCATATTGGTTGTGCCGTTTTTCTTACAAAATTTCTGTTTTATAAATTGGTTATTTTTATCTTGACGCTTTTTTGAAATGTCGACGCTGATTGGACGAATCCACACTCGCTTAGAAGTTGACCTTGTTTCAAGTTTTCCATGTTATTGTTGACTTTCCTCAGTTAAATAATGTGTTGGTTCGACGCTGCCAAGCTTGAGCAGGGATAGAGTTGGGCGACTTATCCAGGGGCCGGACAACCTGACCAAGGTTGCAGTGGAACAGAATTCCAGCCGTTTGTTTCGTCCCGGAAACTACTCTTTTTCGGTTAAGTGTAAAACCAGTTAGTTAAGCAACGTTAGGCAAGCAACACAATTCCATCTAGCTGATTATTTATTTTCTTGGCACCAGATATGTAATAGATGTGTTAAAAAACTACGCTTGTGCTATAATAATTAAAAAACTAGACTGGTACGTGTATAAAAGTATAACAAAAATACTGCCTACTTTTCTACAAGATGGAAACTACTTACTTTCATCTGGGCCAGGATCGAAAATGAATTTAAAACCTTATTTTAAATCAACGCTCTGATGAAAGCAGGTAGTTTATCTTATGGAAACGTCGGCAGTATGTTTTGTTTGTACAATTCCATCAAGTTTGAGGGAAATTAAATCGTGATAGAAATTTATCAAATTACCACACAACAATTTTTTCTGTTTCGGCTGATTTTTTTTATTGGCGACAGAATTTCTTCTCTTGTTGTTCAATGATGATGCGCAAACGAAGTGAAATCGATTTTCTAAAAATATCCAGTCTTTTTTTAAATAAATCGTAGGAACTATGACTTCATAATGACAGGTTTTTCAGATGTTACAGTAGTATACCTCAAACTATCGAGCTTCTTGTTTGATTTAAATGAAAATCTTTCCTGGAAGCTGCCTATTTAAGTATTTATTACTTTCAATTCGCTGCTCTAGTTTTTCTAACCATTTTGTCGCTAAACCGCCAATTGTCCTGTCCATTGCAAGGCGCGAGAAAGTGACTTGCAGCCGTTACCGAGCATTGTCATGTTTGAACTTTCCACTAGTGCAAGGCACAAGAATGACAGTGTTTTTCTCATTTTTTGGTCGTTTAACAGTCACTGACCTAAATTTTTAATGCATGACCGGAAAAAATTGCTCTTCTGGTCTAAATGCCTGAAAAAAAGTACTACTCGGCGTATTTTTGCATGCAAGCTCTAAAATTGCGCTTGCCATCGCGAAATTCACGTTAAGTTGACCGAAAAAGCACTTGACCAAGGCGAAAAATTAAATCCAACTTTGCGTACAAACCAAATTAGCTTAGCCAGGTCACACGAAGTGATCTTGTTTTCTTGATCTTGTTCACATGAAGTGATCTTGTTGGTGTGCGAACCGGGTCGTAGCGAAACATTGTGCTGTACCGAAATCAATTTTGGCAACTAGTGCAATGCAGCGTTCTTCAGGCAAAAACCGAAAGGGTTCAGTTTTCGGACTCGATTTCTTGAGCGGGCTTGCTTCGTAGCCTGTGGAAAAAAACTCATTTTGGAGTGGCGTCAAGGTTCTGCTCTTCGCGGTGCCCCGATCGTTAGAAAATAGTTGCAAATGAAGATTCGTTGAAAAGATGTGCGGTGGAGGTTGTCTGGCAGGTGCAAATGTATGGTTCATACCGTAAAATCATAAAAAAGTCAAACTCAAAGAGACAATATTTAGCTGTCAAAATCTCCAAATTGCTTGTTGGACTCGACACAGAAACAATATTAACAAAGCAGCAATGAAAATGCACCAAACCGATGTATTGCGAAATTGTTTGCGACCGGAAATCTGGCTGCATGTTGAGATCTCGCTGGAAATGACGCACTCGTTGCCATTAGCAACCCAACCGCTCATGTTGAAATCGGGTTTTTGATTTTTTAAAAACGTGTTGAAAGGAAAGAGCCAAGTTCTACAGTGATGTAATTAATGGCTTCGCATTATAGACTCTAATTATGATCATGATTAAAGTTTGTTTTCACTTTGGCGCAACACCAAAAAATTTGAAGTTGTTTCCTCATTTTGCAAATAGTTTTTATTTTTTAATAATGTAATGGCAGTGCTTGATTGTGGTGTGTGGTTTTATCGGTTATATAATTGGTTTAGTTAGAAGCGTTTGGAAAAAGGTTATCCAATCAGGTTCGATAAACTTGATTCAAATCACGAACATACACATTACTATTGAATAGCTAGACTCTAAGATTTGAATGTTGCACAATATGAAACGTGAATGAAGGCTAGTATAAGAAATTTTAGTCGGTTTATCTAAAATTCGTTACTACTAGCTCCTGCAGTGAAAATTAAAACCAATGCAGTGAGTTGTTGACTGCACTTTTCTGTTTATTTTGTTTTCTGTTGATGATTGAAATCGAACTAGGCAAATTTATGATGATAATTGCTTGGAAACCTAGCAGTCATATTCATGTGACAGCAGACAGCTATAATTTTTAACTAGTAACGTTTTGATGCTGTTTCAATGTCTTGTTTGTCATAAAATGGCTTATATTACATTGATTTAGTTTTGCATAACATTCTGTAGTTTGTTGCTTACTGTGGAAACCACGTAATTACCAATGTTGCAATTCTTTGGATATCCCCTTTAATTCTGCTAAACTTCAAACAAATAGAGTGGCTTCAAACTAAATCCTCTTAGCTGTACTTTTCCACTGCCTTTCGCTTTTACAAGTGACGTGCATTTTTGGGTCGTTATTTCAACGATGCTCTCTCACCTGCCGTAAAAACAAAATCTTTGCATCAGTTAATTAAAAATTGATAGATTTTTTCTTAAAAGTATCGCTTTGGTTTTTAGATGCGAAATAAAAAAGGCTTTCGTAACATGATAAACACAAAAAAGACATTGTTTGCTTAACATTGTTTTGTACATACGTATTTTATACTCAGAATATTCGTGCATACTGGCCTGAGAGGCAAAGGACAGGTGGACTGGCAGTCTCGGAAGACCTCCCGAAATGTTGACTATGTAGAACGACCATTGCGTGGTTTTAAAAGAAGTTGTTGTTTCGTTTAAACTCTGTCCAGTTAGTTATGTCGTTTTATTGCCACCGCGTTATTCAAAACCTTAACGAGAATTTTATTTACTTAGCATGCTTTTTGACGATGTTGCAGCTTCACCATAGCAAATCAGTGCTTTTCCTTTTATTTTTGTTTTTCCTTCTACACTCGTTCTTCTGTGGCTCTGTGTTATCCTACTAATCATCAATCTCATAATCTGAAATGTTTGGACGGAAGATGTTGATTGCGTCATGCTCTGAATTTGCAGCAGGTCTTCAGAAAAATGGCCTCGAAATGGAATTCGAACCCAAGGCTTCAACAATCTAGAGGCAGCCCTGTGCATCTGGTGTCGAGGTTGTGACGTCTTTCAAACTACATTATTCGTGCCCACGAACCTGGCATTCGCCATATACCAGCTGCAAAGCGCGTGTTTTGGTTCAGTTTGAAGATCTGTTTCTTTAGAATATTTGCGACTAATGAACTGCTTATCCTCTGCGAGAAACAAGCGTTACGTTGAATGATGGGATTTGTGGACTATTCATGCAATTAATTTTTGTTTTAGGATTATACCTGGGACGATCACGCTTACGAAATGCTGAAAAGATATTACGACGAGGTGGCAGATGTCCTACACGACAAATTTGAACTCTCATCTACATTAACTTATTATACGTAAGTGCTTATTTGCTTTTCAAACTGTACATTGCTGACTGTGCGTTTTTCGTTTGGATTAGCCGTACTTAATTGCACGTTTTCGGTTCAAAAATAACGACGCCTAGGACAAAGATGTCGCAATATACTGGAGATAATTTGATGCTCTTCAACAGGTTGGGAAGAAAAGACAACGTTGACACGACTTCATTGAGACGTTCTATTTGGAAATATGTTCATTGCATGTATGGTATCATGTAAGTTATCGATTTTGCTTCATTCAAAATTTTCTTTGTTTCATAATTATGGCGCAATAATAAGCAGTTTTGTGAGTTGCGTTTTGCTTTGTTGAATCTGACTCATATGTTTTCGCTTTTTAATTGCCAGGTTAAATGCTACAGTATTTGATTGATGAGCCAGCACAGTAACAAAGTAAAATGTTGAATTGCTATTTCTGACATGAAAGACTAAATTCCAAGCTATTAAATCAAGCTGGTTTCAATGCTGAATTCAAATACACTTCTCGTAATTTGGATGCTTGAACGAGCACGCAAGAATACAAGGCGTGCTTTCCTGTTGTTTACATCTGATTTGTAGATTTTAATTTAAGCATTGCTATATCTGACTAAGGATGCCACATCCGCCAAAAAGGGAATTCCGTCAGGACAAAGACTAAAAAGAGTACTCCAAATAAACATTACCAATCAGCAGAAAAGAGGGACGATGTGAAGAGCTTTGACAACAACACCAGAGCTAAGATAAAATGAAACATTTTGTTTACGAGACGTTTCGACTTAAACTCAAGTCATTATCAATCGTATTCAAATAGAATAGCACGAAGATGTCGGAGATGGACATGTTTTATTTGATCTTGGCTCAGTTTTTTTTCAAAGCTCATTACCAATCAATATTTAACAACTTTGGGTCAATTGTTAAAATCTATGGTCTTTGGGTTACCAGTCTACTTGTTGCTGTGGACGAGAGCACAGTGCAATAAAAAAAAAAAAAAATCGCACCTTGGCCGCCCTCACGGTCCCGGTCATATACTGGAAGAACCATGAAAAAACTGACCATTTTCGCAATTCACATTGTTTAAAAAAGTGGGGAGTCTGTTATCTACCCCACCACCACAAACCTGGTGACTACTGTCCAATAGGGGGGTTGTTCACAAAGCTGTAGTACTGAGGCGAAGATAGAATTTGTTGCAACTTTGTTCCGTAGTCGTAGTTAGTCATTGTCAATGTCACTTTCTTAAGCTTACTTAGGGTTTTATCTCTCGTTTTGTTTGTCCATTTTCGCCATGGTTTTTGGTTCCAAAAAAGAACAAAGGAAAGCATTTCAAAACCAAAAACTGGGCCAGAAAACTGGATTTGTAAAAACAGTAAACTGTATATTCGTTTGGGAAGGGCCTGATCCATAAGGTAAATTGTCCCGCGCTAATCCGTTAATGTTTTGTCGTAACGACCCAGCAAAATTATCCCAGTTCATTAAAATGAGAATTAGACCAAAGATTTGTGATCGGTTATTAATGAAATTAAACGACTTTATGCGTTATCTACACTTGCTTTCGGTTTAAAAAAAGTCAGAGAAGAAAATCACCAGCTCCAAGCGTTATATAATCGCAACAGCATGCACACTGCGTTGTGTGGAAGTAACCAGGCCAAACAGTCGCTCATGTGGAGTTTGTGACATTTGCACGCAGTTGCGAAGAAAGCAACGCACATTTCCGTCCTGTCACTGCAAATATCCTGCTCATGCAGGCGATTGCTCGCTGCTTGCTTGCTATAGCGTGAAAGGAACAACATCTACTGTTGTATATCGTATTCATTACCTCACCTATTTAAAACGTTATCGCAATTAGCAGAAGGATGTGATCGAAAGGTTGCTGACTCCAGGTTCGATTCCCCAACTAGCAATGCGTCTTTATGACATTGGAAACGACGCTTTCGTAGTCGAACCGCGGTTATTGAACATAATCCGTTCGAGAAGGCTGTTCGAAAAGTGATTTGTTCGAAATCCGAAACAATTTTTCCCATTAGAATTAATGTAAATGATTTTTATCCGTTCCAAGTCTAGAAAACAACTTTTGTAAAGTATTTTTTTAGTATTTTACACCATGAACTGTGCTCTATACTGTATACCATAAATAAAAATGGGTAGAAATAGATTGTGTTTTATTTTAATAAAGGATTTCCTATCTTGGATAATCAAAAAAAATCAAAAAGTAAACATTTCGTATGTTTTATTTTTAAAACATCGAAAATATTAAAGGTTCAAGATACTGTACAGTACAAAAAATTTTGAAAAAATTGCGGAAAGTAATAATGAAACAGTAAACAAAAATACAACAGCTCAGTTACATCAAAGATCGTGTGAAAAAAGCCGACGGATGCAGCTTCATGGCGCATTCGTGTTCTCGGCTTGTCTCGGTTTGGTCGTGACCCGAATTTATGTTCGAAGTCTGAGACGTAAAAATCTCGAATTTTTGGTCGAAAACCGATTTTGTCGAGAACAGAATCGTTCGATAACCGAGGTTCGACTGTATCTCATTGATCATTTCTCATTTGAGTCATTGGATTTAAGCTGCCTACCGTTTATGTTCGACGCATTATGCTGACGAAAGAATTGCAAAACAGGACCCAAAAATGGTGGGTGGCTTGGTGTGGTTGGGCAAACACAAAGTCCTCGGTTCAAACGCATTAATGGATGAAGCAAAGATCTTCATCATCCATCGAATCGATGAAGATTTTTGGTAATGTATCGCTCCTGACAATCTGTGTGCTCTGGATTACAGTTATTTGCTAGCAATTAATGTTATAGAATCACAATGTTATTTATCATTATTTTTCTTAGGTATGATGATTACAACTATGCTGAAATCAACAAGTTGATTGAAGCGCCACTGAAGCAATTCATTAAAACTGTGAGCTGTCACCCCGGTCGAACAGACAAGCCGCTATATGATAGCTTTTGGAAGCATTTCAAGCATTCCGAGAAGGTGCAGTTGTGTATCATGGTCATGGAGGCTCGGCTACAAGTCAGCCTGCTATACGGCATGCGTGCTTTCACGCAAGCATTAAGGTAACTCTTTTTTGAAAAGTTATGACGTCGATGTGATGACGTCACGATATGCACACGTTGTTTATTTGTGGAAGCTATGATGCTCAAACGGTGTGATTGATTTTTATCGTATTATTGAACTTTTTCCGCTCGTTTTCACGTTAGTAAAGCGTTTGAAATGATTTGATTTGGTGCAGCATTATTACCACGGACAATAGCCAAACTTATACTGAAACAGCAGAGTTATTATGCTGTAATAATCCAATTAGAAATCCTAATGATTTCAAACGCGAATTTTTAATTGTGTGATTTCCGCTGCCCCAAAAGCTTCATCTTGCAAATGGGTGAAATGGATTGAATAATGTATCACAATATTGTAGACTCTAACTTCCCCCACTGAACTGTTAATATTAATCTGCGAAAAAGTCACTGATAAAATAAGCGTAATTTTAAACACGTGGAACGGAGAGGCGGATTGCGGAATTCAAAAAAAGATTTTTTTGAGGTATAGAATACGAATAAAACCTCGTTTCCCACCGTTTAGTCGGGGCAATTGCTGTACCTGAGGTTAAGAGCAGCAAGTGATTTTTTTGCTCTCTTGTGTCTTAGGTTATTGAAAGCGAGTGGATATTTTTACTTTGTTTGCTTTAGGTGACTGTGATGGAGCCAGGCAAATAGCAATTTCAAACTAAAAATTGATTAGGGATGCCAAACCCTCAAAATTAGAGATCGCACCACGGGCTGCCCATAAGCGTTGGGATCCTTGAGACGTTCTGCGTCTACTAAAGCGGAACTAGTTTGTTGGTGTCTAATTGTCTGGCCACCGCTAACTCAGTGTCAATTTAGCAAAAGCATTTACCAGTTTTTTATTGTTGCAACTTTCTTTGCGTGACTCACAATTATGTGCTTTTGCTTACATGCTGATCAAAATGCTCATATTTTTGTGACCCATTATTAGTCTTGTTACGTCTCCACTTTTCTGGGATTTTTAGCCCTTTTTTCGTTTCTTTATTTGGTTCCTTTTTGTCGAACGTGGAACTGTAAAAGCCAGTATAGCGCATCCCAGAAGCGAAAACTATGTTTTTTCTTGCTTTTATAATAACGTAACCATGATCTTTTATCTACACCGTATCATTATCCTAACCGGCAACCGCTTTCAAAAAAGGTCAGTGAGGTCAATATAGACCGGCCTGTTGATCAAGCGGTAACGCGTTCGTCTCGGGAGCGGAAGGTCTTAGGTTCAAATCTCTGGCGTATCGAATCTGACACTGTGTTGCCAACGGCTCGCCACCGCTGCAACATTTTTTCGAAAGGAGCTGTGTTGCCTGGACGCAGTGAGGCGAAGATGGGCCCCGCAAATCGTTACACGCTTCGGCGTAATACAGCGAGTATAATGAAAAATTTGATTTGACATCAGCATAGGGTTTTATATTTTTTAGGTGAATTGACGTTACGTAGAAATTTGGGCCATTGCTGATAGCAGTTCGTAAAATCGTTTTTTGTCGAGCATGAAGGCAGTTTCGGAATTGTTTTTAAAATTTGGTCCATTTGGAGGTTTTAGGATTGTCTTATTAAGCATGCTAAGCAAACAATCTCCTCAGTCGAAGCAGAAATGCGTTCTGCTTAAGTTTCAAGTTCACGATATTGCCAGATGTCAATCGTATTTGGTGACGTGAAAATTGTGTGGGAATAGTTTGTCAGGTTGTGACAAGGACAAATCAACGTGGCACTGCTTATTTCCAAAATACAAAATCCTTGTTTTAGTCAATTTTACTAGGTCGAAAATAGCTTAGGAAAGGATTTTTCTGTTGGTTTTTTGGTTATATGTGATGAATGAGGAGCATTACAGATACATTCAGCAAGCTAAACTTTCTGTTAATGATCTACACTACTGTTTTGCGTTTGCATTTTCATGAAATAATTACAATGGAATTTTTGCGGTATTATTGATTCTATGAGTGATGTTATTGAAACATATCAAAAATGGAAATTACTGTAATATTAACGTAGTTTTAGCAGCAAGCAAAAGAACCATTATTGTCAATAATTTGGTTCGTTACTGGTTTTTAGGATACTGAGGATTTAAGGAAGCTTTACTTGAAAATTCTTAATGTTGATAAACTTATAATAACGTGACAAGATTATATTACTGTGTTCCTATTTCGCTCCGAGTAAAATTTGTACATGAAATTTTCAGTCGAGAAAACTTTCAGAAAATATCAGCAAGCAAGATTTTTGTTTTAATGGTGTTGCATCAAAGTGTTTTATAAATTACGCAATCGTGTTGTTTTATCTTGTTAATCGTTGCTTACAATTTTCAACATTTTGGTGCTTGCGCAGTTTCGTGGTATCAAATGGTGTGTAGCAAAAACAACAAATTATAGAAAAAAGTTCAGTTTTAACAGCCTTAATTGTAAAACCTTAAAATTGGTGCCAAAAATGTTTACAATGTTTTATATATGGGTTGCCCACTCCTTAGTGGTTATTAGCGTTTTTACTTCTCTTTTCAGGTCTAGTTTTTACACTCGGCGCCTGCTTGTTGCTGAGTTCCGCCAGAAAAAGTGCCAGATTACGAAAGAATCTGCCAATCAAAGAGTTTATATGCTGGCGATGTTCTTTCGATGCCATATAAACTCTTTGACTGGCTGGTTCTTTCGTAATTTGGTACTTTTTGTCTCGGCTCAGCAATAAGCAGGCACCTGTACCAAGAATCTGGCCCAAAAACTGATCAGGTAAAACGTTATGAACAATACAATGAGCAATGACAGAGATTTCGTCAAGGCCACAATTTGCTGCATGTAATGTAGTAGCAAACAAACTTTTCCTGCGACCCCACGTGCGGTCAAGCTTTTTGTAGTTTTGAAAGAATTATTTTCAGTAAATAAAAGTTTTGTCCTATGCCGAAAAGCTTGGCCGTAAGAGGAACGAAACGAAGTGCTTGTGGTAAATTAAAACTACTTCTTGCAGGAAGTTCCTAATTGCATCTAAGATTTTCACCTTCGTTTTTGTATTACAATTTAGGCGAAACTTGACATGAAACCTTTTCCCCGATCGTCCATTTGGTGTCTTTTTACCGATTAGACGCGTGGGAATTGATTGCATACATTTTGTCTTTTTTCCGCATTTGCGTTGTAAAAAATGTGTGTGCGTAATACGCATGATCAGTAAAACAGGCCTTGCATGTGCGAATACGCTACAAAAAAGGAAAAGAAGAGTGCAATCAAATGACACGCGTATTCTGCGCCCGCGATCGGTTAAACTGGTTTCGATGAAAAACATAGTCATAAGGCGGATTTTACCAGACGTGCATAGTCGGCGTTGATTTCGGTGCACATTTGCCTTGTTTTGTTCTAGTTTGCCTTGGAAATACACACGATGGGTGAAACAGACCTTGCCTTACTGTGTCTAACATTTTGTTTTGGTACTTTTTTGGTTTGCAATTCAAGTCATATTAGACTTCTGACATGCAAGCTTTGTTTCACCGGACAATTTCTATTGTTTTTAAACGAAGCAAAAAATTCGCGCCTGAATATTCCATCTGTTACTTTAAATTGAGGCAAAATAAATTTTTTCGGTGAAATGATTGCTGTCTATTAAAATCCCCATATAGCTCAATATTGTACAATGTACATACGTGCTTACTCCATAGCGCCCACTTGTGTGATCAGTGTTTCTTCAGCGTGTGTTAATTGTGTGGATAAGATTTGTGATTTTCAGTGTTAGTAACAAAACGCAATCAACTTAGACCATTGGTATTTTCCGAGCAAAATTAGTAGGTTTGAAAATTTTTACAAACCAACCCGCACGTGCTGCATCTGAGTACTTATCCTAGTATGTCGCGTTCAAATGCACCATAACTTCATAGTCAAATGTAGATTCTCGTTCAACATTACCTGTTTGTTTTTGTTTACTAGCCACGTTTAGCAACTTGTTTGTATCCAAGCCGCAGGGTTACGGGCTCTTGGTTAAAATACAATTAGAAACTGCCGAAAAGATCTCTTAAAAGTAACTGATTCGGTACATTTGGAAAATATGTACATGTAGTCCTATAAGGCAATACTTATTTTTTGTGCAAAATTGTACCAAACCTCTTATTGTTTTCCAAAACTACTCAATTTAAGCCGAACTACTCAAAACTACTCAATTTGAGCCGAAGTCTTTCGGATTCATAAGCTTTTTTGTTGTGGGAAAAGGCAGTTTTCTCTCAATCTTAGTTGGATATGTTTTTCGTTTGCGTCGTCATTTTACAAAGTTTGTAGGAGAACTGGTCAGTGGTGAACAGGACCGTAGTCGGGGAAGCAGACGAAGCTGGAGCTCTCCCGTAAAATGTTTCTCAGTATTACTGTTGCTTTATATGGTAATTGCAGATATGTTGAGCTCCGCTAAACTAACGTGCTTGACTACACTACGGCTCTGTTGGTGGTCACTAACCAAGCTCTTTACTCTTTTGGATTGTAATTTAGCTAACGATCCTGCAAGTATTGCTCTGGAACTATTTTGCATATTCACCTTGATCCTGTTTGCCGTCAGCTACTTGGCTGTATCAGCTCATACGTTTTTGTTCAAGTATAAAGCATGGACGTGCGCTACAACAGACCGATTTCGTACAGTGCTGATTCTCTGAGCTCGTAAATTTGGTGGTAGCTCGATATTATTGGTCTATTTAAAACTTTTGTTTTAATACTCTTAGCGAAATTTGTGTTTTGCATTAGAATCAAACGAGATACGAGTAAAAGTACAGTTTCCACATGCATTTTTAGAAAGCTTTTGAGCCTTAAAAAATGCTATGAAATCACCAAATTGCTTGGCTGCAGTACCTTTTATCATCCGCGGCTTTTTATCACTGTTTTTATGTGCCTTATTGTTACGTGTGCAGTTGGATTGTCTGTAACACCTTATTCGTTTATATTGCCTTTTCTGTATGTTTTGTCATTAAAAGGTATTGCAAAGTTGAAATGAGCATTGATTGGTATATGAGCCTTAACATAGATTATGAGTGGGCCCCCTCACTGCTCTGACTTAAATCCATTTGGCTTTTGGGCGGCCCGCTCCGGGTGTCACCATTTTGGGGTGACACCAGTTTATGACGTGAAACCATAACTCCATTAATGTGTGGTGAAGACTTTTTTTAATATATTATTCGGCCCTTCATACCCATTTGGACCGAAAACGCACTCAATTTCCGCCGAAGACCTTTTTTCTTTTTTGGTCTTCACTCACTTTTGGAGCGAAAACCCGAAGACCTTTTTTTTTTTTTTTTTTAAAGTGTTCACTTACTTTTGGATATAATTTCGATAAAGGGTGACACCACAAAATCCCGTCCCGGGTGCCACCATCCTTAGCAACGCCTCTGCAATGATCAGTTGCCAGAGGTGGAGTCCTCGAGGACACATTTTGAAGTTTTTGGCCTTGGCCTCGAAGCCTCAAGTCCTGGAAAGTTGCCCTGTCCTCGGCTCGAGGACAGCACTATTTTTTGAACAGTTAAAATTTTGTTGGAAACCTCGCGGAAAATTTGCGAAGACCTTTTTTGTTTTTCTTTATTGGAGCGTAGGCGTAGCCAAGAGGGGGGAGGGCCAGGGGGTCCGCCCCCCCAATTGAAATTTCACCAATGACAAAAATGTGACAAAAAAGTCCATTGTTTCTTCAGTTTCTTTTTAGCATTTTTCGCTTACAACAGTAACTAAGAACAATATTGAAGACCACGGGGACCCGGGACCCCCTCAATTCAATTTTTGCCTGCCAATTTAAACGTTTAACCCAGAAGAAAAAGTTGTTATTTCAGGCCCACATCTAGCCTTTTTAAACGTAATACATTAACCAGGGCCGGATTTACCATAATATGACGCAGTACCAGCTAGGGGCCCAGCGCTCAAATCGTAAGCCTTTTTTTGGTCTTCACCTGTATTTGGCAGAAATATGTTGCGAAAATCTCCAAAGTGGACGGGTCCCAGCGCAATGTAAATCCAGCCCGGCAATAACATGGTTAGTAGGCGTAACGATCTATTGTACCATTTTTCGATAACAATTCATTAATTCACCTCCACCTTGCTGGTTTTTACGCACACACACAAAATACTGAAAAAAAAAATTAGCCATGGAAAATGATGATTGAACATGTACTCTTATAACCTGGGCCCCCTGGCCGAACATGTACTTCTATAACTGGTTACTTTCATGACAAAACAAAAGTCTCTAAGGAAAATCTTACAGTGGATTGTTATTTACTGCTAAAATGTTGCACGAGACAATGCACCTTACTTTACCCTACCAGGACCAAATCACGTACAATTAAAATTTAACTCCCAAAATGCAAGATGTTAAACGTGTTTTGAACTTAAATTGCTAGTAAAAGGAGGATTAAACAATTTCATTTTTTCAATTGGCTTTCAATATTGTCAAAAATCTAGTGCTTTCAAATGGCTCTGAATACTTGCGACATGATTCAATGGCATTTAAATAGCTTTTTTTCCAAAAAATTACAAAAAATCGCCCAACGGCTGGGGGCTTTGCCCCCAGACCCCCAAAGCCTCCGGCGGCTGGGGCCCCAGATCCCAGTCTGTCATACGTTTAAGTTACACTAGCTTTTTCAACACGTTTCCAAAGTTAGATATTTGTACTTTTCAACTATTAGCTTTAAGCCCTCTCCCTTTACAAAATCCGGGTTAAAGGCCAACAAGCAACGATTTCAGATCTTCCATCCTACAATATCTTTGTCCCACAAAAACTTCCTCTTTGGAAATTTTTTCATGACGTCATTTCATGTGATTTGTGGTTTTGGCTTCCCCCAATCAAAAATCCTGGGTACGCCTATGCATTGGAGATTGCCTGAAAAACTTTTTTTGAAGACCTTTTTTTTTGGAGAAAACTTGCAGATGTGTCCTTGGTCCTTGTCCTTGGCCTCGAGCATTGCTGTCCTGGCATTGAAAGGGTCCGTCTTCGGAAAGGCTGTGCTTGGCCTCGGATTTTTTTTGTATCCTTGGCATTGGCCTCGAGCCTTGTGTCCTCGACTCCACCTCTATCAGTTGCCTATAAAAAGCAAAGAAATAGTACAAACTGAAACAGCTTTGACCGTTTGATTAGCAGTTCAAACAAAACTATTTACTACAGAGGCAGAGCACAAAAAATGGACAAAGTTTCAGAATCATTGTTGACGCAAGAAACCCATTTAAAAGTAAATTTCATTCGCCTTTCCGCTGAAGCAAATTTTGTTATTACTGAATCCTGAAAAGATTTGGTTTCCATGAGTTCTGTCAGTAATTGTGACTCGATGGATATGAGGCTTAAATCTGAAAGTCTGTCTTGTCCCATTTCATGTAGAGAATAGGATTTAATACGTTTTAAGCAAGAAAACGTTGTTTTAACGGGTTTGGGTCTACCTGCAGCAACGATTGCTTTTTTCTCTTAAAAGTTTTTTGAGTGAAGGAACATCCCAATAAACTATCCACAACGTTCCTTGCGTTATATTGCTGTTGTAATTTACTTTGACGAATTATAAGTTTTCTTCATAGTAGCTTGTTTTTGCTAAAAAACCTTTCACGGAGAAAGGATTATCATGTTTCAGGGTGGTTAATTTAATTGATAGGTCTCTAACGATCGATCTCGCAACCACAGACGCAGGCAGCTGAAGGCAAGGTAATCACGCTCGCTATCTGAAAACCTTCGATGACGTCAATCGTGACGTTTCTGCACTTGACCAAATTTGATTTGTTAATACAGAGGCGGGGTGTTACATGGTTTCAGTTTGTTATGCCATTTTGGGTTTTCGCAACTTCGCTTTGATACCTTCCAGCGCAGTCAAGCTACAGCGACTGCGTATCAACCTTTTAGCGCCACAATGCCGAAAACTCAAATAATTGACTGCCACTAGGTTTCGCCAATTGACACGCAGATAACGCTTTGCTTGTAGCCTACTATAGCCATGAAAGCAAAAATAACTAAAATATCATAAAAGGTGTATTACTTTGAATAAATACAGATGAGATGATTTTGTTTGGGTATTCAAAGAACACCTGATGCCTACACTGATCGTCACTACCGAAACTCGTACAAGTCTTGACAGTGTTTTACTACTGCGGCTGCGATAGCTCAGTGATAGAGCGTCGAGTTCGTGATGAAAGAGTTGCTGGCTCCTGGATCGATTCCAGAACTGACTGTGGTTTCTGGCTCCTGGCTACCCCTTTCCTGGCTACCCCTCTCTTGGCTACGTCTATGATTTCCCTTATCTAATTTAAAAGTATTTTGTCGCTTAAAAACTGGTAACGTGGAGGTGAATTGTTATTAAAAATGATACAATAACGGCTTACGCTTACTAACCATGTTATTAACCGGGCCGGATTTTAATTACGTGGGGCCTTTGGCACTTTGGGCATTTTCGCAAAGTTGTCTTGCCAAATACAAAGCGGCCCATAAGTAGGTAAAAAGCAATCACAATCTAAATTCTTTAAAGTCTTTTTTCGTTCTATGTAGCACATTCCAAAGCGCTTCACATTACATGCTAAGTGCTTGGAACTAAAATATGACTTGAAATGAAGTATATACCACCAAAAAAAAAAAAAAATCTCGGGACACTTTCAAGCGATAACTGTATACCTACTTATGGGCCACCCTGTATAGGTGAAAACCAAGAAAAAAGTCTTGCCATCTGAGTGCAGGGTCCCTATGGCACTGTGCCATATAATAAATCCACCCCTGGTTATTGCGATACGTTCATAAAAAGGTTAGATGAGATCCTGAGATAGCTACTTAAGGACAAAACTTCTAATTTTACCCGGGTTACTCATGTAAATTAGTTGGCAATAATTGAATCGAGGGGGCCTGGGCCCCCAGGTCGTCAATATTATTGTTAATTATTGCTGTAAGCGTGTATGTTGCACGCGAAAAATGCTGAAAGAAACTGAAACTGAAGAAACAATAAGGTTTTTTGTCACATTTGTACCTTTAGGGGCATTTTAATTGGGGCAAGGCCCAGATCCCCCCCTGGCTATGCCTATGGCTGCTATCGCTATATGTATTAGCTTACCATCGCTGTAACCTGTAACATTGCTTTAAAAAAAACAACTTTACTGGCGACCCATAGGGGGAGCCATAGCACAATTGCCCCCCTACTAAATACGCTCCTGGCCCGGGCAATACAGCTTCTATTGAAGAAATGTCACAGCGGTGGCGAGCCGTTGGCAACACTGTGTCAGATTTGACCGGCCCGAGATTTGAACCTTAGACCTCCCGCTCCAGAGACGAACGCGTTACCCCTCGACCAAAACTCATCAATCAGAAAAAAAAAATCCAAAAATGGCCAAAAACTGGTATTCAAATTTGATGCTTTATTGAAAAATGCTTAACATAGCTTTCATCAAAAAATATATAAGTTCAAGAATAGGGGGTGGGGGGATGGCTATTCAGTATTAGTTAATTACCGATCTCTTCTCTAATTATATCATTCTCTATAAAATATAGACGAAATAGATTACTCCTTGAGAGTTTTATTGACCTACCGGTATAGGATTTTATGATTTACCACCACCTTGTAAATAAGAGAACTAAAATTCTAGCAATAGCGACTTCCCATATAACACATTTATGCAACTAGTATAATCATGTTTTTGCATTGCTAATTTTTATGCCACGTTTTAATAGCCTTAAATTTTATCAAAATAAGCCTAAAATTAAGTTGTTTTTTGATGTAACGTTGTTTTTTATTTTTATGCCACGTTTTAGTACCATCATCAAAATAAGCCTTAAATTAAGTTATCAAAATAGGCCAAAAATTTGCAAAATTTACAAGCGCTGGGGTTTTTGCCCCCAGACCATGGGGGGCTCGGCCGGCTGGGGGCTTCGCCTCCAAATCCTCAATTGCCTCGGCGACTGGGAGCTCCACCCCTAGGCCCCGCAACAGCCCTCCCATTGCAGATTTCTGGCGCGGCGCAGGTTCGAATCACTTGGTTTTTGGTTCTGGGTTCTAATTAACCCTTTTGTTTTAAGCGCCCTGTTGAACTTGGTTGTTACATCATGAAAACCACGAACACAATTTTATTTTCATACCCCTTTCCTTCATTAAAAATTTCTGCGTACGCTAGGCTACTGTCTGAATGTAAAAAGAAAGATCTGTCTGAGGCTTTGGATGTGAAAATTAATTAAGGATTTGTTTTCCTCTTTGGTATTACCGAAACTTGGCCCCGAAACTTGAATAAACTTGGCCCCGTTTTCTTTTTGTTTGTTGTTCGGGAGGCGTCGGCACGTCTCACTGGGAAGAACTTCTCTTATCGCTTATCGTACAAATGAAACAGAAAAAGTTTTTGTCTCTATCGTTGTCTTCATCAATCAAAATAATAATAGTTAGTTCACTGAAGCTTGTATGAAGACCGGTGCGTGCTCCACTAAGAAGTAAGTTAGTGCGATTTCCGATTCAGCAAAAGTTGGCCCCACATTGTGAGAACAGCAGTAATGAGTAACAGACTTATTTTTTGATGATAGAAAGTGAGAAGACGGTAAAAATTACAGTACAGAAGCAAAATTAGATATTGACCCAACATTGACAAAAATTCCGATAAGTAATAACTGATAACAAAAAAATTGATTGCAAAAAATATAAAATCAAGTTATCAACAAAAACAAATAATAAAAATTGCTACATTTAAACAGAAAATATTATCTAAAAGAAAGAACAATGCCTGAGGTAGTAAAAGGTTCTCCTTGTGACTCTGATAGCACTCCGAGTAATCACCTTATTTTCATTCGAATCCTCGCTTTGATCAAATCAATGGCATTGGCCTTTGTCAACACTGATGATAACGTAGCAACACTGCAAAATCGTTTGCATAGCTGCAATTATTTATGTTTCAAAATCATTTTCTTAATTGCAATCAATTTTTTTGCTACTGATACAATAAAAGACTTAGTGATATCCAATTCGCCAAGCCCAGCCTCTCTGTGAACTTACGCTATTCACTCAACTGATCAACTTGATGGCCATAAAGATGTCCCAAAATAAATAAGAAAACCAAACGCAAAACACAATGCACTGCCGACCTTTTGACTCAGTGAAAACCATTCGTTAATTTAGAGAACATCAAGAAAAAATTTATCAATTCTACCACAGTTCAGTTAGTTTCGAATTTTTCATCAAAGAACAATCAACCTAATTTTATCGTAAAGAATAGGCGCAGTTAAACAGGATATCTCAGAAACGAAAAACATCAGTATTTTCAAACGTTTATTCTGTTATTATTAAAAAATTTCTGCAACTGTTTTGAAAAGCACTTGAAATGCTTTTAAAGTTTAAAATAATTAAAAGGTCAGCATATTTTTGCTTCAGATTTTTTAGTTTTTGATTTTGGTTCAGCTCGAGAGCTCGTAGTTTGATCTTTTGTATGGTATAAATAGTACTCGTATTTCGGCATATTGTTGTATGAAAGGAAGAGTCAATTTGCAGCAATACAGTATGTTGCATCACTGCTTTTAGATCGTGATCAAGGCATAATGATAGACGCCAAAAACGTTTCAAACAATACGCAAGCAATTGAACGATTAATCCAGTGGCACAATAATGCCAGCCTGACAGGGGTATGTGAAAAGCTCGGTAGATTTTGAAGAAATGTGGATAATTTACTGTATTTAACGAAATGGCTCAGCCTGTAACCAGCGGTGAACTGGAAAATTAGTCGTTGATAAAATTTATTTTGGAAACAATTTTAGAATTACTGTTTCAAAGCTATCGCTAGCAACATCACAGGATCAGCATTAAATTGTATTTTTGGTATTTAATCAAAATTATCAAATGTTTTTGTCGTCTATTACCGTGCCCTCATAACGATTTACATGCAAATTACTGCTAAATGTATTTCAAATTCACTACGCTACGCTTATATACAATGAAATAGTCAGTCACTAAATTAGTTATGCTCAGAAATCGAAATCAAAAACCTGCTATCTTTTTATACTTTTAGATAATTGACATAAATTCATAAACTGTACAGAACACAATTCATTGCAATTATAATTTTGTAAATTACTGGTCACTTTTGTAGTAAACGCAAAAGTGGTTGGTTAATCGCCACAAGAACCACGTTGCTTAAGCTGAGATTACCCAGCGTTTCAATCAATGCTGAAGATGTATTTTCCAACCCCAGAGCAAACCAAATTTCTTGCTAATGCTCAGGTTTGTATGATTTATTTCGATAAATTTAAAATAATATTGTTTGAATGAACCCCGAAATTCGGTAGTAATTAATTTCGAATTCTTTTATGTTTCTAATTACTACTCCCATTTTTACCAGTTGAGCTTAGTGCTACTATGTTTATGTAATTTCTCAAGATTGACAGGCCCTTCAACCCTGCCATTTGGTAAGGGAAAATATTTTTTGAAAAGAAGTTAAAAAATAAATAAACCACCCAATGAGGTGATATTCCTTGAAACAGCAGCTGTACTAGGCTGCTATGTTTTGTGGGTAGGCTATCATGACAGATATGGGGTGTAACTCATGGGGTGGTTCATTTATTGTTTGACTATGCTTATGCAGTTATTTTTGATTTTCTTGTTAAAGTGTTAGTTAAAGCTAATATTTAGTAGTTAAAGCAGTAATATTTTTGCAAAGTTTCGTAATGGCGGTTACGAGCGGTGATTTCCAAAGAATTTTAAATATTTTTGAACCAAAAGTACATCAATATATTGTCCTAATTTTGTGCAAATGAATTAGAATCGGCCGATACTTTGGAAAAAATCACAAAAATTACTGTGACAAGCGACGGCCCCGGACCTCATAGCTTCCGGCGGCTTAGGATTCCCACCATCAGAGCCCCGTCATGCGAGATATAAGAGTATCTTTATTCCTCCATACCATGAATTAAAACAGACTCAACTGCACAAACAAACTGTTTGAAGAGTTCGAGAGTACATGTTGTTAAACGTATAATCCAAAGTAAAGTGGGTCTTCGTACTGCTTCAGATTGGTAGAGAAATACAATTTTTAATTCCTAATGACGTCACTCACTGACTTCAAAATCTTTCTTGTACGCAAAGACGTCATTATAGCATAAAATAACATCGAATTTCGTTCTGGTTCGAAGCAAAATTGTAACTGTAATTACATTCTATTTACCAATTCTATTCACCAATATAACATTTCGCATATTAACATAAAGTTGCAAAGTTTAAACTTATAATATTAAACCCTCTTTAGAAAATTTTGACAACAGGTAATTGCTGGTTGCACTGACGTGCCATACGTACAATTTGGACTGGGTAAGAACGAGTCTCTCCTCTTGTGACTTGATTTCAGTCCCTTGGGTACATTAAATCTAATCTTTTGAATAAAAGTGACCTGAGCGATTTTCCGAAAAAGAGAAAAGGACTTGATTCGAGTCGAATCACCAAAAAATGTGACTCAAGTGATTCATAAAAAAAAAGTATTAATAATAAAAGCAAAAACTTCGCTTATTTTTAGAGTCGGCAGTCCAGCGGTTACTGTAATTGCTCCATTTCGCCAAATTATATTTAATTAGCGTAAATGAAACTGCAAGCACGTTTTTATTCTCAAAAAAAAAGTATGATTGTTGTTGATTCTTGATTGTAAATAAAATCTAAAATATGACTCGAGTCAATGGGATAAAAATTCGAGTCGAGTCTTTTTACATAAATGTGACTCCAGCCAAGTCCTAGTCATTTTCCAAATTCCTATAAAACCACGAAAATAGCTCGAGTCGAGTCACCAAAAATTGCGACTTGAGTCGAGTCACTAAATCGATGGGTTCCATCTCTGAATTTTGACACTTCAGCCCTGCAATCTCATTTTTTGAATTGCTTGGTTGCTAACATCATAGTATACTCATTTAAAAAATATATTTGCGTACTGCATAGGCGTAGCAAAGACTTTTGATTGGGGGAGGGCAAACCACATATGACATACAATGTCATCGTCTGAAATTTTCAAAAGAAGAAGTTTTTGTGGGACAAAGATACTATCGAGTAAAAGATCAGAAGCCGCGGCCTGAGTTTGGCACGTAATCAGAATTTTGCTAAAGAGAGAGGATTTATGCCAAAAGTAAAAAGTGCAAATGTGTAACTTGGGAGAGGTGTTGATTAAACTAGTGTAACTCAAACGTATCACAGACGGGGGTCTTTTTTGGAAAAACTAATTGCCTGTGTTTAGAGCCATTTCACTCTAATTGTAATTGTAATTACATTTTATACACCAACTTACCTTGGCCAGGAGACAGCAAAGGGATCTTTCGGTCTTCAAGTCAAGCTGACACCTGCCCATTTTTCTACCACACTCAGCAGAAGCTTCACACTGTTTTTTTAATTGCTGCACGTCAAGCAGGGAAGCTGTGAATACCAATTATTTTAGTCTTTGGTTTGACCCGACCGGGAATCGAACCCGTGTCTACCGCTTCAGTAGCAGACGCTCTAGTCACTTGACCCTGATCGGTTACTAGATTTTTAACATTGAAAGCCAATTGAAAAAACTAAAGTTGTTCAATCTTTCTTTTACTTACCATTTAAGTCCGAAACACGTTTAAAATCTTGCACTTTCGGATTTTGTAAGTGATTTGGCCCAGTTAGGGGAAAGTGCGATACATTGCCTAGTGCATATTTTAGCAATAAATAATAATCCACTCGAAGATTTTCCTTAAGATTTTTGTTTTGTCATAAAACAACCAGTTGTAGGAGTACATGTACAACTAAGGGGCCCAGGTCTCCTCAATTCGAATTTAATATTTTGTTCAATGAGTATTTCCCCTAGCTAATTTTTTTCAAAACTATTTTGTCGCGAAAAACTCGTGAGATGGAAACGGATTGTTATTAAAAATGATATAATAGATTATAGGTGGGCAAGTTAATGCAAAACGTTAGCTTCGTCAACCACTAGTCCGTTAACAAACTTCATACCTCCGTTAAAGTTAATTCGTTGTTTTCAGCTTTAATTCACGGAAGGTAGTGAAGTCCGTAAAATCGTTAACATTTTGAGTGTAATTTACATTTCTTTTTATGCACTCACTTCTAGAACATGTAATGACACCGTTGAGCTGATTGTAAGGAAAAAATTTATTGCCATGTTACTCTTTTTGTGTTTTGGGAGTTACATTTTACAGTCTAATCTAATTTCAAAATAAGAATAGGTTCAAATGCACTAACGAAGCTGCGATCGGAAAATCTTTGGAAATTGCAAACAGCGATGATAATTAATAGACCTTTGAGGCTGCAGCTTATCATTTGCCACAAAAAAGCGCTCCTTCGCTTTTCTTCTGTAAAACTCGTGCTAATACGCAACAAGTGTTACCAGTGCAAACTGGTTTGTACCGGTACGATGAATGAATGGTGCAAGAAATTAACGACAAAAATCTTAACGTACGTTAACAAAACTTAACGGAAGTTAATTCAGTCCGTTAACATAAAACTTTTTAACGAATTAACGAGTTAATGAAAAAGTTAGCTTCGTTATTAACGGATTAACGAATTTGTGTCCACCTATGCTGCAGGCATTTGGTGCTTCGGAGATTTTCGCAACATCTTCTTGCCAAATATAGGTGAACAAAAAAGTCTCACCATCTGAGCGCGGGGCCTCTGGCCGTATTGTAGCAAAGACGGCCCTAGTAATTATTACATTACGTTGGTGAAAAGGTTAGATGAGGGCCTGATGTAGCAACTTTTAAGACAAAACTCTTAATTTTTCCCACTTTATACATTTAAATTGGTTGGCAAAAATTGACTTGAGAGGGCCCGGGGCCCCTGCCCGTCAATATTATAATTAATTACTGTTGTTCACGAAAAATGCTAACAGAAACTTAGACTGAAAAAACAATAGTTTTTTTGTCACATTCTTGTCATTGGTGGCATTTCAATTGAGGGGGCACCCCCCTCCTGCTACGCCTATGTCGTACTCTTATAAACAGAATTTATACTGCAGAATATGTATTTTTGTTCTTAGTGGTCGGCAAAAATTCAAGCAGCTTGCATTACGGAACGAAATGGTGTAGACGAAGATGAAGATATCCTTTGTCGCAATCATGCTTTTTTCGATGGACACACAAGCATGTACGTATCGACAAGGCCTACCACAAGGATCGAAAATGGGTCCTCGCCAAATCAAAAAGAAAACGAATCGAAATCTTTTAGACAAGAGACAATCATCTATCCTTGGATGAAAAGAATGCACCAAACTCATAGTGAGTGCTCCGGCTGATTCATCATATTCGATGTTTTTGCGAAACAAGATAACAATATAGCACTCACTAAAAACAAAAACCCAAACAGTGGTATGAATTTTGTTAAAAAACATTTCAACTTAACCCCTAAATCATTACGAATCTTATTTTGCAAATATTCTGAAATCATGTTTCAGTAATTGTGTATTATCATAGTCGCGTTGTTTTGATAAATTTTTGCTTAGTTCGTTTGTAACGAACTGTGCGAACACCAGACGATACACGTTATAATTTTTTAAAAGCAACTATGAAGTTTTTGCCGCTGTTGCCGTGAGAAGCCGAAGTTACTCTATGATCTTAAACTTACTCTATGATCGCCTCGACGTGGTATAGAATATAGATCTAATCTTTCATTATATTCGCGGTATTACGCCGAAGCGTGCAACAAGTTTGCGAGGCCCATCTCCGTGTCATTGTGCCGGCAGGCAAACAGCTCCTTTGACGTAATACCGCAGGGGTAGCGAGCGGTTGGCAACACTGTTTCTGATTTGACCGACCGAGTTTTGAATCTCACGAAAACTGGATCACTCGATCAACCGACCGATTGACGAAGGTAGATGAAGCTGACAGCCGCAATAAAACTTGACTGGATTTTTCTACAATTTTCTTTTGTCCCTTGTTTAGACCATAAGTGGCTGACTGCTTTAGTAGTTGGCTTAAATTTATTAATTAGCTCTGTCAAATTCCGTACGAAAACTACAGTATTTCATTGTTTTACGTTTATTTTTCAAGCCCAGCGTAAGGATCACAAGTTGGAAATGTATGGGTTGCTCTTACTAGTGGTCTAAATAGATCAGAAAATTTATACCAAGTTTTAAGATGTCATAATCTGGTATTTATTTACCTCCAAACTTCTTTCGCGCAATAGAGGTACAAACCTTTTTTTTTCTTTTTCTCATTTATAGCTATTTCCAATCGTAAAAGTTAGCGAAAAAAAAATTGAACGGAAAGTGATAAATGAATACGTCGTGCTTTCAACAGAAGTTGACTTAAAACCTGAAAAATAAAATACATTAATCAAAATGAAAGCTTCACAGGCAATTCGCCACCCAGTTTGAAAGAGTTGAAGCTTTATGACATTGACAAACACCAACATTTCAGTTGATATCGCTGCAAAAATGTTGACAAATATACCCAGCGGCGATTCGAAAAAAAGATATGCTATGGGTTTAATATCGCTTGGAAATAGTGGAGAATAAATAAAGGTATACCTCGTCGATGAAGGCTTTTTCTAAACTCATGCTTTTAGAGAAAAAGCTAGCTTGAAGGCGCCATTTAAGCAGAGTTCTGGTGAACTCAGTATTATGGTCTCAGTCCTAGGTCTTGAGGTAGACAATTTTCAGCAATACATGACAACCAATGAAGACTACATCTCTCTCAGTAGCAAACTATTATTGTCTAAGGACTTATGCGGCAATCAAGCTTCAGTCTTATTTATGGCTTAAATGCGTGCTGTAACTTGTCCGTCTATTAATTGATAAATTGAGTTGTCCGTCTATGATTAACCAACTTCATCAACAAAAAGCCCGCGTCTGTGCTGAGCCGAAATCGAAAGGTCAAGGTATGAGATTAGCCTCGAGCTCACACCTGCCTTAAAAAAATTTACCTTAAAAAGTCATTGCTCATAAAGAGTGTTTTTCGACTTTTGAGGGTTAAAACTAAGGTTGAATCCATTGATTTTGTTTTAATTTTTAAATTCAAATTCATTGATTTAAAAAAACTAAATTCAAATTCACTGACTTAAAAAAAAAACTAAATTCATATTCAAATTCATTATTGACTTTGCGAAAGTTAATTTCAAATGTATTTTTACTTTAATTGGACTGATGTGAAATTTAAGTTCAAATCTGTAGGTATGACTTCTAAATTCGTAAAATTCGATAATTCAAACTTACCCCATATTTGACAAATCAATTCTTGCAGATTGTGCAGAATAGCCAAACTCGGGGAATCCGTAAAATTAGGTAGGCCTAACTCACCGCATAAGACAGTATCACATGTACAAAGTCATACTTTTTATCAGAAAAAATAAGCAAATAGACGAAAAAAGACACAATAAAAGCAAACGAACAAGTTTTCAACAGTTAGTTGTGTTCTGACCTGATTCTGAGTCTTTTTGACTGGTTTATAAATCGCTACTTTCACAGTGTAAGTTTTGATTTGAGAAAATCAAATTGATCGAACGTTTAAATTCAAATTTGTTGACTTTGCAAAAACAAAATTCAAATTCATTGACTTTACAAAAGTCGAATTTAAATTTAAATTCATCTACAACTCATGAGCGGATTCAAAATTTAAATTCAATCTAGCCTTAGTTAAAATCCGACTTGAAAAACTACAGTTTGACATAGAAATTTGAAGCCAAAATGCAACAAGTTTCTTATTAAATCGGACTTTGATGTAAAAACTTACACTGAAGGCGCAATATCGCATTTTCTAACAAGATTGGTATTTTTGCAGATGATTCACTGGACCCAAACAAGCGTACCCGAACTGCTTATTCTCGTCATCAAACTTTGGAATTGGAGAAGGAATTTCATTTTAATCGCTATCTAACTCGAAGAAGGAGAATTGAAATAGCTCACCATTTGACCCTGAGCGAAAGACAGATTAAAATATGGTTTCAAAACAGAAGAATGAAATGGAAAAAAGAGAATAAATATAAAATCCAATCAAATAAGCAAAAACCATCACTTGAAAAATGCGACTAAACAGAAAACGTATCATTTTTTTTTATATGTTTAGTTTTCTAAAGTACGTAAATAAATACTGTACTCGTATGTGTGCGTTTAACCAAAATTTTGTAATATTCATAGCCACCAAAAGAATGCAACTAACACTGGGCTGGGCCTCATAAATTATAACAATTTCCATAAACTTAACTCGAAATTTGATTGAATTGGTTTATGATCAATGCCAAATATTTAATACTCAATTTTTGTCAATTTCAACAATATTTTTGCTGATTCGGATTTACAAAAACATTGAATACGAGACCAGGTTTTCACTGCGACACTGTGAACACTTTTAATCTCATCATTGGAACAATGTGAAGTAACAAATCTGGATCGCATGTAGCATGTTAGAGATGATTTTGTCAATTTTTGGGTCCCTATCTATGCGTATTGCGTAACACGTTGATTTTATTTGAATAAAATATATCTCCGATAGAGCCCTAATTTAATCGATCAGTGATCGAATGGATGGAGCGTTTACTATACAAAAACGGAAGATCAGGTTCGGCTTGCGGTCGGGCCAAAGCAAAGACTATAAAAAATTGTTATTTGCAGCTTTCTTTCTTGACGTACAGCATTAAAAGGACAGTGCGAAGACTCCACTGTTAGACAGGTGGCAGCTTGATTCCAAGACCGAAAAGTTTTTTCGCTGCCTGCTGGCCAAGGCAAACTCGGTAAATAAAAATGTCATTGCAGTTACAATGATGAATGATTTAAGCAATTACTGTTTTATGAGTAATAAGTGATCTTATTGCTGTGGTAATCTTTTGTAATTGAAAACCTGAAATAGAAATCCTAAAAAAATAAATTAGCCTTAGTTTTACATTAAATATAAGAGTTGAAAAAAGAAAAACAAATCTATTGGATAACAAAGGCTTATTTATATTTTAGAGTCACCCTTTAGCGTGACACTCTTGAAACCTTGCAGAACTTGTTTTATCTCTTCTGATCGTAAAAAATTCAGCTCTCTTGCAACATTGTTAAAAAAATTGAGAAGTGGAACATTTTTGGTGCTGTTTCCTCGCGGTGCACCAAAGCCATGAACAACTTTTTATTTCCCAAACTTATTCCCAAATGCAGAAGCAATTCACCCCCAGCTAGTTTAAGCATTGTATGAAACTAATTACAGGAAGAGTGGTTTAAAACAGTTTTCTCGCGGTCCCTTCTGGAAAGGACTGGGGTTTAAATTCCAGGTCAGCTAAGCATCAACACTACTTCTACAATCCATTCCTAAGAAATTGTCTTCCCCAGGCCCAATGGCGCAGAGAGGGCCCATCAAACTCTATGCATAGGGTTACTGTACTTTGACGTAAAATCAATTTGATTTGGTTTTCATTAATTTAGAAGCAAAAATCAAATCAAATTGATTTTACGTCGAAGTACAGTATCGGTCGTCTCTGGATCGGGAAGTTTAAGATTTAAAACTAGGGCTGGTCAAATCGGACACCGCGTTGCGAACGGCTCGCCATCGCTGCAACATTTCGAAAGGAGCTGTGTTGCCTGCGGGCGCAGTCACGCGGAGATTGGAACTCAAACACTTTACACCGTTCGGCGTAAGAGAGCGAGTATAATGAAAGATTTGATAAATACGATTGATTTAATTTATTTGCGTCAGTTCAATAGCAAATGATTCAACAAAAATTGCAGCAAATTTGTAATTCAGCAAAAGAAGCCGTAGCATGATTTTTCTTGGATGAATGCATAGATCATAAAGATGATGTACATGCTGACAAAAAGATAACCCACTGCTTTGCTCAATCTGGAAATAACAGCAAGTTAAACATCTTTATTAGGATAGCAAGCACAGGACTCATTAATTTTGGTAATCTTCGGCAAAAATTTTTTTGGCACAGAATGACATTTCAGATTTACGCAAAAAAATCAAAGCTGATTACTTTTTTTTTCTAGTGAAGCTTTGAGAATAATTTGGCCGATCAGTATTTAAGTGGATAGAGGTTCAGCTACTTAAACCACATATTCGGGTTCGATTTCCGGGCAAGTCAAGCCATAAAGTTTATAAAATTGGTGTTTGCAGCTTCCTATTAAACGTTTAGCAGTAAAGAGGGACAGTGTAATACTTCCACCGCGTGCGGTAGGCGCTGTTACTTGACTCGAAGTCCGAACGTCTTTTCACTGTCTCTCTGCCAAGGCAATGTGGTAAACAAGGATGTAAATCAAAGCTGTGACATAATTTAGCAGATCAACTTGACGTCATCACTCACTGAGGCATACCACTCTTTAGTTTGTATGGAAAGTATATGCTAAGTGCTTCGAAAAGAAATGCCGAGAAATAGTGGAATCAAAACTGGAGAATGGTCAGTGCGGTTTTTGTCCGGCTCGCAGCACCACGGACCAGATCTTCACTCTGAAGCAAATCTTCGAGAAATCTTGTGAGTATGGCAAAGATCTCTTTGCACGTTTTGTCGATCTTGAAAAAGCTTATGACCGAGTTCCTCGGGATGACTTTGGAAGGTTTTGCGGGAGTATGGCGTTGATGGTCAGTTGTTACACGCTATTAAGCCATTCTACTGCCGACTGGAGGTTTGTGTTCGGGTAAATGGCAAGCAATCAAATCCGTTCCATGTGGGCGTTGGACTCCGGCAAGGGTTCGCTTTGTCACTTCTCCTTTTCAAAGTTTACATGAGCCAAGCTGATGAGTGTGCCACGATTGGAAATTGCAAAATCAGCCGTCTGCTATTCGCTGATGATTTAGTTCTGCTTTCTTCCACAGAATGCGGCCTCCAGCGCCCATTACATAGCATTGTACATGTAAGTGATACCGCCGGAATGAAAATAAGCACGGCCAAAACTAAGGTACTTCATCTTTCCAGAAACCCTGATCAGTGCGTGTTGCAACTTGCAAGTGAATGGTACAACGCTGAAGCAGGTAAAGAAATTCAAATATCTTGAGGTTCCATTCGAGTGACGGAAGGCAAGACGAAGAACCGGATACCCGAATAGGCAAGGCTAGTGCAGTAATGCGAGCTTTGCACTATTCGGTTGTTATGAAACGAGAATTGTCGAAAAATCCAAGCTCTCAATTTTCAAAACAGTCTTTGCCTCCATTCTCACCTATGGTCATTAATCTTGGGTAATGACCGAAAGTGTGCGATTTCAAGTGCAGGCGTCCAAATTGAAGTTTTTACGAAGAATCGAAGGAGGTACGCTATTTAACAAGGTGCAAAGCTCTAAGATTCAAAAATTTCATCAAGCCGTAACTTCTCCGAATTGAAAGATCTCAGCTTAGATGGTTTGGCCATGTAAGCAGAATGCCTCGGAAAAGACTACCCAAACAAGCTTTACTTGCCAAAGCAGATTGGAGAAGACCAGTTGGACGACCTAGAACTAAATGGACCAATTGCATTGAGGACCTTGGATGGAATCGCTTGGGACTTCACCCAAGCAAATTGGTGGATGTGATGGAAGACCATGAAGTGTGGCGGCTGAATCTGGAGCTGCTGCGACCGCAACCCTCACAGAAAAGCGGGCAATGAAGAAAGAAGAAGAAATTGACGTCATTATTCGGTGTGTTTATTTATCAGCCAAAATAAATTCGAATTGATATCAGAACGTAACGGAAAAACATACTCGTTGGAAGGTTAAAATATAACGGAACCCACCTGAATCGAACCGCTACAAACACGACGAGACATAGCAGCAAGATCAGAAGCAGAATGAGCCCAAACTTGACATGAGGGACAACTCTCAATGGTAAAGGTAAAACATCCAGCAAACACTGCAACAAACTGTACGTTTGCATTCTGTGGATGATATCAGCGTTTGGGAAACTGCTTCATTAGGCCGAACCACACAATGGAAACATTAAACCTACCACCTATCAAAGCGCAACCGTCTTGTTCACTAAACAGTAGTTTCAGGAGGGCTCCCTTTTCAGATGCTATAGATACCCTCGCATATTATACCTATAATAATTCCAATGTGGGTGAAACAGACTCTGGGATTTAAATAGTCTTTAAATTTTAATATTTTTATTACCACTGTAATTTTTTTGAAACAGTTTAACGTTTAATAAAAGTTTACTACAAGTTACCGCCGCGACATTCCCTCAAATGAAACTGTGTAGCCCAGAAGCAATAGCGTGATGATAGACCCTACCAACTCGTGCAAGCTTCGGCAAAATTCAGCGAGTATAACGAAAATTTGACTTCGGTTCGAGAAACATTAAATTCATCTTTCAGGATATTGTGATAATTGGGTGTGCGCAACGCGGGGAAGAAAAATAATTGGAGGCAAAAGGAGTGAGTATACCCAATATGACATTAGTCTTGTTAGTGAAGAATTGACAAAGGAAGTAAACGTATGCTCTGCTGCAGTTACTTGATTTAGTGAACATTTATTGAACGAACGTTTAATGTGTTACTAAAAATTTAAATCAAAATTTCGTATATCGATATAGTGTATTGAAGTAACAAAAATGGAGAATTTAAGTGCCAAATTAGGAAAAAATCATTCCTTTATTATTTTTGAACTGGAACAAGAAAATCTCAGTGACGTCAAAGCTAAAGCCAAACGACACTATCGGTTATATAGCTACAGGAATATGACACCTGTTGTAATGAAGTCAGCAAGTTAACTGGTTTTCCTGTGATCAAGCTGCTGAGAAAAAATGGCAGGCCCAAACCGAGATTGATGTCAAACACATTAGAACCAATAGCATTTGACACAGCCATATCTCCATGTCCAGCTTTGGCGACCAATATCGAACTGATTGCGTCCTAAAAGAGAACATATTAGTTGAGTACAACAAATTGACTTCTTTTACAAGTTATTCCAAACGTAAGTATGCGATCAAAAAGTTGGTTTGAGCCAAAAAAATATAGATCTTCGTTGTTTGAGCTAAACCTCTTTTTTTAATCGTGTTAACAGAAATTGCTTAATCTCTAAAGTGTTTAAATCCTCCATCAGCATTGCAGCATTTTCTACATTCTATAATATGCTTCATCTCACGTTAGAGACACCCTATGAGGAGCATATAAAACTTAGTACTTTTTTCAGTGGAGTACTTAGTGGATGAAACGATGATTAATTGAATATAAAACTTTTAAAAACAACCATATATTCTAAAAGCTGATCTTAAAAAGAAAACTAACAAGCATATACAGTAAGTTAAGACTGGATTTGTGTTATGGCAGATGGGCCTGTCTATTTTCTGCTAATACTTAAGCCGTAGTTTTCTCACTGGCACACTTGTTCCGATGGCAATTACAACCAGTCCCATCGTGTAATTGTCAATACTAAGCAAGCAACCGATCTTCTCCACAACTTCAACCATCACGTAGCTGATCGCAGCAATCCAGCCGATGCTCATCGCAAACGAAAAGAGAAACCATTTCCTGAACCAAGCAACAATCAAAAATGGCTTACACAAAATCGCTGTAAACGTTACGGTAGCTGAATGAATTTTTATTTGATTTTAACTTCACTGTACAGTGTATTTCATAAAACTTTTGCCTCGCTTCACTTCACAGTATTTCACCACAATAAAACAAACAAACAAACAAAACAAAAATTTACTCGGCTGCGCTTCTCTGCAATCTGGTGTAAATCAGCCTACAAATTAAATCGATCAGTGTTCGAGTGGATAAAGCGTCTGCCACCGAAACGACAGACTTAGGTTCGATTCCCGGTGAGTCGAACCAAAGACTATAAAAAGATTGGATTCACAGCTTTCCTGTTTGACATTCAGCAATAAAGACAGTGTGAAGCCCCTATTGTGTGTAAGACAGTTGGGTAGGTGACAGCTTGACTCGAAAACCGAAAAGATTCCTTCGCTGTATCTTGGCCAAGGCAACTTGGTAAACAAAGATGTAATTACGATTGCAAAGCTAACAATAATTTATACCAATGATATGAAATATAGATGATAAAAAGAAACTAGGCAAAAGCCTGATGGACGACCCCGAAGTAGATTGATCAATCACGTTAAGGGTGTTGAACGAAATCGTTCAGGACTTCACTTGAGCTAGGATTTAACATGATGGAAGTAATGAAAGATCGTCAAGTGTGACCGCTTAACGTTGAGCTGCGGCCGAAGTAAACTTTACAAAAAAGCGAATAATGAAGACAGAAAGAGGTAGATATAGGTCATATTTTCACCACACTACCACAGCTTTTGTTAGGTGCAGCAACTGCAGCAGTGTCGTCACCAGAGCAAACGTAGTGAGGCAGCACTAGCCGCAAGTGACGGTGGACTAAAGTAGACTGAACCTAAGCACATTATAACTGATCTTGTACTGTTAGAAATTGTGCGCAATTTTAAAAGTTCTGTATTCATGTTTAAAAAAAAGACGTATTAGGCCGGACACGTTTCTTAGCTCTTTTTGTCTGCGGCCCATAACCGCTTGAAAAATCTATCTGTAGCAGTGACTGAGACCTAAACAATCTTGAGTGTGCTCCAAAAAAACAAAAACAGCTGGCTTTCAACAAAAAAAGTTTTTTACGTACAGGAACACAACTAGAATCTTGCTGAGGAGGGTGACTTGAATTCAAAGTTAAAATATTTTTGTTCGAAAAATGTCTCATTTACATGGCGTGTTGAGCAAACTGGAACTGCAACTCAAGCTTATCATAGACTTGGCTCTCAGCCTTTTGACAATTTTGCAGAGCTCTCAGCCTTTTGACAATTTTGATAATTTTTGGCAAAAAATAGCCATTTTAGCGCCATTCGGATCACATTTCAAACATTTTTAGAGCCATTTGAAAGAACTAAATTGCTAAAATTTCGAAGTCATTCGAAAGAATTAAATTGCCTACCCCCTTCAATCTCCTTTTACTGACAGGTCAAGTTCAATACATACTTAAACGCTTGTATTTGAGGATTAAATGTTCTAAGTGACTTGATTAACGGGAGGGCTGAAGCCTCCTCAGCCTTCCCCTGGTTGCACTACTGTTCACGTATTGTTTAAGGTCATAATCACTAACGAAGTGACGATTCTGTAGGCCTACATCTCTGCTCTGCGACACATTCGTAAAAGTTTAGCGACCCATGGTTTGAGAGAATCTTGAAAAATACTCGATGAATACAGCAAAAATGAAAACATGTGCACCATGTTAATAAGAAGAATTATTGCGTCACAATTATACTACAGCAGTTGGCTACCAGCAATTTCGCCAAGAATCGAGAAAACGTCAAACGACAATAATATGTTTGAATGTTGTTTGTCGTCTGCTTTTTACGTGATGTTCCAAAGAAATATTTTGAGTAAACCGAAATGGGGGCACAAGCAGCTGTCGTGGGGAGGGGGCAAGCCCCCCTTGTAGCAACAGCACTTAAGTGAAGACAGCCGCAGTTTCTGTGTATTCTGATTGTGGAAAAATTTTAATTACCCTAACTTCAATTTTTTTGAGCTCTTCTATCGTAAATAAATATGAAGGTTTAAAATAAATTGTGACCGTCTACAACTCATAAAGTAAAAGTACACAACTACACAACTAAAGTAGACAACTCATTCGAAAAAGAAAACTTATCCGTGTTTTTTCCTTTTTCATAGTTCCTTTTTCAAGTACGTCGTAGCAATTTAGCAAAACCTCTAAGAATAAAAAACAATGTAGCAGGTAATAGTGGATCTAATGTTTTCACCGTTTTCCCATTTTATTGACTTCCCCTTTGCGAAAGTTTTTTTTACGTTACCTGTTCTCCGATTTGGAACAATCCGGAACAGTCCATGTGAACGCACAAATCCAGGGAAACGAAATGATGTAGATAATCCACTCTAATATGTACCTAGCGCTGGGAGCGCAATGACTTGAACTTGGTCTGAAAAACCAAAGAAATCCCGTCAGCAGCTATCAAGACGAACTATAAAATTTGTCGAGCAAATTTTATAATTTGAATTGATCTTTGATGAATATGATGGACAACTGCTGTTTTTATCAAACAACTAAAGTAATAATCATTTCATCAAACTATATACCGCAATTGACCTTAAAAGTCCCTGTATTATACGAAGAAAAATGATAAAACACGAACTCATAAAAAGTGATCGTCGATTAGCTTACTTACAGATCCGACTTTGCTTCTTTTTAATCAAGAAATTTCTCAAAAGTGAACAACTAGATTTAAACAAATTTATAAGATTTTATATGCTTAATCCTTTTCTTTTTTTTCTTTTTTTTTCATGCGTGGTTTATTTATTTTTCTACTTCTTTTCATAATTACGTTCAATTTAACCAGCTTTCTGTTTTGACCTAAAATGAACCAAACAGATCTTAAAGAACCTAAAAGGAACAAACGTCGGTGGCGTGGCCGAGAGGACAAAGCTGTAATATTTGCGACGACCCTGGTTGCATGACCTAGATTCAACTCACATCCTGGTCACGTTGCTGCATCCTTGGATAAGATGCTCTACAATGATGATCTCTGCTTGGTAGGTTCAAACAAACAGTATATTCAGTGGACTAGAATTCGAAGAATTCCTCAGAAACATTCGAATCACTAGAGACTCCTAAGTAGGTGCGGATTTCGCCAAGCACGAAGTAGTCATTGCAATGAAAAGTGCGGGATCGTCCAATAGTTAGCGTCTGACGCTGTCCGGTGACAGGAGGATAAATATGCATTACAACAACAAGATGTTCCTATTGTGCACTTTAAAGTTTGAATTAAACTATTACTATTTGTTTGGATGCGTTTTGCACACACGGTACCTTCCCTCTATATGGGGGTAAATTATAAGCTGCAGCAATAAAATGACAAATTAAGAGAAAAAATCATGTAAACATTACATTTTGTTTAAACTATCAGATTGTGCAACTATTTGGATCAAAGTTTTGGTTGCTTAAAACCACTACCCACTGTAAAATTGTTAAAACCTGCTGCACTTACGCTTCAGGTGTGTTATGACGTATCGGAGGGAGGCAGGGAAACACCACCAATATGTCATTTCTGCCTTCATCTTGATCATTTCCTTCAGTTGAGTTATCTGTAACAGATTTTTTCAAATACGAAGATAAAATTGTCAATTCTGGTCAGCGCTTAATTTTTTTAAACCCAAATGTCCAATAGTAGGAAAAAACAAAAAACTCAGCTGGTGCATAATACCGGTGTTTTCTATTTTCTATTCCAAGCTAGCAAAGATAGAAAAGTTTTAAATATTATTTAAAAAAAGTTTTGATAAAAGCAGAAAAAACCCTATAACTTACTTGCAACATCTGCTGTTTCAATACTAGGTGGCAAGGTTTCGTTTGAAGCTATTGTGACATCAGAAGCATTTGCTTGAACAGTCTAAAATAATTTTGAAAATAAACAGGACCGGTGCAATTAAATGTATTCAAAAGCGAGTAACAAATTTTGTAATCAAAGCATTTTACAGTGCGTGGCGCTTGCACCTTCAGCAACAGCAGCCGTTAATGCAAGGACTTAGCATAGTGAGGGCAAGCGGTGGAGCATAATTTTAATTAAAAGGCAACAAAGTTGCGCAATCAATAGCCACAATATCATGAGTTAAATCAATAACCCCTGGTTGGAAGTCAAGTCTTTTTTTAGACATTAGTCAACATACAATAAAACCAATTCTTCTTCTTAGGGTTGAAAAAAGGTTGTGTCGGTTTGTTTAAGTTCTTAGGTAGTGTAAAATGTATTTTTATTTACAGCTCAATCAAAATTGATATTTATATAGTTTTTGAAACAAAGAAGGTCAAAAAGCCATGCTTGCTGCTTGTAGTATTTCATTTTGGAATTTAACCTAAAAAAAATATAACCTTTGAACTGTTTATAGGTGATCCTTCTTTCAAGTTGTCAAAATTAGTTGCAGCTTCTTGGTATATTTCCACACTTTCCATAATTTCGCTCTAGATAATACACATCGATTAAAAAAATTTTACGCTTAGTCATGTTTTGAAAAATGACTGTTAAAATAAATATTCAAAATTTGTGTAGGAAAAAATGAAAGCTTTATAGTATTGTAACGGAGCAAAAACAGAAAAAGAAAAAAAAGCTACATAATAAATTCCTATTTGATAAAAATGATCGGATTATAAACAAAAAAATCAATCTTCGGTTAATATACAGCATCAAACTATCCCTGTCTTGGGTCAACACCTTTCCAAATTATGACATGATTACAGGGTCAAAGAATTTGTATAGATCCAAAAATATTGTAAAGCAGTCCTTATCAACACTAGAGAAATTTTGAACCTCGTGCAGCTGTAAATTTGTGGCCCTTGCAAAATATTTTGTGTGCAACCTCAAGATCCTTGCAAGAAGCTTTGAAAATAGACCACAAAATTGACTATTGTTAACATATAATCGTATATACTGTTAGCTTATAAATTGTTGCAAAAGTGTGGGTAAGGATAGCGAATTGAATATTGTCGAATTTTTGCCCTTCTGTCCCAAGCACACACATTAGTTTAGCTTTAAAATCAAAAGTGATTTTTTCAAGCTCAAGCCATGATCAACCGAATGCAGAAGGTAAGCGTACTGCTAAGTAGCATTACTCGTACAGTGGCTTACCATAATCACCACTCCTCTATTCTCACGAAGTCTTGAAAAGCAGCAACAGCAAATTTGAGCTGGTCCCACAATACGAGTCCGTCGTGACCGCTTCTCTGTATTGGAGTTGCAATGACATCTGTATGATCATATGATCGTAAAGATTTTTGTAAAAGTAAGTTGTGTTAAGAGCCTTGGAGAAATATGGTATCTGGCATTGGCAATGAAATGCAATTCGCAATTTTCAAGACGCGTTTTTAAAAAAGGTATGTAAATAGCGGAAAACCGGTCAAAACTGAAATAAATAAAAAATAATACATGCATCTTTCAGTCAATCAGATTATTTCAACAAAGACGCCAATGTAGCAATTTGCGTTGCTGTCAATTTGTTAATATTTATATTTTAACATTCACACGAGTACATCTAAGTTGCATGTGCAATTTGCGGATGGTACAAAACGTTTTCCCACTCTTCCTGACTTCTTGCAGAAATCATCATTTTCTCTAGTGTCATTCCCGTCCAATCTTTGATGTTTTGTAATCAAAAAGTTTCGTAGCCAGAAAGTAAAAGTTTTAGCTTGCAAGCGAAAAAACACAAAGTTTCCCATTTTTCAAGAGCAAAAACACAAAGTTTCCCATTTTGCTTACCTTGAACTTGTCATTTCTATGCGACATCTTGTTCTTGTATTACTGGCTACTTCATCATATGGCGGGGGTGGGCTGGGAGGTCTTGAAGGTAAATTGTCTGTTTCATGCAAAGAACCGTTGCTTGAGGTTGAGTTATTTGCATCATTTGCAAAATTCAAAGCTCTTGTTTTACTCGAGCTTGATTCTTCTTTAAACGAAACTTCGGCGTGATCGGTATTCGAGCATTCCTCACACAAAGTGTCAACACATGTGGTGATGTTGGGTGGCTTCATTGACGAAAACTTTGAATCTTCCGCAAAGCTTGCTTCTACTTTCAAACTTGTTCCTCCTCCTACAACTCCTCCGCAAGTTTTCTGGGAAGATCCGCAACAGTAGCAACAACAGCAATGGCGTCGACTAGAATCCAAGAAAAAAAATTGAAACAACAAATATCGTGTTGTCCCGGCGCTGAAAGCTTGTAAATGTCAATCAAAAAATGACGCGGTTGGGGTGAACAGTATCACTCACAATCACATTATGCGCGCATCAACATTAAGCTTTGGTGGCAAAGTAGTCTAGGGCCTGTTCTGAGTCAAAGGGTTTCCATAGCTTCAATCCAAATGTATGTCTCTAGTTGTTGAGGACATTGTGGTCTTTTTTTTTGACGACTTCCTCTAGAATCTGAGCAACTTAACATTCAAATATATTATCAATATAACGCTAAGGTGAGCTAAGCTAAAAACGAATTTAACATTAAGTCAAAAATATTTTATAGCGCCACCAACCCATCGTGCACATCAACATGACAGGCATGACTTTAAATAATAATTCTTGCTGTACTATTTTTCTACTTGGTAACACTTACTTCACACATTTGCAAGTTTTACTTCCATCAGTAGGTTTTGTTGGAGATTTTAATGGCGAAGCATTAGTATTCACATTTTCTGCTGTCTGTAGTTTTTATGAAAAAAGAATGTTTAAGTTTTTGACAGAAATGCTTTAAGTTCAGACTTTTCGGTATTAGACAATGATATATTTAAGAAAAAAAAGCAATTTTTTCTCAAATTAAAGATAAAATCTTTTTGTTTCCTTGAATCTCGCCAAGCTCAGATATTCTGATATACTTTATTATTTGATGCTTTTAATTATGGATTGCTTAATATTGCTATTTTCTTTTAGAAATGAACTTTAAAAATCTGACATTATTTGATCCCACACCAGGGTTGGAAATATCGATTAGTAATCGATAATCGATACTACATTCTGGGCTTTTCTGTTATTGATTATCGCAGATGCTTTGCTTTCAATTTTTTCTATCGATTATCGCCTTTTCTATGTTTTTTGGAACAATTTATCAATTGGTAAAATCTTTATACTTTACTTTTGTTTTCGTTGAGTCTGCCTAATCTTACATTGTTTCGTTTCTCTTATACTATATTACTCTTTATAATTATCCTAAAAGTGTATTTTTTTATCCTTGTAGTACGGTAATGATAGTTTTGCTTCTCACAAGTTTCATTTAATGGTCAATACAGCAAATATTTTAGTGCATCCTAATAAAAAATAGAATAAAAATTTTTGTTCGCATTTTGGTATCGAATACTAATCTTTGCTTTTTGTTTCTGATATCGAGTATAGAAAATTCTTTGCTTTTCGTGTGAATTATCGATATCGATTCGTCTTTGTTTTTGAACAGCATCAACTTCTAACCCTGTCCCTTACTCGTATTAAGCAACTATTCACATCTATTTACTCTTCAGTTGTAATTAATAGATCACAAGTAGAAGAGAAATAGAAACCATCTAACGTAATTAGCGATTCTTCAGATTATTCAGCGAGCTTGATTTTGATTTATTGATTTCTCAATGAATTTAAGAGTATTGATTTCCCAATGAATTTAAGATTTCCCAATGATTGAATTCCCAATGAATGTTGATTTATATTGATTTCCCAATGAATTTAAGAGTATTCAGCGAGCCAGTTAGCCTTGTTGGTATTTGAAGGAGATGAAGCATACAGCCTGTTCCGATAGTTTGCAATAGTTAAGATTGAAATATAATTTTTGAATTTTTTATTCTATTTTGGGGCTGCGGTTACAAAGATATTCCAGTTATGCAAAAAGATATCCCCGTAAAAAGTTTTTGGAAACTCTGAGTTTGCTTTCCCAGCTCGAATTTCCGGAAAAAGGGAGGGTTTTACCAAAATTGAACGGGTTACGTGATGTTACTAAAAGTATAAATATTATTTAGCTTCTATTTTTTTCTTGAAAGCTCAGGCTGAGAAAGCAGATGCATGTTTTCCAAAATTTTCTACGGGGAATATCTCTTCGTATTTGTGGAATATCTTTGCGACCGCAGTACCAAAATGAGAACAAAATATATCAAAAATCATATTTCTGTTTTAGCTATTGTGAACTACCAAAATTGGCTGGATGCTTTACCTTTTAATTATGATTTTGATTCAGTTGAGCAGACTGAAATGTCCACAAAGTCTCACGGAATATTGCTCGATAACAGGAGCGGAAGGTTCTAGAATTTTAAAAGCTTTACAAACGACAGATTAATCGCCATAACGTAGCGCATTATTCAATATGTTCAAAGAAAACATACTTTTAAATTTGCTGGCAACACTGCAGCTTCTACGGGGCTAGATGCTGCCATTTCAACGTTCATTATTTGATCGGGCGATATTCTTCCTGTGTTTGCTTCAAAACAACCGCTGCGAAAAATTTAGCTGATTAATTATCTATAAATACAACAGAAAATTAAAATACATTTACAATGTTAGAAGCTTTTCTAGAAAACTTAGGCTAGTTTTCAGAAGTTAATTTTCTATTGCAGCATTGAAAGCTGACACAATTGCAATGGGCAAGCCAGGTAGAATTATTTATTTCAAAATGTAACACCTTGAAAATGACAAAAGGTAGAAAAATACAGTTTCGGTGAAAATACTTTCTAACTTTTTTTTTTTTCAAAAACTTTTTTACAACTGCAAAAACTAGACATAAATGTGATTGCCTCTTTAGATGTTAACGGTTTTAAAAATGGCTAAGGTAGTATTCAAGTAGCTTCCGACTTGGATAAATATTGACAAATATTTTTTTCAGTTATTTCTTGTTGTGTACTAACGGACTGCTTATCGTGTTGGTTCTAGCTGACTTAAAATTTGAGCAATGGAATGGACAGTGAATCTCCCAAAAGAGTACCCAGATTAGTAAAGGCTTAAGTTTAGGCTTAAGAGAAAGTTTACTCCAAATTGGTCAGCAAGATATCAATTATGTAAAGATAATCGTCTAAACTAAGAATGCGCACCAACATGATAGAGAAGCAAGCACCGCCATCAACTGCGAATTGAATTTCATGGTTACAATGTAGAGCGCATAAAGTAGCAAGAGCCCTAATGACTCCCACCACTCGAATACGGCGTCCCAGGAAAACAAAATGAAAACCGCGATCGAGAGACCATAGAATATCGAATCCCTAACCAGAGGCCGCCAATCAAGTTGCAAAACCTGAAGCAAAACAAAGAAAACATAAAAAAGCGACAGATATACTATACCAACTAAAAATCTATCATGAGTTTGTTGCTTGGAGTCGTAAGTTTGCATGCTGATTTAATATGCTGATTTATTAAAGGCAATTATCTAAATTTTCATCCGCAAAAAGCTTAAAGGTCAATTTTTTTATGTTGCGTCAATTAAAAATTATGGAAGTCAAACAGAAGCTATTTGGTTGGTTGGTTGAGACTTGAAAGTTACATTTTTGAAAAGGCTTCTTTATCTATTCTTTGTTATTAGCCGCAAAAACTGGTGAAAGCCGTAGCGCGGTTGGCACTTGGCAGAGCGTCAAGTTAGTGATCGAAAGGTTGCTGGCTCTCGGTTCGATGTCTGAATTGGTAACTTGTTGTGTCCTTTCAAAAGACACTTTTCGGATATTTCTTATTGGGGCTCAAATGGTCTACTCGTTGTGGGAACCGAGCTTAACGACAGACTTGCAAACAAAACCCTAAAAAGGTTGCTTATTGAAGGTGTGGTTAAGCAGACGGAGAGTGCTTGGTTCATACGAATGAATGAATAAATTAGTATCATCTTTCAATACAATATCTCAAAGTTATCAAACCATAGACTCTTTACTAGTAGACTGGAAACTGACACTTTTATCTTTTTTCTTTACGGTTCATTTGTTCTAAAATATGCCAATTCGTCCAATTAGCGTGAGTATTTTCTTCACGGTTAACTCGTTCTACGAGTATGTCCAATCAAATCAGTCGAAAATCCGTGACCGCAAAAAAACCTTCGCAACCAGAGCAAACTTTTTTTCTTCAATGCTCTTCTCTTTTTCTCCGTGCGTCTGTTTGTAGTCTACTAAATAAAGTGTCTATGATCAGACCATTTGGTAGTAAAAGAGAGCATTAATCGCGTGAAACAAATGCAATCTCATAATGAATTTATCGATTTCACAGCTGGCTCGTATAAATTGTGAGGGAAAGTACAATGAATCTTACAAAGATTACGTTGGTTTAACAACATTTGCTCAAAGTTGAAGCAAGTTCAAAGGCATTTTTAACAAAGTTCTAGCATGAAACATTTTGCAAATTACTTGAAAAACATCTGGTAATTTTAAATTTCAGCAATCAAGTGTGATTTGGAGAATGCGCCGCTTTCAACAATTGGACTTTTTTGCCTTCGGATTTAAGGGTCTGTTCTATCTGACCCTATTGCTTTTGGAAGTCTTCTCCTTAACACCGATAAAATATGTTTATGAATTTGAATCTACGATCTATTGACAGTCACTTTAAAAATAATTTAATGGTCTCAAACATATAATGTATTAATCATTTTTCTTTCGTAGTTTTTTTTTTCAATTTCTTCTTTATCCTTTTTTCAGCAAGACTGGCAAAAGAACAAAATTTGTTCGATATTTTTTGGGAACTTCGTGAATAATTCAGGCCTATAAATTGAAAGGGTCAGAAATTACTTATTACTGCTCATACCCGCCCACAAAGTGACGACGTTAATGCGATGATAACCAGGAGATTGAAAACTGCAGATCTGGAACAAAAGAAATGAGGATAAACATATGTGCTAAAAACCTTGATGCCTTACATGAAGTTGAAGTCTTTTTGTATGTTGCTAAGCGGAACTCTGCCTAGTTATTATACTGAAATTATTAACAGATTTAACACATAAATTTATATTCTACAGCAAATAGCAATGATTTCTCATTTGGAACATCCCTAAAAGTTCTGAATTTACATTCTCAACAAGTTTTTCCTTTAGCTAACAGATGAAGTAACATAAATTTTTAAAAGAAAACTTAAACTAAATGTTAAAAATCTCAAATCGTTTTTACAACTCACCCTACAATCGTTCCAACTCCTACATCGCTTCCGGTTCCCATGCCTGCAATGGAAGTAAAAAGCTCCGGAGCGGAGGAACCTGCCGCCATAAACGTTGCTCCAGCAACGTCTTCACTTAAATTAAGTTTTTCAGAAATTGCTTCTAGGGACGGAACGAAAAATTCGTCACAAATTATTGCCAAACCTGCAAAGATAATACTCTGAGAAATAATTTTAAGTTCTTCTAAATACTTAATGAGTACACCTTTTAAAGTGGCTCCGCAAATTTATTTGCGCTTTCTTGGTCTTAATTTTATGTCTCTACTTTAAAAGCCTTTGCATTGCGTATTTTTTCGTTTCCGTTTCAACACTGTCACCATTTTATAACCATTACGCTTGCTTTTGTTACAACGTTATTTACCCTGTTTTGCTTTGTATTATGCCATGGTCTCAGAGGTTATAAAGCAGTTTCCCACTACCTTCTCCTAGTAGAAGCCTCTGGTGGAAAGGGCTTTACTTTGAAAAAAAACAAACAAAAAAAAAAAAAGGAAAAAACAAGTGATTATTTCTTTTCCTGTCGAATTTTTTGACAGTTCCGGAAAACTCCGTTTCGTTTGGAACTTAAATATTGCAATACCGTTCTAATTCCTAATTAAGCCTAAATGATTGATTTCCACGTTATTCAAATGAAAAAGGAGTTCAATAGCATTTCTTTTTCATTCTATTATGGTATTAGCGTAAAAGTCTTAAGCAAATTGCGATACTAATAGTTGGATAATAGATTGCGCATTGGAGTTTGGTAAATACTGTAATTCATCAGCGATCGGTGGTCGAATGGATGAAGCGTCAAATCAAAATCAAAATCAAATCTTTCATTAAACTCGCTGTAATACGCCGAAGCGTGTAACGAGTTGGCAAGGCCCATCTCCGCATCATTGCGCCCGGGCAACGCAGCTCCTTTCGAAGAAATGTCGCAGCGCTGGCGAGCCGTTGGCAACACTGTGTCCGATTTGACCGGCCCGAGATTTGAACCTCAGACCTCCCGCTCCAGAGACGAACGCCTTACCGCTCGACCAACTGGCCGGTCTAGATGAAGCGTCAGCTACTGAAATTGTAGACCCAGGTTCAATTCTTTGTCGAGTCAAACCAAAGACTACAAATTGGTATTCACAGCTTCCTGCTTGACGTTCAGCATTAATAATAGGCAATGTGAAGCAAGGATGTGGAAGCGACAGTTTTTGAATCGTTTCAGCATCCGCTTTCACCCTCATCGTTTCCGCTTCCACCATTTGATGACGTAATTTTTGCGTAAAATTTTTTTTCTCGAAAGTTTTTTGGCAAGACTTTTTTCCAGATTCGTCAAGCTTAAACGGTTTTGTGCTATCATCATCTTAAACAGCACATGATATGAAATCAAAATGTGAAATTAGTTTGTGGGTGAACGGATCTGAGCGTAGGCGTAGATACGAATTTAGATTAGGAGCGGCCCAAAATCGAAATGCCCAATCACTTGGTCTTATGCTAAAATAAAGGGCAATTGCTTACTGGAGTCTCGGTATGGATTTCCAAGCGCTCGGGATAATAATCTTTTAATCGCATCTGCTGTAGCGTGTAATTCTTTACGTTGCTATGATTAGTTAAACCTCCTGGGGTTGAACCCCAACAATCGCTTAAACCCTAACAATCGCAGAATTTTTTTAGTATTTCGTTTTTATGTGCGGCTATGCTCCAAATTTCTGCATAACAGCGTGTATTTTGAGACTGCAAAATAAAAAACGTTGCGAAAATTTCGTGGTTATACATACTATAAAAGGTTAAAATTTTATAGACAAGAGATTCCTAAACCGAGAGTGCTCAAACCACTAACTTGCTGAGCGTAAATCTAATTCGGTTAAGAGGGTTCAGGACAAGAGCACTTGGGACATTGTTTCACAAAATGAATAATGATTTAATGACAATATGACAATAAGTGGATTTGAGCCGTCGCGACGCGTTTCGTCCTTGCTCAAGGGACTCTTCAGGCGACAAAGGTCAATTTTGTTTTATTAGCTAAAAAAAAAAAATTAATTCTAATCGGCCCCCCTTACCGTTTCTATGCTACATGTCTTCCAGTGCAATACGCCTACTCCAAAACTTTTCGCCAACAACTTAACGACCACGATTGTCCAGTAGGCTACTAACTCGCTACTTGAAACGTTCAAAATCTACCTCTGGTAAAATCTACTACCTGTTACCGAAATCTTATAAGCTAAGCCTACTTACTGCTAACTTACGAATTTTGAAGGTTTCAAGTGACGAGTTAGTAATTTACTGGATAATCGTGATCGGTAAGTTGTTGGCGAAAAGTTTTGGAGTAGGCGTATCGCACTGGAAGACATATAGCCAAGAAACGGTAAGGGGGGCCGATTCCAATTAAATTTTTTTTTGGCTAATAAAACAAAATTGATCTTTGTCGCCTGAAGAGTCTATTGAGCAAGAACGAAACGCGTCGCGACGGCCCAAATCCATTTATTGTCATATTGTCATTAAATCATTATTCATTTTGTGAAACAATGTCCCAAGTGCTCTTGTCTTGAACCCCCTTATCTGAATTTTGCCATAAAAGGTTATATTTTTTTTCAATTTAGCAACGGTATAGGGTACTTTGCAGTAAAACATACTTCATAAAACATATCATGTTCAAAATTCTATCTAGTGGAGTAAATCTACGCCAAAATATGGTCCAAACTGGAAAAAATTGCAAGAAAAGGTTTTGCAACGGTTTTGGTGCTACGTGATGTGGAGAATAACATACAAAAAATCTAGCAAAATCCACTCATCAGAAAGTCGAAAAATTTGGGGGTGAAAAAAGGGGGCTTCCCCGAAAATAAATAGTGATCGAAAATATGCCCAGTAACATCACTGCTCTTTGCGAAAAGCTAGAAGAAAAATTTTTGGCAAGGAGTGAGCCTACATTCTTAAGTTTTTGAAAATAGTAAAATAGAAATGATGACGTCACATTTTAGCTTATGACGTCACTTATGAGCTAAAAAGATAGTGTTGTAAGGTAAAGTGATAATGTTCGAACGCAAATAAAGGCAAAGTAATTCCGAACTCAAAACAAAATTGTTAGCTTATTCAAAACACACTGTGATACTACCAGGCAAAATTTTAGCTAAACACTAAACGTACTTGCCACAAAAACTAAAAATATACAAATTAAGGGTAACATTAAACATAGTGATATCGCATTTCTTCTTCACTTTCAAGACAGCAAAGCTATACAAATATTTTTTGTTACGTACGTAAAATGCTTATTTGTGTGTCAAAAGTTTTTCACCGTATATTGATGACGTCTCAGTTTTTGCCAATGACGTCATAACGTCAAAATTTCCTGTGGTGTGGCCTTTCTGGTCTAGTCAGAAAGCGTGTAACAGTGCTCAAGTACATTTTTTTTTCATGCATATCGTGATGTTCAGCGTAGCTTGAATTTTCCCGCTAGTTGATCCCACTACAAAATTTTGGTCTATTGACGTTCCTATGATGTCAGTTTTGCACTACGTTAGGGTTTTAAATCGCTTATCTTGTTTTTTATGATTGGAGTTGATTTAAGAAATTTTTAAGCTAAGTTGTACTTGAGACTTAAGAAATTTTTAGAAGCAGTTATGACGCTTTAATAATTAGTAATGGGTGCTCAACTTTTAATGCATTTAACCGCCATGATGTCATATGGCGTGTGTAAGAGAACTTTTCAAAACGTTCGAAAATGCCATTACCTCATGTTTTTCGAAAAAGTTTCGAAAAACATGAGGTAATGGCGGATATTTTACGGGTTATTTCACCATACCAACTCTTTTTTTAAATTTGCAAAACAATGCTGCCTAGATAAGCAAACAGCATTAGATGATAAAATATGGTCGAAATGTTTTATCAGCAACGCTACTGATTAAGGATGACTAAATTTTTCATTCTTTTCTAAACTTTTTACCAAACATGACTTGATGGCAGCTATTTTCAAAGCTATATTATCAAATCTTTTACTATACTCCCTATATTACGCCGAAGCGTGTAACAAGTTTACTGGGTCCATCTTCGTGTCATTGCACCCAGGAAACACAGCTCCTTTCTAAGAAATATTCCAGAGGTAGCGAGCCGTTGGCAACACTGCGTCCGATTTGATCGGCCCGAAATTTTAACTTCAAATCTCCCGCTCTAGAGACGAACGCATTACCGCTCGACCAACTCGCAGCAAAAATTGTTTCAATTTTGGGAATGCAAACATTGGTTGATTTGCAAGCCCGAATATGAAGCAGAATCTATTGAAACAGCTCGAGTATGAAAAAGAAAATTAAACTCAAAAATTTTATGAATAATTTTAGAATGTTTTTCCCATATGTGACATCATGGCAGCTCTATAATAACAATAATTGTTTAAAATTTCAAATGTACTACAGACATGACTTGCTAGCAGTAACAGATGACACAATTTTTTAAGTACTCCCACAAAAACACAATAATCTATTACAGTGGATTATGATTGGAGGTTTTCTCGGCTTTTCTCTGAACATGACGTCATGGTGGTTATCTTACGAGTTGCATTTCCATAACAAAACTTGTTTCAAATTCGCAGCGCAATATGAACTTGAGAACTTGCAATTAAAAATTTGTTGTATGTCCCGTTCTACTCTGCTTAAGTACTTATTAAATATAAAGTTGCTTAGAGCAAATTTATTTCAAAAATTTGCTTTTTATGACGTCATGGCGGCTAATTTTGGGTCAGGCAATATTGCAAAAAATTTTATTGCGTTTTGAAACTGATGTTCAAATACTATATTCAGGACAAAACTTATTGAAAGTGCTTCAATAAATATGAACCTTTCATGAGTGTATAAAATTTAGCCATTTAAATACCATACAATCTTCCCTAAAGTGATGTCAAAGTGAAATATTACTGTTTATGTCACTGCAACAAAAGTTGTTTCAACTTTACACTGCAATGATTGAAGTGCTGATGAGCAAAAAGTATAATTATGCGGCACATTTTGTCCCAATTAACTTACATGATTGGTAGCATAATTTTGTAAGCATAATTTTGTCACAAAAAAAAACATAATTTTCTCACAGTTAACAAAATTTAACATAGTGACGTCATTCTTGATGAAGTTATTAGAATCGAAAAATAAATTGTTTTGTCAATACGTGTCCAAAAGCCTAAAGATTAATTGCTTTTTCCGTTATGCAAAATGGTATAGCATAAAAAAATTAAAATGATTAATTTTGCTGAATTATAAATGGTTTAAAATGTGTTGGTGATTACAAAAATGTTAGTAATGTTAACAAAACTTCGGCAAGATGCATGCAAATAGTTCAAAAATGCATACCAGTTCGAAAATTTCAAGGTAATTCATCAGCAAACCGAATAAAACAAAAGTTTCAAGAATTGTATTTACTGAATGTGACTATTTTTTTGCAGTTGTAAATGCTCTAAATTGATGGATTATGACGCCATCGCCACTTGACGTCATAGGTCTCTTCAAACATTGCCCAAATTACGAATATAACTTAACTTAGTTTCGAAAATTCAATATCAAGTAAAACTTATTATATAAACAAAAAATTATAAACTATTGCAAAAATGACATCATTGTGATATATTGCAGTATGCTATGATTTTTTGCCGAAACTTGATTATACTTTTCTTAAACCACATTAATAAAAATAATGCATCAGTTTTAATCTTTAGCTCTTTTAATTTGCGGCCAAAACCATTATTTTTCCTCCAAAACAAGCAATTTTTGCTAGTAAGTGACGTCACTAACTTAAATGTAACGTCATCGCTTTTAATTTACTATTGTTTAAAACTTCAGAATACAGATTGACTCTGTGCAAAAAATCATTTTGCTGGCTCTTCCCAAACAGTAGGGTGTAACACTCTGACCAACTTACATAGTGGCTAGTCATCATGGTTTGTGAAATGACCCAACCTGAAGAAAGAAAAAAAAATTTTTGAAAAAAAAAATTGTTTAAGCTGCCCTCACTCCCCTTTTTTGTTTTGGCTCCCCGCGACCCCCCGATTTTTAATATCTCAACTTCTAGTGATCATAGAGCTCTAATTTTGGTGTCAAAAGTTGCAGAACACCGAAGTTTATATCTAACTTATTAACATACCATAGCCTTAAAACCTTTAGTTTTACTGTAAAATAAGAAAAAAGGTTTTTGAGGGCAAATTTTATTGTTTGTATAAGTTAATGTTTTCAACTGAGTAACTTACAGTTGCTATAAAATCTCACATGCAAATGAATCTTGTGCAATTTGCATTCTTTGTTATTTCAGCTTATTAATACCACTTATGAATAGTTTAAAAGTAGAATTACAACACCTACAGAAACATAATTAACTCTGTATGGAGATATTTTGAAAAAATTAAAAAAAAACTGGCTGTTTTAACATGAGCTTTCCTATGTGATCAAAATCAAACTAAAAAGTACCAAGATTATCAAACCTGGAGAAGAGTTAGAGGTGGGACTATAAAAGATTTTTACAAAGAAAAAAGGAGTAACTGGTATGCATAAGTGTTGGATGAGCTGTTGTTGTTGGCCTATTAATATGAAGTAATAGTGGCTCCAATTTTTATAGAGCAGTAATGGTCTACCAATGCAGGTGTAAGGGAGCACTATTTTCAAAATAAAGTTCATTTACGCAAAAAAAAAAATTTAAATTTATGTGTTTTGCAGAGATTTTAGCAAGTTAGTTTTGAAAATCTTTAGCTAGAAATATCAAGATTTAATCGTCAACTGCGATGTCAAGTCAGAATATTCTAAATGAAGTTAGCGAGATGGAAAAGCTGACCAAACTACGTTCCCTACCAACGCTGCAAAATGTTATACAAGGATATTACTGGAGGCAGAATGAGCTTAAAGCTGGAAAGGGACCCAATTATAATCCAACTATACCTGAAGTAGCAAGCTTGTTGGAAAGTGACATACGTCAAACTTGGATTTTTGCTAATTTGGAAAACACTTTGCTGTCATAAGAATTTGTGAAAAAATTTAAACCAATATACAGCTTCTTTCCAGCTTAAAGGCACAGCCCAAGGCAAGAATGTCATCCCCTAGCTATTTGAAAAAACTCGCTGATTTTTAAAAGCAATATCATGAGCTTTTTGACATTTGTGCATGCAAATGTAAATTTTTATTTGATGCTACTTTGGAAGAGGAAAACATTCCTTGCATGGATCATTAAGAACTAAACTAAAGTAATTTGCTCCTGCCCAATATCTGCCCGAATTCATTCAAGGGAATTAAAGGTTTTACTTGATCAACGTTTAGAACGTCGCATGAGAATTGGAGGAGTTGATGTAGCTGCAATTCAAGACAACATGAAAAGATTTCACCGCAACAGCAGCCAAAAACGAGCTCGCGTAGAAGTGGCTCCGATAGAAAATATAAACAACCTGATTACTTCATCTGAAAATGAATCTTCCAGTCAATCACCAAGCGAATTTGAACAATCAAGCGAAACAGAGGAAGAATGTGCTGGGCCATCTCACCTTGTAAGCTCTGATGTCTGTAAACTTACAGATAAAAAAATGTTAGCTTACGGTCAACAAGTTGCATCTTGCAAGATCTTGTGTTCATCTAGCATAGTGTTTTCCAAATTATCAAAAATCCAAGTTTGACGTATGTCACTTTCCAACAAGCTTGCTACTTCAGGTATAGTTGGATTATAATTGGGTCCCTTTCCAGCTTTAAGCTCATTCTGCCTCCAGTAATATCCTTGTATAACATTTTGCAGCGTTGGTAGGGGACGTTGTTTGGTCAGCTTTTCCATCACGCTAACTTTATTTAGAATATTCTGACGTGACATCGCAGTTGACAATTAAATCTTGATATTTCTAGCAGGGTGTCGAACCGTTTCAAATAACGGTTCGGGTTCAGGTTTAGCTCCTGCTCAAAATATTTTAGCGGTTCAGGTTTGGTTCGGGTTCACTTGAGCACCATTTTCGAGGTTCAGGTTTGGTTCAGGTTCACTCAAGTAAAATATTACTGGTTCAGGTTCGGTTCGGGTTCATTGACTTAAAATTTAACTGTCGTTACTCGTTTCGTCCAGAAAAAAAATGGAGAAATTGCTGATCCTGTTGATGATCATCACTGCTCTTATTGTGCGTGTACCAACGCCAGCGGCATCCAGATATGGAAAAATATATTCTTACTTTTGTTAGGGGTTCAGGTTCGGTTCATGTTCACTTGAGCACAATTTTGAGGGTTCAGGTTTGGTTCAGGTTCACTGAAGTAAAATTTTGCTGGTTCAGGTTCGGTTCGGGTTCACCAAAATGAAACGGTTCATTCGGGTTTACGGTTCGGGTTCAGGTTCGGTTCGACACCCTGATTTCTAGCGAAAGATTTTCAAAACTAACTTGCTAAAATCTCTGCAAAACACATAAATTTAAACTTTTTTTTTGCGTAAATGAACTTTATTTTGAAAATAGTGCTCCCTTACACCTGCATTGGTAGACCATTACTGCTCTATAAAAATTGGAGCCACTATTACTTCATATTAATAGGCTAACAACAACAGCTCATCCAACACTTATGCATACCAGTTACTCCTTTTTTCTTTGTAAAAATCTTTTATAGTCCCACCTCTAACTCTTCTCCAGGTTTGATTATCTTGGTACTTTTTAGTTTGATTTTGATCACATAGGAAAGCTCATGTTAAAACAGCCAGTTTTTTTTTAATTTTTTCAAAATATCTCCATACAGAGTTAATTATGTTTCTGTAGGTGTTGTAATTCTACTTTTAAACTATTCATAAGTGGTATTAATAAGCTGAAATAACAAAGAATGCAAATTGCACAAGATTCATTTGCATGTGAGATTTTATAGCAACTGTAAGTTACTCAGTTGAAAACATTAACTTATACAAACAATAAAATTTGCCCTCAAAAACCTTTTTTCTTATTTTACAGTAAAACTAAAGGTTTTAAGGCTATGGTATGTTAATAAGTTAGATATAAACTTCGGTGTTCTGCAACTTTTGACACCAAAATTAGAGCTCTATGATCACTAGAAGTCGAGATAATAAAAATCGGGGGGTCGCGGGGAGCCAAAACAAAAAAGGGGAGTGAGGGCAGCTTAAACAATTTTTTTTTTCAAAAATTTTTTTTTCTTTCTTCAAGTTGGGTCATTTCACAAACCACAATTGCTAACCAAAACCAATTTAAAAAAATGAGGTTAATTATTCATCCCTAAAATTCTCCTTTTTGCCCCTCCCCCAATTTAACAACTCTCTGATGGGTGGATTTTGGTAGACTTTTAGTTTGTTATTCTCCACATCCAATAGCACCAAAAACCGTTGAGAAACAATATCTTGCAATTTTTTCCAGTTTTGACAATATTTTTACCTGACTTAATAATATTATACTTTCAAGAGAGATTATGATGCTTTCCCCTGCCTACTTTTTTATAGAATATTATAATTTCACATTGAGAAAAATTAAATGTTGGAACTGGAAACTTTATTTATGTTAATCAGCGAAAGCTATGTTATATCTAAATTTTAAAAAAAGTGCAAATCCCTAAAATTTTTGAGAAAATCTTCAAAAAGTTTAGGACTGAAACAGGAATTCTTAAACACTTCTAAGATTTGCAAATAAGTTTGTAGGCTGCATGGTTCGTTTTTAAATTGATATGGGTGGGGATTGGCCCCAGATCTAGTGAGCCTCAAACCTTTGAAAAGGTTTTGTCGCGGCAGCGAGAAGAGAACTCGTGTTCTTCGCTTTGCTGAGGTCCCTTATTTCTGGGCGCCATTTGTGGCGCGGCTCAGATACAGTCAAGACAAAAACGTTAATTTTTGTTAATTGTTTTTTGGTTGTTTTTGCGTTGTTTTGGGGCTTTGTGAGCTGCATGTGATGGCGTTCCATTGGCTGATCGGCGTGGCGTGATCATGTGTTGTCTTGCGCTCATTGGTCAAGGAAGTCCGGGCTCATAAAGTTACAGAACAGATTTGATATTCACAGTCATTCCAAATTTTGAGTTCAATCGATAACATGTTTTTTGTTTCTTTCACGTTGGAGACCATATCACGTTTATTTTAATGTAATTATTTATTTGATAACAAAAAGTTTTGTTTCATTGAATGAGATTGGAGATTGAGACACTGGAGCAGCGCTACTTAGGAAAACGCGACACTGGGGACTTCGACAGTTTCTTAGCAAATGTTGGTTTCTCCAATCTTGTCATATATTATACAAAAAACTGCACCACTTTCAAGTTTTTAACGTTTGATATGAGAGGCCAAAGTCGCTTAGTGGAAGCAGAAGCGGAATTCTTTATTCCCTTCACGAAAACTTGCCGCTTCCACCGCTTCCGCTTCCACATCCCTGGTGCGAAGCCTCCATCGTGTGTGGTAGACAGGTGGCAGCTTGACTTGAAGAGCAATAGGTCCCTTCGCTGTCCCCTGACCAAGGCGACTTGGGAAATAAAATATTATTACCTTTACAGCAAGATTAAATTTTATGCGTAATTTTTTCCGCTCTTTTTTACTACAACTAGAATATAGCTATCAAAATTTCTACTTTGAGCTTTTCTTTGTGCCTTGTTTCGACATTTAGATAAACTTACCTATAAATAGACACAGTACAATGACAATATATAAGATTGTCCAAAATGCAGGCATTCCTCCTTGGATCTCGCTGTCACACTTATTGTGTTCGTTGTCTGATATTTTTGGCTCTTGAATGTTTTTGCCTTCATGCAAAGCGCTTTCTGAAGAACTGTTCTTGGTAGAGTTTCTTGAAGGTGAAAAAATAAAAAAACATGCTGAATTAAAATATATTTTCCAGTAAGGTATGAATTAGTTTAAAAAGTTTTTCATTGTTTTGCTGATTCAGTCACAATGCATAAATACAACTACAGTTACTGGTTAAATTTTATTTTAGTCCATTTGTATACCATTTAAACATATACAAACACATTTAAACCGGTAAATTTGGTAGAATGAAAAAAGATTTTTTTGCTAGAAAAACAGATATTGTAGAATTGATTAATTTGAGGTAATGGTTATTATGGTTCAACGAAAAAGCTCTTTGCAAGGAAAAGAGCTGATAGTTGATAAATTGATAAATTTCGGGTTATGGTTTTTATGGTTCAAAATTTTTCCCTCTGAAATATTCTATTTTTTTTCGGTATTAATAGCAAGTTGAGTTTCTGCCCCATACAATTGCAATTATCCAAAACTTACTCCATGGCATTAATTTGATTTTGGCAATATTGCTCTGCTTTGGAAAATATAATGAAATTGTCATTTGCATGTTTGCTTTCAAGTTCAAGTTTTTCTTCGAAACTCATTTCGCTGTTTTTAGGAAAATCATCAGGTTTCTCCGAATTGAATTGACGATGAAATGGTCTCATTTCATTGCGATCAAGGGCGTCCAAAAGTAGCTCGTGCAGATTCAGTTCTTGATTATCGAAGAACGAATCATCTCGAAGAGTATGATAGGGTTGATTGGAGGAGGATCGTCGAACTCGGACAAATTTTAATTTGTCAAAAGATTCCGTTGATTGTGAGGATTCCTGGTTGTTTGATGCTGGTAGCTTGTCTTGGTCCATGGCTTTTTGTGTGTAGACAATTTCTCGGATAAGCATAGCGGATAAATGAAAAACAACTTTTTCCGATTTTTCTTTTGACAAATGCTCGATTGTGGATGACACTTGTTGAATAGATTCATTTGTCACCTTGTAAACTTCATAGCGAGAAGAAGCTTCTTCTGCAATCTTTTGCTGATAAAACCATTTTGGAGCTGAAAGTTTCATCAAAGCAGCCAAAGTCGCAAAAAATGATATCGCAAAGCCAGCTTTGATAATTAACAAAGAAAATTTATCTTTCTGTTTTCCTCGTTTGAAGTAATTAACTTGCATCTTTACACATTATTTTTCAAACAATTTGTTACCGCTCATAACCAGCCAATTTTAGTATATTCTTACGGAAAATTCGTTCAATGCACAGTATTACATAACTTCCATGATAAAATTTCAGTCAGCTTTGCAGACATTGAAATTAAAGCAATAAATTTTTCATTGACGAACTACACTGCCGGTGACCTATCCTACTAGTATAATAAGATTAGTGTTTTTTGATGAATTATTGATTAATGCCATTGCATAAATGCTTGTAATGATGAATAATTAACTCTCATCGAGATAACTCGACAATTGAAAAAAAAGCAAAATTATGCAAATTGGTGTCTTGAGAGCCTACTACAATACTTCAGCTTAAATTTAGAGCTAGAACTTTTACACGAACATTGAACATTATGAATGAACTCTAATCAACAATAAAGGAGCCAGCAAAATACAATTGCTAAACATACAGTATTAGAAAAGTGGTTCTATACATTTTCTTGAACCATTTTTAATGTTTTTTGTAAATTAGCTAAAAAGGACAATAATTTACTTCAAAAAAATACTATATTAATATAAAAACCAAGACCGTTAAAAGCAAGAAACAGAAACTTTTTTTTAATATGTATAGCTCATGTACCCTAAAACCAATTTCTTTGCCGTTGCTTAATTCGAATTCCTCAACCATCCATCAGACAAAAACCTATGGAAAAAAATTGAAAGACAGAAACCACACAAGATTCTAGACATTCCTTATTTGCTAACAGCAAGTAAAAAAAAGATTAAACTCTAGCAAAACTTTCAACACCGAAGAAAACGTTTCTTAAGTCAAGCATAATCCTTCAAACTGAAATCCTGGAAGAAGAATGACACCGACAACAGCAAACACAATGTTACTCTACCAGAACCTGCTTTATAACTCCCTCCTGCACCAAGTCTAACTAAGAAAGATTGGATAGCTCTTAGTAAAGCCAAGACCAAAGTAGAGAAAACCAAAGACAATCTTTACAAACGGAAACAGCAACATCTGTGGCTGTCGATGCCGTAAATTGCAAGCATTGGCGCAGGTCCTCCAAAAATGTCAACTATAGACTTCGACATAACTCCAACTAAAATATGATAGAAGCACACCTCCCAACCGCAGCAGCAATCGATTGGTTGATATTTTTCTTCCCGTCACGAGAAAGCGACTTTGGCACGCATCCGCTAAGGAGTTGGAAAAGCAGTGGTTGACGTTTTGCTGCAACAAGACGTGATTAGGAGCCGACCTTTAACTCTGAATTTTTTGATTAGATTACACAAGAAAGTCTTTTATACCATACTTCTAAAATATGATGATTTCTCAATCGAAGTATCTCCAGCATCAGTATTATCAACCTGTGATAAACAATCAACAAGTAGTACCTTTTTTGACAGTGCTATAAGATACAGATATAGGATTTAAACTTATCCCAAGTACATATTTGCAGATTTTACTTAGCTGTTGCTAAACTTTAACTTTCTCAGCGACTCAGCCACATCGCCAACAAATAAGTTTGAGATGAAGTCGGTTTGTTACTGAAAGAAAGTGTACATATTTTTGCAGTAAATAAATAACCAACCTTTCAAAGATAAAAGTTGAAAACCTAGCACACACATTTTAAACTATAAACTTGGTAAGGAGACTTAAAGGCCTCTTTGCAATCATTTTGGCCTGGAGAACTTTGAACAAGCAGACGATACTTTTAATTCAAGTTACAATTTTTTGCATACTGATTGTTTTCTATCTTAATTGAACCTTTTTTAAAATTGTTAATCTTCATTTAATTTTTTACTTGCTTACTGTAGCTACAGTGTTCCTGCAAAACCTATTCTCCTTTGTCGTTAATAAAACGAAACCTTAATTCTCTTTGTAATCGTATTTTACTTTCTTTTTTATATTGATTGAATAAGTAGCAGGAGAAACCACTAAGCATTAAGCTGTTTTCACGCATTTACCTGGCAGAAGGTGGATCATGCGTTTTTGCGTGGAATATGATACTAGTGTGAGGTCACTTTGTTGCTGTATCCTTTTTCTGGTGAATTGTTATTTGAAACTGTTGCTTTTTATGTTCTAAGAATTGTTAGAAATAAATAAATGCCACTACTACTACTACGCTCGTGAAAAAATTTTCGACATTAATCGTGTTTACGAAAACTTCTCAACCGTTGAAAGATTTTTTGCGCACTAGAATAAAGAATAAAGCAAATTAAAGGCTCTGCTGTAAAAATTTAAACTTGATTTGTTGACTAGTGATGGTAATAGTTTAGCGTGTTTTAAAAAAGTTTGCTTTGACGATTACGTCATACGCACTATAATGGAAAAGAGCTTGTGATCGTTACGAAAATAGAGTAATCTTCAATTTATTGTACAACACTAATGCTGAACTTAATTAAATTCCTAATCTTTAACTTAATTCCTTTGCTCTGCTTAAGTGTTCAGAGGCCCGGCCCTTGGACCTCTCAATGATGCTGTTTTTCTTTTTATTGCGGAAACAAATTTGTTTCTGGTCAATGTCCATAAAACAAGGATAAAATTTTTTATAGGTTATACTTTCTTCGTTTTATCAGCAGTGTATACGAAGTAGAACTTATCTTACTGATTTAAAAGAGTAGCTGTCCGTATTTATTGACGTCATTCTTTGAATTGAAGGATAATTACCTGCACATACTGTAACTTATTAATTTTGGCGTTAAAATAATGCAAGGATTTCAAAGACTGATGGCTGGTTAAATAAAGGCAAGAAATCTCTCGTTCTAAGTTGTCGCACTTTTAGAAGTAAAGTGACCAGATTACATCTTAGCGTGTTAAAATGCGATCAATTGAACACAATTATCCGAAAGCAAAAACTTTTTATCTTCTACTCCCTTAAAATAGGCAAAGCTTGCGCTTAACAATGATTCAAAAAAGTGCTCGATTGCAGTGGCTATAGAGCTAAAACGTATTTCATAACACAGTGCACACCACCTGTAAAAATTAAAACATTTAAAACCTTAAAGTTTGTTTCACTTGCAATCGGGATCATAAGGGGTGTCTGCCAAAAGTAAAACAAAGTTTAAAATTAGGAGCTGAAAATTAAAAAATAAAGTGTAAAGTATGAAAGTTTGTCGTTTTGGTCCCGGGACCATGGTCTGCTCAAAAACGGCCCAAGGGAGACTTGACCTACAAGAAAGACCACAACTAGGCCCTTTTCTATTCAGTCAGTCAACTCAGCTCAATCCACCTAGTAGTCAAACTCAGGGTACCCCCAACGATCCCAATTGTGAGTGTAACAGACTATAAGGGTTATAAATGTTTTACTTTTATTTTTACAAGTGACGTGTGCTGTGCTATTATTCTGCAGTCTACACTGTAACACTTGTTAATATAAAACAAATTAAATTTCAAAGTTTGCAAGATAATTCTTGGAATTACTTCATATTTACGGCAATTTTTACCTGGTCATTGGTCCAATATTTAGCACTAAATTTATTCAATCAGCGGAATAAAGCATGCTGATGCATTTGACCCAGTTTTTTGGTCGTGTTTTTGGAAAAATTTAACGTAGAAAAGCAAAGACATTAAAGATTTCAAATTTTTTACAATTTTGTAATAAATTTTTTTTTTTCAAATACAGTATTTATTTTCAACATTGCTTTTAACAAGTTTTAAAATCGCTATCGTCGTCAGGATGAAAACGTGGGATGCTAACTCTTCTTTTGAATTGTTTAAAATCAAATGATTTTAAAGACGTGGTGCTTTATGTCTTACTAAAATGAAACTATACCACTCGTCTCCGAATCAAAGTTGTAAGTCGGGCCGGGCTTTTCAGGTTGGGTTCGGGCCGAGTTCAGGCCTAAAGTTGACAATAATTTCGGAATTAATTCGGGCCTGAAACGAGCTTTTCGTCTTAGGTGCACAAAAACATAATCAAAATAACTTGGCAACATTGCTAAATTTTTTAGACCTAACTGAACTTTTGGATTTTTTTGGGCATGATTTGGGGTTCAAATTAGTCTTCGGGTTCGGGCCTATATTTTCGGGTTCGGGCCGGGCTCGGGCTTGAACTAGTCGGCCCGTTTACAACTCTGCTTCGAATACAATTTTTGGATTTTGGAGATTGTGAAGTAAAGAATTGGTCTCTTCAGAAGACTTTGAACATAAAAAAATAAGAAATTTTTACGTGTAATCTTTCTAAGTAAAACAAGTTTGAAGTGCATCTATAGCCAGAACCATTGTATTTCTGCAATTCCATCGTTAGCATATTGCTCTATAAGGTTGAATGAAATAGGTTCGCGCTTTTAAAACACCAAGTTGCAGACATTTCACCAATGGGACTGCGGTTAACAACTGAAGTGGCAGCTGCAAATTCCTTAAAGCTAAATCACAACTGTTAAAAGTTTTTGCGTCAAAGTAGCCAATTCTTTCTTCGCTAGTTTAACCGAACTGGAAGTTTCTTGAAAAACATAAATATCACCATCATTTTTAACAAAAAATTGGTTTCGATGTTTTCAATTTTGGAAAAATAAGATACATATTTCAATAAAACTGTTCTGTAAAAACCTAATTACCGAAGACGCCTACAGAAATACTGTTAAGTCCCGAGAGAGTTTTGTTGTATGACAGCCGATTGTGAGCTAAGGCTATGCTATAGTTGAAAGCTTGACAAAATGCAGACGTGTTTGACGCACGCGCAAAATATTGTTATGTTGGAGCGTTCAGGAAAGTGTCAGCAGTTTAAAAAATATAAAACCCGTGAAACGAAAGTATCATCATCCATAAATTACTGCAAATGGCTTTATTTTTGTTTTTAAAGGGTTTATTTTTTCATTTTTTTTAGCCAAATGCGAAAATCAAGGAGAATAGACGCTACAGCATAGATTTCAACGCTGGTTAACTTCGCCACAGTTCCCGTAGAAAGTCCAACCAGGTGACTACTGAGTACTGACTTATGAACACCTCTAAAATTGGAGGTGAAACAAGGATACTGCAACCACCAAGCAATAAAGAATAATCTAAAAAATGTATAAGTCTAAACAAAAGCAAAACAAACAGAATAAGTAAAAAGAAAATAGCGAATCTACCTGATTTTAGGCTGAGCAACGTTCAAGACTTTGAGAAAGAGAATTAATGTTTGCTAATGAGATATTTTTAAAATTTAATTAGTTTACAGCTTAATATAACAAAAATATAAACAAAAAATGACAGCCTCCACGTGGTTTCTTCTGCAAGTAGCTGAATCAAAGAAAAAGCAATTTCTAGCTGATACTATGATGAAGCAAAAGCGAAGCTCATTAAGTCGGAGGAAAAATGACCTGGCAGTCTGGCACTTGATGTAGTAATGCACCAAAGCCCTTTCAAGGCTGAGGTCACCACAACAAAAACCGATCAGCGGTCCAATGTATAGAGCGTCTGCTACTGAAACGGTAGATCTGAGTTCGATTCCCGATCGCGTCAAACCATAGACTTGAAAAATTGGCATTTACAGCTTCTTTGTTTGACGTTCAGCATTAAAAAAGGACAGTGTGATGCCCCCACCGTGTTTGGTAGACAGATGGGCAGGTGACAGCTTGATCAAAAAAAAACGCAAGGTCCCATCGCTGTCTCTTGGCTAAGGCAACATGGTGAATGAAAATGTAACAAATATAACTTGATTAACAGCTAAAAGCGAGGGTCGCCAGGGTCATCCATTTCAAGTTCTGTAGCGTAACCCCGAAGGGCTCACTGCTAGCAAACCCGATATGTTGATCGATTGGCACTTGAGCATTGCAAATCAAGTTTTCTGTAAAATCGCAGTTGAGATGGCTCAGTGGCAAAGCGTAGGGATAGTGATCAAAAGGTTGCTGGCTGCAGGTTCGATCCCCGAACTGGCAGTGCTCTGCCGCGTCCTTGGGAAAGACATTTTACGCTTATTTCTCATTGGGCTGAGCAGTTTATCGGTTGTGGTGGACCCAGAATGAAAAGATTTGCGAACAGAACTCCCAGAAGTGTGCTTCGCGTTGGTGTGGTTAGATAGTAGAAAAGTGCTTGGTTTGTACGCATTAATCGATGAATCGGTGCAATGTGTCCTCTTGTTGAGATGCAGTCAGCAGAGTACTTTTCCCAGCAAAGTGCAAGGCTGCAAGTAAATGGCGTGTAAAAATCTGTCCAGGGATTTAAGATGGAGACTACATACTGTAAATAAATGATTGAAAATAGCTGATGTTTGATGCAGACGTGCAGCGATACAAGGCGAACACCGGAGCAATATTTTTAGATGGTTTGAGTTTACAAAATTATTCGGTAAATGATAGTTTATTGTAGTTACCACCATTGATTGAATCAGATCGCAACATCGAAGTCTCAGCGTGGCTGAAGCAGTTGGTAGGTGTAAAGAAAATAACAAGCAATCATTTTCGTGGTTCTTTTTTTAGCTATGGATTTGTAAGGTTAATTAAAGAGATAAAGGTTGAGATCGGTTTTGTTGAAGAATTGAGGACTACTTGAGGTAATGGAGATGTGCCCGAAACATTGTTCCATTATTCCATTTACCGGCGAAAATACATTTAATCCGTTTGACTCCGTACCATTGGCAAATCTGTGTTTCGAAATTTTGTAGCATTAGAAAAGGATGACTTTGCAAAAGTTCTTGCAGAATAAGCAACGCGATGTCTTATTCTTCAAGAAATAATAAATGTTTAAACATCGCGTTGCTTGATCTGCAAGAAATTTTGCAAAGTCATCCTTTTCTTATGCCACGAAATCTCGAAACGCAAGGTTGCCAATGGAACGAAGTCAAACGGATTAAATGTACTTTCGCGGATAAGGGAATAATGTAACAAGGATTGGGGCACGTAATAGGGGTAGCCAGGATTTTTAGTTGGGGCTCACCCAAACCCCAAATCGCATGCAACAAGGTCTTCAAAATTTTTTCAAAAGTGGGAATTTCTCAAAAACTATAAAATGAAAGATCAAAAGTTGGGCCTGGGTAGGCGCACAACTAGGATTATGCTAAGGGGGGATGGGACTTTTGAACCCGAAGTCAAAGTATTGTTTTAAAAAAATGTCGAGACCTAAACGAAAAAGTTCGGGGAACAAACTAGTGTAATTCAATCGTACCACAGACGGGGGACGTGGGGGGGATCTACGAAGTCTACAGCGGAAGACTATAGCGGTCTGGAGGCAAGGCCCCCGCCGCTAGGTAATTTGTGTAATTTTGTAGGAAAAATTGCTATTCTAATACCATTTGAATCATATTTAGCACGTTTTGGAGCCATTTGAAAGATCTCGATTGCTAAGATTTGGCAGCCATTTGATTAAAATTTTGTTAAGTTGTCCAGCCTTTTCAGCCTACCTCCTCTACTTACAGGTCAACCCTATAACACGTTTAAACGCTTACATTTTTGGGTTAAATTTTCTAAGTGACTTGACGATTTCAAATCAGCGAAGATTTTGTTTCGCGGAGCTAAAAATACAGTATGAACTTTGGCCCAATTACACTGATTTTAACGGATTTTGCGTGTTTTTTTGCATTGTGCCGCAACTGAAAAGGGATGAGTTGGAACAATGGCTTGCTCCTAAACACTCTATCGTCAACGTCACTTTGTCCAATACAATTTTCAACATGATTTGTTCAATACAATAAGCATTTACTTTACTTAATTTTTGTTTTTTTTCCAAAAGCATTTTGTTGCATAAAAACCAGCAAAGTTGGATTTTTATTTAAAGTTGGTATAATAGATAGTTACTAATCATGTTATTGGATTAAATTCATAAAAATGTTAAATGAGGGCCTGGGGTTGCAACTTTTAGGATAAAACCCTGGATTTCTCACGAGTTATATATACATTTAAATTGGTTGGTAAAAATTTGAATTAGGGAAGCCCAGGTCCCCTGGACGTCATCACTAATATTATTGTTAATTACAGTTGTATGCGTAATGCTAAAAAAAACAGCAACTGAAGAAAACGTACGCTATGTTGTCATCATTTTCATCATTGGTAGTATTTCAATTGAGAGGGTCCGGGCCTCTAACTACGTTTATAGGCACCTCTTCATTACCTCAAGTCGTTATCATTTCTTCAATAAAACCGATATCAAGCCGTATTTCTTTAACCTCAGTTTCAACCAGTTTTCTATTGCGCGAAAGATTTACTATTGAAGCAATCAACTGTGTTTTGATTACCATTTTAAGCCAATTCAGAGACTTTAAAATAGGGATTTGAAGCTTCCTTGTTTGACTATGTGAAACGAACAGGTGAAGTGCTGCCAGCTTGACTCGACAATCACAGCGTAAATTATAGTAAGTATTTCCCAGTCATTCAGATTGGTAAATAAAAACAAAGATGAAATATAACACATATAAGTTGCTAAAATATTTATTAGAAGAATTAAGGAGAGAAGTAACATAAAACACATCAGTGCACCAAAACTACGACAGTTACTGTACAACTTCATTTACGACAGTTTGTTTAACTGAAAAAAGTTGATCACATTAAATAATCACTTTAAAAAGAAGAGAGAGTTTTTTGAAACATTGAACCAACCAGTAAAAGAATACAGTTAGTCATTGCAGTGGAAATTGCTGATATCTCAAATCAAAATTTTTCTTTTAGGTTTGAAAATGGAAGAAGCACAGGACTCGTCAATTGCAGAGCAGGTAACGAAAATCGAGACCTCATTATTTCCACTAAACCCAGCTGGTTGCAATGCAACCATTTTTTCTGGGTTGACCAGGCAGAATTTCAAATTAACCGAACCAACTGACTGTCCGAAAAGGAATATTTGAACGCTAATGTTCGCTATTCGAATTAGCAAAAGTCGAAGGTGGTATTTTTCTAAAAACACCTAACTCATCTAGATCGAATTCGCATCTATCCCAAAAACTCATTTTCCTGTATTAAAATGTTCATACCTTCGAAGAAGCTTTTCGGTTGACACTAATTTGTTTTTAGATTCTTATCTTCTCCGTTTTTAGATTCTTATCAAAGTTACACAACAGAATAATTGAAAAGTTGCTTGGTGGCACAGTACTTGAGAATCGCTTTAATTAAAATGTTCATGTCTTCAACGCAGCTTTTCGTCTGACGCTTAACAAGAAGAATCGTCAGAATGGAGAACGCAGGAAAACGAGCGGCTATTTATCGAAAAAAGCCAAGCCATGATTGGCTGGAAAAAGACCAATGAGAGAGCATCATCAGCGTACGATATTTAAGCTGTACACGAATTCTTTGTGTCGGCAGAGGGCGGGGCTAGAAGTTTTGATAAAAGTGGCTTCAAGAGCAGATAGATGGAAAGGAGAGCTGCCTTGAGTAAGAATAAAGAATCTACTGTCATCATAATGTTGAGCACAGGCAAGATTTTGTAAAAGATGGCTGAATCAGAAGCAATAGACTGGGTATTAGGCTGAGTGGAAGATTTGCACTTACAAGCCGGAAGTATGCGTTTGTGGGAAGAAGAGCAAGAGCGGATAGATTTGGGAACGTGTTGTTTAATTCTGTTTTGCAATCTTTGGTAAGCACGGCCTACATACCGCCCGTCGCAGTGGCATGAGAATTGATAAATCACGTTGCTTTTCTGTAAAGCAGGCAGTACATCCTTGTTGGTAGTGGAAAGAAGCTCGTTGGCTGCGTACACAACGCGTGGTTCCATAGCGGAAAAGCACTGTTTGACAGCAGATTTTACTTGTTTTTCAAACCGGGTAGAAACGTAGATAGCCGGGCCATGGGAGACGTAAACAGACGGGGCATCTTTCCGGTCCGAATTTAGGCAGAGCGTGAAATTGCTTCATCTTCCTAGCCATAAACGACTCGGTAACCCGCTCAAGGTATCCATTAGTACAGCAGTTCCCAACCTTTTTCTACCCGTGGCCCATTTTCAATTTGAAAATTTTCCATGGTCCTATTCTCAAAGTTTTGCTCAAGAACTTGACCCAAGTTTTCATCAGTCTTGAATTAGATTGAATCGGTTTTTCCGGCCGAAGACAGGTGCTCTCCAAAAAAAAAGGTTTTCATCAAAATTCGAACGGTTTTTCCGGTCGAAAACAGGTGATCTCCAAAAAAAAACAAGTCAACTCGCCATTTACCGCAACCTTCTGCAAGCTTCCTGACAATGTCAGGGAATAAACAGCTCATCGTGCAAATACGACTTCTTCAAACCAAAATGCTCTCAGGCCTAATGCAAAATGCTCTGTGGTCCACCAGTGGACCACTGCATTAGTATGTTCCATTCATTAGTCTCCCCCATGTGTGAAATGCCGACAAATTTAGCTTAGGCTCAAAGCCCACCCTTCGTTAGCAAAATCCTGGTTTCGCGCCTGATCTCGAAGTTAATTAGATTACAGTCAGAAGCTTCTGGGCGGAACTTCCATTTTCTGGAGTCCTTTGATGAGAGTCTGAGAACGATGTATCATGCCACTGACTAGGCGCCCATTCAGGATTCTGGTAAAAAAAGGGGGGAGCTTAAACTAAAAGTTGAAGTACATGTTGTTTAAAAAATGTCTCATTTAGGGGGCTTGGTGAGCATACCGATGCAACTCAACTGTATCACTGAAAAGAGTCAGGGGCAAGGCCCCCAGCCGCCGGAGACCATCTTGGTATGGGAGCAAAGCCCCCAGCCGCTGAGCAATTTTCGTAATTTTTCGGCCCAATAATAGCCATTTTAGCGTCTTTTGGATCTCACTTCGCATGTTTTAGAAACATTTGAAAGAACTAAATTTCTAAAATTCGAAAGTCATTTAAAAAAATTAAATTGTCCACCCCCTTTATGCCCTACTTACTTATAGGTAAATCCAAAACAGGTTTAAACGCTTGTATTTGAAGGTTAAATCTTTTGAATGACCCCACCTCTAATAGCGCCGCTGGACAATTTTTGTGAGTTTAAAAAAATTAACAATTTTTGACGCCATTTGAATAAAAATGTCGTACCTTTTTGGAGACATTTGAAATAATTTTGCGCAGTTAATGTACTGTGTCTCATCGTGCAGATGTACATAAAAAACGAAAGTTGCAAGATAAGAAATTTAAATTGCATCTAGTGGCGCAAGCTGCTTTATGTCAGACCTGCATTACGCTTTTGAAAAGTTATGGGGGATACATTATGCTGTACAGACATAAAACAGAAAAGATTAGTGCATTTCAATTAGACAGCTAAATCCTTTCCACAAAAGCTGCTTTTGTTGAATTCTACAAAGCCAAAAGCCCAACAATGATACTATGCAAAATTAGCACAGTAGCCAATAACCTCTTGTTCATTTTGTCGCGATAAAAACCACAACTAGATCGGATTGCCAAATTACTCACTGCTATATTGGTTAATTTAGAAAAAAAACTTTGCTGTGTAAAAAGAGTCATAGACTGCTACTGTGTCAGTTGTAGTCTACGACACAGCAAATTAATTTTGGGATGAGTTGAAGCTAACTCATACTGAATGACGTCGCCCCCTCTATACCCTAAAAAAACTCAGTGGATTTAGGCAATTTGGAAAAACGACCCTTAATGTGAATGGAGTTCTTTCTGAGGCACCGCCCCTGGCCCCGGCTATCTACGTTTCCAACCGGTTTGAAAAACAAGTAAAATCTGGTGTCAATCACGAACCACGCGGTGTTTACTCTACCAACGAGCTTCTTTCCGCTACCAACAAGGATGTACTGCCTGCTTTACAGAAAAGCAACGTGATTTATCAATTCTCATGCCACTGCGACAGTCGGTATGTAGGCCGTGCTTACCAAAGATTGCAAAACAGAATTAAACAACACGTTCCCAAATCTATCCGCTCTTGCTCTTCTTCCTACAAACGCACTTCCGGCTTGTAAGTGCAAATCTTCCACTCAGCCTAATACCCAGTCTATTGCTTCTGATTCAGCCATCTTTTACAAAATCTTGCCTGTGCTCAACATTATGATAGCAGTAGATTCTCTATTCTTACTCAAGGCCGCTCTCTTTTTCGTCTATCTGCTCTTGAAGCCATTTTTATCAAAACTTCTAGCCCCGCCCTCTGCCGACACAAAGAATTCGTGTACAGCTTAAATATCGTACGCTGATGATGCTCTCTCATTGGTCTTTTTCCAGCCAATCATGGCTTGGCTTTTTTCGATGAATAGCCGCTCGTTTTCCAGCGCTTTCCATTCTGACGATTTTTCTAGACAAGAGTCAGACGAAAAGCTGCGTTGAAGACATGAACATTTTAATTAAAGCGATTCTCAAGTACTGTGCCACCAAGCAACTTTTCAATTATTTTGTTGTGTAACTTTGATAAGAATCTAAAAACGGAGAAGATAACTAAAGTACTAGCTTGGCGACTTTAGGTGGTTGCTTGCCTAGTTTTGGAAAAGTCCATAAGCAAAACAGGCAGAACAAATTTATAGTTCAAAGAGACATTGCGTCGTACAATCCTACTTTGTATAACAGCGCCTTAATGTTGTCTTCACGTCTGTAGTGGGTAATCGGTTCAACCCGAGTGACGCAGGTGAGAAGAGTCGACACAATGCTTGGAATCGTAGATCCCAGAACTAGACTAACTCAACTAGTAACATGAATTGAATAACCAAGTTACCGGTATACAATTAAGGGTAAATGTTGGTTTGGTTTACTGCTATTCAGCTTCTTGTTTTAGTTTTGGTTGGTATACCATATGATTCATATTTTTGAAGGGCGAACAACAAGAAATTAAACTGGTGAAAGAAAAGCCAGGCAAAACAAAGAAGTTTCTTATCAAAAAGAAACAACCTGATGTAGAGACAAAAGTTTTGACGGTAAAGGAAGATTCTAAAGATGCTGGAAAAGGAGATGAGAATGAATTCTTTGAAACGAGAACATTTTCTGAAATTTCTCCGGAAGCTTTGCCAAGCATGGAAATGGTCAGTGGCGGCAAAATGACAGATTACGTCAACGATGATGGAACCTACTACTACTACACAGATGGGGAAGCAATAAAGGTTTTTTTTTTTAGTTTTAAATTTGGTTTTGCAGCATTAATTACTGGACACCGACCTCATGGTTTGGTAGTTAACGAGACGAACTTTGTAATCGGAGGCGTAAATTTTAAACGAGAATCAAATCAAAACAATCCGTTGCTTCTAAAGACTTTTTTGTATGAAGTCACACGGCCACAATATGGATATATAATTACAGTAAAAATAGTGGTAAATATTGGGATAATGAGTCAACAAACCTTTGAAGAGCGGATATCAAACACTAACATACCTTGGCAGTTTGTAAATGAACTTTACCCCAGATTACACAGTTATAAAAGTTCTCCAACTTCTGCGTAACATAACCACCGAAAATTTGAACCAAAAAATTTCTCATTACTCATTAAATAAAAATAATCTTGTATACACCCAGGGTCAAGAAGAAACCAGCGACAGGAAACGGAAACAATACTTGACTCCGCAGATAGAACACGCTATAAAAATGTCGCAATTGCAAAGCCAGGTACTGAGACGTAATGTAGCTAACAATGCTAATTGCTAACATTTAACAATAATTTTGCATGACGTAGCTCTTTAAAGTTTTCTTAGAGAGCTTCTTCATTGTTCTAAGCCGGGGTGCCGAAACCCGGGGGGGATGGGGGGATATATCCCCCCCAATAATTTGACTGTATCCCCCCAATAGTTTGAGTATATGGTCTACATCTGCATCCCCCCCCAATAATTTGACTCTGGTGTGCATCTGAGCGTAAGTGTTCACTGGAATTCGGGGAAAAAAGTGTTCCACTTTTGGCGAAGACCTTTTTTTTTTTTTGGTCTTTACCTAAACTTGGAGAAAAAAGTGTTCCATTTTTTGTGAAGACCTTTTTTTGTTTGGTCTTCACCTGAATTTGGGGAAAAAAAGGGTTCCACTTTTGGTAAAGACCTTTTTTTTTGGTCTTCACTTAATTTGCTCACCTGAACAAAATCGTGGTCGAGGTTCATCCCCCCCAAAGTTGAAAATAGGGCAAAATTGGGGTAAAATTGCAAATTATCCCCCCCAATGCTCAACAGCGATCGGCACCCCTGGTTCTAAGTTGCGCCTTTTCGTGGCAAAATGGAAGTGTTTGAATATGAATGCGTTGACCAAGGCAACCGGATATATCAAGATATAATCAGAGATCTAATTCAAGATTTAATCTGATGCCAATATTTCTGTGTCCTACAGGCTGAGTATCAACATGACATGAAAAAGTTGCTTGGTTCCTATAACCTTGACGTTTGTTTACCGGATTTGCCTGAAGTGGAAACAGCAAGAACAGCCACCCAACTTGCCAGCAAGGTAAGCAAATGAACGTTGGGCAACAATTGTTGCTGGCCGCTTGGATCAGTCCAATTTTTTTGAAAATTAACTCCGAATGAACCGGAAATTATAACAGTGCAATGTGCTAGTTACTTTCAAGCTGACGTTTACGCCAATGCACAGCTTCACAGTTACGGGTTTAAAACACGATGTGGTATTCATTAATATTTTTCGATTGCAAAGCATGTATAACAGTAGATAAAACTGCTAGCGTCTTAACATCAATTTTATTTTCCATCACAAATTTCATTACATTGCAAGCATGGTACCGGTGCAGTACTATTTTTGATTGTATGCATGCATTGTCAACTTTTCGTTCTTCAACACGATAAACGTTTCAAGAAACTGAAAGCAAAAATAGACGCTTTTATGAGTGACTTAAAAGATGCTGTGTCTGCATTCTAAATACTTAAGTTCATGAAGAACCGCACTAGTTTTCTTGTCCGATACATCAATCAGCTTAATCATCCAAGACTTCGCATCAAAGGATGTCATCGTCAAGTTCATTTCAATCATCACCAATAAGCGTTTTTCTCATTGTACAATGAATCAGGTTAGTGACGATTCATTTTCCTAACTAACGTATCATTTTTGCTTTATTAATAATATTTTGCTTTTTCTGGAATCTAGTTACTACAGAGTGTAATAGGATTCAGTGCATGTTGGTCACAAACAGCCATCAGTAATTGTGCCATATCATTTTGATGTTTAAGATGAATTCAAGGGATTCAAAAGTACCAAACACAATAGTGTTTGAATGCTTTGATCTCAAGACAAACTAAACTTAGCATATTTTTCAACTCTAACTTTAACCTTATCGTGGTCAAAGGTGGTTAGTTGATTGAATATACACTACAGCTAGGCGTGTTCTAGTACCGAAATCTTCAATTTTGATAAAACTAGACAATATTGTTGGAATCCTTCAGTGAATGAATCTGTGCATTAGACTAGATTTGGGCAATGGGCATACTGTTATTTGAATATTGTGAACGTTGAATTTGATTTCTTTGCAGAAAGCTTACCAGAAAGATTTAGAAGATGTGAAAAAAGAGTTCAAAGGTTACCAACACCTTCCTCCAGAATACCATGCCGATGTGCAGCGGAGCAGAAAAGCTTCTCTCCTCTCTGACGTAAGTAATTATAAAATTTTCTACCGAAGCTAAAAAGTTGTCCTTTTTTTGCCTAATTTGGCACTAAATTTAGTGATTTACCTTATATGAATCGCTAGTAATATACAAGAGTATCGAGGTTCCTGCACGATATTTCAATTATTATAGCTATCAAGCTACATGTTAAAAAGTTAATAAAGGCACTCAGCATAAAATAATTAGCCGTGTTTTCTGATTGGTTCTGTTTCCAATATTATCAGGGTTTAGAGTTGTGTTTTTATTTAAATCCAGGATTTTCGCAAGACGTTTGTTTTCAGAAAAAGTACAAAGAAGATTGGACCAGTGACAAAGATATGATATATTTTCCTGTAACTCTTACTCCAATCTACGAAGCAATGGCATCTGCACAAAAGAATACCAGTGATGTAAGCTGTTTTAGACCAAACTTAATAAATTTTATTTCAAGGCTGAAGCGATATACGTTAAGAAATGCATTGAAGTTAACGTAAATAACACAAGAAGATGGTCCATTTTCATGGGTCTTCATCCATACGTCATACCCTTTAGCACTTTGTGTTTATTCAGTTTATTCATTCCAGAGTTTCCCTTTCTTAATTGTAATTGTAATTGTAATTACATTTTATTCACCAAGTTGCCTTGGCCAGGAGACAGCGAAGGGACCTTTCGGTCTTCGAGTCAAGCTGCCACCTGCCCACCTGTCTACCACACACGATGGAGGCTTCACACTGTCCCTTTAATTGCTGAACGTCAAGCAGGGAAGCTGTGAATACCAATTTTTATAGTCTTTGGTTTGACCCGACCGGGAATCGAACCCGAGTCTACCGCTAAGTCAATTTGCAAGTCTTGGTTTAGGTCGGGCTACCACAACAAATAAATTGTTTAACCAGAGGAAAAGAAGCGAACGTGTCTTTCACAACAACGCAGTAATGCGTTGGCCGCCAGATCAATCTTAAATTAAGCTATCGAGCGCAAAGTTAGCTGTATAGGGTTATAGGTTCGGTCTACCTATAACAATTAGCAAATGAAATCGCAATGACGCAGTAGTCAAAGGTCCAGCGACAAAATTCTTGTTTATTTCATATTAACCATCAAAATTTGCAGAGCAGGATACAGCAAAGAGTAAAATGGCCTGCCAGGTCTGCTGTAGCTTAAACAGTATTTAACGGATGATGTAACAATGTTTTTGCTTATCTTTATTTTGAGTCTAGTTTTGCATGTACTAGCCTGCTATTTCACAAATTTTTATGCCGAACAATTCGTTACACATTGTAAGAAAAGTCATTTGCTCTGAAAATAGTAAACTCATAAATTTGTTTGCTTATTATTGATGAATGAAGTACACCATGCACAGCCATAAGATAAATATCTTAGTGATCAATTTTATAAGTTTAGGTAGCTGCAGGTGTAATGTGAATTAATCAAAAAATGGAGAATGGAGATGACCAGCAAAAATGCAGAACAACCACTCAAAGAGACAAAAATGAAGTTCAGATAAGGACAAAAATTCATAAGGCAACTTTAATCGCAATTTTTTTTGTGTCATTCCAGAAATCCTACAAACAAGGCAATGAAAAGGCGTTGAGTAGGGTGAGTTTCGATCCAACCAAAACCGACTACTACAAAATCATCCAGGACAACCTAAAAATTCAAAGTGACGTAAGTTAGTTTGAAATATATTCGTCTGTTGATCCAGTGAAGAGATTTATCACAGATTTATTATCGTTCGGCAATATTTTATGTAAAACTTTGTTAATTTTTTGCCATGGTGTTTACGAAATAAATAAATAATTTACTTAAAACTAAGAAAATAAAAATGCTAGCGATAAGTATCAGTAACATGTTCAAAGTAGTAGATTATCCTCCATCTTTGTAATGTATATGCTATGCTATATCGACTTTGTATTTTTATTTTTACAGAAAGAATATAAAAAAGCCTATGAAAAGAATAAAGCCTTGGGTTTCACTCCACTGGCATTCACAGCAGATATGCAAAGATATAAATATCTTCGAAACTTTACGAACTGGGTAAAATGTTTGCATTGGCTTTTTATCCCAAAAAAAGTTGTTGATCATGTGATGCGTTTCTGATTAAAATTTAATCTCAGACATATGATGCATATTGCATAGCTTAATAAAAGGTTGTATTATGCGGCATATATAATGTGTACTGTGTTACGATACAAGCTTTCGAATACTGTTTTAAATCAGTTAAAAAAAAATTCCTCTCATACTGAATTTGAAATTAATTGATTTAGTTTACGAGCTGTCGAAATACTTTTTGTACTCTTGTATTTACACAGAATGCTTACACTGCCTACGCGAGGAAGTTATGGGAGAAGTACCATCTCGTTGTTCCTCTTCCAAGAGTAGCAAGAGCAGTTGAGGTATTTGTAATTTTATTGACAAGCTGTAGCTTGGAAACACGTGTTTAATAAATAATTTTATTTAATTTCTTGCTTTTACATGTTGTTTAGTTGTTCAGAAAATATAAAGCAAATAAGCAAACTATCGTGATACGGTGTGTTCATTTCATTTTTAAACGCTCTCTTATCAACAAATCCCCACCAGTTTTGCAGTTGAACGTTTTCCAAAGTTTTTTTGTTTATTTTTGGCTTTTTCACTGTTAAATTTGCTGTTTGTTTGAAATTGTAAACCATGAAATAATTGTCATAAGGGCCTCAAGTTTTCGAAAACCTATCTTATGTGTTTTTCACTCAATAAAAAATTTTCAGACAGCAAAGATGACTTCTGACAAATGGTACAAGGCTGATTTTATGAGAGATTGCTACGGAAAATCTGGACCAGCAAATATCATCAACTACCCTGAGTTAGAACAAGCACGTGTGGCGGCGGGTAACGCTAGTCAGGTCTGTGTTAATTAACTACAGTACCGGTACTCTTGATGATTCTTATTATACCTTCACGTTTATTTATTTGCTTTAATCTATTGAACGATACAACAGCCAAATACTTTACAGCAAAAATTAGCTCAAACTTTCTTTTTTTAGTTTTATTTTTAAGATGCACAAAAAACGCATGACAAACACTGGCACTCACAAACACATGTTACTATCCAAACGAATTGTCATGCTATAGTATAATGCGCAATCTAGCGACTTTGCTTTTAACTTCGAATCAGTTAATGAACAAGTTTCTTCCGGAGCGTTAGACTATTCAGAGGGACACCATTAACTACCGTACAGCTAGGAAGTATAGGCTACACTCACGTAACGCCTAGTGTCTAGTCTACTAAGTTTAATGTATTGACAATTTAATAACGGAAAAAAATTAAGCAATTTTGGTTTCACTGTGAAAACTTGACAATAAAACAGTCTTGTAGATTTCAAAGCGAAGTGGTATAAGCTAGTGAGATAAGGCCACACTTTTTGCTACTACAAATTGTGGTGGTCCGTAGCCAGCTAATTATTGTTTGTATATTTATTCCAGTGAAGTTAAAACTTCCACTTACTGTTGTATTAATCGGACATATTGTATTGAACCGGCGTTATTCATATTCAATCATCTTAAAAATAATAAACAATATTTCGATTTATCAAATTAAATGCCGTAGCGTACAACTTGGTTGAAACTACCAGACAATAACTGCTTAACTCTGCATGAATTAAATAAGTACATTACCAAAAAGTTTGACGTCCTACGTGGTTATGATTTCCGTGGTCACACAAGGGGAACCCTTGTAGTAGGGATAGCCTATGGCTGTCCTTACTACAAGGGTTCAGCGATTTTTTCACTTGTTTTTTTTAAGTACCACAAGTGAAAAATCGTTTATTCCCTAGAAAGCCTCTGCCGCTGTGCAAGCCTTTAAGGTTTGTCCAGTTCGGCCAAGAGTCTTGTCCAGCTGGGGAATACCATCAATTAAAGAATAAAAAGATTAAAATTGATCAACATTGAAAAAAAATTGTGACATGTTGTGTTCTGTTTGTTTCTCGTAGTTTTGTAATAAAAAAAACCACAACAGCTGGGGAATAACTTTGTTAGAGAAGCTGAGGGCTGCCGATGAGAGCTAAAAGATCGAAACAACGCTGTCCAGCTCTGTGCATATTATAAGTACATTACGTTCCAGGATTGGTGCATTTTGCTTGATTGACAATGTGCTTTGCTGCCAGTAGAAAAATTGGCTCTATTACCAATTTAGCATAGGTGGGCATAAGTCCGTTAATCCGTTAATAACGAAGCTAACTTTTTCTTGAAATCGTTAATCTGTTTAAAAGTTTTTTCTTGTTAACGGACTAAATTAACTTCCGTTAAGTGCTGTTAACGGACTAAACTAACTTCTGTTAACTTCCGTTAAGGTTTTTATCGTTAATATCTAGCAGCTTCGTTGTGCATTTGAACTTGTTTTTATCTTGAAATTAGATTAGACTGTAAAATGTAACTTTCAAAACACAAAAAGACCACCATAGCAATAAATATTTCCTTACAATCAGCTCAACAGCGTCAATACGTGTTCTAGAAGCGAGTGAATAAAAGGAAATGTAAATTACACGCAAAATGTTAACGGATTAACGGACTTTATTAACTTCCGTTAATTAAAGCTAAAAATAACGGATTAACGTTAACGGAGGTGTGAAGTTTGTTAACGCACTAGTGGTTAACGAAGCTATCGATTTGCATTAACTTGCCCATCAATGCAATTTAGAATTATCAAGGTTGTGCGGTATTCTGGAAGAAACTGTGGTGTTGATGACAAAGTCATCGTCAATACTCAATATATAAAAATTTGTTACAGATCCAGTACCGCAAGGAAGCCGACAAAGCAAAGTCTCATTACACTGTGGAGAAAGATGCTCCTGAGTTTATTCGAGCCAAATCGATCGCTGACATGAGTGACGTAAGTTTTCTTTAATTTATTGGAGTTATGGTTTTCGGCATATCTATCTACAAACATTACATAATTTGAAATATCTTGAGAATTAATTGTGACTCATGAATCAATAAAAGAGGAGCACACTATGCCATCTTCCGTCCTGGTCTTCCGCATCTCCTCTCCTTTTGATTTTTGATCTTATTAGATTATAGACATAATCATCATTTTGAGTTCTTAGTTCCAAAGTAAAATTTGATGTAGTTTGTGATTACATCTTTTTAATTCATTAAGTTGCCTTTGTTAGGAGACAGCGCAGGGACCTTGCAGTTTTCGAGTCAAACGGCACCTGCCGACTAATGTACCATTTGTGTAACCCTTGTGTACCAGGATGGAGGCTTCATACTATCCATTTTTATAGCTCAAGGCAAGCTGTGAATACCAATTTAATAGTCTTTGTTTTGAGCAGGCCGGAAACTGAGTTCAACAGCAGATCTAATTGTCGTTTTAATATGTCTAGTTTTGTCCATTTAAGCCCTGCTTTTACTTTTCAATTGAAGTTTTGTTTTTCTCTTCTGACCATATTTTTTGAGAACGAACCGAGAAGCGGCGCCAGAGAATAAATTCGTAATAAACGTTTATTGCATTTGAGCCACAGCACAATATCCATCTAAAAACTGTACGTTTCACAGCGTATTCCTACGGTTCCATTTTGAGTAAATACCAGTCGACCCAAAACAAAATCCGTGGATTAGATCTAGCCATGCATACATTCATACATCTACTGTATATGCCCCAAGCAACTGCGAGCACTGTTTCAGCTTTTGGGGTGAACAGCTTGTTTTATAACAAAATAAAACTCAAAGAAAAAAAATTCTAAAAAAAGCTTTGAACTTACATCAATTTTAAATTTTGTTTTTCTGGATATTGCAGATGAAATACAAAGATCAAAAAGCAAAAACTATTGCCGAATTCAAAGGATATCAGAAGTTAGATCCCGCTTTTCATCCGGAAGTGATTCGAGCAGCAAAAGCAACCGAGTTACAGGATCAGGTCGATAATTTTCGCTCATTTTTTCAATTCTTTCTTAGCACTGGGTTGCGGCCGATATCAGCCTTGAACTAGTAAAATATAAACATATTGTGACGCAAATTTTAGATACTTCTTGCTTTGTTAGTTCAAAATTTCTTTCAAAAACGTTTGCTCAATTGGTTGAATTCTTCAAATTTTCTCAACCCTGAACCTCGTTGTATATTAGCCACGTGAAGTGAGGTCAAGACTAATGCAGTATAGTCTGCTGAGGGAAACTTCACTGGTGTTCAGGGCTTGTTTTGCAGTGGCACAAAAACAAGGGAGGTGCATTAACCTATAAGTTATTAGAGATAAAAATCACCAAAAGACGTTTTAATTGATATTGTTGTGTTTTGTTTCAAAAGTTCCAATTATTGTTCCCCGTGTTTTTTCCATTCTTAGTAATTTGACCTACAGTATAATTTGCAATGAAAAGTGCTTGAATGCAACTAATTTAAAACAAAAGCTTAATAGCAGGGGCTAGAGCATAGGCTGTATTATAATTTAGTAGCCGATACATATTTTAAAGCAAAAACAAAAAAACCTTAATTGTCTGCTATCGAGCACGTTTTTGAATCAGTCGAATTTAAGCTAAATAGGATACCTCTTATGATCAAAAATACGGGAGAAAGATCCTGCGGAAATTTAAATTTTAAATTTTTACTTAATGAGGTGTGCTTTGCCAATATAATAATATTTGCAACAGAAAGCTTACACAGAAGATTGGGAAACTGAAAAGCAACTAGTTTATTATCCAGTTCATATCACACCTGGTTATGAAGCATCAAGTGACGTCAAGAAAGTTCAAAGCGATGTGAGTTTAATTTTGTCGAATAAATCTGACTTGTCTTAAAAATGGAATTGCCTGTTTTTTTCATATGTGTATGTTTACTATATGTTAAACGTTTATTTATATTCAACAAAAAAACTTTCATAAATTTTGCCTAAAAATATCGTCAATAAGAAAAAAATAAATAAATAGTATCGATACGGCGTGATATCTCTGCGAATAGTTTTTCTGTCTTTTCATGTACATAGCTATAGAGATAGTTCAGTCAAAATTTTAAACGAATATGACAGTGCAATAAGTCATAGCATTTAAATGCTTGCTATTTGTAGAGCATGAATGTTTTTCACAAGTTAGCCTAGTCCTACTGAAAATTAAAATATGATTATTTTGATTAAGACCTTGCCTTGTTGACGAGCTCAAAGATAAAGCCGAACCATAAATATTTCTAATTTTTAGTTTCGGCCAATCAGCTGGTTCAAATTAAAGTAAAATGCATTTTATAGGCTCAGTACAAAAAAGATTTTGAACGTCGAAAGTCCGTAAATCAATTCGACCCTACATCTGCACCAGGGTATGATGAAATGAAACAAACCGATAATGCCTTGTCTGACGTAAGTTCAACTTATCACTTAGCAACTAAATACTCTTCACGACAGTACATAGTTATCTCAATATGTTTGTTTTTGTGGGTCATCTTGCCCAAAGTCAAAACCATGAGGTTTCTAGCAGCAGAGCATTGTTCTTTAATCAAAAATGAATTATAGTTTTGGTTCTGTAGCAACTTTGTGTTGCTAGCATAACCATAGGAGTGCTTAATGTTCCTATGAGGTCCAGTCTAGTTCGGTAGAAGGATTTATGGCTGACAATAGATATCTTTTATTTATATCCAGGTCTATCTCACGCGTTACCGCTACCATAAGCGTTGATCTTATTCAAACTGTATAGTTTTGGATCTATTTTTTTCTACACTTGTAAATTTTTGTATGCAAAATGCTGCAGTAATATTCAGCGTTGATTTTACTAACAGAATAAATATCAAAAAGAATACAAAAAGAATAAAGAGAATTTTACTTCTTTACCGGAAACAAACGAAATGGTTATCTCGAAAAAGCTTCAACCTCTGGTGAGCCAGAAAGCTTACACTGAAAAATCGAAAGACATGCTACCTGATGTATCAGTAGGACCAGGTTAGAATTGTTACAAAGTACACTTTTTTACTAAGTACAGTATTTCAACTACAGGTAAAAAATTGCTATCTTTATTTTTTATCTAAAAGTCGAAGAAATAGTTTTCTAACTAGTTTGATCAAAAAAATGCAGATAAAGTGCTGTAAAAACGCTCTTTCATGCGCGTAGTCTATTTTATTCAAATAAAAATATGATTAATAAAAATAGGATTAAAAACATTGATCTGCATTTGAATAAGAATCGACATCGGCATCTTTTCAGATATCTTTTACCGTATTTTGGCTGAATTATTTTTTTCTTACATTATTTAAGAACTCCATTTATTATGTTCCAAAATTAGCTAGAAACTGACAATTAAATTAGCATTTTATTATCTTTGACTAAAATTGTGTCATTCTGGGCTAAAAAACACATTAGCTTGTCAATGACATGCAAAAACTAATTTTTACGTAACATTGTGAAGTTGGTTACTTACACTTAGAGAAGCTAGCGCTGACGCAGTACCTCAGGATTAAGTAGTAAATTGCTTATTTATATTGAATTATCAAGCGTTTTTGGCGTTTCTCATTGCACCTTTGTCAGGACCTAAATGCGTAAACTTTTAAAAATTTTCCAATTTGATGATTTCGTTGAACTGAATATGCGCGTAGCGTAATTTTAACAATTTTTATGTTGCTTTTGATCTTGGTGAGGGCCGAATAAGAGAAGCCGACAACATTTGACAATTGTGATTAATTAATTAATTGACAGATAAACAATTTAATGCTTAATTTAGTTTGCGGTACTGCAAGCTTTGCTGTAGTATTTAAAAATCATCTTTTTACCGCAACTGGTTAATAATAATTGTTTAGTACTTTATTACACTAAAATGGTAAGCTAACACGATGACGCTGGCATAAAAGTCTTCATCACACTTGTACTGCGTGAAAGAGTGTAACGAGTTTGTGGGGCTCATTTCAAGGCATTACTCTTAGGCTAAACACCGAGCAGCTCATTGGAAAGAATTTGCGCTGTAGCAATTAGTCATTATTAGCAAATGGCAACACTGTATTCAATTTGATCTGCCCAAAAATGGAATCCCGCTTCCGAGCTAGAGGCACGCGCCATAAGAGTATGACCAACTGCCCGTACAATAAACAGCAAAGTTTAGAAATCGGAAAATTGGAACTTTTATATTTTGTAGAAAACCAGGATATTGCTCATGCTGTGAAATCTCAAAAACAACAATCAGACAATGCGTACAAGCAAGATTACAAAGCCCAGATGGTTGGGCAGCCCCCGTTTGACCCATCTTCGGCGTATCCAGAACACGATCTGCACAAGAAAATGACTAAACTGGCTAGTAAAGTAAGTTGAGGATGAGGTTGTTACACTTTTTGTGTCAGATTTTTTTGTACAGTCTTTTTGGTTCTCGCTTTGTTTTCTTATGTTATTCTTGTTTTTTAAAAAGTAGCAGAAAAGTTTAGATAAAAAAGCGTAAACCCTTTTTCTTTTGGCTACGTTTTTGAAGATCATCATTGAAGATCAGCTCAAAACCATCTCATAAACAAAACATGAAAAAAACAATTATAAGTTAATCAAGGAAATACTGCATGGATTTAAATTTTCAAAAAGCAAATCGAGTTGGTTCTTGAATGCTGTTGATCGCTTTTTCTAAGTTTCTAAACGTTCCATTAACTTGCAATGTCCGGAACTGCTGTTGTGGTTTTCAGTTAGGTCGATATTTGGGCCAAATGCAAAATTAACAAAAAAAATTGTAGCCGGAATACACAAAAGAAGCGGAGAAAACTCGACACATCAACCAAATTCCCGCTGATTCACCGGAGTTTGTACGAGCAAAACAAGCGGCTGCTAATGTCAGTGAGGTAATGATGTTGTGATTATCTCATAAGGACTTTGAAGCGAACGCGTCCGTAGGATTTTAGTTTTTTTCGGCGATTTGCAACAAAGCAGTATTCGAAGTTTATTAATTCGTTTATAACTCAAAATACTGTAGGTTGGACATAGAAAATTGAATCTTAAACTCAGCATGAAGATACTGTAGATTAAAGCCAGAGGTGGAAACCGGTCGGGTCATCCGGCACCGGCGGGTCGACCGGCCGTCCGGGTTGCCGGTCGGGTCGAGATTCTTTGACCGGCCGGCCAAGCCGGTTGAAATACCGTCAAATTGTCCTTTCTTGCAACTAAAAGATATCTAAGCACCGACCGAAATATACTTATATATTTTATCATAAATAAAGCTTTTCATAAAAAAACAGTGCTAACCAACCACACCTTTTGAAAACACTTGTTGAATGGTTTCAAGCTGTGACTAATATGTTGTGACCATTAAGACATGCACATCCAGGGGCGTATTTTAGGGGTGGGGGCATTGTGCCATGCCCCCTCCCCCCTTTGGGCCACGGCACAAAGCAAAAAAGTGCAAAATATACGTTAAAATCGCGTAATCAGATTCTGATAAAGCATGCATGTGGAAGAGGCTTATGTGGGCACAAGTCCGTTAATCTTTAATCCGTTAATAACGAAGCTAACTTTTTCATTAACTCGTTAATCCGTTAAAAAGTTTTTTTATGTTAACGAGCTAAATTAACTTCCGTTAAGCTCTGTTAACTTCCGTTAAGGTTTTTATCGTTAATATCTTGCATCATTCATTCATCGTACCGGTACAAACCAGTTTGCACTGGTAACACTTGTTGCATATTAGCACGAGTTTTATAAAAGAAAGCGAAGAAAGGAGCTCTTTTTTGTGGCAAATAATAAGCTGCAGCCTTATAAGTCTATTAATTATCGTTGTCAGCAATTTCCAGAGATTTTTCGATCGCAGCTTCGTTAGTGCATTTGAACCTATTTTTATCTTGAAATTATATTAGACTGTAAAATGTAACTTCCAAACTCAAAAAGACCTCCATAGCAATAAACATTTCCTTGCAATCAGCCAGTGCCGTCGCCAGAGCAAACAAAGTGAGGGGGCACTAGCCAAAACCAAGGGGGGGGGGGGGGGTGGGGGGGCATTAGAATAAACTGAACTTTTTGCGTATAAAAACTGATAATCAGATCTTGTACAGCCTCAAATATGCGCAATTTTAAAACAAGGCCGGAAGCGTTTCTTAGCTTGTTTCGTCTTCGGCCCATAAACAAGTTAAAAAATCTATCTGCAGCAGTGAATGCTACCAGACGTACAACCATGATTTTGCTAAGAAGGTGTGAACCAGAAGTTTTTTTTTGCCCTAAAATTGCCTGATTTATCCCCCGTGCTGAACGAATTGATGCAGCTCAAGTGTGGCGCAGACGGGGCATAGTCTCTGAATATTTAGTGACTGTGGACAGGGGCCTGAGAGCGGAGCCCCCAGCCGCTGGGCAATTTTTGTGATTTTGCAGCAAAAAATAGCAATTTTAACGCCATTTTAATTACATTTCACACTTTTTGAAGCCATATGAATAACTAACTTGCTAAAATTTAGAAGTCATTTCAAAGAATTAAATTGCTTAGCCCTTTCCCTTCCTTACTTCTGGTCAAGTTTAAAGTACGTTTAAACGCTCGTATTTTGAGGTTAAATTTTCTAAGTAACTTGGCTAAGGAGACTTAAGCCCATTCACCCTGGTTGCACCACTGACTGCAACCTCAAAACCTTACGTGTGCTCTATACATCAAAACAACTGGTCTTTGAAAAGTGTTTTTACGTATTGATTCAAGTCATAATCTCTAGCTAAGTACCGCTGACGATTCTGCAAGCTTACATCTCTCTTTCGCGACACATCCGTAAAGGCGTGTTAATAAGACGGGTTACTGCGTCAGATTTATGTACAGCAGTTGGTTGCAGCAATTTCGCAAAGAATAGAGAAAACGCCAAAGGAGAATTATGTTTCGTCTTCGTAATTATTCCTTTTTGCATCATTATCTGTTGTTTTGTCGTAATGTGATGTTCCAAAAACATATTTTGAGTAAACCAAAATGGGGGGCACAAGCAGCCGTTAGGGGGGGCACGACCCCCCCAGGCCCCCCATAGCGACGGCACAGCAATCAGCTTAACAGCGTCAATACGTGTTCTAGAAGCGAGTGAATAAAAAGAAATGTAAATTACCCGCAAAATATTAACGAATTAACGGACTTTACTAACTTCCGTTAATTAAAGCTGAAAATAACGGATTAACGTTAACGGAAGTGTAAAGCTTGTTAACGGAATAGTGCTTAACGTAGCTAACGTTTTGCATTAACTTGCCCACCTATGGGAAGAGGCTTACGCTATCTGGCATTTTGATGCATCATTTTAATCAGCTTAAGAGTAGACGTGGCGCAGGTTTCAGATTTTTTATACATGCTAAAATCTTGCGGCTTTAAAAAGCTTTTTACACCTTAAATTTACCACACTCTGCACTGGGCAAGAGAGACATAGCTATTATTTTTGTGTATCTAACTAGCCATGGCTTGTTCTGAAGTTGCAGCATTTCTACAAACTGCTGGGGCACATTATTTTTCGAATATTTTCTAGCCAATGTCATAACGGTTTTGTGTTAGCTGCTCGGCAAATTGCAAATAATCTGTCACCAATAGCTAAAAAATTGCAACTTTATTTTTTGGCCTTTCGCATAATATCACGAGAAAGAAGTCTAATAATTTAGCTTGTGCCCTTCAGTTCTTTTTATGAGTATTTTGTGCACGTTTTGCGCTGCTCAAAACAGATTTTTCAAACCGAAATTTAACCTAAAAAGGTCTTAAAATTGGGTCCTTTTTTCCAAGACCCCCGTCCAAAGTCACAAACTTTAACACCTCACCCATGCCCCCCCTTTTGAAAATTTTTCGTTAGATACATTGAACAGTGAACAAAAACCTTCTGTAAAAAACCGGTCAATCGGCGATGATTTTAAAATTTACCGGTCGGTTCGGGTCGAGAAAATCCTGACCGGTTCCATCTCTGCCTCAAGGACGTCCTTGGCCTCGAGGACATCCTCGAGGACACATTTGAAGTCCTTGGCCTTGATCCCTACAAGTCCTCGAAAATGTCCTGTTCTCGGCTCAACGACAGCATTGTTTTTTGAGTGGTTGAAAGAAAAATGACCAAACATAAAAATTTCTTGAATTCTGGCATAGGCGTAGCCAGGATTTTTGATTGGGTAGCGTCAATCCGCAAATCACATGCAATATGACGTCATCAAAAAATTTAAAAAGAAGGGGCTGTTTATGGGACAAAAATATCTTAGAATCGAAGATCAGAAGCCTAGGGCCTGGGTTGGTGCGTAAACAGGATGTTGTTAAAGATGGAGAACTTGAACCAAAAGTTAATGTTTTCAAAATATGCGTTAAATTTTATCGTGTAAGCGCGGTGAAGAAACTAATGTAACTCAAACGTATCACAGACGGGGTCTGGGGGCAGGGCCCCCGGCCGCCGGAGGTTATAAGCGATTTTTTGGAAATTTTTGTAATTTTTGGAAAAAATAGATACTTTAATGCTATTTGGATCACAGCTTGCACGTTTTTTAGAGCCATTTCAAAGAACTGAATTTTTAAGATTTGATAGCCAATCGAAAAAATTAAATTGTTCAGTCTTCCTTTTGCATACAATTTTCTTTTGCATACAATTTTGCATACCTTGTATTTTCTGGATAAATTTATAATTGACTTGGTCCATCAGGTGAAGGGAAGCCATGTACGAGTACATTGATGACTTCTGCAATATATTTAGCAGTGAGCAATAATTCACTCAAAGATTGTTTTTCTTTGGAGATCTTTGTTTTGTCATGAAAATAACCAGTTTTAGGATTACACGTACGACCTGGGGGCCCGGAACCCCTCAATTCAAATTCAATAGTTTGTTCAATAAACAATTACCCTAGCTATTTTTTTGAAATGTTTTGTATCGTAAAAACTGGCGAGATAAAGGTGGATTGGTATTTCAAGTTGGTATAGTAGATGGTTACTACTGTAATTATGCTGGTATTGCATTAAGTTTATAGAAAGATTAGATGAAGGCCAGAAGTTGCAACTTCTAGGACAAAAACCTTGAATTTATCCCGAATTATGCACTTAAATTGATTGACAAAAATTTGAATTGAGGGGGTCCCCTGCTCGTCAACATTAATATTATTGTTAATTATTGTTGTTCCCGAGAATGCTAAAGAAAAAGCGAAATCGAATAAACGATAGGCTTTGTCGTCATTCTTCTTATCATTGGTGGCATTTCAATTGGGGGAGGGGGGCGAACACCCTGCCCTCCAACCCCCCTATGACTTCTAACCTGTCAATTCTTTTCCTTTCCTTATTTGAAAAGTAGTATAATGTGGTAGACAGGTCATAGTAACCTTATTTTTATTGGGATTGTATGAAAGTTCTAATCGGAGAAGGAGGGAGCAAAACGTAAAGTAGATAGTTCTTTTTTTTTCTGCTAATATTTTCGCTGCGGCTGGTACAAAGAGCAAAACACTAAAACCATTTAGGGCCATAGCAAGGAATCCGAAGAACCGGACGCAAACCTTTTTGAGTTGCTAATACTAAAACATGACCGAGCCTATATGAATGTGGAATCAGAAGAAAGTATGTGCGTGATAATGAAATGCGAAAATGCAATACAATTACCAGGGATGGTCTATAATATACTTACAATGTTATATATAGTATAGCGGGAAAACTAAAGTTTTTCTAACTTTTACAGTAGGTATATTGTCTTTTTCAAATTGCTTTGAAAATCTAATTGTGTAATCTCCTACAAAAGTCACAAAAATTATTATATTTCTGAAAAAAAAAAAATTACTAAAATTGTTCAACGGAGGCAAGGGGACTTCGCCCATTTCCCCTGAACCCAGATTTTCACCAGGACTTGAGCTTGCAATTTACGGTACCCCATTTCATTTCAAAAATGTAAATTTAGAGTATTTTCCAATGCTTTTAGATAATATTTTCATGGCCACTATGCAGTATTCAAAACTATGATAATAATTTAAAACTTTTGTAAAAAAAAAACGTTTGACTACACAATATCGTTCGTATTTGAGAAACTACTGAAAAAGTGGGGATCCAAATCCGTGGAAGTTTGCACTGGGGCTCTAATTGATAAAATTAAGACCTTAAAATTGACCATTTTCACGTTAAGCATTTATAGCTTTGAGTTATTCCCCTTTCCAATTCAGGAGTTCCGCCTCAATTGTTTCATTACCACGATACCGCTACGGAACGTAATCAACATTTCTGCTAACGTATAAAACTTCAAAATGACAATCATTAGTTTTAGAAACTACTATTTTCGAATTATTATGAAAAACTTAACAAAATGCAATATCTTAAATACTTTCGCGCCTAAAAATAATGGAAAATTTGCCGACCATAATTTAGAAAAATTGTGTTCTTGGTCCTTGGCCTCGATCATTTCTGTACTTGGTCGCAACAGGGTCTGTCATCGAAAACTCGGTCCTTGGCTTTGGCCTCGGAGTTTTTTCGAGTCCTTGGCTTTGGCCTCGAAGGTTGTGTCCTCGACTCTACCTCAGATTAAAGCATGAATTATGCCTCTTTTTAGCACGGAAGGTCACGTGACCGCATTTTAAAAGTCGAAAACCAAAAAAAAAAATTGTCAGATTTGCTTTGAAATTTTTTTGAGGCTTCGCCATTACCTTTAAACGGCTAGACCCAGAAAGCTGAAACTTAAACGCAACACTTGGATAGATAAAAATAATTTTTATACACTCTAATTTTTGGGCGCCGGGTTATCCCAATTGCTCACCTTTCTTTTGGCGATGTGCGTTTCCATGATTTGGACTCTCGTTTTTTTTTTTTTCTTTATTTCTTCTTCATTCTGATTTTAGCTAGTTCTACACTCTTAAGACTAGAAACTTGAATCTGTGACCGTGACCAGTTGCAGAAATCCATAACTTTTAGTACCCGTCTGATATAGGAAATAACATGCTAAAAAGTTTCCCCTAAGCAAGTCCTCAAAATTTAAAGTTATAGCTTAAGCTAGACAAATTAAATTTTCAAGGTCCGGAAATATACAAGATAGTTGAAACATGACACAATTTGGAGCAACTGAGTTGGGGCGGGTTTACTCTAAAGTTAACCCTGTTTTACACGGGCTATTTGACCAACGTATTTTACACGGGAGGGGGCAAAAGCGCCCCTAATCTAACTCTTCAATCAAAAGTCATGGGAGCATCAAATTTTGCTGACGGGTTGGTGTTCACCGAATTTTTTTAGAAAAACTAGTTTTCAGTTGATGACGTCAGAGCCATATCCAAAAATGATGTCAGTTCAAATTTTGCACTTAGGTTTGTTTTTTGATACTGAATAATAAAATGTCAAAGTCAACGTGATTACGTCTCAAAAACGTATTGTGACGTCATTTAACTTAAATATGGACCAAAAAATGGTCGGATTTCAAAGTGACTTCGGAAAACCTCAAAATTGGATACTTTCCCTTACTTTAGCAACTTCAGATTTTCAGGGGTTATTTGTAATATAATATGACTCAAAGTCAAGTTAATTTGAAGTAAAAAGCCGCTTTTTGAAGGGATTTATTCAGAAAAAACCGAGAAGAGTGACATTTTTGACTCCCGTTTAAAATAGGGTTAAGCCATGTAACGACATACCATATTGCATATAATTTTAAAATTAAATCGTAAATGTGTTTTTAAAGGTTGCTTACAAGAAACAGAAGAAAGAAACCATTGACAATTATCGTGGATTCCAAACAATGGATAGTAAAGATCATCCTGTTGTACAACAAGGAATTAAAGCTGCTGAAATTACAAGTGATGTAAGTTGATGTTTGCTAAGAAGAATTTTGTACTTTCTTATTTACGAGCACTGTTTCTTTCAGATTCCTTACAAAGAAGATTGGGAAGCTGAAAAGCAACTAGTTTATTATCCAGTTCATATCACACCTGGTTATGAAGCATCAAGTGATGTCAAAAAAGTTCAAAGTGATGTAAGTTAAACACTATTAGAAAATTTTTTGGAATAGTATTGCAACTGTATTATTTTATAGTGATTGCATAGTCATTCTCATTTTTTTAGCATTAATTCTTTTATTGCCTTGAATACTGTATTTTCAAATAAATTTCCATTGATGTACCTGCTTGTGCATCTTATTTTGATTTTCTATTGCTTAAAACGTTACAGAATTTTTGTGTTATTTTTTTACAATCAGTTTATGTGAGTTTTTTTTTTTATTTTTTTATTCGAAGCAGCGTTCTCCGATGTACTTTTATTTAAGTTGCCATTTCGCTCCTCAGTCCGGAGAGCATCCTCAGAACAGTAACACCTTTTTTGTTTGCAAAAATAAAATGCTGGTAACCAGAAATAAACTCTTGTGACGTACCAACCAAAAAATATACAACATTCGTCATTACGACATGCGATATCACAGAAAAATTATTACATCTGCCAAAAGTATTATATAACGTGTATTAAGTTATGTGTGGCCTATCAAAAAAAAATTCACTATCAAAAATGCAACATGAAAATCAATCCATTTGGATACCAAAAACAAAGGGCATGTTAGCGCTGTCAATTCTGTTTAAAACGTTTACTTCAGTTGCTCTTTGATTTATGAAAAAACTCTCCGCTGTGCGGCGTTTACTGTAATTTGTTTCCATTTTTTAAATTTTAGCTTCATCCAACGCTATGAAATGATCAAAATCTACGATATGTAGGCACAAAGCGGACTGTTTTACATCCATTTTTTGACTGCATTGAAATGTTCACGTTTTCTGGTTTTTAAACTAAGCCCAATCTCCCCAATATATACTGCATCACAATCACGACATGAAGTTTCATACACAAGCCCACTTTTTTCAGACTCCACAATACGATCCTTGGGTTTGCGAACATCAGATGACAACATGCAATGAGATTTCAAAGCCACTCCAATGTCGAGTTGGGCCAAGTCTCTCTTAATAGCGTCAGAAACAACCCTGCACATTTGGAATTGAGATAAAAGCAGAGTATCTATCAGGCGGTTGAGATCGAGGATGAGATTCAGTCTGCTAAGGAAAAAATTGATCGCTAGAGCACATATGCATAGAAAATCCATTGTCTTGTAGTGTTTGGTTGATGTGATCGAACTCGGCCAATTTATGTTCTGGTTTGTTGGTTATATTTTCGGCTTTTGAGTTGAGGGTTCGGGCAATGCTGAGCTTTTGAGCTGTTGGATGGTGAGATGTATAAGGTAGATATCTACCGGTATGCGTTGGCTTCCAGTCAACATTAGTAGAGAAAGAGCCATCAGCATCACACCGAAGAAAAACATCCTAGAATGCAAGAGAACCCGAAGCTTCTATCTCTTTAGTAAACTGAATCGAGCTGTTTATTGTGTGAAGATACTAGTGGAAGGACTCGATATGCTCCGTTTCAATGATTGCGTAAACGTCATCAACTTAACGGACCTATATTAATGGAGAGTAAGAAAAAATAGTCAGGGTTCTTTGCTCTAAATCCTCCATCACCATATTAGCAATTATTGGAGATAAAGGTAAACCCATAGGAGTGCCAAAAACTTGTTTGTAGATCGTACTGTCGTATGCGAAGTAAGATGAGTTTAAACAAAGATACAGGGGCCTCTGTTATCTCTACGATGGAAAGGGTTGTACGATCTTCAAATGTGCTGTCATTGCTGAGTCTATCAAACACAATAGTTCTAGCTGCTTTAAGTAGTGCTGAAGTGAACAAACTCACAACATCAAAAAACACTTGTGATTCATATTGATCAATACGAACAGGTTCAATCTTTTTTACAAACTCAATAGAGTTTTTTACAGTATGCAAAGAATTACAACTAACGGTGACAAAACATTTTTCAAAAATTTAGACAGTTCATATGTAGCTGATCCTATAAATGAAACAGTGGGTCTCAGAGGAAGATTCGGTTTGTGGATCTTGGGTAAGCCGTAAATACGTGGCAAAACAGAATCACATGAACGTAGACATTTGTACATAAAAAACGAAATTTTATTTTTTTTAAACAGTTTTCAAATAAAGTTATTCAACCGTTTTTCAATGCATGAAATCGGATTCTTTTTAATGACGTTGTAGCTTTTTGGATCTTGCAAAAGCGACATTGATTTATTGTGGTAATCCAATTTATCTTAAACAACGGTACAATTTCCCTTATCTGCACTGATGATTATGATGCCATTGCATTGTTGCAGTTCTTAGCTTTCCTTTTATCTGTTATTAAATTTTTCCTGAGTACCTTTGACTTTTTCAAGATCTAAACAACTTGAGCCCTAGTATAATTTATAAGAGCTTTCTTTTCGTGCTTAACTTGATGTAATCCTTGCTCCACCCCGCAAACAAAAGCCAACGTTGAAATTTTACTCGGTGCCATAGCAAATTTGCTACCTTGTTGCAAAACCGCAACTTGATATTATGTTAGTGACCGTGAAGAATAATTTTGATAATAAAATGTTACATTCTGATGAACGAACTCCTAGCTTCATTTTCAAACAAGTTTTTTTCGTTTGTTCGTATGAACCAGACACTCTGGGTCTGTCAAACCACACCAACGCCGAGCACCTTTTATGAAGTTTTTTTTTGCAAGTCTTTCGTCAAGCTGGGCCACCACAACGGGTAGACTGCTTGGCCCGAATGAGAAATCAGCTTTAAGTGTCTTTCTCAAGGACATAACGACGCATTGCCGGTTCAAAAATCGAACCAGAAGTCAGCAACCTATCGATCACGAGGAGTCAGAAAACTTGAACAAGTAACAACGCTACACGTCATGTTACGTAATGCCAGTTACATCGAATACAAGAAGTGTGCAAGTGCAAGAGCTATGCTATTTCGGAAAATTTTTTCAGGATTTTAACATGGATTTTAACTATTTGTATTTTGTAGCCAACTTACAAACAAAAGTATGAAAAATACAAAGACAAAAACGTTTTCAAACCAACTGACACAGAGCAATACAAAACGATGAAAGAAAACGAGAAGGCGACATCAGATGTAAGTTGAGCTTAATATGTAAACGGAAAATGAATGAAAAAAAATCAAAAAATGACCAACAACGATGCCAAAAAGTTAATGTGCAAAAGGAGTACTGCAGTAGTAATACATTAGCCTACTATGGCTGCGCTTTTTGCAGTAAGAGGAATCAGAAAAACCAGGAATGATAGTGTTTGAACTCCATTGCATTTCTGATTAATAATATTCTCTCAGAAAAGCAAAAAAGACATAAATGATATTATGCTAGGTGAGATTGTATTAAACATATTGTCCAAAAAATGAACAATATTCCGGAGTACCTCGAGTTTCAGAGTTACGGCTAATAATCAGCGTTAGTGTGACGTGTTCATATGTCATAGGCGAAGTACAAAAAAGATTATGAAAAGGACAAAGGAAGAAACTTCACTGAGATTCCCGAAACAAATGAAATGGTTTTATCAAAAGAACTTCGACCTGTACAAAGCAAGAAGTTGTATGAAGAAAAGTCGAAGAAAATGTTGAAGAATGTTTCCGTTCCACCAGGTTTGATTGTGTATGAGTGTGCTTGTGTGCAAGTTTACATGATGATGGGTAACAATGTGTGAGGTTGGGTGTCAATGTCTGCTAGTGTGTGTTCGTGTATGCAGCTAAGTTTCTGCGGTTATAATCATTTTTTGCTGTTATAGACGTTCAAGAATTGCAACATGCTGTATCTGCTCAACAAATCGCATCTCCTCATCCTTACAAGAAAGATTATAAAGAAACGATAGTTGGTAAAGGACCACACGATCCTACCATTGGATATCCTGAACATGATCATCATAAGAAAGTTGGAGAACTGGCCAGTTCGGTAAATCTTTGTATTTTTGATTGGTATGAAATTTATGACAAGCGGAGTTCGAATTCAATCGATTTAAAAAAGTGCTCGACAGCGTGGGCCATAGCGAATATCACAACGTAACATATGTAACGTCAGCTCTAACATAGCCACAAGTTAAAGTTTAATGGGATCAATTAGTGATTAAATCAAGCCGGAGAGTAGCTCGATGGGTTGTTCAACCGAGCCCGTCGACCGCATTGAGACGTGTCCTTTTGACACGGACGTTACAATGGCGAGCACGCCAGGACGTTGGAGTGGTGGACGCTCTCCCTTGCGCTGGTTGGAGATGATGAAGTGCCATCGTCAGTGTAAAGGGAGGGGGATGATGTAGCGTCAGCTCCAACGTAGCCACAAGTTAAAGTTTAATCGCATCAATCGGTTATTAAGTCAACTTGGAGAGTAGTTCGATAGGTTGTTCAACCGAGCCGGTCGACCGCAGTGGGACGCGTCCTTTTGACACAGACGTTACACACAACACAGTTCATGTCAAAACTTAAAAAATTTAAAACCCTACAGTCTGTTTCACGCTTAAACGGAATCATTAGGGGGTCTCTGCCAAAAGTAACGCAAAGTTTAAAATCTAAAATTAAAAAATTTAAAATCTAAAATTTAACATCTTAAAATTAGTTTCCCATTCCGGTACCGGAGCCATATCCGGCTCCTGGGCGGCCTAAAGTACATCTAAACACCGGAGAAAAACCAAACCTGGCCCTCCTTAACTCGAACAGTCTGAACCACTATGAGCCGAACCCAAGACTCGTAACCGGAACTGAGATTACAAAAGCATGTTTAACCTTGGTGTAGTAACTGCATAAAAGGCTAACATTGATACAAAACAATAGCTGCAGATAGAAACACACACTCAGAGTTGGCATCCCATTACTAGGCTACGCTGCAAACGGCTGGTAAACAAGTTTTTTTCCGCTAATTGGGTGTACTGCCCAGGAGCCAAATATGGCTCCGGTACCGGAACTAATTTTTAAATTTAAAATTTTAGATTTTAAACTTTGTGTTACTTTTGGCAGACACCCTTTATGATACTGATTACAGGTGAAACAGACTTAGGGTTTTAAATTTTTAATTTTTGACGTGTACTGTGTTATGTTACAGTAGGAAATTTATAGGTTTACATAGAACGAATGTTCATGTATAAGATTATGCAAAGCCACAGGTGGTTTGCCACCAGTAACTACATTTTCTATCTTAGTTTAATGCGTTAGAAACGATATAAGTATTCTGGTCGAAGTAGTCAAAAAATATTCAGCTCCGGGGTTTGAAAGCTATAGGAATATTTACAATGCATAAAAATGAGGAATAGAAGTACAAGAACGCTTCGTAATTCGAAATCCTCCCGAGTAATAAAAGTTTAGAGTACAACGTTATAACATGATTGTACTTTGTTAGAGGACTTTTATCGTTATATGACTTTTAACGAAACCTTTCAGACTGAATACACGAAAGATGCAGAGAAAAGCAAACATGATTACAATCTACCACCTGATGCGCCTCAGTTTGTCAAAGCCAAAGAAGTTGCCCAAAACGTCAGTGATGTAAGTATGCGCTAATCCTCTGCTTTTAAAATATTTCCAAATTGATCAAATTGATGACTGGTCTTGTCTTACACAGATCGAATACCAGAAGCAAAAGAAGGAAGCGATCGATAATTATCGAGGATTCCAAACAATGGATAGTAAAGATCATCCTGTTGTACAACAAGGAATTAAAGCTGCTGAAATTACTAGCAATGTAGGTTGATTCTTGCTGAGTAAATCCAGAGAGCAATGTTATTTCTTAATTGTATTGTTTTTATAGATTCCGTACAAAGAAGATTGGGAAGCTGAAAAGCAACTAGTTTATTATCCGGTTCATATCACACCTGGTTATGAAGCATCAAGTGATGTCAAGAAACTTCAAAGTGATGTGAGTGATATCAGTAGATTTTGTGACTGCTAATGAAAGAACCCTATGGAACTTTGTAATTTTATGTGGACCTACTTGGTTTAATCTCTTTTTTTTACAGTAGGTCATACTAACTAGTTTAGAAGTAACTTAGAACTTGTCGTTGTGCTTATTTTTATTGACCCGAAGAAGTGTTAACATTTCCGATTTGACAAGTAGTTTGTGCAATGTAGCAACTATAAATAGTTTTTAGCTGGAAATATGCTTGGTTCGTTGCCAAGATATTAATGAAGATACTCAAAGGATCAAGGGTAACGTTAAGAAATCGCAGAAAATTTGTTTAAACGAAATGAATACGCGGCCTAATAATTGAATGAAATTTTGTGCATTGTGGAAATTTCCTCAAAACATTGAGCACTATTGAAAAACTCACAAAAATTATTCTAAAAGTGCCTCGCCTTTGCAGCCTAACTACAGACAAAAATATGAAAAGTCCAAAGACAAGAATGTTTTCAAACCTACGGACACGGAACAATACAAGGCGATGAAAGAAAACGAAAAAGCGTCATCAGATGTAAGTTTCATGAATATTTAGTAACAATTACTTTTACTGTAAAAGAAGTGCCTTTACATTATCTTTGTACATTTTCGTTATATCTAAAATTAAAGCCTTAAGACATATCTTATTGAATTATTAATTTAATTGCGTAGAATTTGACGTTAACATCAAAAGAGTGCTCAATAAAAAACCCAGACCAAAGTAATTTAAATTACAGTAAGCAAGAAATAAGAAACCCCTACAGCCTGTTTCACCCTCACGGGATCCTCAGGAGGTAATCTAAAGGCAAAACCATAAATTACAACTCTTACTATATCCTGCAATAGCCTTGCAAACCATCCGGCTGCCAACCTATAAGCAAACAGTGCCCAGTCGAAACGAACGCAGTGAGCTAAGCATATCAGAACTGTTACGGCCAGTTAGGCTAAAAGCTAGAAGGTCAGCAAAGTAATTGCAGGACGGAGTGACTAACATACTGTAAAAGCGGATTAGAGAAATAAAAATATGCACAACAGAAGTTACTCAACCAATTTTAACTTTGAAGCTAATCAATTGCGTTCATGTCTGGTGCTGAAATCAAAGGTTCGATGTTGATGCTAAAGGTGTGATGCAAATTTCTTTACTTGAATTTGATGTTGTGTCGGCACTTTGTAGTGATTTTTGTTGTGCATAGTTTTGTCCGTCAAATCCGCTTTTATATTCGTCACTCTGACCAGCAGTTAGTTTGCCGACGTTCACTCTGGCCAGCAGTTAGTTTGCCGACGTTTGTCAGGTAGTTCTGAAATATAAGCCCATCACACCAGATTAGTTTTGGCTGTGCACTGTTGCACTATTTGATTGTAGGTTGGTAGGTAGATGGTTTGCAAGGTTATCGCAGGCCAAAGTAAGGGTTAAGAGCATAGGTGGGCAAGTTAATGCAAATCGATAGCTTCGTTAACCACTAGTCCGTTAACAAACTTCACACCTCCGTTAACGTTAATCCGTTATTTTTAGCTTTAATTAACGGAAGTTAATAAAGTCCGTTAATCCGTTAACATTTTGCGTGTAATTTACATTTTTTTTTATTCACTCGCTTCTAGAACACGTATTGACGCTGTTGAGCTGATTGTAAGGAAATATTTATTGCTGTGGTGGTCTTTTTGTGTTTTGAAAGTTACATTTTACAGTCTAATATAATTTCAAGATAAAAACAAGTTCAAATGCACAACGAAGCTGCTAGATATAAACGATAAAAACCTTAACGGAAGTTAACAGAACTTAACGGAAGTTACTTTAGTCCGTTAACAGCACTTAACGGAAGTTAATTTAGTCCGTTAACATGAAAAATTTTTTTAACGGATTAACGAGTTAATGAAAAAGTTAGCTTCGTTATTAACGAATTAACGATTAACGGACTTGTGCCCACCTATGGTTAAGAGTTACTGGATAATTAGTATATTGTTTTGCCTTTAGATTAACCCCTGAGGATCCTGTGAAGGAGAAACAGGCTGTAGCTGCTTCCTATTTCTTCTTTACTGTGATTTGAATTTTAAATTATCATTTAATAAACCGATACTTTTTTTCTTTGAAATTTTTTTACTCGAATATGTTGCCCATAAATTGCTGAGGTTTCGTCAGGAAATAGAATAACCAATAAAGAAAAATTCCTTCAATTTTGCTTTTTCTTGCTAGATTGCATTCAAATCGCATCAAAAATTCTTGGTAAAGAATCACTTGTGCAAAAGTTAACCAATGCAGTCAAAAACCACATAAAGAGCACTCGTCATCGTTGAAAGAGTTTTGTGACACTTTACACCTTAAAGTCCTCACTGCTCAATATATTCACTGCTTTTAAATTTTGCAACAGGTGAAATACAAGGAAGACTACGAAAAAGACAAAGGAAGAAACTTCACTGAGATTCCTGAAACAAATGAAATGGTTTTATCAAAAGAACTTCGACCTGTACAAAGCAAGAAGCTGTATGAAAAAAAGTCGAAGGAAATGCTGAAGAATGTTTCAATTCCACCAGGTTTGTATCATTACAACAAAACCCATAATAGTTTATAGTCAGGGGTGCCGAAACCCGGGGGGGATGGGGGGATATATCCCCCCAATAATTTGACTGTATCCCTCCCAATAATTTGAGTATGGTCTACATCTGCATCCCCTCCAGTAATTTGACTCTGGTGTGCATCTGAGCGCGGATCTCCATTTGAATTCGGGGAAAAAAAAGTGTTCCATTCAGTAGCGTAGCCAGGGGGCGGGGAGGCTATAGCCCTTCCCCCATTGGCCTGTCAACCAAAATGCAGAACAAGGAAAATACCACGTTTTTATCTTTTCTGAGACTGTTGTTTGTGCTGGAATGGACTAAAAAGTGATTTAAAGCATCTTTTGAAACATATATTCAGGGGGGGGGGATAACTTTTCAAAAATAAAAGTCACAAATCAATGAAAACTTCGAAAAATGCCCAAAAATAAGCAATCAAATTTGATCGCATATGCCCAAAAATAAGCAAGCCAGGGGACGGGGGGGGGCTATAGCCCTTCCCCCATTGGCCTGTCAACCAAAATGCAGAACAAGGAAAATACCACGTTTTTATCTTTTCTGAGACTGTTGTTTGTGCTGGAATGGACTAAAAAGTGATTTAAAGCATCTTTTGAAACATATATTCAGGGGGGGGGGATAACTTTTCAAAAATAAAAGTCACAAATCAATGAAAACTTCGAAAAATGCCCAAAAATAAGCAATCAAATTTGATCGCAAATGTAAAAATGCCAAACATAAGTTTTATCAACAAATATATTATTAACTCAGAAATAAGGGGGAAGGGGGGGGGGGGGGGGGGGGGGCTATTCAGTATTAGTTAATTACCCATCACTCCTCTCAAATATCTTTCCGTTAGCCCCCCCAATTATTTTTCTTTATAAAATATAAACGAAATACATTACTCCGAGTGAGTTTTATTGAATAACAAAATTTTGTGATTTACCAGCATGTAAGCAAGAAAACTACAATTGTATCATTAGCCACCTCCCATATAGCCCATTAATGCAACCAGTTAAATCATGTTACGCTGCCAATTTCTATGCTACGTTTTAAAAACGTTATTTTTTATTAAAATAGCTCTAAAATTAAGCTATTTTTGCAAAAAAATGCGAAATTTTAGAGCGCTGGGCCCCCATTGTCCTTCGGCGGCTGGAGGCTCCGCCCCCAAACCAAAAAATTAGCCCCTCCCAATTGCGAATTTCTGGCTACGCTCCTGGTTCCATTTTAGTGAAGACCTTTTCTTTTGCTCTGCACTTAATTTGCTCACCTGAAAAAATGGTGGTCGAGGTTCATCCCCCCCAATGTTGAAAATAGGGCAAAGTTAGGGTAAAATTGCAAATTTCCCCCCCAATGCTCAACAAAGATTTGCACCCCTGTTTATAGTTATTTCTTTATCAAGTTTGCTTAATCATAATCATAAAATTCGAAATAAAAAATGAAAACATAGATAGACTAAAACATTAAAAAGAACTTCAGCCTTATCTAAAAGAAAAAAGAATTTCAAAATCTAAGGTAGCTGTTATTGCTGCTGATTTCGAGTTTTTATTTCCAGACGTTCAAGAATTGCAACACGCTGTATCTGCTCAACAAATTGCATCTCCTCATCCGTACAAGAAAGATTATAAAGAGCAGATAGTTGGTAAAGGACCACACGATCCTACCATTGGATATCCTGAACATGATCATCATAAAAAAGTCGGCGAACTGGCCAGTTCAGTAAGCTTTAAGTACTTCTCTATATTAAAAAATTATAGGTTTAAAAAAGATGAATATTTACGTGTAAGGTTGACAAAAATTTAAAGTAGTTTTTGTTGCAACAGTACAAGGCTGCTAGTCACCAGCAACTTCTTCATCTTCTCACTAGTTGGGAACGTTGGAAACTATTTTGGTCGAAGCAGTCAAAAAATTAAACTGCTCCGACGCAAGGATGGCAATACGGTACGGTACGCCTCAATTTTTGCTAAGAAGTACGGTGCGCCTTTTTTGTAACGGTACGTTGGTACGCTGTTTGAATTTGCCAAATAAACGTTTTATATGCAACGTGCGGCCGTCAATGACGATTTGTGTGACCGTGCTCAGCGTGCACATAGTATAGACTATTCTCATGGAATCATTATAGCCAAGGATGGCAGTAGCAGTACAGTATGGTACGTTCAGAATTTGTGTACTACGTACCTCGCACCTTAAGCCGTACCGTACCAGCGTACCGTACTTCAGTTCAATTTTTGAAGCGTACCGTACCAAGGTACCGTACCCGTACCATTACAAAAACGGCGTACCGTACCATGCAGCGTGCCGTACTTTTTATCAAAAATTGAGGCGTACCGTACTTACGTACCGTACTGCCATCCTTGCTTTTAACTACTCGCAACTTCAACTGACTTTGAAATCACTAGTCTATAAATCAGCCATCTCAATTCGCACGTTTAGCGTCGGCTTCAGCTGCCTTTTGCCTCTGCGTACAAAAAGCCGTTGCAATGAGCGAAAAGTCTGGAATTTTTGAACCCACTGCGTATTCATCTAAAGTGTCGCAGTTGTTTCCGTTCAAATTTTTTCTTCAATATATGACATGCCACGATAGTTCTAGGCTCCGAGCATATTCCATAGGCAATAATTATGGCATCAAAATTGGCCATACTTGTGACTGTGACTTGCGACATCATAATACAATTGTAACGACAAATCAAGCGGCTATAATAATTGCTTGATAATAGCCTAGACTATGTGCACGCCGGGCACGGTCGCACGAATTTTCATTGACAGCCGCACGTTGCACATAAAACGTTTAGTCGGCAAATTCAAACAGCGTACGAACGTGCCGTACCCGTACCATTGCGAAAAAGGCGTACCGTACCAACATACCGTACCTGTATCTTTACAAAAAAGGCGTACCGTACCATCGTACCGTAATTCTTACAACAAAAATTACAGCAAATATTGAGTATTACAGCAAAAATTAAGTATTACAGCAAAAATTGAGGCAAACCGTACCGTACGTACGTACTGCACCATACCGTACTGCCACCCTTGATTATAACCTCTTAATTAGTCGTTACAATTGTACGATGCTGTTACACGTCACAGTCACAAGTATGGCCAATTGTGATGTCATAACTATTGCCTATAGATGCTAGGAGCCTAGAACTATCATGGCATGTCATATATTGAAGAAAAAATTTAAACGGAAACAACTGCGACGCTAGCTGAATATCCAGTGGTTTAAAAATCCCAGACTTTTCGCTCATTGCGCCGGTTTTTTGTACGCAGAGGCAAAAGACAGCTGAAGCCGACGCAAAATGTGTGAATTGAAATGGCTGATTTATAGGCTAGTGATTTCAAAGTCAGTTGAAGTTGCGAGTAGTTAAAAGCAAGGATGGCAGTACAGTACGGTACGTAAGTACGGTACGGTACGTCTCAATTTTTGGTAAGAAGTACGGTACGCTGGTACTTGACGCCTTTTTTGTAATGGTACGGGTACGGTACGCTTTACAGTAAAAATTGAACTGAAGTACGGTACGATGGTACGGTACGGCTCAAAGTGCGAGGTACGTAGTACGCAAATTCTGAACGTACCATACCGTACTGCCATCCTTGCTCAGACGTTTGAAAAGTATAAAAGTAGATAAAATAAATAAAAGTTAGGAACCCACCACGTACTGTGAAATCTTCAGTATACGTCATAGCTTGACCACAGTATAAATATCAAACAGTACTCTCACTCCATGCAAAAACTATCGTGACGTGTGTCCGCATTTTTTGAGAGGTAAAAGCAGAGCTGTTTTTTTTTTGACGTCATAATAGTGACATGGTGAGCGGACGAGGATAACGCCAAAAAATAGGAATTGTTTTGAAATTTTACGTGTGTTTTCTTGGCTTGACGACGTTACCGCCTTCAACCGTTTTTGCGCCCCTAAACGTTAGAGGGCAGCATTTTTCCCCTCTGCATTAGTCCAGATATATCGCGGTCTAGCTCCTTCTGTAGAGTTTGCACGGGATCAGAATTAGTCTCGATGGAACTGTCAAAGCTCGAGCTTCGACTGGCTATAATTTGGACGTCACTTTCTTGTGACGTCACAAAGTAGTACGTTTAAGAAGAAAAAAAATCGGAAATTTTCTTACATTAACAACCTTTAGTTACTTGGGGTTTTGCTCGCAGCCGGAGCCCAACATTAAAAGTTTGTCCACACTTGGTTCGTATCGTTAACTAACTATCCTGCAAATTTCGTTTCAATAGCTCAACGTTTAACGAAAATATCCTTGATTGTTTGCTTTGTCGTTGTAAAATTCGTCTTGAATTGCAGTTATATGCAGTGATTGTGTTATTGCTTAGGCCTATCACCAAATAGACTGTGACATCATTATGAAGTAGTAATCGTGAACCTCTAGAACTTTTGATCGAAAAAAGCTTTCATAGACTGAATGAGTTATCGTTTATTGATGCAGACGTTCAGTGTAATTCATGATAAAACTTTAATTTAGCTGCAATAATTTTGCCCAATCCTAGTTATTTGCTTCTAGTTGTAGAGGTATTGAACAAAATCATTTATTAATTGCCTGTTTAAATGGGTTTGGTATTAGTCACTTTTTGAAGTCTTGTCCCGCTTGAATAGTAGTTGGTCTTCATCTCAAATTCGAAAAAAATTGTGATTTACATTTTACCTATGATGAAGATGTTGACCTTTTGTAAATTTTTTTATTTAACTTCACCTCATATTCGTACAAAATTGCAATTTTTCTGAAGTGAATAAACATCGTTGTTTCTGATTTTTTTTTTGACTCAAATTCAGGAGGGAGAAAATGCGGTTCTCTAATAATTCTGTTTTGCGTTTCTACTTCAAAAATATGGCAACCGTTCATTTGAGCAAAAATAGAGTGGCGCAGCGAAAATCTTGCTGAGGAAAACGGGAGATTGAACCCAAGTTTTAAAAAAATTTGATCAAAAACATGTCATTTAAGCGACGCCCTGAGTAAACTGGTGCAACTAAGCATGTCACATACAAGGGTCTGCGGGTAGGCAGCCGCCGCCCGAGGCCATGGGGTCATTTTGTGCGATGTTAGTGATTTTTCCCAAAAAAATAGCTATTGTAACGCCATTTGAATACAATTTTGCACGTTTTGGAATCATTTGAAAGAAAATAAAAATAAAAAAAGGTATTCACCAAATTTTAAGGTAATTTTTGGCCGATTTGTAGTTGAGGACCCTAAGAAAAAATAAAGGTTTCGTCAAATGTTGGGGTAGTTTCAGAGCAGGATTTGGTTGCGTGGCCAACGACTTCCGGAAGTCACATAAGGGATTTCGGATGGATGTTTGAGATCGCGGACCGGATACAGCCCAATGGATAACCTGCCTACCCCTGTTCTAGTGGCATACGCAGGATTTTCGAAAGGAGGGGCCAGGCGCGCAGCCAGAAATTTGAAAAGGTAGATAAAAACCATATGAGAAACATGAAGACCAAAAAGATAAAGATAAAAAACAAAGGTTTTCACTCAGATTCAGCCCGTTCTTCTGTCCAGATTTAGGTGAAGATCAAAAAAAAAAAGAAAAAGGTCTTCACTCAGGTCATAGTCAGATTCAGTCCGTTTTTCTGCCCAGATTTTTTACCCAAATTCCAAAGAGGGGGGCATGGCTCAATTTTGCGTACTATTATGAGGTATTCAAATATTACTGGCGACCCAAAGGGGGGCTTTGGCACAATGCCCCCCTCCTAAATACGCCCCTGTCCTGTTCAACGAAATAGATAGCAACAGGTGCAGGCATAGTCAAGAATTTACAATGGAGTGTTGAACCGATATCAGAGATAATAATGATTACCGCATGATCAGAGAGACTAGCTCATTATAACCGTTGGAAGTCAATGGGGAAAATTAAAACTCACGTTAAGGGAGATACAATTAACTACCAAGCAGAGTTGTAAACGGGCCGACTAGTTCAGGCCCAAACCCGAAAATATAAGCCCCAACCCGAATACTAATTTGAAGCTCAATTCATGCCCGAAAAAACCCGAAAGTTAAGGTTGATCTGAAAAATTTAGCAATGTTGTCAAGTTATTTTGATTATATTTTTGTGCACCTAAGACAAAAAGCACGTCTTAGACCCGAATTAAGCCCGAAATTTTGTCAACTTTAGGTCCGAACCCGACCCGAAAAGCCCGGCTCGACTTACTACTCTGCTACCATGCAGTAATTAACTCTACGTCCATGGAACTTTTTTTAGATCGCTTGTTGTCATGAATATTTTTTAAGCGGGTTAGTCATACGGCTAACTAAAAACTTTCATAATGATGTCACAGTCTATTTGGTGATAGGCCTAAGCAATAACACAATCACTGCATATAACTGCAATTCAAGACGAATTTTACAACGACAAAGCAAACAATCAAGGATATTTTCGTTAAACGTTGAGCTATTGAAACGAAATTTGCAGGATAGTTAGTTAACGATACGAACCAAGTGTGGACAAACTTTTAATGTTGGGCTCCGGCTGCGAGCAAAACCCCAAGTAACTAAAGGTTGTTAATGTAAGAAAATTTCCGATTTTTTTTCTTCTTAAACGTACTACTTTGTGACGTCACAAGAAAGTGACGTCCAAATTATAGCCAGTCGAAGCTCGAGCTTTGACAGTTCCATCGAGACTAATTCTGATCCCGTGCAAACTCTACAGAAGGAGCTAGACCGCGATATATCTGGACTAATGCAGAGGGGAAAAATGCTGCCCTCTAACGTTTAGGGGCGCAAAAACGGTTGAAGGCGGTAACGTCGTCAAGCCAAGAAAACACACGTAAAATTTCAAAACAATTCCTATTTTTTGGCGTTATCCTCGTCCGCTCACCATGTCACTATTATGACGTCAAAAAAAACAGCTCTGCTTTTACCTCTCAAAAAATGCGGACACACGTCATAATTGAGTAAGATTACTGTATGATGGCTTGACTATATTCTGTCAGAGGCCGTTGCATGAATAACTTGCAATACAACTTTAGACTGAATACACGAAGGATGCAGAGAAAAGCAAACATGATTACAATCTACCACCTGATGCGCCTCAGTTTGTTAAAGCCAAAGAAGTTGCTCAAAACGTCAGTGATGTAAGTATGACCTGTTACTCTGCTTTTGAATTTTTTTCAAACTGATCGAATTGTTAACTGATCTTGTTTCACACAGATCGAATATCAGAAGCAGAAGAAAGAAGCGATTGACAACTATCGAGGATTCCAAACTATGGATAGTAAAGATCATCCTGTTGTACAACAAGGAATTAAAGTTGCTGGAATTACAAGTGATGTAGGTTGATGTTAACTGAGTAAAGACTGAGAGCTGTATTATTTATTAACTATGTTGTTTTCAGATTCCATACAAAGAAGATTGGGAAGCTGAAAAGCAACTAGTTTACTATCCAGTTCATATCACACCTGGTTATGAAGCATCAAGTGATGTCAAGAAAGTTCAAAGTGAAGTGAGTGACTTTAGTGGATTGTATGACAACCGCTACACTAACTTCTACAACCTTTAAGAATAATAGGAAACTTTGTTTCATTCTGTTTCTCTTACGTCAAGTCACAATAACAAGCTTAGCAGCTAAGTTGATCATATGGGTGGTTATGCCATAAACTTAGGACCTTTTGTTGTTTTACGGAATTGAGCTAAAGATAAGTATACGTTTTAAATTTGACTAGAAACTAGTACTATTGTAGGAACTAGAGTATAAATAGCTTCAAGCCAAAAATATATTGCGTTCTTTGCCGAAACAATCATATAGATGTTCAAAAGATCTTGGGCCCACATAACAGAACATGTCAGCGAGCTCGTAAAGTCAATTTTCGCTCCCTAAAAGGCGTTTACGAGCAAAAAACTTTGTAGACAAAATGCTATTTCCCAAACGTCTCGCCAAACATGCATTAAAAATGCTCGCTCGAATTTCTTTGCGAGATATTGGGTTAGCACGTAATAAACCCCTTATTGTGACTTCAGATGCATTTCTACTTCAAAATAATGCATTCAAGCGTACTGTGTCTGTATGACGGTATGTTCCGCAATTGTTGTGGAAAAAGATACTATTGGCCATGCGTTAATATTCTAAGCTTGCAAAATCTTCTACTGATGATAATTAGTTAATGAACGACAGAGTTTAATTATATTTTTGGATCAAAGTAAAAAAAAGAACAAATTATACCACACCACAATTTTTTAAATGACGAGAAGCTCTCTTGAGGTTGTTGGTGGGTATACTTCTATGTTAACAGCAACAATATGTTTCAAAAATTTTCAAAAGTGAATAATTCGAAATACACTTTTTTTTTTAGTTCCAGTAAATCTTGAGTTAAGACTGTTTTTAATTTTTTGCCGATTTTCAACCTCATTTGTTCTTGATTTTTTCTTAAATTTTGAGAGCGTCGATGTCAATTTTAGCGACCATGTTTGGCAGTCGTTCAACTTGAAAAAAGCAAGCTTTTTTTGAACAACTGCCAAATAAAATTCTCAAACAGCGCTCTATATTTTTGGAATAGTTGCAATTTTGCTTGCAAGCTTAAGAAAACCACTAAATTTTACCGTTTTGAATCAATACAAAATTTAGTTTCTTTTCTTTGATATGAATTTTTTTTCGTTTGCTTTTGGTTTATTTTGCTGCCGAGGCTAGAGCATTTTTTAAAATTTTGAGCAAAAATGAGTTGGATGTTCTCAGAAAATTGTGCTTATAAAAAGAGTGTATTGCTATTTTTCTAAGCTGGCCCTACTCAATGTTTCTTTATCAGTCGATACAGCGAACTGTTTTCAATGCAATTCGCTTTCTTCTGAGTAGTCTAATAGCAAACATGGAAACCATTTTAAGTAATTTTCACAAAATTCGCTTTAGTTAGAGTTTTCAACATTTTGCCATTAAATTTCTGATCAAAAAAATTCTCATACCCTTAAAGAGTGCTTCAAAATCTTTGTTAAGTTGACAAGGAAAATGTGGCGTTTTTTGCTCGAGTTACAGTATATCTCGCAATCGATTCAAGCAACTTAGCGAGCGAAAATGACGTTACCCAGGTCGCAGAGCTTCAGATGCACGTGCAAAAATAATCTTCTGCTTTTTGCGAGTATTTCGTTTGGTAGCGCCTCTTAAAAAATTCTTGTTATTAATGCGAACGAGGAAATTTCTGTCATGTTGGCCCTGTTAACGTTTCGAAGTTAGAGAAAAATTTATTGGAACGAAACGGATGTAAGTCCCTAAAATTGAATACAGGTAACGACTAAAAGAGAGGCGATTAGGTGTATTTTATTTCATCTGTGTTTTATTTTTTGCTTATAAATAAACTTGGACTTAAAGTAAAGTGTACTTAGTATTTTTCCTTACTAAAGGTGAATTTACACAGTATCCGTTTTTCGTACGTTTTCGTCCGTTTTTTTTTCGTTTTTGCTTCTTGAAAAAGTATGCGCTTTTTCATCCGCATTTTTATAAGTCCATATACGCACTAAGTAGACTGTTATATATAGATAAAAATTTTGTTCAAAAATTTTGTGTATGAACGATAAGAGCGATATTTCGAAATAGAGCTGTACCCCTTTACAAAAAATTTTTTTCGGAAAACTTTTGTCCAGTATGTGACTGTCTGGTTAGTGCGGATATAGACACATAGAAATGCGGATGAAAAAGCGTATACTTTGTCAAGGAGAAGCAAAAACGTAAAAAAACGAACGAAAACGTACGAAAAACGGATACTGTGTAAATTCACCTTAACAAAATTAAGCACTATTGAAAAGGTTGCAAAAATAATGTAAAAACGCTTCGCCTTTGCAGCCCAACTACAAACAAAAATATGAAAAGTCCAAAGACAAGAATTTTTTCAAACCTACGGACACAGAACAATACAAGGCGTTGAAAGAAAATGAAAAGGCGTCATCAGATGTAAGTTTCATAAATTGTTTAGTGAAAACAAATAAAAAAGTGCTCAGTGGTCGAGTGAATAGAGCGTCTGGTACTAAAACGGTAGACTTGAGTTCGATTCTCGTTCGTGTCAGACCAAAAACCATAAAATGTGATATTTGCAGCTTTCCTACTTAACGTACAGCATTAAAAGGGGACAGAGAGTGTGAAGCCTCCACCATGTATGGCAGGCAGGTGGGCAGAAGGCAGCTTGACTCGAAGACCGAAAGGTCCTTTCATTGTCTCCTGGCAACGGCGACTTGGTGAATAGACTTGTAATAACAATTGCCATTTTCTGTTTCATACAAATTGTTTTTGTCGTTACTGAAATTGAAGCCTTATGACATTTTTCACTAAATAATCACAGCACCTTTTTTCTTTTGAAGCTGTTTTACACGAACTTATAAATTATTGAGCTTTCACCGTGAAATGGAATAACCAATAAACATTGGGTCCACGTTGCTTTTTCTCGTTTATCAGTTCCACATTGATTAGATTGTTTTCAAATTACACTCAAAATTCTAGTAGCAACACTGAATCTACAAAGCTGAAACAATGCCGTCAAAGACCACAAATAGAGCAATCATATGCTCGCATATCAAAAGTTCTTTTGACACACTGCACGTTAAACAGTTCACTGCTCAAGTGCTCAGTACTCAAAATTATACACCAGTTTTAAATTTATAACAGGTGAAATACAAAGAAGACTATGAAAAGGACAAAGGAAGAAACTTCACTGAGATTCCCGAAACAAATGAAATGGTTTTATCAAAAGAACTTCGACCTGTACAAAGCAAGAAGCTGTATGAAGAAAAGTCGAAGGAAATGCTGAAGAATGTTTCAATTCCACCAGGTTTTTATCATTTTTGGTTAATCATAAGGGTATTTTATGCTCCAGAATTTTGAGAGCAATTTTGAATTACCAGCATAATTTTTAAACTCGGGCAAAAAATAGATTACGAAATGATTTGTGAAAACCAAGACAAAAGTTTTCAGTTTTGTATCAAAATAAAACACTTTCACAATGTACATACTGTAGCTGTTGTTTCTCATGATTTTGAATTTTTATTTAGACGTCCAAGAATTGCAACATGCTGTATCTGCTCAACAAATTGCATCTCCTCATCCTTACAAGAAAGATTATAAAGAACAGATAGTTGGTAAAGGACCACACGATCCTACCATTGGATATCCTGAACATGATCATCATAAGAAAGTCGGCGAACTGGCGAGTTCGGTAAGTCTAATTGTTTTTTCATTGAAAGAAATCATAGGTTTAAATGGAATGAATATTCACGTATAAGGTTTACTATAAATTCAAAGCAGTCCTTTTTGCCACGATACAGTTTGCTAGCCACCAGCAATTTCGTTTTCCAGCTTGGTTTGGTGCGCTTAAAACTATATAATATAATATCAGACGCCCCTGATGATCCCGGTTACGAGTGAAACAGACTGTAGGGTGTTAAATTTTTAAAGTTTGAATTTTTGACGTGTACGGTGTTATGTTATGATATTCGCTCTGGCCTACGCTGTCAAGAACTTTTTTGAATCGGTTGAATTCAAACTTTATTCATCATAATATCAAACATTCTGGTCACGAAGCAGTTAAAGAGTTAATTTCTTTCAACGTTTCGAAGCTATAGAAACATATATTTTTATAAGAACGATTTCATGAGAAAACGAGGCTCATTTTTGCTCAAAATTTACGAATTAAGAACAAATGAAGCTGAAATTTGTGATAATTTAAGAGCAGCCAGCCTCCACCAAATTTTTACTGGTTCTTATCAAAGAAGGTGTATTTAAAATACATTAAAAGTTAGGCATGGAAGTACAGGGTGTTTCAAAAAATTTGGCACCATTGTAAACGTAAATATCTCTAAAAGTATTTACTCTAAGTTAACAAACTTGACGGGTATTAGAGTAAACAATATAAATTTTATTTTAAATTGTCATTTGCACTCTATCGTCAGCACAACAAATGTGCTATTGGTTTTAGAAAGTTTTCACAAATTTCCAATATGGGCTCTGCCTGCAATACGGCACACATTAACGCGATGATCAAGTTCATCCTAAACTCGCTGCAGCATGTCTTCTGTAACACTCTCCAATGTAGAAGTGATTATGTGCTTCAATTGCACTAGGTTTGAAGGCAGAGGGGTACGTACACTAAACCCTTCACATAGCCTCAAAGAAAAAAAATCACTGAGAGTTAAGTCGGGTGATCACTGGGGCTATTTCAGCAAGACACTATCATCACTACCAGCACGTCCAATCCATCTTCCCGGCAAATTCTCATTGTATTCTCAAAGTAAGCTCGCAGAGATAGCTTCCAATGGGGTGTAGCACCATCTTGCTGGAAAACGAAGTTCTAATCTTCCTTTAAAGCAAGTCGATCCATAAGCCAACTCTAGGGCATATGCGGATAATTGTCACCAGTCACATTATCCTAAAAAAAATACGGGTCATGAACATGTTTCTTGGAAATTGCGCAAAAAACAGTCCCTTTCGGAGAATCCCTCACATGCTCCAATGTGTCGTGAGGGTTTTCAATGTCCCCAATTCGAACATTCTCCTCATTCACTTTGCCAATCGCGTGAAAAGTAGCCTCATCACTGAAGACCAGTTTTTAATCAAACTTGTCTTCTTCCATTGGCTGTTGCATACCAACACAGAACTACTGTCGTAGTCGCTTGTCATCTGCTTTTAATGCTTGAAGGAATGCAGTTTGTAGGGTCTCATTTGTAATCGAAGTCGTACAACACGCCAAAATGTAGTTATTGGAATTTAGGTTTCGAAACTCGTCCTTCTAATGGAATTTCTTAGGCTGTTCACAGTTTTTTTTGCGAATTTTATCTACCTTTCTTCTGACATAGACTTTGGACCAGATCCTTTTACTCTGCACATGCAACCATCTTCCTTGAACTTTTTATGCCATGTTCAAATTTGCTTTTTGTCTGGCACGTTTTCAAATTCACTTTTTTCAAATGGCTGCGCAAAGATCCGTTGCACTGTCTTAATTGACTTTGTTCTAGCATACTCTAGGGCACAAAACGCTTTTTCTACGCTAGTGTATGGCATTTCGATACATAAATTCCTAAACACCTGAAAACTGAAAGGTAAAAATTTATATAATTTCTGTACGTCATGTTAAAATTTGGTATTGCGTAAGCAAGAATTGGAAAGTTATTGGGGTGTAAAATGGTGTTAATTTTTTTGAAACACCCTGTACTGTAGAACGCTTTGTATTTTTGAAATCTTTTCAGAGTAATGCACGTCATAACTTGACAAAATTCAGCTAAGGGACCTTTATTGCTGAAACGTGTAATTTTTCATAAAAATTTTTAGACTGAATACACGAAGGATGCAGAGAAAAGCAAACATGACTACAATCTCCCACCTGATGCGCCTCAGTTTGTCAAAGCCAAAGAAGCTACTCAAATCATCAGTGATGTAAGTATACACCATGTCTCTACGTCTGAAATATTTCGAAATGATTGAATGATAACTGATCTTGTTTCACACAGACCGAATATCAGAAGCAGAAGAAGGAAGCGATTGATAATTATCGAGGATTCCAAACAATGGATAGCAAAGATCATCCTGTTGTACAACAAGGAATTAAAGCTGCTGAAATTATCAGTGGTGTAAGTTGATGACTGAGTGAATGCTGAAAACTTTTTTATTTGTTAATTGTATTTTGTTTTCAGATTCCTTATAAAGAAGATTGGGAAGCTGAAAAGCAACTAGTTTATTATCCAGTTCATATCACACCTGGCTATGAAGCATCAAGTGATATCAAGAAAGTTCAAAGCGAAGTGAGTGGTTTTAGTGTTTTTTTGATAACCGCTACAATAAATTCTGCAGAGCGTCAGCACACTGGGGTACTTGTTTTGATTTGTTTTTCTTAGAGTGAGTTACTTTAACAAGTTTAGCAATTATGTCGATGAAATGGACAACCATGCGATGAACTTGCAGAAAGGTGTTCAAAGAGTCCTGCTGATGTTACAAAACTACAAAAAAATATACTGGAAATAAATAAATACGTGATTTAACAGTTGAATAAAATGTTGTGCATTGAGCAAATTTTCTTTGAGGATGATCGAAAAACTCGCAGCAATAATCAAAAATGCTTCACTTTTGCAGCCTAACTACAAACAGAAATATGAAAAGTCCAAAGACAAGAATGTTTTCAAACCTACGGACACAGAACAGTACAAGGCGATGAAAGAAAACGAAAAGGCGTCATCGGATGTAAGTTTCATGAATTGTTTAGTTAAAACTTATCGAAGAAGTGCCTTTACGTTTGCTTTATGAAATCCGCTATCGCTTTTGTTGTAACTCTACTGCCTTTACTTATTTATATTGTTATTATAAGTCATTTTATTCACCAAGTTGCCTTGGCCAGGAGACAGCAGCGAAAAGATGTTTCGGTCTTCTAGTCCAGCTGTCACCTGCGCACTTGTCCACCACACCAGGAGTAAATTCACACTGTCCTTTTGATTGCGGAACGTCAATCAGGGAAGCTGTGAATACCAATTTTGATAGTGTTTGGTTTGACCCGACTACTTTTTGTTGAAACATATCATACAGCTTCTATTTTTTGAACCTAAAACTTTGTGTTTGGCTTTTTCTACCAAATTATTCAAAGTACTTTTTCTCTTTGTAAAGCTGTTTTGCACCAACATGATACTGATAAATTGTTGAGCTTTTACCGTGGAATAGAATAACCTACAGAGATTGTGTCGACGTTGCTTTATCTCATTATTGTTAGCGTGATACTGACTAGACGTTTTTCAAATGGTGCCCTAAACTCATGTTACAGAAGTAAATCTGAACAAGTTAAATGATGCAATCAAACACTGCAGAACGAGCATTCGTTTTCATTGCAGCGTTTTTTGTGACACACTTTAACTTAGAGTCTTTACTGTTCAATATACACACTAGTTTTAAATTTGTAACAGGTGAAATACAAGAAAGACTACGAAAAGAACAAAGGAAAAAACTTCACTGAGATTCCTGAAACAAATGAAATGGTTTTATCAAAGGAACTTCGACCTGTACAAAGCAAGAAGCTGTATGAAGAAAAGTCGAAGAAAATGCTGAAGAATGTTTCAATTCCACCAGGTTTGTATCATTATACCGAAAACTGAAACAGTTTTAAGTTATTGTATTTTTAGATATGCAAAATCATAACGTTCATGTGATATTACAGAGTTTTAAGAGCGATTTTGATTCAGATGCATAATTTTTGAACGGGTATAAAAAATAAATTACGAAATAAATTATGACAACAAAATTTGTAGATGCTGGTCAGCCTTGCCCCAATGCAAAGCATTTTCGAAATGTACGGTAGCTGTTGCTTTTGATGATTTTGAATTTTTTTTAGACGTCCAAGAATTGCAACATGCTGTATCTGTCCAGCAAATTGCATCTCCTCATCCTTACAAGAAAGATTATAAAGAACAGATAGTTGGTAAAGGACCACACGATCCCACCATTGGATATCCTGAACATGATCATCATAAGAAAGTCGGCGAACTGGCCAGTTCGGTAAGTCACAGTATTTTTTATAGAAGGAAACTTACAGCTGGATTAAACAGGATGAATATTTATTCATGTCTTAGGTTAACTGCTTTATTTTCTAGTTTGATTTGGTGTGTTCGAAATGATGTAATATCAACTATTTTGGTGGCATTTGCAGTCAAGAAATTACCTCGCCTCGACTTAAGCAAGCATTTGAAATAGTATAGGAATGCAATACAATAATGAAATTCAGGAATAGATGTAATATAAAACGCCTCGCATTTTTGAAATCTTCCCCCTATAATGACGTTTTAGCTCGCATTTTTGAAATCTTTCCCCTATAATGACGTTTTAGCATGATTGTAGTCTTCTAGAAAACAATTGCTGATGGAATATATGACTTAATGAAACTTTTTAGACTGAATACACGAAGGATGCGGAAAAAAGCAAACATGATTACAATCTCCCATCTGATGCGCCTCAGTTTGTGAAAGCAAAAGAAGTTGCTCAAAACGTCAGTGACGTAAGTATAGCCTCAACTGTTTCTTTGCTCTTGAAATGCAGAGCTGTTCGTGATTCAGAGATACCCTGTTAAAATGATCTTAGTTCAAAGTTCAAAGTCATCTTTGCGTTGAAAATGTGACTGAATATGATCATGAAAAGGGTTTCATGTCTAGTTCCACAACACTTTTAATTTTTTTTTCAAAAATCATTTTGCCAAAAATGCATCCCATAATATGACATTATGCGTAAAGTGCCATTTTTATGCTTCTACTTTTCAACTATATCTACTTTTCAACTGGTTTCTACTTTTCAACCAGTGCCTATTTCTACTTTTCAACTGGTTTTCATACGATCTGCTCACACTAACTAGTAGTATCTCTGATTTTTGCTAAGTTTTGCGTTTAAGCTTAGCACTGTCAGTGATCATTCTTTAAAACAAAAATTGAAAATGTGGTATTGTTTTAATTTGTTTAATACGTGATTACCTGTTGTTTCAATTTCGTTTCAATTGTTTCAATTTTTGTTTTAATTTCAATGAGTTGTTTCAATTTTTGCTTTAATTCGTGATTACTGTACCCAATTTTGCTTGGATGGATTTCCTAATGCTACAAATTTGTTGTCCCTTTCTTTTGATCATTCTTTCTTACAATTTTCTCCATGTTTCAGCAGCAGAATAATAAACACCACTGCATCATTTTTAGACCATTAGGCAACTCATTTAAACTTATTTTCTTCGTAAATAATGACATCCTGACCAAAAATTTCTTAGATTATTTCCAAGATTTACCACTTTCCCCGAAATCGAGGCTTCTATTTTGAGTTTTCAGGACGACTTACCATGTTCGAAACGTCTGTTTTATGCGCTAAATCTCTTTTGAAAATGTGTCTCCAACATTTTACTTCTCCGTATGAACAAATTAACGCCTATTTGATTACTAAATCGATTTGCATGAACCCAATGGTGATGATTGGATCAGAAAAATCTAAATTCACCAAAAACTGCGTAATTGTGACGTCGCAAATAAAAAATTATGCACGATCGCGATGTGACCAGATGTGGTACCTGAACACATTAGACTACTACTCCTATTTGGCATTTACTTTAAAATATTTTGTGCCCAAATGCGGTCGAAATAATGTTCTACATTTTGGTATGACAAAACATAAAAATGAGACTTTATGCATAACGTGATATTATGGGATGCGTTTTTGGCCAAGCTATTTGTGAAAAAAGTTAAAATTGAATTGATATGGAACTTGACATGAAGATATTCAGTCGTATTTGCAACGCAAAATTGACTTTGAACTCTTCAACAGATCATTTTCACATGGTAGTCTCTGAATTATGAACAGCAATGTAATTTCAACTTGAACAAATTGATGAATGCTCTTGTTTCGCACAGATCGAATACCAGAAGCAGAAGAAAGAAGCGATTGATAATTATCGAGGATTCCAAACAATGGATAGTAAAGATCATCCTGTTGTACAACAAGGAATTAAAGCTGCTGAAATTACTAGCAATGTAGGTTGATTCTTGCTGAGTAAAACCTGAGAGCTATATTATTTCTTAATTGTATTGTTTTTATAGATTCCATACAAAGAAGATTGGGAAGCTGAAAAGCAACTAGTTTATTATCCAGTTCATATCACACCTGGTTATGAAGCGTCAAGTGATGTCAAGAAAATCCAAAGTGATGTAAGTGACTTTAGTGGATTGTATGTCAACCGCTAAAAGGACTCCTCCGACGGAACTTCCTGATATTGCCCAAGCCTAATTGGCTGTATTTGTTGCTCTTAGGTCTTATTAACAAGACTAGTAATTGCAGCAAGTTGACGAATGGGTGGGAATAGGAAGAAATTAACACCGACGTTTTACTTTTACTGATCTGAAGATATATGCTTAATATTTTGGATTTGACAATAAGTCTGTGCAATGACAGCAACTGGAAAGAGTTTCAAGCCAAAAACATTGTTATGTTTTTGCTACAGCATTCATGAAGTTATTCCAAGGACCTGTTAACTAAACCAAATTTCAGAAACCTATGTTGGAACAAAACAAATATAATTACAAATCATTGAATAAAATTGTGTATCTTGAGTAATATTTTCCTCACTAACCACATAAAACACTATTGAAAAACTCGCAAACATAACAAAATAATGTTTCATCTTGCAGCCCAACTACAAACAGAAATATGAAAAGTCCAAAGACAAGAATGTTTTCAAACCAACGGACACAGAACAGTACAAGGCGATGAAAGAAAATGAAAAGGCGTCATCGGATGTAAGTTTCATGATTTGTTTAAAAGGTAATTGTTCTAAAAGACTTGCTTTTCCATTATATAAATTGATTTTGCGATATCTAAAATTGAAGCATTATTGAAATGTTCCACCGAAATATTCCAAGTTCCTTTTCTTTTTGAAGCAGTTTTCGTACGAGTTTAATACTGCTTTATTTAATAAAATATTGAGCTTTCAGCTTGAAAGAGAATATCCAGTATTGGTTTTGCTAACTTGGATTTTGCTCATTGTCAGCTCCATACAGACCAGATTGTTTTTAAAAATTTCACCAAAAATTCTTGTTATAAAAGCAATTCAAAAAAGTGAACAAGTACAGTCAAATTTCTCAAATGATCATTCATTTTCATTGAAGCATTTTTGTCACACATTCCACGTTAACGTTTTCAATGCTCAACAGTCATCATATTCATAATTTTGGATTTGAAACAGGTGAAATACAAAGAAGACTACGAAAAGGACAAAGGAAAAAACTTCACTGAGATTCCTGAAACAAATGAAATGGTCTTGTCAAAAGAACTTCGACCTGTACAAAGCAAGAAGCTATATGAAGAAAAATCGAAGGAAATGCTGAAGAATGTTTCAATTCCACCAGGTTTGTATCATTACAACAAAACTCATAATAGTTTGCAGTTATTTCTTTACCGTGTTTACTTAATCATAAGCGCTATTTTACGTTGCAGAATTTTGTGGGTGATTTCGCATTATCTGCATAATTTTTAAACTCGTGTAAAGAATAAATTAGGAAATATTTGTGAAAACTAAGACGAAAATCTTTAAATAAACTTCAGCCTTGTATCAAAGCAAAATATTGTCATAAAGTACTATAGCTGTTGTTTCTGATGGTTTTGAATTTTTTTTAGACGTCCAAGAGCTGCAACATGCTGCATCTGCTCAACAAATTGCATCTCCTCATCCTTACAAGAAAGATTATAAAGAACAGATAGTTGGTAAAGGACCACACGATCCTACCATTGGATATCCTGAACATGATCATCATAAGAAAGTTGGAGAACTAATCAGCTCGGTAATTTTTTACGGCAAAGGAAATTAAAAGTTTGAAAAGCACGAATATTCAGATATAAGATTTAACATAAATTTAAAGTGGTCGTTTTTGCAACCTTTCAATTTGCTAGCCACCAGTAACTTCTTCATTTTTTAACTGGTTTGGAGTATATGATACTATTGTGGTCGCGAAGTAGTTAAAACACTAATCTCTTTCTACGTTTGGAAGCTGCAGAAATAGTCACACTGCATAATATTAAGGTATAGGATAACTGCAGAACGTTTCGTGCTTTCGAAATCTCTCCCATGTAACGAAGGTTTAGTGCATGACGTCGTCACAGGATTGTACTTTATTGGAGAGCCTTTATCGATATATGACTTTCAATGAAACCTTTTAGGCTGAATACACAAAAGATGCGGAGAAAAGCAAACATGATTACAATCTACCACCTGATGCGCCTCAGTTTGTCAAAGCCAAAGAAGCTACTCAAATCGTCAGTGATGTGAGTATACGCTTTTCACTAGTTCTGAATTATTTTCAAATTTGATCGAATTCATAACTAATCTTGTTTTGGACAGATCGAATACCAGAAGCAGAAGAAGGAAGCGATCGATAATTATCGAGGATTCCAAACAATGGATAGCAAAGATCATCCTGTTGTACAACAAGGAATTAAAGCTGCTGAAATTATCAGTGGTGTAAGTTGATGACTGAGTGAATGCTGAAAACTTTTTTATTTGTTAATTGTATTTTGTTTTCAGATTCCTTATAAAGAAGATTGGGAAGCTGAAAAGCAACTAGTTTATTATCCAGTTCATATCACACCTGGCTATGAAGCATCAAGTGATATCAAGAAAGTTCAAAGCGAAGTGAGTGGTTTTAGTGTTTTTTTGATAACCGCTACAATAAATTCTGCAGAGCGTCAGCACACTGGGGTACTTGTTTTGATTTGTTTTTCTTAGAGTGAGTTACTTTAACAAGTTTAGCAATTATGTCGATGAAATGGACAACCATGCGATGAACTTGCAGAAAGGTGTTCAAAGAGTCCTGCTGATGTTACGAAGTTACAAAAAATATACTGGAAATAAATAAATACGTGATTTAACAGTTGAATAAAATGTTGTGCATTGAGCAAATTTTCTTTGAGGATGATCGAAAAACTCGCAGCAATAATCAAAAATGCTTCACTTTTGCAGCCTAACTACAAACAGAAATATGAAAAGTCCAAAGAAAAGAATGTTTTCAAACCTACGGACACAGAACAGTACAAGGCGATGAAAGAAAACGAAAAGGCGTCATCGGATGTAAGTTTCATGAATTGTTTAGTTAAAACTTATCGAAGAAGTGCCTTTACGTTTGCTTTATGAAATCCGCTATCGCTTTTGTTGTAACTCTACTGCCTTTACTTATTTATATTGTTATTATAAGTCATTTTATTCACCAAGTTGCCTTGGCCAGGAGACAGCAGCGAAAAGATGTTTCGGTCTTCTAGTCCAGCTGTCACCTGCGCACTTGTCCACCACACCAGGAGTAAATTCACACTGTCCTTTTGATTGCGGAACGTCAATCAGGGAAGCTGTGAATACCAATTTTGATAGTGTTTGGTTTGACCCGACTACTTTTTGTTGAAACATATCATACAGCTTCTATTTTTTGAACCTAAAACTTTGTGTTTGGCTTTTTCTACCAAATTATTCAAAGTACTTTTTCTCTTTGTAAAGCTGTTTTGCACCAACATGATACTGATAAATTGTTGAGCTTTTACCGTGGAATAGAATAACCTACAGAGATTGTGTCGACGTTGCTTTATCTCATCATTGTTAGCGTGATACTGACTAGACGTTTTTCAAATGGTGCCCTAAACTCATGTTACAGAAGTAAATCTGAACAAGTTAAATGATGCAGTCAAACACTGCAGAACGAGCATTCGTTTTCATTGCAGCGTTTTTTGTGACACACTTTAACTTAGAGTCTTTACTGTTCAGTATACACACTAGTTTTAAATTTGTAACAGGTGAAATACAAGAAAGACTACGAAAAGAACAAAGGAAAAAACTTCACTGAGATTCCTGAAACAAATGAAATGGTTTTATCAAAGGAACTTCGACCAGTACAAAGCAAGAAGCTGTATGAAGAAAAGTCGAAGAAAATGCTGAAGAATGTTTCAATTCCACCAGGTTTGTATCATTATAACGAAAACTGAAACAGTTTTAAGTTATTGTATTTTTAGATATGCAAAACCATAACGTTCATGCGATATTACAGAGTTTTAAGAGCGATTTTGATTCAGATGCATAATTTATAAACTGGTATAAAAAATAAATTACGAAATAAATTATGACAACAAAATTTGTAGATGCTGGTCAGCCTTGCCCCAATGCAAAGCATTTTCGAAATGTACGGTAGCTGTTGCTTTTGATGATTTTGAATTTTTTTTAGACGTCCAAGAATTGCAACATGCTGTATCTGTCCAGCAAATTGCATCTCCTCATCCTTACAAGAAAGATTATAAAGAACAGATAGTTGGTAAAGGACCACACGATCCCACCATTGGATATCCTGAACATGATCATCATAAGAAAGTCGGCGAACTGGCCAGTTCGGTAAGTCACAGTATTTTTTATAGAAGGAAACTTACAGCTGGATTAAACAGGATGAATATATTCATTCATGTATTAGGTTAACTGCTTTATTTTCTATCTTGATTAGGGGTGTTCGAAATGATGTAATATCAACTATTTTGGTGGCATTTGTAGTTAAGAAATTAACTCGCCTCGACTTAAGCAAGCATTTGAAATAGTATAGGAATGCAATACAATAATGAAATTCAGGAATAGATGTAATATAAAACGCCTCGCATTTTTGAAATCTTCCCCCTATAATGACGTTTTAACGTGATTGTAGTCTTCTAGAAAATAATTGAGGATGAAATATATGACTTAATGAAACTTTTTAGACTGAATACACGAAGGATGCGGAAAAAAGCAAACATGATTACAATCTCCCATCTGATGCGCCTCAGTTTGTGAAAGCAAAAGAAGTTGCTCAAAACGTCAGTGACGTAAGTATAGCCTCAACTGTTTCTTTGCTCTTGAAATGCAGAGCTGTTCGTGATTCAGAGATACCCTGTTAAACTGATCTTAGTTCAAAGTTCAAAGTCATCTTTGCGTTGAAAATGTGACTGAATATGATCATGAAAAGGGTTTCATGTCTAGTTCCATAACACTTTTAATTTTTTTTTCAAAAATCATTTTGCCAAAAATGCATCCCATAATATGACATTATGCGTAAAGTGTCATTTTTATGCTTCTACTTTTCAACTATATCTACTTTTCAACTGGTTTCTACTTTTCAACCAGTGCCTATTTCTACTTTTCAACTGGTTTTCATACGATCTGCTCACACTAACTAGTAGTATCTCTGATTTTTGCTAAGTTTTGCGTTTAAGCTTAGCACTGTCAGTGATCATTCTTTAAAACAAAAATTGAAAATGTGGTGTTGTTTTAATTTGTTTAATGCGTGATTACTTGTTGTTTCAATTTCGTTTCAATTGTTTCAATTTTTGTTTTAATTTCAATAAGTTGTTTCAATTTTTGCTTTGATTCGTAATTACTGTACCGGTACCCCATTCCGCTTGGATGGATTTCCTAATGCTACAAATTTGTTGTCCCTTTCTTTTGATCATTCTTTCTTACAATTTTCTCCATGTTTCAGCAGCAGAATAATAAACACCACTGCATCATTTTTAGACCATTAGGCAACTCATTTAAACTTATTTTCTTCGTGAATAACGACATCCTGACCAAAAATTTCTTTGATTATTTATTCCTAGATTTACCACTTTCCCCGGAAATCGAGGCTTCTATTTTGAGTTTTCAGGACGACTTACCATGTTCGAAACGTCTGTTTTATGCGCTAAATCTCTTTTGAAAATGTGTCTCCAACATTTTACTTCTCCGTATGAACAAATTAACGCCTATTTGATTACTAAATCGATTTGCATGAACCCAATAGTGATGATTGGATCAGAAAAATCTAAATTCACCAAAAACTGCGTAATTGTGACGTCGCAAATAAAAAATTATGCACGATCGCGATGTGACCAGATGTGGTATCTCAACACATTAGACTACTACTCCTATTTGGCATTTACTTTAAAATATTTTGTGCCCAAATGCGGTCGAAATAATGTTCTACATTTTGGTATGACAAAACATAAAAATGAGACTTTATGCATAACGTGATATTATGGGATGCGTTTTTGGCCAAGCTATTTGTGAAAAAAATTAAAATTGAATTGATATGGAACTTGACATGAAGCGCTTTACAAAAAAGTGTAACATGAACATATTCAGTCGTATTTGCAACGCAAAATTGACTTTGAACTCTTCAACAGATCATTTTCACATGGTAGTCCCTGAATTATGAACAGCAATGTAACTTCAACTTGAACAAATTGATGAATGCTCTTGTTTCGCACAGATCGAATACCAGAAGCAGAAGAAAGAAGCGATCGATAATTATCGAGGATTCCAAACAATGGATAGTAAAGATCATCCTGTTGTACAACAAGGAATTAAAGCTGCTGAAATTACTAGCAATGTAGGTTGATTCTTGCTGAGTAAAACCTGAGAGCTATATTATTTCTTAATTGTATTGTTTTTATAGATTCCATACAAAGAAGATTGGGAAGCTGAAAAGCAACTAGTTTATTATCCAGTTCATATCACACCTGGTTATGAAGCGTCAAGTGATGTCAAGAAAATCCAAAGTGATGTAAGTGACTTTAGTGGATTGTATGTCAACCGCTAAAAGGACTCCTCCGACGGAACTTCCTGATATTACCAAGCCTAATTGGCTGTATTTGTTGCTCTTAGGTCTTATTAACAAGACTAGTAATTGCAGCAAGTTGACGAATGGGTGGGAATAGGAAGAAATTAACACCGACGTTTTACTTTTACTGATCTGAAGATATATGCTTAATATTTTGGATTTGACAATAAGTCTGTGCAATGACAGCAACTGGAAAGAGTTTCAAGCCAAAAACATTGTTATGTTTTTGCTACAGCATTCATGAAGTTATTCCAAGGACCTGTTAACTAAACCAAATTTCAGAAACCTATGTTGGAACAAAACAAATATAATTACAAATCATTGAATAAAATTGTGTATCTTGAGTAATATTTTCCTCACTAACCACATAAAACACTATTGAAAAACTCGCAAACATAACAAAATAATGTTTCATCTTGCAGCCCAACTACAAACAGAAATATGAAAAGTCCAAAGACAAGAATGTTTTCAAACCAACGGACACAGAACAGTACAAGGCGATGAAAGAAAATGAAAAGGCGTCATCGGATGTAAGTTTCATGATTTGTTTAAAAGGTAATTGTTCTAAAAGACTTACTTTTCCATTATATAAATTGATTTTGCGATATCTAAAATTGAAGCCTTAATGAAATATTCCACCGAAATATTCCAAGTTCCTTTTCTTTTTGAAGCAGTTTTCATACGAGTTTAATACTGCTTTATTTAATAAAATATTGAGCTTTCAGCTTGAAAGAGAATATCCAGCAATGGTTGCGCCAACTTCGCTTTTTCATATTTGTCAGCTCCATACTGACCAGATTGTTTTTAAAAATTTCACCAAAAATTCTTGTTATAAAAGCAATTCAAAAAAGTGAACAAATGCAGTCAAATTTCTCAAATGATCATTCATTTTCATTGAAGCATTTTTGTCACACACTCCACCTTAACGTTTTCAATGCTCAACCATCAACATATTCACAGTTTTGGATTTGAAACAGGTGAAATACAAAGAAGACTACGAAAAGGACAAAGGAAAAAACTTCACTGAGATTCCTGAAACAAATGAAATGGTCTTGTCAAAAGAACTTCGACCTGTACAAAGCAAGAAGCTGTATGAAGAAAAATCGAAGGAAATGCTGAAGAATGTTTCAATTCCACCAGGTTTGTATCATTACAACAAAACTCATAATAGTTTGCAGTTATTTCTTTACCGTGTTTACTTAATCATAAGCGCTATTTTACGTTGCAGAATTTTGTGGGTGATTTCGCATTATCTGCATAATTTTTAAACTCGTGTAAAGAATAAATTAGGAAATATTTGTGAAAACTAAGACGAAAATCTTTAAATAAACTTCAGCCTTGTATCAAAGCAAAATATTGTCATAAAGTACTATAGCTGTTGTTTCTGATGGTTTTGAATTTTTTTTAGACGTCCAAGAGCTGCAACATGCTGCATCTGCTCAACAAATTGCATCTCCTCATCCTTACAAGAAAGATTATAAAGAACAGATAGTTGGTAAAGGACCACACGATCCTACCATTGGATATCCTGAACATGATCATCATAAGAAAGTTGGAGAACTAATCAGCTCGGTAATTTTTTACGGCAAAGGAAATTAAAAGTTTGAAAAGCACGAATATTCAGATATAAGATTTAACATAAATTTAAAGTGGTCGTTTTTGCAACCTTTCAGTTTGCTAGCCACCAGTAACTTCTTCATTTTTTAACTGGTTTGGAATATTTGATACTATTGTAGTCGCGAAGTAGTTAAAACACTAATCTCTTTCTACGTTTGGAAGCTGCAGAAATAGTCACACTGCATAATATTAAGGTATAGGATAACTGCAGAACGTTTCGTGCTTTCGAAATCTCTCCCATGTAACGAAGGTTTAGTGCATAACGTCGTCACAGGATTGTACTTTGTTAGAGAGCCTTCATCGATATATGACTTTCAATGAAACCTTTTAGGCTGAATACACAAAAGATGCGGAGAAAAGCAAACATGATTACAATCTACCACCTGATGCGCCTCAGTTTGTCAAAGCCAAAGAAGCTACTCAAATCGTCAGTGATGTGAGTATACGCTTTTCACTAGTTCTGAATTATTTTCAAATTTGATCGAATTCATAACTAATCTTGTTTTGGACAGATCGAATACCAGAAGCAAAAGAAGGAAGCGATCGATAATTATCGAGGATTCCAAACAATGGATAGCAAAGATCATCCTGTTGTACAACAAGGAATTAAAGCTGCTGAAATTATTAGTGATGTAAGTTGATGACTGAGTGAATGCTGAAAACTTTTTTATTTGTTAATTGTATTTTGTTTTCAGATTCCTTATAAAGAAGATTGGGAAGCTGAAAAGCAACTAGTTTATTATCCAGTTCATATCACACCTGGTTATGAAGCATCAAGTGATATCAAGAAAGTTCAAAGCGAAGTGAGTGGTTTTAGTGTTTTTTTGATAACCGCTACAATAAATTCTGCAGAACGTCAGCACACTGGGGTACTTGTTTTGATCTGTTTTTCTTAAAGTGAGTTACTTTAACAAGTTTAGCAATTATGTCGATGAAATGGACAGCCATGCGATGAACTTGCAGAAAGGTGTTCAAAGAGTCCTGCTGATGTTACGAAGTTACAAAAAATATACTGGAAATAAATAAATACGTGATTTAACAGTTGAATAAAATGTTGTGTATTGAGCAGTTTTTCTTTGAGGATGATTGAAAAACTCGCAGCAATAATCAAAAATGCTTCATCTTTGCAGCCTAACTACAAACAGAAATATGAAAAGTCCAAAGAAAAGAATGTTTTCAAACCTACGGACACAGAACAGTACAAGGCGATGAAAGAAAACGAAAAGGCGTCATCGGATGTAAGTTTCATGAATTGTTTAGTTAAAACTTATCGAAGAAGTGCCTTTACGTTTGCTTTATTTGTTATCATAATCCGTTATCGCTTTTGTTGTAAATCTACTGCCTTTACTTATTTATATTGTTATTATAAGTCATTTTATTCACCAAGTTGCCTTGGCCAGGAGACAGCAGCGAAAAGATGTTTCGGTCTTCTAGTCCAGCTGCCACCTGCCCACTTGTCCACCATACAAGGAGTAAACTTCACACTGTCCCTTTGATTGCGGAACGTCAATCAGGGAAGCTGTGAATACCAATTTTGATAGTGTTTGGTTTGACCCGACTACTGTTTGTTGAAACATATCATACAGCTTCTATTTTTTGAACCTATAACTTTGTGTTTGGCTTTTTCTACCAAATTATTCAAAGTACTTTTTCTCTTTGTAAAGCTGTTTTGCACCAACATGATACTGATAAATTGTTGAGCTTTTACCGTGGAATAGAATAACCTACAGAGATTGTGTCGACGTTGCTTTATCTCATTATTGTTAGCGTGATACTGACTAGACTTTTTTCAAATTGTACCCAAAACTCCTGTTACAGAAGTAAATCTGAACAAGTTAAATGATGCAGTCAAACACTGCAGAACGAGCATTCGTTTTCATTGCAGCGTTTTTTGTGACACACTTTAACTTAGAGTCTTTACTGTTCAATATACACACTAGTTTTAAATTTGTAACAGGTGAAATACAAGGAAGACTACGAAAAGAACAAAGGAAAAAACTTCACTGAGATTCCTGAAACAAATGAAATGGTTTTATCAAAGGAACTTCGACCTGTACAAAGCAAGAAGCTGTATGAAGAAAAGTCGAAGAAAATGCTGAAGAATGTTTCAATTCCACCAGGTTTGTATCATTATACCGAAAACTGAAACAGTTTTAAGTTATTGTATTTTTAGATATGCAAAATCATAACGTTCATGCGATATTACAGAGTTTTAAGAGCGATCTTGATTCAGATGCATAATAATTGTTAAACGAGTATAAAAAATAAATTACGAAATAACTTATGAAAACAAAATTTGTAGATGCTGGTCAGCCTTGCCCCAATGCAAAGCATTTTCGAAATGTACGGTAGTAGTTGCTTTTGATGATTTTGAATTTTTATTTAGACGTCCAAGAATTGCAACATGCTGTATCTGTCCAGCAAATTGCATCTCCTCATCCTTACAAGAAAGATTATAAAGAACAGATAGTTGGTAAAGGACCACACGATCCCACCATTGGATATCCTGAACATGGTCATCATAAGAAAGTCGGCGAACTGGCCAGTTCGGTGAGTCACAGTATTTTTTATAGAAGGAAATTTGCAGCTGGATTAAACAGGACGAATATTCATTCATGTCTTAGGTTAACTGCTTTATTTTCTAGTTTGATTTGGTGTGTTCGAAATGATGTAATATCAACTATTTTGGTGGCATTTGTAGTTAAGAAATTAACTCGCCTCGACTTAAGCATGCATTTGAAATAGGAATTCAATACAGGGATTCAATACAATAATATTCAATACAGGAATTCAATACAATAATGAAATTCAGGAATAGTTGTAATATAAAACGCCTCGCATTTTTGAAATCTTTCCCTTTTAATGACGTTTTAGCGTGACTGTAGAAAACAATTGCTGGTGGAATATATGACTTAATGAAACTTTTTAGACTGAATACACGAAGGATGCGGAAAAAAGCAAACATGATTACAATCTCCCATCTGATGCGCCTCAGTTTGTGAAAGCAAAAGAAGTTGCTCAAAACGTCAGTGACGTAAGTATAGCCTCAACTGTTTCTTTGCTCTTGAAATGCAGAGCTGTCCATGATTCAGAGATACCCTGTTAAACTGATCTTAGTTCAAGGTTTAAAGTCACCTATGCGTTGAAAATGTGACTGAATATGATCATGAAAAGGGTTTCATGTCTAGTTCCATAACACTTTTAATTTTTTTTTCAAAAATCATTTTGCCAAAAATGCATCCCATAATATGACATTATGCATAAAGTGTCATTTTTGTGCTTTTACTTTTCAACTATATCTACTTTTCAACTGGTTTCTACTTTTCAACCAGTGCCTATTTCTACTTTTCAACTGGTTTTCATACGATCTGCTCACACTAACTAGTAGTATCTCTGATTTTTGCTAAGTTTTGCGTTTAAGCTTAGCACTGTCAGTGATCATTCTTTAAAACAAAAATTGAAAATGTGGTGTTGTTTTAATTTGTTTAATACGTGATTACTTGTTGTTTCAATTTCGTTTCAATTGTTTCAATTTTTGTTTTAATTTCAATAAGTTGTTTCAATTTTTGCTTTGATTCGTAATTACTGTACCGGTACCCCATTCCGCTTGGATGGATTTCCTAATGCTACAAATTTGTTGTCCCTTTCTTTTGATCATTCTTTCTTACAATTTTCTCCATGTTTCAGCAGCAGAATAATAAACACCACTGCATCATTTTTAGACCATTAGGCAACTCATTTAAACTTATTTTCTTCGTGAATAACGACATCCTGACCAAAAATTTCTTTGATTATTTATTCCTAGATTTACCACTTTCCCCGGAAATCGAGGCTTCTATTTTGAGTTTTCAGGACGACTTACCATGTTCGAAACGTCTGTTTTATGCGCTAAATCTCTTTTGAAAATGTGTCTCCAACATTTTACTTCTCCGTATGAACAAATTAACGCCTATTTGATTACTAAATCGATTTGCATGAACCCAATAGTGATGATTGGATCAGAAAAATCTAAATTCACCAAAAACTGCGTAATTGTGACATCGCAAATAAAAAATTATACACGATCGCGATGTGACCAGATGTGGTATCTCAACACATTAGACTACTGCTCTTATTTGGCATTTATTTTAAAATATTTTGTGTCAAATGCGGTCGAAATAATGTTCTACATTTTGGTATGACAAAACATAAAAATGAGACTTTATGCATAACGTGATATTATGGGATGCGTTTTTGGCCAAGCTATTTGTGAAAAAAATTAAAATTGAATTGATATGGAACTTGACATGAAGCGCTTTACAAAAAAGTGTAACATGAACATATTCAGTCGTATTTGCAACGCAAAATTGACTTTGAACTCTTCAACAGATCATTTTCACATGGTAGTCCCTGAATTATGAACAGCAATGTAATTTCAACTTGAACAAATTGATGAATGCTCTTGTTTCGCACAGATCGAATATCAGAAGCAGAAGAAAGAAGCGATCGATAATTATCGAGGATTCCAAACAATGGATAGTAAAGATCATCCTGTTGTACAACAAGGAATTAAAGCTGCTGAAATTACTAGCAATGTAGGTTGATTCTTGCTGAGTAAAACCTGAGAGCTATATTATTTCTTAATTGTATTGTTTTTATAGATTCCATACAAAGAAGATTGGGAAGCTGAAAAGCAACTAGTTTATTATCCAGTTCATATCACACCTGGTTATGAAGCATCAAGTGATGTCAAGAAAATCCAAAGTGATGTAAGTGACTTTAGTGGATTGTATGTCAACCGCTAAAAGGACTCCTCCGACGGAACTTCCTGATATTACCAAGCCTAATTGGCTGTATTTGTTGCTCTTAGGTCTTATTAACAAGACTAGTAATTGCAGCAAGTTGACGAATGGGTGGGAATAGGAAGAAATTAACACCGACGTTTTACTTTTACTGATCTGGAGATATATGCTTAATATTTTGGATTTGACAATAAGTCTGTACAATGCAGCAACTGGAAAGAGTTTCAAGCCAAAAACATTGTTATGTTTTTGCTACAGCATTCATGAAGTTATTCCAAGGACCTGTTAACTAAACCAAATTTCAGAAACCTATGTTGGAACAAAACAAATACACTTACAAATCATTGAATAAAATTGTGTATTTTGTGTAATATTTTCCTCACTAACAACATAAAACACTATTGAAAAACTCACAAACATAACAAAATAATGTTTCATCTTGCAGCCCAACTACAAACAGAAATATGAAAAGTCCAAAGACAAGAATGTTTTCAAACCAACGGACACAGAACAGTACAAGGCGATAAAAGAAAATGAAAAGGCGTCATCGGATGTAAGTTTCATGATTAGTTTAAATGGTAATTGTTCTGAAAGGAATGCTTTTCCATTAAATAAATTGATTTTGCGATATCTAAAATTGAAGCCTTAATGAAATATTCCACCGAAATATTCCAAGTTCCTTTTCTTTTTGAAGCAGTTTTTGTACAAGTTTAATACTGGTAAAATGTTGAGCTTTTAGCTTGAAAGAGAATACCCAGTATTGGTTTTGCTAACTTGGATTTTGCTCATTGTCAGCTCCATACTGACCAGATTGTTTTCAAATTGCACCAAAAATTCTTGTTATAAAAGCAATTCAAAAAAGTGAACAAGTACAGTCAAATTTCTCAAATGATCATTCATTTTCATTGAAGCATTTTTGTCACACACTCCACCTTAACGTTTTCAATGCTCAACCGTCAACATATTCACAGTTTTGGATTTGAAACAGGTGAAATACAAGAAAGACTATGAAAAGGACAAAGGAAAAAACTTCACTGAGATTCCTGAAACAAATGAAATGGTTTTATCAAAGGAACTTCGACCTGTACAAAGCAAGAAGCTATATGAAAAAAAATCGAAGGAAATGCTGAAGAATGTTTCAATTCCACCAGGTTTGTATCATTACAACAAAACCCATGACAAATCATAATAACCAAACCTTAAACCGATCAGTGGTTGAGTGGAAAGAGCGTCTGCTACTGTAAAGACTATAAAAATTGGTATTAACTGCTTTTCTGCTTGATGGTCAGCAATCAAAGGGACAGTGTGAAGCCTCCATCGTGTGTGGTAGACAGGTGAGAAGGTGGCAGCTTGACTCGAAGACCGAAAAGTATCTTCGCTGTCTCCTGGGCAAGGTACTTGATGAATAAAATGTATATACAATTACAAAAACATCATATTTAGTCGTTTTGCATGCTTCTGGCCTAAAGTTATCCTGCCCAAAATTACGCTAGCAATGCTTAATTAATGGCCTACATTAAGCATGCAAAGAGACATCCTCTCTATCTTAAGTGGTAGAGCAGTGGACCGGTAATCCAAAGGCTGCAGGTTCGAGTCGTGAAGAGGATAGCTTTTTCGCATTGTTTGTTTTTAAGTAGTCACCGTTCTGGTGCCTCTTCCCTTGTCTTCCGCGTTGGTAGCCTTTAGGGCAGAAGCACGCAAAACGATTAAACATTAAAACTCTTGCCTGCAAACGTCAAAACATCACAATTAGATTATTATCAAAATCCATGTTAGTTTCAAAATCCTTTTAATTTCTTTACCAAGTTTGCGTAATTATCAAGGACAATTGAATTTGCTGAATTTTGAGAGTGTTTTTAAATTGTCTGTATGATTTTTAAACTTGGGTAGCAAGTAAAATAAGAAATAAATAAAGAAAACAAAGATAGACTAAAATATTGAAAATACTTCAGCCTTACCTGAAAGTAAAAAGAATTTCCTAATCTAAGGTAGCTGTTATTGCTGCTGATTTCGAGTTTTTATTTGCAGACGTCCAAGAATTGCAACACGCTGTATCGGCCCAAAAAATCGCATCTCCTCATCCTTACAAGAAAGATTATAAGGAACAGATAGTTGGTAAAGGACCACACGATCCCACCATTGGATATCCTGAACATGATCATCATAAGAAAGTTGGCGAACTGGCTAGCTCGGTATGTCTAATTATTTCTTTGTAGAAGCAAATGTATAGTTGGATTAGATAGAATAAACATTCATTCATGCATAAGATTATTTGCTCGTTTTTCAGCCGGGTTCGGTGTTTTCGCAACGATGTAAGATTAACTATTTTGGTCACGACATAGTTAAAAAATTCGTTCACTACGACATTCAGAAGGTATAGAAATGGTTACAATAATGAAATTTAGAAATAGACGTCGTATGCAACTCTTCGTATTTTCTAAATCTCCCTCGTGTAATGAAAGTTGAACGTGATTGTAGTCTGCTGAAAACTTTTGTCGATATATGACTTTCAATGAAAATTTTAGACTGAATACACAAAGGATGCGGAGAAAAGCAAACGTGATTACAATCTACCACCTGATGCGCCTCAGTTTGTCAAAGCAAAGGAAGTAGCTCAAAACGTCAGTGATGTGAGTATACGCTAGTCCTCTGCTTTTGAAATAATTTGAAATTGATCAAATCAGTGACTGCTCTTGTCTTACACAGATCGAATACCAGAAGCAGAAGAAAGAAGCGATCGATAATTACCGAGGATTCCAAACAATGGATAGTAAAGATCATCCTGTTGTACAACAAGGGATTAAAACTACTGAAATTATCAGTGATGTAAGTTGATATTTGCTAAGTCAATGCCTAGTGCTATGTTTTTTATTAATTGCATTTTGTTTTCAGATTCCGTACAAAGAAGATTGGGAAGCTGAAAAGCAATTGGTTTATTATCCAGTTCATATCACACCTGGTTATGAAGCATCAAGTGACGTCAAGAAAGTTCAAAGTGATGTAAGTGATTTTAGTGGATTGTATGTCAACCGCATGAAGGACTCCAACGATAATTTCTAATACTATCTAGGATTACGTGTTACATACATTGCACCTAGGCTACATTAACAGGGTTAGCAACAATGTTGATGAAATGATTGGGTATGCAAAAACCAGTTGTTGTCCTTACTTTTGCTGACCTGAATAATCGTTTCCAATTCCGATTTGAAAAAAAGTCTTTGCACTGTACTGCGGCAGCAGTTACTTTATAAATAATTTCAAGCTGAAAATGAATTGCATTCTTAGCTGAAACATTCGTAAAGATGCGCAAAGGACTGTTTAGAATACGAGTTACAGGAACGTTTATTGGAGCGAAACAAATATATGTTCTGATAATTGAATAAAATTGTCTGTACTGCGCATTTTTCCTCAGCAAACAACTTAGAGCATTATTTTGAAACTTACAAAAACATTCTAAAATGCTTCACGGTCGCAGCCCAACTACAAACAGAAATATGAAAAGTCAAAAGACAAGAATGTTTTCAAACCTACGGACACAGAACAATACAAGGCGATGAAAGAAAACGAAAAAGCGACCTCAGATGTAAGTTTAGTAACAAAATATATATAAAAAACTTAACATAATTCCAGTATTGTTTTCTTTGTATTTAAAATTAAAGCATTAGGAATTTTCGTGCTAGATTATTCAAAGCACCATTTTTTTCTGAAGCTGTATTACATCAACATGAAGCTAATAAATTACTGTGCTTTCATCTCAAAATAGAATATCCAATAAAGATTCTGTCAACTTCGCTTTTTTCATCTGTTAGCGTCATAACGACTAGATTGCTTTCAACTTATGTCAAAAGTCTTATTACGGAAGTTAATCAACAAAAGTAAATTAATGCAGTCAAATATTGCAAAGCGAGCAATCATCTTTAAAGAAGCTTTTTTATGATCCATTAAATCTTGGATCCACTTCACTGCTCACGGCTCACTCAACATATGTACTATGTTTGAATTTGTAACAGGTGAAATACAAGGAAGACTACGAAAAGGACAAAGGAAGAAACTTCACTGAGATTCCTGAAACAAGTGAAATGGTTTTATCTAAAGAACTTCGACCTGTACAAAGCAAGAAGCTGTATGAAGAAAAGTCGAAGGAAATGCTGAAGAATGTTTCAATTCCACCAGGTTTGTATCATTACAGCAAAAACGATAGCATTGATTAGTTATTTTATTATCAAGTATACTTTATTGTAAAAGCCATTTTATGTTATAATTTTGAAAGTGGTTTTGCATTATTGCACAATCTTTAAACTTGTAGAAAAAATAAAACAGAAAATTAATTATACATGCAAAGACACACTAAAATGTTTAACAAACTTCAATCTTTTCTCAAAGCACTTTTCACAATATACGGTTGTTGTTCTGATGATTTTGAGTTTTTACTTAGACGTCCAAGAATTGCAGCATGCTTTGTCTGCTCAACAAATCGCATCTCCTCATCCTTACAAGAAAGATTATAAGAAACAGATGGTAGGTAAAGGACCACACGATCCTACCATTGGATATCCTGAACACGATCATCATAAGAAAGTTGGGGAACTGGCCAGCTCGGTAAATCTTTTAGTATTTTCACTTGTAAATGAATTATTGGCTTAAATAGTGTGAGTAATCACGTATAAGGTTACTTCAAATATAAATCAACTTCTTTATCTTCTTTCAGGTTTGGTGCATTTGAAATGATATACTATCTACATATCTGGTCGCAAAGGAGTTAAAAAAATTAATTTCCTCCGACATTTGAAAGCTAAAGAAATGGGTGCAATACATGAAATCATGAAATATTAAGAATAGAAGTACTGTAGAATGCTTCATACATTTGAAAACTTTTTCGTGTAATAAAAGTTTAGTGTATACCGTCAGACTTGATTATAATCTACTAGAGGACTTTTATCGTTATATGACTTTCAATGAAACTTTTTAGACTGAATACACGAAGGATGCGGAGAAAAGCAAACATGATTACAGTCTCCCACCTGATGCACCTCAGTTTGTCAAAGCCAAAAAAGCTACTCAAAACGTCAGTGATGTAAGTATGTGCTTTTCACTAGTTCTGAATTATTTTCAAATTTGATCAAATTCATAACTAATCTTGTTTCACACAGATCGAATACCAGAAGCAGAAGAAAGAAGCGATCGATAATTACCGAGGATTCCAAACAATGGATAGTAAAGATCATCCTGTTGTACAACAAGGAATTAAAGCTGCTGAAATTACTAGCAATGTAGGTTAATGCTTGTTGAGTAAAACCCAAGACCAATATTATTTATTAATGGTATTGTTTCAGATTCCATACAAAGAAGATTGGGAAGCTGAAAAGCAACTAGTTTATTATCCAGTTCATATCACACCTGGTTATGAAGCATCAAGTGATGTCAAGAAAGTCCAAAGTGATGTAAGTGACTTTAGTGGATTGTATGTCAACCGCTAAAAGGACTACTCAGACGGAACTTCCTGATATTACTCAAGCCTATAATTAGTTTCATTTGTTGCTCTTAGGTCTTATTAACAAGAAAAACGAAAATAAATACAAAAAATTGAATAAAATTGTGTATTTTGAGTAATATTTTCCTCACTAACAGCATAAAGCACTATCGAAAAACTCACAGAAATGACTAAAAAATACTTCACCTTCGCAGCCCAACTACAAACAGAAATATGAAAAGTCCAAAGACAAGAATGTTTTCAAACCTACGGACACAGAACAGTACAAGGCGATAAAAGAAAATGAAAAGGCGTCATCGGATGTAAGTTTCATGATTTGTTTAAATGGTAATTGTTCTGAAAGGAATGCTTTTCCATTATATAAATTGATTTTGCGATATCTAAAATTGAAGCCTTAATGAAATGTTCCACCGAAATATTCCCGGTTTCTTTTCTTTTTGATGCAGTTTTCGTACAAGTTTAATACTGATAAAATGTTGAGCTTTCAGTTTGAAAGAGAATATCCAGTATTGGTTTTGCTAACTTGGATTTTGCTCATTGTCAGCTCCATACTGACCAGGTTGTTTTCAAATTGCATCAAAAATTCTTGGTATAAAAACAAATTCAAAAAAGTAAACAAATACAGTCAAATTTCTCAAATGATCATTCATTTCATTGAAGCATTTTCGTCACACACTCCACCTTAACGTTTTCAATGCTCAACAATCAACATATTCAGTGTTTTTGGTTTTGAAACAGGTGAAATACAAAGAAGACTACGAAAAGGACAAAGGAAGAAACTTCACTGAGATTCCTGAAACAAATGAAATGGTTTTATCAAAGGAACTTCGACCTGTACAAAGCAAGAAGCTGTATGAAGAAAAGTCGAAGAAAATGCTGAAGAATGTTTCAATTCCACCAGGTTTGTATCATTATAACAAAACTCATAATAGTTTAAAGATATTTCTGAATCAAGTTTGCTGAATCATAAAACACATTTTCGGCTGCAGAATTTTGAGGGTGATTTTGATTCAGCTGCATAATTTTTTGTATCGTTAAAAATACGAAATGAAATGTGAAAAAAAAGGGTTTTGGATGCTAGTTAGCCATGTTGCAAAGTTAAACACTTTCACGATATACAATCCATATTCTAATGGTTTTGAGTTTTTATTTAGACGTCCAAGAATTGCAACACGCTGTATCTGCTCAACAAATCGCATCTCCTCATCCGTACAAGAAAGATTATAAGGAACAGATAGTTGGTAAAGGACCACACGATCCTACCATTGGATATCCTGAACATGATCATCATAAGAAAGTCGGCGAACTGACCAGTTCGGTAAATTTAGTTATTTCTTCATCGAAAGAAACTTCGTTTAAAAAGAATGAATATGTATTTATAAGGCTTAACATAATTTTAAGTAGTCGTTTTTGCAACGTTACAGTTAACAGTTTGCTAGCCACCTTCGACTTCTTCATCTTCTAGCTTGGTTTGGTGCGCTTGAAACGATATAATATCAAATGTTCTGGTTGCGAAGGAGTTAAAGCATTAATCTCTTCCGACGTTCGGAAGCTATAGAAATACACTTTTTTATCAGAAAGATTACATAGGACTCAACAACATGAGCAGGGTGGGGGTTGAACCCACATCATGCGATCAGGGTCGTCGTTGAAACGACGCTATTACCCATTTGGCCACGCTGCCGACTCGTTGTGACTATAAGTTGCAGCATAAGTGGTGAATACAGTATTTTGCCGGTTAGATCAATATTGGATTCCGTTAGAAATCGGTAAAGTTGCGCGGGTATCCGGTTAAAATGTCATGCTAATATTACTTCCAAGCAAATCGCAACTCAAGCCAATGCCATTAAATCATAGATGAATAAGCTAGAATGCAACCAATGCCATTGGATCCCTACTGGTTTCCTTACCGGTGGGCCTACTAACCTATACTAGACCAATTGGCAGTACAAAACAACATTTTTTATTGCATCTTTCGATTGTTTTTGGTTTTAGTCAAATAGTTTGATTAATAAGCCACTAAATTTTTGGCCAAACCTGCAATGGCGCCAGCTTCAAACAAGAAACTGGCATGCACATCCTAACTTTGGCAAGTCGTGATGTTTCGAATGATGTCACTCAGTAGCGACGCAACGGAGAGCAATAATTTGTTTCCTAAATAGCTTAGAAAATTCCGTAGTGTTGAATTGTTTACTTTTTAACCAAATTCAACCATCGTTCTTACCCTGTTTAAGAACAAATGTTGCTGAAAGATTGTGATAATTTAACATCAGCCTGCCTCTATCAAAGGTTTACTAATTCTTATACAAAAAGTGTAGTGACTATACTTAAAGTTAGAAATGGAAGCACTGCAGAACGCTTTGTATTTTTGAAATCTTCTCCGTTTAATGAACGTTATAACTTGATTAAACTCTGATATAATATGACTGTTATCGATGTAATGTCTGACTTTCAATTAAAACTTTTAGACTGAATACACGAAGAATGCGGAAAAAAGTAAACACGATTACAATCTCCCACCTGATGCGCCTCAGTTTGTTAAAGCAAAAGAAGTTGCTCAAAACGTCAGTGATGTAAGTATAACTTGTTTCTCTGCTTCCGAAATTTCTATGAATTGACTGAATTGATAAATGATCTTGTTTCACACAGATCGAATACCAGAAGCAGAAGAAAGAAACGATTGACAACTATCGAGGATTCCAAACAATGGATAGTAAAGATCATCCTGTTGTGCAGCAAGGAATTAAAGCTGCTGGAATTACAAGCGATGTAGGCTGATGTTCACTGAGTAAAGACTGAGAGCTATAATATTTATTAACTATGTTGTTTTCAGATTCCTTACAAAGAAGATTGGGAAGCTGAAAAGCAACTGGTTTATTATCCAGTTCATATCACACCTGGTTATGAAGCGTCAAGTGATGTCAAGAAAGTCCAAAGTGAAGTGAGTGATTTCAGTGGATTGTATGTCAACCGCTGATAGGACTCCTACGGAACTATAGAGTATCAGCAGATATGTGTTTATCTTCATAACTACTTTGAGCTCTGTTGAAAAAATTACAAAAATAATCTAAAAACGCTTCACTTTGCAGCCCAACTACAAACAGAAATATGAAAAGTCCAAAAACATGAATGTTTTCAAACCTACGGACACAGAACAGTACAAGGCGATGAAAGAAAACGAAAAGACGTCATCAGATGTAAGTTTCATGATTTGTTTTGCTACAGCAGAAGCATAGGCCTGAAAGAAGTCAAAGTAAAATGCCTTAAAACATTTTCTCTAATATTCAAATTTCTTCTCTGTGCTAATCTGTTTTCACACAATGTGATGCTAATTTGTTGTCTGGTAAAGGTTGGGTCATCGATGCTTTATATCTTTTGTCCGCTTCGTACGGACTAGAAGCATTCATATTCCACAAAAATTCTTGGCATAAAGAATTCAATCTGCGAAAATGCGTTAATGCACACCGCGACACTTTACACCTTAGACTCGTCACTGTTTACTGCTGAACTTAAACAGACTTTTAAATTTGTAACAGGTGATATACAAGAAAGACTACGAAAAGGACAAAGGAAGAAACTTCACTGAGATTCCTGAAACAAATGAAATGGTCTTGTCAAAAGAACTTCGACCTGTACAAAGCAAGAAGCTGTATGAAGAAAAGTCGAAGGAAATGTTGAAGAATGTTTCAATTCCACCAGGTTTGCATCATTACAACAAAAACGGTAGCAGTGATTGATTCTTTCTTTATCAAGTATGCTAAATCAAAAAAGCGATTTTGCATTGCAGAATTTTGAGAGTGATTTTGAATCATCTGCATAATCTTTAAACTTGTGTTACAAATGCAATACAAAATAACCAAAGAAAACAAAGGCAAACTAAAACGTTTCAAAAAAACTTCAGCCTTATCTCAAAGCAAACAATATTTATTAGATAGAATAGCTGTTGTTTTTGATGATTTGAGTTTTCATTTAGACGTCCAAGAATTGCAACACGCTGTATCTGCTCAACAAATCGCATCTCCTCATCCTTACAAGATAGATTACAAGGAACAGATAGTTGGTAAAGGACCACACGATCCCACCATTGGATATCCTGAACATGATCATCATAAGAAAGTTGGAGGACTGGCCAGTTCGGTAAGACTAATACTTGTTTTAGGAGAAATTTAGATATTGCTTTCAACATCTTGTTAAATATTGGTTATCTAAATAGTCAGATAAAACTACTGTCAAAACTAGAAAAAATTGCAAGAAATAGTTTCTCAACGGTTTTTGGTGCTATTGGGTGTGGAGAATAACATTCTAAAAGTCTACCAAAATCTACCCGTCAGAAAGTTGTTAAATTGGGGGAAGGGGAACCACAAAAGGGGGATTTCGGGTAATAATAGGGACGAATAATTATTTGCTCTGCAACCAAACTACTGTTTGAGAAGAGCCAGCAAAAAGAGTATCTGCACAGAGTCATTTTGTACACTGACGTTTTTAACACTAGTAAATTAAAAGTGACGTCACATTTGAGCCAGTGACGTCATTTATTAGCAAAAATTGCTTGTTTTGGAGAAAAAGTAGTGATTTTGGACGCAAATAAAATCGCAAATTTTAAAAGCTAAAGGTTAAAACTGATACTTTATTTTTATTAACTTAAATTAAGAATAGTATAATCAAGGTTTGAAAGAATATAATATTATGACTGCAAGATATCACAATGATATCATGTTTGCAAAATATTATAGTTTTTACAAGATTCGCATAGGCTAGGAAAAACTTTTGATGGATAATCGGTACCGGCGAAGTCCAAAGCATAACAATTTTGTTAAGTCATAGAGCTCAGTCACTTTCTTGACCGAACCACCACCAAGCAAAACAGTCGCGCGAGAAAAAAAAATCTTCTCTGTAGTAAAAAGAACTTTGAGAGTAAAATAACCCTCCATGCAATGCTCAGGATAGCGATATTTCAGTCAATACCAAACCTCGTCAGCTGAGATGGCATGAATCGAAATGAGTAAAAAACAAAAATTTTTCCACTATTTATAGAATAGGCCAAGCCAAAAAAAAAAAAATATAGAAGGCCGAAACAAAAGAGCATAAAATCGGTAAAACCAAAGATAAGCTCCGAAGTCAAAATTATCGTTTCGCCAGCGATCAAAATGCAAATGAAGCGTTGAAATCAGCTATGCGTTTTAATGAACCGGTCAAAAAATTATGTAAATTAGCCGTTGAATTTTTTATAATTTTTTTATTTATTTAATAGGTTTTACTTACTTTGATTGTGGTGCGATTTGGATTTTATATTAAATTTTGAAACTAAAGTCAAGTTGAATCTGTAAGTTGGGCAATGTTTGGAGAGATCTATGACGTCATATGGCGATGGCGTCATAATCCATCAATTTAGAGCATTTACAATTGCAAAAAAGATAATCATATTCAGTGAACACAACTCTTGAAACTTGTTTTTTTCGGAGTGCTGAAGAAGTAGCTTAAAAGTTTCGAACTGGTATGCATTTTTGAACAATTTACATGCACCTTAGATAAGTTTTCTTGACTTTTGTTACTATTTTCATTATCTCAAACAGATTTTAAACCATCTAATATACAGCAAAATCAATCGTTTTAATATTTTTGTGCCATATCATTTTGCGTAACGGAAAAAGTAATTAATTTCTAAGCTTGTGGACATGTATGTGGACATGTATGCGGACATGTATGCGGACATGTATGCGGACATGTCAGCAGCATGGCTGAGTGGAACTGAGCGCTGATTATTGCGTAAGCAATACTGCGACCCAAGTTCGATTACGGCTGCAGGCCGCCTGCTTCGACACATACGCGGGTAGCTGGAGACTCGAAGAGCGCGGGCTCACTTCCCAGTCACCCTCATCTCTCCGTTCTTATTAAGTTCGTTGAGTTGTAAATCCTCAGTTGATTTATTGACAAAACACCTCATTTTCCGATTCTGATAACTTCATCATGGATGACGTCATTATGTTAAATTTTGTTGATTGTGACAAAAGCTTGTTTTTTTTTCTGTTTAATTTTTATCATGTAAGAGTAATTGGGACAAGATGTGCCACAAAATTATACTTCTTGCTCATCAGCATTTCAATCATTGCAGTATAAAGAACTTTTGGTGCAGTGACATAAACAGTAACATTTCGCCATGACTTCACTTTAGGAAGGATTGTATAGAATCTAAAAGCCAAATTTTATACAGTCATTAAAGGTGTATATTTATTGAAGCACTTTCAATGAGTCTTGTCATGAAAATAGTATTTGAACATCAATTTCACAACTCAACAAAATTTTTGTAATATTCTGCATCCCAAAAATAACCGCCATGAAAAAGCAAAATTTTGAAATAAATATGCTCTAAGCATCTTATTTCTTTTTTTTAATAAGCAATCACTGTAAAACGGGTCATACAAAAAATTTTTATTACAAGTTCTCACGTTCATGGTGTGCTGCAAATTTGAAACAGGTTTTGTTATAAAAATGCAATTTGTAAGATAATCACCCTGACGCCATGTTTAGTGAAAAACAGAGAAAACACCCAATGATAATTCACTTTATTAAATTATTGTATTTTTGTTAGAGCACTTAAAAAATTGTGTCACCTATTACTGCTAGCAAATCATCTCTGTAGTAAATTTTGAACTTTGCTGCGATAATGTAGATTTGAAAATACTGTGGCTGCCATGAAGTCATGTTTAGCAAAACGTTTAAAAAAAGATAAAAAACATTGTCATCCTTAATTGTTGGCGTTGCTGATAAAACATTTCGACCATATTTTTTCACATATTGCTGCTTGCTTATTTAGGCAGGATTGTATTGCAAATTTAAAACAAGAGTTGGTATAGTGGAAAAACCGGTAAAACAACTGCCATTCCTCGTGTTTTTCGAAACTTTTTTGAAAAATAGTATAACGTTGCAATATCATATTATAGTGTTGTTTTTATAGCATTTTGGGCAAAATGTACCATTTAAATTTCACTCAAATCAACAAACCAGAGTATTAAAAATTCGAGCAATGTCTATTGCGATGATAAAAGTTGTAAAATAGCCGCCATGATGTCATTTTTAAGTTCTTAAAAATTGATCAAAATTTGCTGGCTCATTTATTGATACAAAAGCACGTAGTTTGGACTAGCTTTAAAAAATCAACTCCTTATTGCTTTGCAAATTTAAAATATTAAGATTTGTTGCGGTAATGCAACTCGTAAAATAGACGTCATGAAGTCCTGCGTAAGAGATTTGTTTCAATGATTAAAATTTTGCGATTTGCTTTACAAGATAACACTTCAAAAAGGCTGCGCCACACATTAATGTGTGCAAGTTACATCTTCAGCGTATTGAAAAATCAAACTAGATTTTGTGCCGGCGCAACAAGCAAGTTATGCAACCGCCATGATGTCATGTGCATAAAGCAATGTAAAAACTGATGATATGCACAATTCGCGCATGCGCATCGAATTATGTACCCACAAAATCTGTACTCCCTTACACACATTATATGACATTATGGCGGTTAAATGTATTAAATGTGAGCAACCATGACTAATTCTTAAAGCCGTCCGCATAAATGGCGTCATAATTGTAAATGACGTCATTACTGTGTCCAAAAATTTCTGAAGTGACAATTGCAACTTAGCTTATAAATTTCTTAAATCAACTCCAATCATAAAAAAAACACATCTGTGAAATAAGCAAAGTAATCAATAAGCGATTTAAAGCTGTAACGTATTGAAAAACTGACATCGTAGGAACATCAATGAACCAAAACTTCGCAGTGAGAATTATCTAGCTAGAAAATTCAAATTACACTGAACATCACCATATGCGTGAAAAATAGATACTGCAGCACTATAACGCGCTTTTTGACTAGACCAAAACGGCACCTATCACAGGGAATTTTGACGTTATGACGTCATTAACAAAAACTGAGACGTCATCAATTTACGGTGAAAAACTTTTGACACACAAATAAGCATTTTACGTACGTAACAAAAAAATATATGTATAGCTTTGCTGTCTTGAAAGTGAAAAAGAAATGCGATATCACTATCTTCAATGTTACCCTTAATTTGTATATTTTTAGTTCTTGTAGCAAGCACGTTGAGTGTTTTGCGAAAATTTTGCCTGGCAGTATCACATTGTGTTTTGAATAAAATAACAATTTTGTTTTGAGTTCGGAATTACTTTAATTTTGCCTTTATTTGCTTTCGAACATCATTATTTTACCTTAAAACACTATCTTTTAACTGATATGTGACGTCATAAGCTAAAATGTGACGTCACCTTTTCTATTTACCATTTTCAAAAACTTAAGAATACAGCCTCACTCCTTGCCTAAAATTCTTCTTCTAGCCTTTCGCAAAGAGCAGTGATGTTACTAGGAATATTTTCGACCACTCTCTATTTATGGGGAAACCCCTTTTTTCACCCCCAAATTTTTCGACTTTCTGATTGATGGATTTTGGTAGACTATTTGTATGTTATGCTCCACATCATGTACCACCAAAAACCGTTGCAAAATATTTCTTGCATTTTTTCCAGTTTGGGCCCTATTTTGGCGTTGGTTTACTCAGCTGAAAGTACTTTCGACTTCAAACCATTTTTTTATAAATTTTTTGTGATGAAATCATATTGTTATTTTTTTTGCAAAACTATGCTAAAAACTATCCTATGACTCTACACGTAGAGGATGTATATTTTTATTATCCCTAGTTACCAAATGTATGTTTAAGATTAGAATAAATAGTACTCAATATAATAATAATTTAGTTGTGATGTTTTGACGTTTGCTTGCCAGAGCTTTTAATATTTGATCGTTTGCGTGCTATCTGGCCTAAAGACTACTAGCGCGGAAGCCTAGGGAAGAGTCACCTGAACGGCAACTACTTAAAACAAGCAATGCGAAAAAGTTGTCTTCCCGCTGGAATCGAAGCGGCAGCCTTTGGATTACCAAAGGCTGTGGACCTAATACCAGAGCAGTGGACCGGTAATCGAAAGGCTGCAGGTTCGATTCCTGCGGGAGGACAACTTTTTTGCATTGCTTGTTTTAAATAGTTGCCGTTCAGGTGACTCTTCCCTAGGCTTCCGCGCTGGTAGCCTTAGGCTAGATGGCTCGCAAACTATTAAATAGTACTCAATATGTTAGTGTAACATGAGTTTGTTGAGCAGGAAACTTTTTATTTTCGAGATTAGGAAGTTTAGTTTAAAAATCACAATTATGAGAGTATGCGCTTCTACTGTATTTATGAATTTTTGTTTCGCTTTCTTCAAACCTTTCTTTTATCTTTAATCCTGAGAAAGACAGACTACACGCATCTTCTGCATGAAAATATCTTACTTTGCTATGAATTTGTTCAAGCTAACATCTGAAAATTTGATATTGGATAATGAACAACAACGCTTTAGAACATTGATAAAGATACGTTTTCAATGTTTTAAGCTTGCAAATTTCATTTATGCAGATCAGTTTGTTGCAATCAGCCACCCTCGTCGCACTGTATTAAATTTACTGCGACGGTGTAATTAATTTTATGGTACAGGAATTTAAATATGAAGTATTGCTTGAAATTTTCTTGCGAGTATTTGCAGATTAATGAGATTTTTTGGTATGAAATTAAAAAATTTATCATAAAATGCAGTAAATTTCTTCAAACAAATACATAATTCTTATCAGAAGCAACTAATTTCGATCAGCCAACAAAAATAGCAGAGTTTTTTTTTTTGAATTTTCATCAAATATCTTTGCAGACTGAATACACAAAGGATGCAGAGAAGATGAAGCATGATTACAATCTCCCACCTGATGCGCCTCAGTTTGTCAAAGCCAAGGAAGTTGCTGAAAACATCAGTGATGTGAGTGTTCACTGTATAGTGATACTATTTGGAGTAGCCGAAAAACTTATTCTTCTTCTTTCTTTTCTTCTTCTTCTTCTTTCTTCATTGCCCGCTTTTCCGTGAGGGTTGCGGGGGCAGTAGCTCAAGATTGAGCCGCCACACCTCACGGTCTTCCATCACCTCCATCATTTCGCTTGGGCGAAGTCCCAAGCGATTCCATCCAAGATCCTCAATGTAATCGGTCCATCTAGTTCTAGGTCGTCCGACTGGTCTTCTCCCATTTGCTTTGGCATGTAAAGCTTGTTTGGGGAGTCTTTCCTGAGGCATTCTGCTTACATGGCCAAACCATCTAAGCTGTGATCTTTCAATTCGGAGAAGTAACGGCTCGATGTTGAGAGATTTTCGAATTTCAGAGCTACGCACCTTGTTAAACAGTGTAACTCCTTCGATTCTTCGTAAAAACCTCATTTCGGACGCTTGCACTTGTGATCGCATTCTTTCGGTCATTACCCAAGATTCATGACCATAAGTGAAAATGGAGACAAAAACTGCTTTGAAAATTGAGAGTTTTGCCTTTTTCGACAATTCTCGTTTCATGACAACCGAGTAGTGCAAAGCTCGCATTACTGCACTAGCCTTGCCTATTCGGGTATCCAGTTCTTCGTCTTGCCTTCCGTCACTCGTAAATGCAACCCCAAGATACTTGAACTTCTCTACCTGCTTCAGTGTCGCTCCATTCACTTGTAATACGCACTGATCAGGGTTTCTTGAAAGATGAAGTACCTCAGTTTTGGCCGTGCTTATTTTCATTCCGGCGGTGTTGCATGCATCTGCAAAGCTATTTAATGCGCGCTGGAGGCCGCATTCTGTGGAAGAAAGCAGAACCAAATCATCTGCGAATAGCAGACGACTAATTTTGCAATTTCCAATCTTGGCACACTCATCAGCTTGGCTGCATTTGTCGATCCAATTCATGTAAACAATGAAAAGGAGAGGTGACAAAACGCACCCTTGCCGGAGTCCAACGCCCACATGGAACGGCTTTGATTGCTTGCCATTTACCCGAACACAAACCTCCGGTCTGCAGTAGAATGACTTAATAGCGCGTAACAATTGACCATCAACGCCATACTCCTGCAAAACCTTCCAAAGTTTATCCCGAGGAACTCGGTCATATGCTTTTTCAAGATCGACAAAGCATGCAAAGAGATCTTTGCCATACTCCCAAGATTTCTCGAAGATTTGCTTCAGAGTGAAGATTTGGTCCGTGGTGCTGCGACCCGGACGAAAACCGCACTGACCATCTTCCAGTTTTGATTCCACTATTTCTCGGCATTTCCTTTCAAGGCATTTGGCATATACTTTCCCTGGCAAACTAAGGAGAGATATCCCTCTGTAGTTTGTACATTGCTTGCGATCTCCTTTCTTGAATATCGGAATAATCACACCTGTTTGCCAATCTCTGGGAGTTTTGCCAAGCTTCCACGCAACTTGACACACTCGCGTTAACCAGAGAATTCCTTCTCCAGTCAGCGCTTTCAACATCTCGGGTCTGATTTCATCTTCACCAGCAGCTTTTCCAGATTTTATCCCTTTAATTGCAGTTGCCACTTCTGCTGCAGTGAAAACTTCGTCCTCCCCTAGATGTGTCACTTCGTGTGTGTCACGAGTCGATGCCTTTACAGGATTCAAAAGATCTTCAAAGTATTCTCTCCATCGTGAAAGGATTTCATTCTCATCCGTTAGAATGTTACCGTCAGAATCCTTGATGGAGTATGTGATACTCGATCTTTTGCCACGTAAACGGCGGATGGTCTGCCAAAATACTTTGTTTGCCGAAAAATAGTTGGAATCCAACCGACGACCAAACTCTTCCCATGACTTCTCCTTCGATTTCTTTACTGCCGAAGTTGCCGCTTTTTGCGCCTCAGTGTACCGGGATTGCAAATCAGATGACGATCTGTCCTGCAGCCAGGCCTTGAACGCATCTTTCTTTGCTCGAATAGCTTCTTTAACCTCTTGGTTCCACCAAGGCGTTCTTTTCTCACTATCGCCCGCCATTCTAAGCCGTTTTCGCCCACAACTTTCAGCAGCTGATGAAATGATTGCTGATCTGAACAGCAGCCATTCCTTCTCGATGTCCTCGGATACATCAGGAAGTTGTCTGAACTTAGATGATATACTGGATGCAAACTGTTTTCTTACTTCTTTGTCCTCCAAAGCCTCCCATTTGATCCGGTAAGTCACAGACGACCGGTTGGATCTCTTGTTTGGCCAAGGTTTCGAAAGTCGTAAGGAACAAACTACCAGATGGTGATCAGTTGACAATTCAGCGCCTCGCTTCACTCGAACGTCCAGCACATCAGAAAACAAATCTGACGAAACTATGCAAAAATCTATCAAAGATTTTTGATCCATACTAGGTCGATACCATGTATACTTGTGAACCTCTCTGTGCTGGAAAAAGGTATTCATGATGCGGAGTCCGTTGCTACAACAGAGCTGCAATAAATACCTTCCGTTCTCATTCAGTCCAGTGACTCCATGTTTTCCGATCACACCCTTCCACGTACCTGTGTCTGTTCCAACATGTGCGTTAAAATCCCCCATAAGGACTGTAGATTCAGTAGCTGATACTCGTAGAAGAGCATCATTTACTTCATCCACAAAAGTCTGATATTCACTCGTGGCATTGGGGGCATATACCTGCAACAGGCACAATGACCGATCCAATACCTTAAGCTTCAATATACAGACCCGTGATCCCAAAGGAATCCAATCTGACACACAGTCTGACAAACGGGGGCTTGTGAGAATCCCCACACCCGCTTGTGCAGACATACTAGGATCAGCACCAGAATAGAAGAGTTTCCATCCGCCATCCAGATCCACAGTTCCAGAGCCACGTCGTTTGGTTGAAGAAACTCCGATAATATCGAGATGATACCGCTTTGCTTCCTCAACCAATTCTAGCTCTTTTCCTGTGAGGGTGAGGATATTCCAATTGCCCAACAGCAGTTGGTGATGGTTGACCGGTGAGTGTGCGACATTATCTCGAGTACGAATACTCTGCGCTGCCTCCATTCGCCTCTCCAAACGTGTAGCAAGCACATTGGTGGAGCTGCCACTAGGGCTGGCTGGTGGAGATTGTCGCTTACTTTTCGAACGAGCCCCTCTGCCTAAGACTCGAACGCCATAGGGGTTTCGCTGAATGACGACCTGGGAGTCCCTAGGCGCTCCCCTGCCGGACGAGGTTCCACTTGTGAAGGTGGTCCCATTAACGTCGTTCACGTAATTTTCATTATTTGTGCTCATCATGATTTGTTATGCAGTTTAATCTAACTGCGGAGAGGTTTTATATCAGAGTTGTCCTTCTCCTAGGTTATATGCTTACCACAGCTGATGGGCATAACCAACCCAGGTTTTAAGTTTTCCAACTATTTTGATTTGAACTATACTTTGTCTCGCTTCTACCATTAGACCTATCTGGCATGGGTAACCCTTTCAGAATTGAATCTCCAGCCAGTACAGCTCTGCAGGTCATTGAGGCACGTAGACTTTTCCACCTCGTTACGGTGATAGTTCATGGAAAAGCTATGCATTGTAGGTCTAATTGCCGAGCTATGTTATTCTATGCCTACTGTACCATAATAAGCCAATTATATGTCATACTATGCCTACTAAGCTACGGTGCCCGCTTTGGCCTAGTATGCCTGTTGTGCCATACTAAGCCTACTGTATGCCATACTATGCCTACCAGGGTGCCATGTTATGCCTACTATGTCATACTAAAGCTGCAGCACCTACTGTGGCACACTATGCTTACTAATACTATTCCTAGTTTCCATAACAAGCCTCCTGTATGTCATAATCTGCCTACTAAGGTGTAATGCTATCCCTACTATAATATACTACGCTGCAGTGCCTACTGTGGGATACTGTGCAATAATAAGCCAACTATGCCTACTGTGCCATAGTAAGCTACAGTGCCTACTGTGACATGCTATGCTTACTAGGGTGCCATAACAAGTCTACTTCATGTTACACTATGCCTACAATGCCATACTAAGCCTACTATGACATAGTGCTCTTACTAACCTATGGTGCCAAAAGCCCACTACAGTATATTGTTGTTGTAGCTCATATTTATCCTCCAGTCACCAGACAGCATCAGACGCTAACTTATTGGACGATCCGCACATTTTTTTATTGCAGTGACTACTTCGTGATTGGAGAAATCCGCATCTGCTTAAGGGGTTTCCGATGATCCAACGTTCCTGTAGATTTCTTCAAATTCTTGCCCCCCGAATTTGCTGCTTGTTCAAAGCCACCAACCAGAGATAATTATCGTAAAACGTCTTATCCAAGGACGCAACGGCGTGACCAGGGTGCGGGTTGAACCCAGATCATTCAATCAAGGTCGTCGTAAACAATTCGCCTTTACCCATTTGGCCAAGCTACCAACTATACTACACTCGAATGCTATAGGCCTGTTATGTCTACAATGTCATACTACGCCTACTATAACATACTAAGCTGTAGCGCCTACTGTGGGATACTATGCCTACTGTGCCATAATAAGCCAACTATATGTCATATTCTGGTATTGTACTATGCCTACTAAGCTACAGTGCCCACCGTGGCACACTATGGCTACAGTGCCATAATCAGCATACTATGTCTATTGTGCCATAATTAGCCTACAATATAGCATTACTATACCCATTGTACCATAATAAGCCTACGATATCTACAATGTCATACTAGCCTGTAGCACCTACTATGGTTTTTAATAATATGCGTACTGTTCCATAACAAGCCTCCTATATGCCATACTCTGCCTAATAAGGTGTCCTTCTATCCCAACGAAGTATACTAACTTCCAGTGTCTACTGTGCCATATTAAGCCAACTATGCCACAGAGCCTACTGTGACATGCTATGCCTACTAGGGTGCCATAATAAGCCTACTTCGTGTCATACTATGCCTAAAATGCCATACTAAGCCTCCTATGACATACTACGCCTACTGTAGTATACTATGCCTAATGTGCCATAAGGCTACTACTGTATATGCCACACTATACTCGCATGCTATACTATGTCTACAATGCCATACTACGTTTGCTGTGATATACTAACCTCCAGTGCCTACTGTGCCATATAAAGCCAATTATGCCACAGTGCCTACTGTGACATACTATGCCTACTAGAGTGCCATAATAAGCCTACAATATGTCATACTATGCCTAAAATGCCATGCTAAGCCTTCTATGACATACTACGCCTACTGTGGTATACTATGCCTAATGTGCCATAAGGCTACTACTGTACATGCCATGCTATACTCGCATGCTATACTATGTCTACAATGCCACACTACGTCTACTATGACATACTAAGCTGCAGTGCCTACTGTGCCATAACAAGCCAACCAAATGCCATTCTATGCCTACAAAGCTACAGTGCACACTGAGGTATACTATGCTTACTGTGCCATAATCAGCATACTATGTCTATTGTGCCATAATTAGCCTAAATATAGCATAACTATACCTATTGTACCATAATAAGCCTACGATATCTACAATGTCATACTAGCCTGTAGCGCCTACTATGGTTTTTAATAATATGCGTACTGTTCCATAACAAGCCCCCTATATGCCATACTCTGCCTCCTAAGGTGTCCTGCTATACCAACTATGATATACTAACCTCCAGTGCCATATAAAGCCAACTATGCCACAGAGCCTACTGACATGCTATGCCTACTAGGATGTCATAATAAGCCTACTTCATGTCGTACTATGCCTAAAATGTCATACTAAGCCTCCTATGACATACTACGCCTACTGTGGTATACTATGCCTAATGTGCCATAAGGCTACTACTGTACATTCCATACTATACCGCATGCTATACTATGTCTACAATGCCATACTACGTCTACTATGACATACTAAGCTGCAGTGCCTACTGTACCATAACAAGCCAACCAAATGCCATACTATGCCTTCAAAGCTACAGTGCTCACTGTGGCATACTATGCTTACTGTGCCATAATCAGCATACTATGTCTATTGTGCCAAAATTAGCCTACAATATGGCATAATATACCTATTGAGCCATAATAAGCCTACTATATACCATTCTATGCCTACAATATTGTACTAGCCTGTAGCGCATACGTGGCATATTATCCTTACTAATACTATGCCCACTGTTCCATAACAAGCCAACCAAATGCCATACTCTGCCAAACTAGAATGTCATGTTATCCCTACTGTGACATACTAACCTCCAGTGCCTACTGGTCTATATTAAGCCAACTATGCCATACGCCTAGTGTTACACTATACTATGCCTACTGTGCCATAACAAGCCTACTTTATGGGTGTCACGCTACGCGTACAGGCGTGTCATGCTAAACCTATTAGAGTGCCATGCTAAACCTATCAGGGTATCACGCTATGCTTACAATGCTGTGCTAAGCTGCGGCATCCACTGTGGCATACTATATGCCGTACTAAGTCTACACTGCCATACTATGCCTATCGTGCCATACTAAGCCTACTACATGCTATACCATAAACAAAACCATAATTATTTACCTATACAGGATAAAACAAATCCACTCCGAAAACCAGCTTTGCAATTCATAGACTGGAGTCGCGGGGAAGTCGCATTTTGCACTTTTTAGCAGAAACTAGAGTGCCATTGTCTAAATATCGGATTGGAGTGCTATCCTAACGTTAACATTGATCCATCAATATTCTTGGCCAACCGCTAATATTTTCAATCAATTTTTCCACCCAATGCCAACATGCAATAATCAACCTTCCTATACTAATGCTTAAATTCATCAATTAATTTTCCTAGTCTACTTCTAACATTTTTATAATCAATTTTCCTAGTCAAGTGTTAACAATTGTGACTTGTCAATCAATTTTCCTAGCCTAATGCTAGCGTTCATCAATTAATTTTTCCAGTTAAGAGCTAACAGTTGTCAATCAAATTTCCTAGCCTAATGCTAATATTTTTAAATCAATTTACTTAGTCTAATGCCAACAGCCAATAATCTACCTTCTCATGCCAATGCTTACAATTAATTTTTCTTGTCTAATGCTGACATTTATCAGTTAATTTTCCTACTCTACAGCTAACTTTATCAATCAATTTTCCTAGCCTAATAATGGTAATATTAATTTTCAATCAATTTTCCTACTCTAATGTAATATTATCAATCAATTTTCCAAGCTTAATGCTTACATTTATCAATGAATTTCCTAATCTAATACTAACATTCATCAATCAATTATCCTAGTTTAATGCTAACCTTTATCCATCAATTTTCCTAGCCTAGCATAATGCTACGGTAACATTTATCAATCAATTTTCCTAGTCTACTGCTAACATTTATCAAATAATTTTCCAAGTCTAATGCCAACATCCCATAATTAACCTTCTTATACCAATGCTTACATTCATCAATCAATTTTCTTTGTCTAACGCTAACCTTTATCAATCGATTTTTCTAGCCTAATATCCATTCAGTTTGCTAGCCTAATATTCATCAATTTTTCTAGCCTAATGCTAGCATTTATCAATCATTTTCCTACACTAATACAAACAATTATCAATCAATTTTCCTAGTCTAATACTAACATTTATCAATCAAAATTTTCTAGCCTAAAGCTAACATTTATCAATCAATTTTCCTAGTTTAATGCTAACCTTTAGCAACAATTTTCCTAAACTAGCGTAATGCTGCAGTAACATTTATCCATCCATTTTCTTAGCCTAATGCCAATATTTATCAATCAATTTTTCTCGTCTAATAATGGTAATGTTAATCATAAACTTAGGAATAGTAGTGGGCTTTTTAGTATTAGTTAATTATCAATCACTTGTCTCAAAATTTTTTCCGTTAGCCCCCCTCCCAATAAAAGAATCATTTATTTCTGATTTGGACATTTCATGCGTTTACCATTTCACAAATCTGGTGCATCCATGTTTAAGCTAAGTTTTGCCTTTTCGTTCGTTTATGTCGCTTCTTAACTGCCCATAGAAGTCTTTATGATAACCCAAGAATTGACCTCAATAGACATCAAATTTTTACATATTTGAAGTTTTCGTTTCATTTCACTAATGATACAGTATTTCAGCTGTTGGAAATATTATACTTATTTTTGCAGCTAAAATATCGGAAGCAAAAGAAAGAAGCGATTGATGATTATCGAGGATTCCAAACAATGGATAGCAAAGATCATCCAGTTGTACAACAAGGAATTAAAGCTGCTGAAATTACAAGTGATGTGAGATGCACAAAATAGCATAAAGATGCATTTTATAATTAGCCTAGTTTTTTATTCATAAAATTCATCAATACTGTATTATGCCAGGATTTATCGGAGCAATATTGGATAATATATTTTTTTTTGCACGAATTTGTGTGAACAAAAAAACAAAACAAAAACAAACACAGGTCAAAAATTGCATCTGCAAAAGTAGATTGACCCTTCCGTGAGGGAACAAGGTGGTTTTCATAGAGAACATTCTGGGAGATGTGGTTAAAGGTCTTGGTTTGTGCACCATAGCTACATGCACTCGTTGTGAAAAAGCTTCAGCGATACATCTAGTTTGCAAACTGCCTGCCTTGTCTATTTATAATAATGCTGGGCTTCATTGTGGTTTTTACTCTGTTAAACTTGGGTAAAATCCGAACAAATTTTCCTAGAAAATAATAAATTGGTTCTTTTGTAACCATTCTCCTACCAAATTTTCAAATGAAGAGTTGTATTAAGTTAACCAGGTCAATGTAAGCGCAAAAATTCAATTTTTGATCTAAAACTTTGTCGCAGTAACTTTGCTTTTTATTATCCACACGTAAAAGTCAAGATCAACAAAAGTTGACTTAGCAAGATTAATCTTTTGATGACGCAATACAGCTTCCATTTGTCTTCTTTGCGTAATGGTTAAAGATATAATGTAATGTCTTGATTGAGCAATGCTATTCTAGATGAATAATGTTTAGAAGTTACCAGTCTATTTTCATTTTTTTTCATAGATTCCTTACAAAGAAGATTGGGAAGCTGAAAAGCAACTAGTGTATTATCCAGTTCATATCACACCTGGTTATGAAGCATCAAGTGATGTCAAGAAAGTTCAAAGTGATGTGAGTGATGATGAGTGATTAGCAATTGCATGAATATAAAATTTGTTTTAACTGACAATGAATTAAGTTGCACATTTTAGTTTAAGTTTAATTCATTCGAAATTATCACTATGACTCAACATGCTTTCAGGAAATCTAAATTTTTATTTATGGTTTAAATGAATAAACCAAATTCTGACTATAGCAATAAATTTTTTTATTTGTATTAATTCAATAAGGTTTTTGAGGCAAGCCAAATAAAGAGCTTGTTCCTAGCAAGTTAAAAAAAAAAATTAAAATATGATATATGTTTTCAGTAATTCTAATTTTTTTTTTATTGTTTCGATAGTTATTTTCATTTACTTTATCATCAATTGAATTGTTGCATTGCGACAGTCTAATTTAAGAATATAAGTTGATGAAATTTCGGAATTGTTTGTGTTTGAAAAATTTTAACCAAATTTGATGTTCAGATTATTTTGATCTTTCGATAACGTCCGGTTGGTCAAACGGTAACGCGTTTGTCTCTGGAGCGGGAGGTCTGACGTTCAAACCTACGGCCGGTTAAATCGGATACAGTGTTGCCAAAGGCTCGCTACCGCAGCGTAATATCTTCAAAGTGAGCTGTGTTGCCTGCAGGCGCAATGACGCGGAGATGGGCTCCGCCAACTCGTCACACCCTGCGGCATATCACAGCGAGTATAATGAAAGATTTGATTCGATTATTTTAATTGGTTTTTTGTTTAGCCCACATACAAGCAAGAATACGAAAAGTCAAAAGACAAGAACGTTTTCAAACCTACCGACACTGAACAATATAAAGCTATGAAGGACAATGAAAAAGCTTCATCAGACGTGAGTTGCGTTATTCTGCATTTCCTAATTTTATTGCTTCTTTCTCTGTAGTTTATTTGTTATGCATTGATCTATAATTTTTGAACATGCACTTCTGTAATTCTACTAAGGTTATTGATTACTGTATGGTGTGCAGCAGCGTTTCTTAAAAGGGTGAATGGTACACCCCATGGTGCATGAAAATTCTGCAACTGTATACGAGCAATAAACATTGAACCAGTACAAACATAAAGTGCCTGGTAGCAACAACTTATCAAAAAGATTTCACTTTTTAGTGACGAAACCATTAAATGCTTGTGCGCTCAGTGTAACGTCACACACGAGTAATTTTACCTTTCTTTTTGTAGTAGCTATAAATGGGTTTCAGACCCCCCCCATTTAGCCAAGTCACTAAGAAAGTAACCCAAAATTGCTAACGTTGAAACATGTTTTGGCCTTGACATGTTAGTAAGGGGGGCTTGAACGGGCTAGGCAATTTAATTCTTCAACTGACTTTCAAATCTTAGCAATTTAGTTCTTCCAAATGGCTTCAAACAGGTATGACATTTGATCTGAATGGCGCTAAAACGGCTATTTTTGGCTGAAAAATCACAAAAATGCCCAGCGGCTGGGGGCTTCGCCACCAGATTCCCGTCTGTGGTGCGCTTGGGTTCACCAGTTTGCTCAACTCGCAACCCAATTGAGACATTTTTCCGGCAAAAAATACTCTTGGGTTCAAGCCCACCCTTCCTTAACAAAATCCTGGTTGCGCGATTGGTTATATGTACGTGAAATAATATTTTCATGTCAAGGGTGAATGATTAACAGAAATCCGTGGTAAGGGTGAACAAAACCACAAAGTTGATAAAACATTGGTGTACATTACGCAATTGAAATGGATCGTTTTATCTAAATGTTTTCTATCATATAACATAAAATATCAAAAGCTTGCATTTAATAGCTAAGTTAGAAAAGTCATTATTATTTGTGAATCAGGCGAAGTACAAGAAAGATTATGAGAAAAATAAAGGAAAAAACTTCACTGAAATTCCTGAAACAAATGAAATGGTTTTATCAAAAGAACTTCGACCTGTACAAAGCAAGAAGCTGTATGAAGAAAAGTCGAAGGAAATGCTGAAGAATGTTTCACTAGGAGCAGGTAAAATTTAGCATCGTGACAAATTAATACAGTTGTCTGAAAATTCCCGCTAGTTTGATAGTCTACGGAATAGAGTGTCTGTTTCTGAATTGCTTAACATGGCTTTTATTCCAGGTCGAGCTAAATCCTAATTATAAAATTGAAAAATTTAGTTTTCTGTTTTTAGGTTCACCATTAGAAAAGGAGAGTATGAAGCTTCCACCAAGTGTGGTAGATAAAACAGACAGATGGAAGTTAGACTCGAAAACAGCTGGGAAATTTAGGAAATGATAGACTATTTTTTATAATTAATTTTTAAATTTCAAGCTTTCGTTGCTAGAGTTTTTGATTTGTTGGTCAAATAACTGGTCGCGTTATTGCATGATCAACGTATTAAGGTTTAAGGCATGGATTTGATGTACAATCTCGATACAAATAATAAGCAATGACAACAGCGGAATAGAAACTTTGAATTTGCAGACGTTCAAGAATTGCAACACGCTGTATCTGCCCAACAAATCGCATCTCCTCATCCTTACAAGAAAGATTATAAAGAACAAATAGTTGGTAAAGGACCACACGATCCCACTATTGGATATCCTGAACATGATCATCATAAGAAAGTTGGAGAACTGGCCAGCTCGGTACGCAACTTCATGTATCTGATTAAATTTGCTGTATTGGTTATGATATAACATTAATCTTTCGCTTTGTCAGCGACAGCGAGAGCAAGGTTCTTGTGGAACGACCCGGTGAAGTTGCTTTCATTCCCTAATTCATTTCTGACCGGTGTTGGTTGTTGTGTCTCCAACATGTTCCGAAGGGTCTAGCAACTTCTGCAATGTGTTAATGCGGATAGTCTCAAACTGCCAGACACATCATCCAAAACCGACTCTAGTTCAAACCGCCAATGGAATAGAGTGGTTAGTTTTTTGGGCCCGATAACAAGCAATTTAATTGCGTTAAGAATTTATAAAAAAGAAAAATAAATTTTATGAAGTATAAAATGGAACTGCAAATTTTTATGCTTAAAAACAGATGAACAATACTACAATGCTTTACTATAGATCTAAAAACAGTTACGAAAGTTGTATTCTGATTAATCCCTGTTTATCATACAGACTGAATACACGAAGGATGCGGAGAAAAGCAAACACGATTACAATCTCCCACCTGATGCGCCCCAGTTTCTTAAAGCAAAAGAAGTTGCTGATAACATCAGTGATGTGAGTGTTCAGTGATTTTAGATCTTAATAGAAATTGGAGTGACTCATGGCTTTGTTTTTCATCAACTTTAGAAACAATCAAAGAGTCTTTTCTATTCAATGTAACTGTCATTAGGCACACAAAGCTTACTTGTTTAAGATTAGGTTCGAGCTTTTGTGAAAGCTCTGTCAAAGTTATATAAAAAAGGCTTCCAGAGTTTAGGTAATGATGCGTGCATCAAACACTGTGATAAGAATGCCCGGTTGTGTGGTTTGATATACGTGCTTTTAGCATCATCAAGTATCTGTTTGATATCAATGAAAAATATTACAACATTTTTGCAGGGTGAAATAACATTTGTGTGAAAATTTTCAGTTGAAGTATCAGAAGCAAAAGAAGGACACGATCGATAATTATCGAGGATTCCAAACAATGGACAGTAAAGATCATCCTGTTGTACAACAAGGAATTAAAGCTGCTGAAATTACAAGCGGTGTAAGTTGATTATTTGACAAACTTACATGACTGAGCTAAACAAGAAATCAAACTCTTTATAGATCTTTATGAATTCCAAATTTCGTGGTTTATTTCTTCTAGATTCCATACAAAGAAGATTGGGAGGCTGAAAAGCAGCTAGTTTATTATCCAGTTCATATCACACCTGGTTATGAAGCATCAAGTGACGTCAAGAAAGTTCAAAGTGAGGTAAGGTTTTGGTGTTTGTATGAATACTGTGTCGTTTTTTTGCATGTTTTGCGAATTTTCAGCTGTTCTTCAAGCGAAATCAACTTTATTTAAATCCTTTAAATTAACTTTCGATTTCTTCTGGTTTGCAAAAGACCTAGGTTGGGACTATCCAACGTTGGGACAATCTTATCTGAATATAAGTTCGAGTAATTTGAATTTAGTTTCACATGTGAGAAAGTGCCACAAGTTCTTTCATTGGTTGCAAGACTAAAGTTACAAAATACGAGGCTAATGAAGCAGCAAAACCAAAAGGGTCTAAAAGGGCTAAGCAGCCGTGCAACCTGTAAGACTGAATATGGGCAATTTTTGTAATTCTTCCGCAAAAATTACCGCTTTAGCACCGTTAGAATCACAATTCGCACGTTTTTAGAGCCACTTGAAAAAAACTAAATTTTAAAAGTTATAACTCAATGAAATTGCCCAGATCCTTCAGCCCCCTTTTTTTGCAGGTCAAGTCCAAAAAACGTTTAAACGCTTGTATTTTGGGGTAAATGTTCTACGTGACTTGACCTGGCTGCGCCACTGGGGATAGAACCCCCAGTAACCAGATCACTTACACCCAAATATACATGTTTTTAAACTTAGTTTGAACTTGAACAGGAAGTAAGGGAGCTGAAGAGGCTGAGAAATTTATGTCTGTCTAAGGACTTCTAAAGATTAGTATTTACTTCTTTTAGCTTCAGATGGCTCTAAAAATGTCCAAAATGCCATCTAAATTGCGTTAAAATGGTAATTTTTCCGAAAAATTATAAAAATTGCCCAGCGGCTGAGAGCATCGCCCCCAGACCTCCGGCTGTGTGAGACGCAGAAACATTTTAGCCTTATATTTAAGTCCCCCCCCTTAGTAAAATCCTGTTGGACACCTGCGCTTTTTTTGATTTTGTGATAGTTTTTGGCTTAGCACAGTGCGGGGATGAAGCGAGCTACGAGCTGGTGAAATGTTTCAATAACTTAAAAAATAAAAATCTGCAGTAGTTGCGCAAAACTAATTGAAATTTTTTGTTTACTTAGTTGCGGGTCCTGTTAACTTTGAGGTTTAAAATTTGGCTCTGGACCAAAAAAAGATTGAGAACCACTGCTTTATACATTGCTCCTAATAAACCGATTGCAATCGTTTTTAAAAATTTTCAAGCGTAATCAGTTATGTTTTTTAGCCCACATACAAGCAAAAATATGAGAAATCAAAGGACAAGAATGTTTTCAAACCAACAGACACAGAGCATTACAAGGCTATGAAAGAAAATGAAAAATCTTCATCAGATGTAAGTTGATTTTCATACTACTTTGTGCTTATCGTTGGCTTTTTCTTAAATTTTGGGCAATTTGATATTGAATTGGATGTAAAATATTAACTTCAAAACACACCTATAAAAACAAACAAGCGTGGTAGGAATAATCTTTGGTTATCTTCATTTTTAATGTTTTGTTTTATTCCCATTGTTTCGTAATGCAACAATCACTGTAGTTATTCGCTATCGAGTATAAAATGATGGAATTTCAAATAGGCAAAATACAAGGAAGATTATGAGAAGAACAAGGGAAGAAACTTCACTGAGATTCCTGAAACAAACGAAATGGTTTTATCAAAAGAACTTCGACCTGTACAAAGCAAGAAGTTGTATGAAGAAAAGTCGAAGGAAATGTTGAAGAATGTTTCACTAGGAGCTGGTAAGGTTCAGGAACGTCATCTAGCGGCAATAAAATTTCAAATTGTATTTTGTAGTTTTCTTTTGCTTTGATTGATATTGAACATGAGCTTGTTTTGTTGGAAAATTTTGTTGTATTTTGAAAGTATGATTCGACCATCAACATAATCACTATCCACTCTACAGTTTTAAGACGACACTTAGCATATATGCAGTATTTGTATTATAGTTTCTTAGAAATTACAGTAGCAAGCCGGTTTAAATTTTTATTTTGTTGATTTACTAACTAGAAGAATTATCTAAGGAAAAGGTTTTCCATCATTTCAGCTCTTATGGAACAAAGTTTTGCTTTGCAATTTTGAATAAAAAGCTTAACTCGTTATCATTTATTTGCAGATGTCCAAGAATTGCAACACGCAGTATCGGCCCAACAAATCGCATCTCCTCATCCTTACAAGAAAGATTATAAAAAACAAATATTTGGTAAAGGACCACACGATCCTACCATTGGATATCCTGAACATGATCATCATAAGAAAGTCGGAGAACTGACCAGTTCGGTAAGTGTAATTGCAAATCTATTTTGATGATATTGAAATGTTCCATATACAAATGCAATAGGCGACATGCATGACTTTTGAGAGGTTACTTTTTATTTTGTTTTTACCTGTATAAAGATTTAGGTCGTGCTAAAAGTTTGTAGAAAAATAAAATATTGCTTTTTGAGTTTACTCAAAAATTAGACGTACCAAAATTTCCGAATCTTACACTACTGTGCAGCGTACTTTTAAAGGGGGTGAAGCATCCAGCTGGGATTATGTACAAAAATTTAAGAAACATCTAAAACATTTCTTCGCTAAATTTTAGCTTTCTACAAGCTATCGTTTCTGCGATATTTCAAATTTGGGAGATCTTCCCAACAGTGTTTCCAATTAAGATCTAATTTTCTAAGAATTGGGATATACTATTTAAATTGAAAAAGTTTTTCTGTTATAACACTAATTCGTGCTTAAGCCTTGCATTCAGGAGCTTTCAAACCATTGTGAAAGATTGCAATAAACGTCGTTTTAGAAAAATGAAATTTAACTGGCTACACTGTTTGCGAGATCTCGTTACTTTGAAACAAATTATTCCAGACACAATAAGTTGCAAGCTGGTGAAATTTGGTGAAGATATGTTCCAGAGTATTCCTTATCTTGCAACATAATCCTTGCTGGACGCTTCATCTTTAATGTAGTTGACGAAACGTAATTGGAACGCTTCACCCCCTTAAATTTGGTTGACTAAACGCTCACGTCAGGTGTTCCTTTGTTTTTACTCGGCAATTTTCAAGCTAACGAGCGAAGTTTCAGGCTTTTGCTTATATCTCAAGAACGGTTAAGTCTAGCTACATCGAATGTTGAAAGCAGTTTGAGATTAATGATTTGTATGTTTTTACCAAATTTTGATGCAATGAATCACGTGACTTCGGTTTCAGGACCTGGAAACCGTCTCAAAAGTTTGGCGTATAATGCGGTCTCATTCAAAAACGGCTTAGCACGGCAAAAAATATTTCACACGGTTATACACTGTTTGGTACCCTTTCATTCCTACCAACCCACTTTTGGCTGCAATGAGTTTTATGTCCTTTTTTTCTTCAAGACAAGACAAGACAAATTTTATTTAGTCGCTCAGTAACAATACAATGGCAGTCGTTAAAATTGATTAGAATTGCGACAGAGAAGTTGCGAAGGGACCTCGCGGTCATCAAGTCAAGCAACCACCCTAAACCTTATACGCTTATCTTCATAAATCTTATACGCTCTTCTTCTAAACCACAAAACATCAAATCTAAATTTTGTGTAAAGTTGTTGAGCTTCAAACGCAATTTTGTCTCCCGAAATTTTTTGAGACCACTCCCTCAGGAACCCCCCTAAACTGGAGCACCCAAAACTCAAGTTTTTGAACGGCTAAAGCTAGGGCGAAAGTTTTTTTTCTTTATATCAGTAGATATTTGAAAGACAAATATTTTGACTCAGTTTGGGGTACCATCCTCCCGGAAACTCCCCCAAATGGACCCCCTAAAAATCAATTTTGTGAGCTGCTTAAGCTAGGACGCTAGTTTTCTTTGATATCTGTAGATATTTGAGGGACAAATACTTTGACATAGTTAGGGAGTACAACCAAACGGGAATTTCCCCAAAATCATTTTTGAACGGCTTAAGTTAGGGCGCTATTTTTTGATATCAGTAGATATTTGAGTGACAAATGTTTTGACATATTTTAGGGGTATCATCCCCCCGGAACCGCCCACATGGACCCCCCAAATCAATTTTTTGAATGGCTTAAGCGAGGGCGCTAGTTTTGTTTTGATATCAATGAATATTTGAGAGACAAATGTTTTGACATAGTTTGACATAGCTCGGGAGCCCCCCACACAGACTGTCCAAAAATTAATTTATTAAACGGCTTAGCTCGGGGCTAGTTATTTAGATATCAATAGATATTTGAGAGACAAATATTTTGACATAATTTTGCGATACCAGCCCCCCCCCCCCCCGGGAACTACCCCAAATGGACTCCCTAAAAATCAATTTTTTGAATGGCTCAAGCTAGAGCACTAGTTTTTTGATATCAGTAGATATTTAAGAGGCAAATATTGTGGATATAGGTTGCGGGTACCACTTCCTCGGGAACCTCCCCATATGGACCTCCCAAAAATCAATTCTCATTATTTAACATGCATCGGTCAGTCATTGGGGTTGCTTTTCAGTAAGCTCCCATCTAGTTTTGTGCTTATTTTGCAGACCGAATACACGAAGGATGCAGAGAAAAGCAAACATGATTACAATCTGCCTCCTGATGCGCCTCAGTTTGTTAAAGCAAAGGAAGTTGCTCAAAACGTCAGTGATGTAAGTATACGCCATTTCTCTACTTCGGAAATATTTGAACAAATTGATAACTGATGTTGTTTCGCACAGATCGAATATCAGAAGCAGAAGAAAGAAGCGATCGATAATTATCGAGGATTCCAAACAATGGATAGTAAAGATCATCCTGTTGTACAACAAGGAATTAAAGCTGCTGAAATTACAAGTGATGTGAGTTTGTCGCCCAATGCAATAAAAAAGAATTCATTCTAAAGTAGGATTGCAAGTTTTTTGCTGCAGTTGTTCTCACAATGCAATTTACAGTAAATATTTTTAGTTACTGAAAAGAGTAATTGCGTTGGGACAAACAAAAGATTTAAAACCCCCATAGTTTGAAGTTCATTATAGCACAGATCATAAAATAACATTTTCGGTATATTTAAACTGAATAAAACTCAACGCGATAATAATGACAGTATTGACGAGAGCAGCGAAAGACGAGCTAGGTAGGGACCGTGAGGTCTTTGAGTCAGTAGCCATCTCTGTTCATCCTGAAAAAGATGAGTTTAAGTTCCAAGTTAGTCGGCTGTTGATGGAAAAAGGAAAAAAAATATCAGGCAACAAAAGAATCCAAGGTATATGGTTAGCTACCATGAATCATCCAGTTTCAAGAGGAACAACATCCCAGCCGCAAGCTAAAGCTACAGAAACCTCAATACAAGGCGCATCTACTACGGCACAGTATATGAAAAGCAGTTGAATAGATTATACAATTAGTTGACGGAGTGTAGAACGACAGATCTTTACTAATCAGATGATGAGAAAGTAGATATGTTTTGAACAATTTTTTAAAATTACTAAATTAGGATTTTTGTATTGGTATAGTTTAATTATTTTTGTCAAAATCATTTTCTGTCAGTTTTGGCCATCATCACCCATTCTGAACTATATTACAACATAAAACACAGAAGAAGATAACAACGATTTAGAGTCTTCAGAGAATGATTTGGAGTATGATTTGAAGTTAAGAATGAGACTAACGACTAATATCATCTGGCTGCAGAAGTGGTCAAAGTAGCTGAAAAGTCGACTTAGCGAAAGTATCACTACTTACTCAAAAATGCACTTCAAGTGAAAATAGATGTACAGTGAAGTACTTCGATTTAAACAAAATCTAAAGGCAAAGTAAATGGGGTTTCTAAAGTTAGTACAATCGTGTTAGATTAGATTGGCATTGACTTCATCCTTCTTGACCCAGCCGTTCCAGAAATATTCTACTACAAATGCCACGTTCAGGCCTCCCTAATTATAATTTTTATTGACAACCTTGACGTTTCAATGCGGCAGCCTAGCCCTTAAAGGCCGATATTTCCCTGCGTATCAGTTAAAGGTTTCTGTGGCTTAGTGTAATTGCAGTGTTGCCTTCGGATAGAACTAAGATGGCGTCGCCGATGTTATCATCGTCAGGGTTGCCAATAAAAATCATAATTAGGGTGGCGTCTAAGTCGTGCTCGAAGTAGAAAAGCTCTTAAAGGTTGAGTCAAGAAGGATGGAGTCAACGCTAATCTAATTTAATGCGATTGCCTTAACTTTATATACCTCTATTGATTTTGCTTTTAGTCTTCTTGTAACTAAAAGTCAAATAGTAGTCAAAATTAATTCTACTGAGGTAATGAAAATAGCTTCGAATTAAAATACTGCCTCAACAGCTTGTGCTTCTTACTACCAAAAGCAACAAAATTCCAGCATAATTTGCCAAACCTCAATATGTTACCTGTAGTACAGACTTCAGCTTTGAGACCTGTATCCTGTATGAACATGTTTTGGATAAGCAGAGATGCCAAATACATGAAAAAAAAACAAAAAAACAAACATTACATCAACTAGTGGTAAAATAATCAAATAAACTAGGCTGGGAATCTACAGTACTTATACTTTAATAAATTTCATAACTACTCAAGTAGCATTACTTCGGGAAATTAGTACTTAAAGTTAAAGTGAAAACAGCAGAAAAAAAATGAGCGAAAATAAAAATAGTAATGTAAGAAGCTCGTTACTGAAAATACTACTTAGGTAGTCTACTTAAATAGAACTACTTCGTTACTGAACACCTTTGTCCGGCCAGACATTATTTCAACTTCCAAAACAAAATCCAGAGAATAAAAAAATTAAATAAGCTTGTCATCAAACAGTCAGTTTTCAATAAGCAGGCAATTAGTCCGATTTCTTATCGTTATCCATTGCATTAAGTTTAAGGTAACTAACTGATCAGTGTAAGCTATATTATAAATACTTTGCTTTCTTCAGATTCCTTACAAAGAAGATTGGGAAGCTGAAAAGCAACTAATTTATTATCCAGTTCATATCACACCTGGCTATGAAGCATCAAGTGACATCAAGAAAGTTCAAAGTGAGGTGAGGTTTTGGTGCGTGTATCACTACAGTATTTGTTTTTAAGCATGTTTTGTGGATTCTCGGCAATGTTTTATGTGAACTCAACTTTAATTTAAATTTTTCAAAATCAACTTTTGATGTCTTCGTAATGCAAGGCTAGGTATTAAAATAAAAATTTTCGAATAAATCCATTGTTGCAAGTAACTGTAACTTGAAAGTTTATAAATAGACTTTGATTTAGAACTAGGCGATATTGGGAAGTCATACCTGGATATAAGCCATTATAGGTTGAATATACTTGCAACGTACTGTTAAACAAGAGAAAGTGTCACAAGTTCGAGTTTGTTTTTTTTTGAAACACCTCCATTTAAAAATCATAAAATAGTTTAAAGTGTGTAACAGGTGATGAATCAACAATTTTGCACTTTTGGATTTTAAGAACATCGTTTGTCAATTATTTTTATGGCATGAAATTGAGCAATACTTAATAAGACTTAACTGTAAACAGGATTCAATGACAAACAATGAAAACTATGATTGACAACCTGAGACATCCTGTCCGGAATCAACTCTTAGTTCTTGTAACGAAGAATAGAAGACTAGGGAGGAATAGAAGTCAAGAATAGTCGATTCCGAAACCGATTGTCTTAATTATTAATCATTATTTTGATTGCACCTCTCAAACACTGATGTGTATCATATTCTCCACCGCTTATTTATTTCACTGTGTTTTGTTTCTACTGTACTAAAGCAATTAGAATTGTGTTTAAAAATTTCAGGCGTAATCAGTTTATGTTATTTAGCCCACGTACAAGCAAGAATATGAAAAATCCAAAGACAAGAATGTTTTCAATCCCACAGACACAGAGCAGTACAAGACAATGAAAGAAAACGAAAAATCTTCATCCGATGTTAGTTCAGCTTTAAAGCTATCTGTCATGATTGTTGACTTCGTCTATTTTGGGCAATTTGATATTGAATTGGTGACAAATTTACTAGATTAGATTTGATATACGCCGGTAAATGATTCTACAAGCATAATAAAAAGCACAGTACAGTAATAGTGTTTTGAAATATTTAATTGCATTATGCCATTTTGTTCCGATTGTTTTGGTATTAAAACAATCACTCTAGTTATTTACAATCAAGACCTAAACAGCAAAAAATTATTTTAAACTAAAACAGGCAAAATATAAGGAAGATTATGAGAGAAACAAAGGAAAAAACTTCACTGAGATTCCTGAAACAAATGAAATGGTTTTGTCAAAAGAACTTCGACCTGTACAAAGCAAGAAGTTGTATGAAGAAAAATCGAAGGAAATGCTCAAGAATGTATCATTAGGAGCAGGTAAGGTTTCGTCATTACGTGTAGTCGTGATAAAATGTCAAATTCCATTTTGTATTTTGGTTTATTTTGTTGGGAAACCTTATTATATGCTGCAAATAGATTTGATATCAACATACTGTAATCACTATCCAGAAATAATTTCAAGATGACAGGTAACTTTGGTTCTTCGTATTCGTATTTCCTGTCAATTAGTTTGCTAATTTATCGTTTAATCTTATTCATACTTGAAAAAATATCTAACGAAAGGTTCGTGCACTATTGTTCTTATTGAACAAAGTTTTGCATTGCAGTTTCAAACAAAAAGCCTTATTTGTTATCATTTAGACGTCCAAGAATTGCAACACGCTGTATCGGCCCAACAAATCGCATCTCCTCATCCTTACAAGAAAGATTATAAAGAACAGATCGTTGGTAAAGGACCTCACGATCCTACCATTGGATATCCTGAACATGATCATCATAAAAAAGTTGGAGAACTGGCTAGTTCGGTAAGAGGAAAAGCACTGCATCCTGTGCGATAAAATTGAATTATTATAAAGCACTGCAGGTTCAATTTGGTGTTTGTGCGAATAATTGCGTGTGTAATTGTTTCCAATTTAAACGTTTTGCAATACCAAAAAGTATAATGTTTTTGGTGTGAAAGTGATGTAAAATAAATGTAGGATAGCTGTTCTGCAAAGTGAACTAGTAAATCTCTTTGCAGTCTGTCGTGTGCTTAAAGCATTGCAGCAATTTTGTATGTTTCAAAAAAAAACAAAAAACCTGAAACTTCTGTTTAGACTGATTACACGAAGGATGCGGAGAAGATGAAACATGATTACAGTCTCCCACCCGATGCACCTCAATTTGTCAAAGCAAAAGAAGTAGCTGATAACATCAGCGATGTGAGTGTTCAGCAAATTTAGATCATGATTGAAGTTTGAATGACTCATGGCTTTGTTTGTTTGTTTTTCCTCAAGTTTGTTACTGGTGAAATGTCTTTTTTATGCAACGTGACTGTCAAGTTTTAGTTCGAGTTTATGACTGAGTTCAATGATTAATTGATGGTTGATTTGTCGATTGGTAGATGAGTCGAGAAGTTAATGCATGCTCCAAACACTCTGGTAGCAATCTTTTGATTATGAGGTTTGATATACTGTGCTGTTTGCAGCACCAAGGTTTTCTTTGCCATTAATGTGAAATGAATCTGATCACATTTTACAATTTAAAGTAACGATTGTGTGAACGTTTTCAGTTGAAGTATCAGAAACAGAAGAAAGAAGCGATTGACAATTATCGAGGATTCCAAACAATGGATAGCAAAGATCATCCTGTTGTACAACAAGGAATAAAAGCTGCTGAAATTACAAGTGATGTGAGTTTTTAATACGAAGTAACATAACTGAAATAAAACAAGCATTCAAAGATTTCCTAAAACTTTTAATTTTGTAACTTCCTTGTTCATTTCTTTAGATTCCTTACAAAGAAGATTGGGAAGCTGAAAAGCAACTGGTTTATTATCCAGTTCATATCACACCTGGCTATGAAGCATCAAGTGATGTCAAGAAAGTTCAAAGTGATGTTAGTTATTGGTGCTTTTGATTGATGTTTTGTAAATTTTCAGCAGTTTTTTAAGTGAAATCAACTTTTTTTGAATCAGTAATTTAATTTTTGATTTCTTCTTTGTTGAAGCACAATTATATATTGAAATCGAAATTTAAAAAAAAATCCATTTTTGTGTAACTATTATTTTCATTTAAAGTTTTGAAATACACTTTGGTTGAAACCAACCAATTTTGAGGCAATTTCACATGAATTTGAGCTTAGTTCCTGATAGAAATTGTACTTATATTTTGAGCTTAGTTCCGTATGACAAAGAGTGGCACAAGTTTGAGATTTTGTAAAGGCGACAATCTGAAACTCTTAAAATTTATGTTGGACATGAGCAGTATAGCAGGTGACTGATCAGCGATTTTGAACTTTTGATAATGTTTTAAGAACATTTAACTTGTCGAATATTTTATTGCATGAAATTGAGCAAGATCAATTAGAAATAAACTATAGATCGAACATAGCAGAGTTTTGAAGGTGCAACAAAATTATGATTAATGGTCTAAGTCGTATAGTCATGTACGGTGTTTTCAATGTTTTCCGAGGTCATACTGTTTTCAGTGCTTTGAATTACTTTTTCTCTCTGACAAGAGGGCGGTTGCTTGACTCGATGTCCATAAAGTCTTTCGTAACTTTCCAGTCGCCTTTTTAAAGGAATGGTTAATTAATTTCTACTTCGTGGTGTTAGTAAGCGATGAAATAAATTTGTCTTGCCTTATCATCCACTTCTCTGTGCTTTGTTTCTAATAAATGATTACAATAGGTTCTAACAAATTTCAGACGTAATCACTATCAGTTTATACGTTTTAGCCCACTTACAAGGAAGAATATGAGAAATCAAAGGACAAGAATGTTTTCAAACCAACAGACACAGAGCAGTACAAAGCGATGAAAGAAAATGAAAAATCCTCATCTGATGTAAGTTGCTTTATGTATTGCCGTAATTTGTCTTTTGACTTTCTTTGTCTAATTTTTGGCAATATGATGTTGAATCGAATATAAAAACATTAGTTTCAAGATGCACCGGTAAATGATTCTTAAAAAAGCGTCGTAAAAAGTAATATTCGATTGTAATATGTTGTTTTCGAATTGTCTTTGCCTATTTTTGTCATATTTTAGTTCAATTTGTTGCATAATAGCAAAATTAGTTATCCACTATTAACACCTAACTTGCATAAAATATTGTACTTTGAAACAGGCGAAATACAAGGAAGATTATGAGAAGAACAAGGGAAGAAACTTCACTGAGATTCCTGAAACAAATGAAATGGTTTTATCAAAAGAACTTCGACCTGTACAAAGCAAGAAGTTGTATGAAGAAAAGTCGAAGGAAATGCTCAAGAATGTATCATTAGGACCAGGTAGGGTTTCGTCATTTTGAGTAGCCGTGACAAAGATTCCAAGTGCATTTTGTATTTTCGTTTATTTTGAACGTATATGGAACATGTGCTTTTTTCGATAGAAAACTTTATTCTTATTTTGTAAATAGATTGGAAACCTACTGTACATTATTATCACTATTCCGATTTTCAAGAAACCAGTTAGCTTTTATAAATTGGTCAAAAAGCAGATTAACCACACCATGAGTACACGACATGACTGTCATGTTAGCCTAACTCCAAAAAAAACTGCCTAGGATAGCTTCCTTATAAATTAGTTTGCTAAATTGACTACCAATCTTGCTGATACATGAAATAATATCTAACCAAAGAGTTTTATGTCATTGTGCTTGTGGAACAAATCTTTCCGTAAGAATTTCGATTAAAAATTATAGCTCATTATATTTTAGACGTCCAAGAATTGCAACACGCTGTATCTGCCCAACAAATCGTATCTCCTCATCCGTACAAGAAAGATTATAAAGAACAGATAGTTGGTAAAGGACCACACGATCCTACCATTGGATATCCTGAACATGATCATCATAAAAAAGTCGGAGAACTGACCAGTTCGGTGAGATGGAAAGCAGCACTTATTGTACGATGATGGAATTATCTGCAAGTTCTCTTAGAGTTAATTTGTGTTTGCCCTAGTACTTTCGTACGTTATTGTTTCCATATAAAAATTGTGCTTGTGCTGTTTTTGACACAACTGTGATGTAAACTAAATTTAGGTCAACAAAGTGACCAAGCAAATTTCTTCGCAGCTTGTCCTATGCTTAAATCAGGATTGTAACTTCGTGTGTAATTACATAACTTTTTTAAGTTGAATAATTGTTTCAACAAATATAAACGAGATACTTCTTTTCAGACTGAATACACGAAGGATGCGGAGAAGATGAAGCATGATTACAATCTCCCACCTGATGCGCCTCAGTTTGTCAAAGCAAAGGAAGTCGCTGAAAACATCAGTGATGTGAGTGTTGTTGTTGTTGTACTGCATATTTTACCCTCCTGTCACCAGACAGCGTCAGACGCTAACTATTGGACGATCCAAACACTTTTCATTGTATTGACTACTTCCCACTCGGAGGAATCAGCACCTGCGTAGGAGCTTCCAGTGATCCTATGCTTTCGTGGATTTGTCCACTAAATTTGCTGCTTGTTCAAAGCCACCAACCAGAGATAATCATTGTAAAGCGTCTTACCCTAGGACGCTACAACGAGACCAGGGTGAGGGTTGAACCTTGATCATGCGATCAAGGTCGTCGTGAAAAAAACGATGCCTTTACCCATTCGCCCACGCTGCCGAGTGCTCAGTGACTTTAGATTTTGATAGAAATTGGAATGACTCATAACTTTGTTTATTTGGTTTTCATCAAATTTATTAGTAGTTAAATGTTTATTAACTTTAGTGAAGTTTATTAGTTGTTGAATTAACGTAAATGTCACGTAGTAATACAAGTTGATGAATGATTTAAGAGTTTAAATGATAGTTGAAGGACTAGGCAATAGGCATGTTTTTCCTATTGGTTTAACATATGGTTCAAACCTTGTTGAAATCATCATTGAAATTTCATAAACAGGACTTTTGAAGTTTAATTTAATGCATACTTCAAACACTCTAGTAGCAATCTTGTGATTGTGCGGTTTAGCTTACCATGCTATTAGTAACATGTTTGTCCATACTAATGTAAAATGAATTTCATAGCAGTTTTGCCATGTGAATTAACAACTGAGTTAACATTTTTAGTTAAAGTATCAGAAGCAGAAGAAAGAAGCCATTGATAATTATCGAGGATTCCAAACAATGGATAGTAAAGATCATCCTATTGTACTACAAGGAATTAAAGCTGCTGAAATTACTAGCGATGTGAGTTGTTAATGCGAAGTAACATAACTGAAATAAAACACAAAATCAAACATGTTATGAATTCCTAACTTTGTTGATTATTTCTTTAGATTCCTTACAAAGAAGATTGGGAAGCTGAAAAGCAACTGGTTTATTATCCAGTTCATATCACACCTGGTTATGAAGCATCAAGTGACGTTAAGAAAGTTCAAAGTAAAGTGAGTTGATGGTGTCTTTCAATTATTGTTTTGTGAATTTTCAACAACTTTGTTGATTTTGAACGATTTGTAACGTTTGTTGATGTCTTAAGAACACATCGCTTTTAAAATGTTTTTATGGCATGAAATTGAGCAACATCTATCACAATCATACTATAGATAGTACCCAGAGTTATGGAGGCAGAACGAAAACTGTGATTAATAGCCTAAAACATATTGTCAAGTATTGTGTTCTAAGTCTTTTCGAGATCATAATGTTTTCAGTGTCTTTATCGCTTATCATCCATTTCTCTGCACGGTGTTCCTAAAAAATGATTAAACATGATTCTAACAAATTTCAGACGTAATCAGTTTATGCTTTTTAGCCTACGTACAAGCAAGAATATGAGAAATCAAAGGACAAGAATGTTTTCAAACCTACGGACACAGAGCAGTACAAGGCGATGACAGAAAATGAAAAAACCTCCTCAGATGTAAATTACTGTAATTTGTCTTTTGACTTTTTTGACAAATTATTGGCAATTTGATGTCGAGTCGGATATAAAAATAGTAGTTTCAAAACGCACGGGTAAATGCTTCTTCAACAAGCAACGCACAAAGTAATTTTTGGTAACCTTTGGTAATATTCAATTGTAATATGTTGTTTTCGGGTTGTCTTTGACTATTTTTGTCATATTTTAGTGCTATGGTACAACAGAAAAAATTAGTTATTAAGTGTACAATATGCACAATATTGAGTATATAATTTAGCATACAATATCGTATAGAACTTAAAATATTGTACTTTGAAACAGGCGAAATACAAGGAAGATTATGAGAAGAACAAAGGAAGAAACTTCACTGAGATTCCTGAAACAAATGAAATGGTTTTATCAAAAGAACTTCGACCTGTACAAAGCAAGAAGTTGTATGAAGAAAAGTCGAAGGAAATGCTCAAGAACGTGTCATTAGGAGCAGGTAAGGTTTTGCTATTACTAGTAACTGCGATAAAATTTTATATTGCTTTTTTTTTTAATTTAATTTAAATTTGTTTAAAAATTAAAAAATTTAAATTAATATTAAAATTTAAAATTAATTAAGAATTTAAATTTAAAATATTAAAATTTAAAATTAATTTAAAAATTTAAAATTAAATCTAAATTTGTTTTTCGTGGAACAAGTAGAACTTTTACAAAATTAGTTACTAAAAGCTTATCTCATTCGTTTGTTTTTGCCTATTCGAACTTGTGCTTTTTTCGTTAGAAAATGTTACTATATGTTGTAAATAAAATTCGACGTTAATATAATCACTACCTAAGACCTATCAACCATGTCTTACAACACATGTCCGTCATGATAGTCTTACCAACAAAAGCGGTAAGCCTTGTACAAAGTTAGTTTACTAATCTTTTTGATATTTGAAACGACATTTAACAAAAGAGTTTTTTGTAATTGTTCTTGTACAGCAAAGTTCTGCATGGCAATTTCAAATAAAAAAACTAATCTACTATTCAGACGTCCAAGAATTGCGACACGCGGTATCTGCCCAACAAATCGCATCTCCTCATCCTTACAGAAAAGATTATAAAGAACAGATAGTTGGTAAAGGACCACACGATCCCACCATTGGATATCCTGAACATGATCATCATAAGAAAGTCGGCGAACTGGCCAGTTCGGTAAGATGGAAAGCACCACTAATATTACGGTGAAATGAAATTATAATAAAGTAATGCAGATTTAATTTGGTGATTGTGAAAGTAATTTTGAGTGTTATTTGTTTCCAATTTAAAGCTTTTAAAATAGTAACCATTGTGCATGCTTTTGGTATAACAAGGATTTAAAATAAATGTAGGATGGCTGTTCCACATAGTGACCGAGCTAATTTCTTCGCAGCTTGTCGGATGCTTAAACCATGATTGCAATTGTGGACTTGGAAACGTTACTTTTTTAAGTTCAATAACAAATTTATTATAAAAATCGTAAGTGACACTTTCAGACTGAATACACGAAGGATGCGGAGAAAAGCAAACATGATTACAGTCTGCCACCTGATGCGCCTCAGTTTGTTAAAGCAAAGGAAGTTGCTGATAACATCAGTGATGTGAGTGTTTGGTGACTTTATACCGTAATTGAAATTGAAGTGGCTCATGGTATGGTTTGCTTTTTTTAAATTAAATCTATTCGTAATTATAGTATGTTTTCTTTATAACCTAACCGATACGTTGTAGTGGTTAATGGTTAAGAGACTAAACAGATATCTTTTTAATTTAAGATCATTTTCAACCTTAGCCGATAGCACTGCTGGCATAGTTTGAAATTCTGCAGACTCAAATTAGCGAACACTCTAGTGGCAATGCCGGGTTGAGCGGTTAGATTTACCGTGCTGCTAATTGCATCCGATCTATATTCGATACTCAGGCTTGGCAAACAGCAACTAAGATCATTGAAGTGGGATCACGAATTCGAAGCAAATCTGGTAACATTTTTACAATATGAATTAACAATTGTGAAAATATTTTTAGCTGAAATACCAGAAACAGAAGAAACAAGCGATTAATGATTATCGAGGATTCCAAACTATGAATAGTAAAGATCATCCTGCTGTACAACAAGGAATTAAAGCTGCTGGAATTACAAGCGATGTAAGTTTTTAATGTGAAGTAACCTAGTTGAAATAAGAAAAAGGAATCAAACACTTTATAGATTTTTATGAATTCGTAACTTCGTTGTCTATTTCTTTAGATTCCATACAAAGAAGATTGGGAAGCTGAAAAGCAACTGGTTTATTATCCAGTTCATATCACACCTGGTTATGAAGCATCAAGTGACGTTAAGAAAGTTCAAAGTGAAGTGAGTCATTAATTTTGTTTGCTTCAAATTTTGTTTCTTTCTGGAATGATGCATTTTTTTGTTATAGTGTATTGTGAATAGGACAAAAGTTAATTTATTTCTAACATATTTGAATTGAAGCATACCGTGCAATACGTACAGTAACTGAAATTAATTCTCAAAACTTTTTATTTTATTGAATACTTTGCTGCGCAGCATATAATCGTTTATTTTGTCGTTTTCTTAAATTTGCTCATGAAATATTTATGAAAGTTTTTCTGACAGTGAGACGTCATCAAGTATTTATCTGAAAAAAACAAGGTTTAACAGAAGTTTAAGAAACAGTAGTCAATAAATAACTTGGGGCATACTTGATTATTGCTGATTTTAACTTAGTTAATGTTTAATTGCATGGATGTTTGTGCTTCTGGTAAACCTGTTGGGCACCAGCAAAAAAAGGTGATGCTTTGTGTCACTTATTAAATCAACGTCAAATCTACTATCGAAGTGTGCAGCAGCAAATTTTTTATTTCATTGTTTTTAAAAAAATTAAATTGCATAACATTAAATTCATTAATCTAGTATGATGCTTAATTATGCTTTCTACAGCCAACTTACAAGCAAGAATACGAAAAATCAAAAGGCAAAAATGTTTTCAAACCTACAGAAACTGAACAGTACAAAACTATGAAAGAAAACGAAAAGGCGTCATCAGGTGTAAGTTAATTATTGTTTTGCTGTACAGCTTTTTATGCTGATGCATGTTTGAAATATTATTGTGTTTGACCTTGTCATTTTTAAAAATAATAGTACAATGTATTTATGGCACCATACACAAATCATGCTAATCGCAATAAACGTCAAAAGTTTCATTATACCAAACAGGCGAAATACAAAGAGGATTATGAGAAAAACAAGGGAAGAAACTTCACTGAGATTCCTGAAACAAATGAAATGGTTTTATCAAAAGAACTTCGACCAGTACAAAGCAAGAAGCTGTATGAAGAAAAATCGAAGGAAATGCTCAAGAACGTGTCATTAGGAGCAGGTTGGTGTTTAAGACTACAGAAAAAAACTTGATGCGAATTTAAGGCTTTTAAAAAGTATCGCCAATTACTGCTGAAAGATCTTTGCTAAAATAACTGGACCAGAGTACTCGATCAAGACTTTTCCGCAAAAAAGCGATGAGCAAAAATGTTGATTCAACAGTGTTTTTGCGTGCAAGTAGCTTTAACAGTAAATGTGGAATCAATTACATTCGCAATAATTTTTATTGAAACGCAAGTAAATACTGCGAAAACTTATAATGAAAAAAAACACAAAAAAACAACAACAACAAGAAGACATTTTTAAACTACACGCACTGAACGTCCCCAGTAGCTTTTTTATGTTAAAATAAGGTTAATTGTTCAATAGCAATGTACGGAGAAATTACAGTAATGATAAATTATGGACAATATCCACAGTTTTAAAAGCACAATCATACTTATGGTTAACAGCCTAAGCCATACTGTTTTGAAACCGACTTTCGTCTTTTATTCCTTGTCAGTATAGCCGGGACTACAGGTATGAACATGAACGCAGAAAGGCAAAAAATATAAATCATTCGTATCATAACGGAATACTAAAATCTTTACATTTGTTATGTATGTAGTAATATTTCTGTCTTTCTACGCTCATTTTCATATCTGTAGTACTATCTATAGTTACGAGTAATAGAAAGCGAAAGTACTTTCCGAAACACTATGTCTTAGGCTTTTAATCATAGATTTGATTATGCTTCGAAGACTTTATATACTTTCTACCCAGGCAATTGTTTCACACACACGCACACACGCGTGCACACACACACATAAACACACTCCTACACATGCACACACACATACCCACACATCCACACAGCAAGAAGATTTTAGTGCTCGTATTTCATCTTCGTTTATATGTTATGACAATTTTATCGATTCTAATATATTTCATATCATAGACGGCCAAGAATTGCAACACGCTGTATCGGCCCAACAAATCGCATCTCCTCATCCTTACAAGAAAGATTATAAAGAACAGATAGTTGGTAAAGGACCACACGATCCTACTATTGGATATCCTGAACATGATCATCACAAGAAAGTTGGGGAATTGACTAGCTCGGTAAGTTTATGCAAGTCATTTTGTTAAAGTTAAACTTTCTTTTTGTGTTTTTGATTCTTGTCAAAGTTAAGTAAGCTGTTGTTTGTATACTTTGAAACTTTTTAAAAATTAGTATGAAGCAGAAAAGATCGTTAATTTCTAAGACATTTTTTAATGCATTGAAGTAAATTTTTTTTGTGTGTAGTAATATTTAAAATCCAAATTAACGCTAATCACCCTTAAAATATTAAGCAGATTGAAAGAGTTGGATAATGCTTTGGTGGTGCTAACCAGATGATTAAAGTTAAGACAAAATGCTTGTTTCGTATGCATGTAATGTTTGACTTGGTTCGTTTATCACTTTTCGTCCCTGGTCAGTGTTATAAAGTTTGTTTCTTTAAAACTATTTTAAGTACTAATTTATCATTGGACGAAAGGTAGCTTAGCTAGAATCAACTTAACCAATCATTTTGGTAGTATTTCACCTAAAAGTTTGTTCATCAAAAATTTTATTAATTGATTCTGGAAAAGTTTATCTTTGGCTTGTGAACTATAGTTTGATTGTGCCTACGAAACTCTGTGATGTTTATAGCAAAGCACTTTAAAACATTAAAGAAATGATTGGGCAAAATTACTGCTAAAAAGCTCAAGGCTTGAGCAGATGTAACATCCTACGTGTGTAAATCATATCTAATTTTCAGATCGATTACGCGAAAGATGCGGAGAAGATGAAGCATGATCACAATCTCCCACCTGATGCACCACAGTTTGTCAAAGCCAAGGAAGTCGCTGAAAACATCAGCGATGTAAGTGATGCTTTGAATAGATGAACTTGCTGGGTTGGAGTTGAAAGGATTTAATTCGTAAACGGTTTTGAAATCTAATAAAAAGGGTAGTTGATGAATTTTTGTTGAACACTAATTGCAGAAATACTGCAACTGTTTTCCAACAGTACTAAGGTTTCACATAATTCGTGAAAAATGAAGCAAATAAAATATCAGAATATTGCTGATGATCTTGTAATTGTAATTACATTTTATTCACCAAGTTGCTTTTGGCCAGGAGACAGCGAAGGGACCTTTCGGGCTTCGAGTCAAGTTGCCACCTGCCCACCTGTCTACCACAAACGATGGAAGCTTCACACTGCCCCTTTTTATTGCTGAACGTCAAGCAGGGAAGCTGTTAATACCAATTTTTATTGTCTTTGATTTGACCCGAACGAGAATCGAATCCAAGTCTACCGTATCAGTAGCAGACGCTCTACCCTCTCATCCACTGATCTGTTAAATGCTACTGCTGAGAGTTTTTTATACAGTATTTTGCTAAATTTTAAATGAAAGTGTAACTGAGAAAGTTGAATTCTTAGCAAAGAAACATAATGCCAATATGGTTATAATCTGCTGCATTTGCTGTGCTGTGAGTGTCAAGTAAACTTTGTTTTATTCCACTGCAGATCAACTATCAGAAACAGAAGAAAGAAACCATTGACAATTATCGAGGATTCCAAACAATGGATAATAAAGATCATCCTGTTGTACAACAAGGAATTAAAGTTGCTGGAATTACTAGTGACGTGAGATTTATAAATTAAATGAAATAGATTAGATTGCATAATTGTAAATTAAATAAATTCAACAAATCAGTTTATATATGAAAACAAACAGAAATTTTTCATTGACGTTTCGGTTTCCAGATTCCTTACAAAAAAGATTGGGAAGCTGAAAAGCAACTTGTTTATTATCCAGTTCATATCACACCTGGTTATGAAGCATCAAGTGATGTCCAGAAAGTTCAAAGTGATGTGAGTTAAACAGTGTACTTTAATAGTGGATCCAAACTTGTTGCGTTTTTTTAGATTATTTTGAAGTGATTACGTTATTAAATTAGTTTCTTTGGTTTGCTTTTTATGTTTTATTTCTTTTAAGCATATTATCAATGAAGCATGATTTTCTAATGGCTTAGGAATTTCGAAGTACTGCACATGCCAGCTAGATGTCTACGAGGTGTTTCAAAAAAGTTCTAGGACTGTGCCCCTTGTGTAAGTTATTGTCAAGCTATACGATTAAATTAAATCGCAGACGATTTAATAACTTTTTGGAAGTATTTAAACGCAATTTCAGCTCACTATAACATTTATTGTGCATTTCAGGAGTAGAAGAAAATAGTTAACATATTTACTGTGGTTTCACAAATTTTATGTTTTTGCTCGACAATTTTGTAATGACAACAGAGCAACGAACCAACCTCAAATTTCTGGTCCGTTTGGGAAAATGTCCCTCAGAAGCTCTCTGTATGCTTTGACAAGTCTACTATGAACAGACTTCGTCTTGTTCAACAGTTTTTCTCTAGCACAAAAGATTCAAAGAAGGACGTGGGGATGTTGAGGATGATCCCAGGTGTAGAAGGTCTTCCACCAGTAGAAATGAAACCAATGTCGAGCTTGTAAAGAAGATAGTGTGTGGAGATTGACGGTTAACTGTGCGACTGATCTCAAATGAACTCGGATTAAACCGAAATAGCATTTGGCAAATAATCACAAAAGATCTGGAAATGTGCAAAGTTTGTGCAAAGATGGTGCCAAGATGGTTCCACACCTGGGATCATCTTCAACATCCCCACGTCCTTCTTTGAATCTTTTGTGCCAGAGAAAAACTGTTGAACGAGACAAAGTCTGCTCATTGTAGACTTGTGGAAGCATACAGAGAGCTTCTGAGGGACATTTTCCCAAACGTACGACCAGAAATTTGAGGTTTTTTTGTTGCTCTGTTGCCATTACGAAATTGTCGAGCAAAAACATAAAATTTGTGAAACCACAGTAAATATGTTAACTATTTTCTTCTACTCCTGAAATGCACAATAAAGGTTACAGTGAACTGAAATCGCGCTTAAATGCTTCCAAGAAGTTATTAAATCGTCTGCCATTTAACTTAGTCTCATAGCTTGACTATAACTAACACAGTGAGCACAGTTATAGAACTTCTTTGACACACCTCGTAAAAGAATTGTATTATTGTATTTTGCCTTTAAATTCTTTTAAAACATCCAATAACGTCTTGACTTTTATCCTGCTTATCATGTCTTTGGTGACTTTTATTATAGTTGATTTGCTCATTAACTTGTATGCTCATCTAGTAAGTTTGCTTTCAATAATTTCATTGCTCACATTGAGCTCATCTATCGTGAAGTATTGCTTTACTCTTTAACATTTTGTGTTTGGCACACGTAGCAGATTAAACTACGATTTGTTTGGATTTCAGCCTTCATACAAGCAAGATTATGAAAAGTCTAAAGATAAGAACGTTTTCAAACCCACAGACACTGAACAATACAAAACAATGAAAGATAATGAAAAGTCTTCATCAGATGTAAGTTTTAAATATCATCCTTTAATGGAACATATTTTTATGTTAAATATTTATATGTTTCTTGAACAGCTACTGAAACTGATCAAATTGGCAAGGGATTTCAGTCTCGGCAATGTCTAAAAAATGTATACTGTATGTCACACGGCTGAAATATTTATAAGAGTCCATCAAAGTAAAGGAAGATCGAAGCTGGTGCAAAAGTTAAAATATGCAACAGAACGCGTTAGTAGGCAGTTCGTTGGCTTCTGGCCTAGAATTTTCCTTCATATTAAATTATAATAGGAATATGAGATTTCCAAGTGCTACAATGCTGCAAAATTTCTGGCAGTCAGTTAGAGTCATTTGAAAAACCAAAAACCAAAAAAAGTATGAGCAGTGCTGATAGCAAAGTAATTAAGTTTTTTGATTGTAGCTGAAAAAATAGGTACGTTTTAATTGTTAAATCCCTCTACATAAGGTATAACAATGCGCTCTACTACCTATAGGTATACACATTTTCAGTCGAGTAAACAACTGCGGTAGTGCAAACGGCAAAGCATTACAAAAACATTTTGGAGCAGAAAAACAGTGCTAAAATAAATTTTGACTACCAAAAGATTACAGGATTTATAGGATTGTTATTCATTGTTATACTTTAATGAGGTATTTTGGAAAATTTCGAAGCAGTGTTAAATCATATTCAAAATGAATATGAAAAATAATATTGAAAAAGTAAACGGTTACAATTCAGAGTTACAATTACTACTACATTGAAACGACCAATATTAATCTTTCGAATGAAGGGAGGAACCCTACTAGCGGCTAATCTTAGCAGAGTCAATTTTTTTAATAGAAATTTTACATTATTTCGTAACAGGTGAAATACAAGGAAGATTATGAGAAGAACAAAGGAAGAAACTTCACTGAGATTCCTGAAACAAATGAAATGGTTTTATCAAAAGAACTTCGACCTGTACAAAGCAAGAAGCTGTATGAAGAAAAGTCGAAGGAAATGTTGAAGAATGTGTTACTAGGAGCAGGTCAAAGATTTATTTTGATCAGTATATTTCATTGTTGCTTCACTTTAATGTACTGATTGTATAGAAATTAAAATGCATTTCATTGTAATTGTTTTGATGTAAACTCCAAAAATCATAAATAATATCACAACCTTTTATCGCAATAAATACGGTATTTTTGAGAGTAGCAGTAACAGCAAATCAATAATAGCCAAAAGTACTATATAAGGAGTAAGTGATAACTTAACTACAAAAATAACACCACGGGCGTATGCACAATTAATTGCACCATCCGTCTGTAAATTTGTGGCTTTTCAAATTCATTTTTCACAGGTCTATTATAGATATAAAGACTCTTCTTGGGTTAATGGTTTTAGATCTTTTGGAATCCAAAATGTCGAACTATTTTATAGTGCCCTTCGGACGCTGGTTTAAGTAGAAGCCTAATATTTTCTTTTATTGTTGCAAAATCAGTAATCACAGGTCCGAAAGTATCTCCCAAACAATCTTAATCAGCAAATTTAATTTGCAGACGTCCAAGAATTGCAACACGCTGTATCTGCTCAACAAATCGCATCTCCTCATCCTTACAAGAAAGATTATAAAGAACAGATAGTTGGTAAAGGACCACAGGATCCTACGATTGGATATCCAGAACATGATCATCATAAGAAAGTTGGAGAACTCACCAGTTCGGTAAACATTGCATATTGTCACTTGAACTAGCTTATATTCTTTAAGTTTAAATGCAAAATTTAGGCTTAGAGCAAGATGGTGTTTTGTTGTGTTTTTTAACTATAATAAGAATCTATAAAAGCTGAAGTGTTTCATTATTTTTATGCGGACAAACTTATCAATATACGTTTTGTGTCCAGATTGATTACACGAAAGATGCAGAGAAGATGAAGCATGAATACAATCTCCCACCTGATGCACCACAGTTTGTCAAAGCCAAAGAAGTCGCTGAAAACATCAGCGATGTGAGTGCTAATAATGCACGTTGCTTTATGTTTAGTGTTTGCGAATATTGAAATCAGCATGCTGCGAGTTTAAGCATATTCTATTAATTGAAGTTTTTGATTTCTACTTTTTTGCAGCCTAAGATGCTTGGTAATGAATATAAAAAATTTGCACATATAAACTGTAGAGCTTACATACTCTGGTGTTTATTCTGATATAGGTTCTGCTGACAAGGTGCATGCATCTTTGGGCTCTATGTATTATTTTGGGAAATCTCGGTGAACAACAACATAGCAAAGTTTTGCAGCTACTAATCTTTGAATATTGCTGATGTTACATTCGTATGCTTACCTTCTGCCCGCGTTCCCACGAGTTCAAATAGGAGATCCATCCCCCAGCAGTCGTGAGAGAATCCGATGGGTAACTGTCACTCATGACCAACTCTGTGATGATGGGATTTCCACTCTTTTAGTGTTGTAGAAATGGCTAATTCTCTCCCAAGATGTCGTGCGCGTTGCTGAGTTTCTATAATCCTGCATTCCGTGGCTCTACGCTTTCACCCACACAAAAGAGCCGGGTAAACTAACCAACCGACCACAGCTTAGCTAATTTTTTTAGGAACTATTTTAAAATTTTACGAACAAACAAGTTTGACAAAATTGTCTCATGTTATGCCTGCACTAGTGCACATAGGTACTGTATTTTTTGAAGATTTAAAGATCGACTGTGAATGGGAAAATGTGCACTATTTATAAGCTCATGTTTTGCATTTTTAATTTCAGTCAAAAATTTTCGTATTTATCTCCGTTTAAACGCTTTTATCAGCTTAGAAATGTGCGCAAAACCAGCTTTATTGCTTCACAAAGATAACTATATTTTAATGTTATGTAATTTTTCCAGATTGATTACAAAAAGCAAAAGAAAGAAGCAATTGATAATTATCGAGGTTTCCAAACAATGGATAGTAAAGATCATCCTGTTGTACAACAAGGAATTAAAGCTGCTGGAGTTATCAGTGATGTAAGTTCATGTTTGTGAAGGAGAGACTTGAACTTTATTATTCACGAATGCTTTTTCTTCCAGATTCCTTACAAAGAAGATTGGGAAGCTGAAAAGCAACTAGTTTATTATCCAGTTCATATCACACCAGGTTATGAAGCGTCAAATGATGTCAAGAAAGTTCAAAGTGAAGTGAGTTTTAACAAGCATTGAAAATTCTGTAGTCTTAAAAATTTAATTTTACAATATGCCCAGATCAATAACTACGAGTATATGTTGTCCGCTTTTGATTAGCGAAGATTCTTCTTAACTTGTGCAATGTGCACCGCTGTAATATCTTTTTAAATTTTCTACGTTTGAAATATCGTTTGAGAAAAATATGAGCTTGGATAGAAAACCTTGCAGTTAAATATTTTGGATTTATTATCAGATATTGTTGCTACTAATGCAAACTTATTATGGCTTAGTTTTGTTTCAAATTGTGCCATAGTTTTGCCTAAATATATGGCTACATCTAGGGCAGAAATTTGCTCATTAAACTAATTTTAAATTTAATCTGTTTTTGTTTTTCATAACATAGGTGTTCGAAGTTGTTACTGCAACAATTCCATGGGATGCAAATAAAATTGTTTGTTTTCAGCCGACATATAAAGAAAAATATGAAAAGTCTAAAGACAAGAATATGTTCAAACCTACAGATACCGAACAGTACAAAGCGTTGAAGGAGCATGCTAAATCCTCTTCAGATGTAAGTATGCAAAACATATTGAGCGTAGTAAAAGCATCAATGAAATTATTAATTCTGAAACAATTTCTTTCGTCTTTTGATTTTTCAAAAGAGTTGTATTGTATATGAAAATAAAATTTTAACAAGACTATTTAAATTCCTTTAATGAGTCTCAAACGAAACAGACTGTTGAGAAATGCTGGAATTTTAGCGATCTGATTTTAACTAACTAAGTTTGTTTTGCTGTGTTACAGAATTATGTAACACTTCTGAAAACTGGACATCACATATTTTTACACCAAATGATTGACTTCTCGATATTTAAATTGTTAAAGCAATGACAGAAACATTACAAAAAATTTTAATTGTGCATGATGAAATTATGTTTGCTATAAGTTGCCTCTGCAATAACTATTATTTATTTGACACATTTTTGGGGATTATTTTAGCTGCACTCAACTTAATAGTTAAAATTTTTTAAAGTTAAAACGATTTAAGAATGTTGTACTCTGAAATGCCATAATGATCTTTGTAAAATCTTGTATACTTTAATGAATACAAAAAAGTTAACTTTATTTTGCACTGGGGGAATGGGGGGGGGGGGGTGGGTTGCCCCCTCTCTCGGTTTTGCTTGCAAAATCCCTTCAACAGACAGATTTTTATTTCAAATCAACTTGACTTTGACTCAAGCTTCATCACCAATAAACATCTCCTGAAAATTTGAAGTTGCTAAGATAATAGGAAGTTTTTCAATTTTGAGGCTTCTTGAAGTCACTTTCCGAAATCTGAACATTTGGCCAAAATTTCACTAAAAGGACGTCATTGAACATTTTTACATAAACAACTTGAGTTAGACATTTTATGACTCAGTATTAAAAAAGTGCTTACTGTATGCACAAAATTTGATCTGTTTGTGACGTCATTTTTCAAAAATACGGCCGTGACGACGCAATAGTGACGTCATCAACTCAAAACTAATTTTTCTACAAATATTGATAAACACCAACCCGCATGCCAAATTTGGTAGTCCCATGACAATTGGGTTAGAAGTTAGATGGTTTGAGCAAAAATGCCCTCTCCCATGTAAAATGCGTTGGTCAAAATGTCCGTGTAAAATAGGGTTAAGTGTAATGTTTATGTTACAAAGCATTGCAAAACAATGGCAAATGGACTGCCCTAGTATAAATTGGGTCGAGTTCTTTTCTTTTGTGGTAAAAGTTATCAAATGCAACAAGGTGTTAGTGCAGACTCTCAGCTTTGCTGGTTCTAGTAGTTATGGCCTAAAATATTAGGCTTACTGTTGAAATATTTAGAATATTCACACTTAAATTTGATAAAAAAGTTTGATATTGTAGTATTCACTGCTTTCACTTTACACTGTCAGTCAAATAATAAGCAGAGAAAACCAAATCTCAACAATATAATCGTTTAAGCAATTTCCGATACCATCATTATTCTTTTGCAAATTTAAATACTTTTGATGTTAAATGTTGGTGTACACTTTGGTCACTTTTGCCAAGCTAATTTTTTATTGCAACTCGTTGACCTCGATTAATTCAAATATATGTCATTGATCTCTCTCTGGTAGTTCAGATTTTCAGCAAGAAAAATGCTTTATTGGTAGGTGATGCTGATTTCTACTTATCCAGCTTAGCGTATGGCCTGCTCAATCAATTTTCCTAAATATCCTTCTTAACTTGAAAATACAACGTAAACTTGTTTTAATTTCAGGTGAAATACAAGGAAGATTATGAGAAAAACAAAGGAAGAAACTTCACTGAGATTCCTGAAACAAATGAAATGGTCTTGTCAAAAGAACTTCGACCTGTACAAAGCAAGAAGCTGTATGAAGAAAAGTCGAAGGAAATGCTGAAGAATGTTTCATTAGGAGCAGGTTGGTGATAACGAAATAAAATGGCATGAAATAATTTTTAAGCAAGTTTTAAACACGTTATTTATAATTGCAGTTTGTAACAGTTCTCTTAAGTTGTGCAGCAAAACTGAGCAATCTAGGTGTTAGCTAGCACAGTCTTAGTGGAAATCTTACTGCTTGTAAGATTTAGCTGGTACAGTAATAGATGCTATAAAATGTTTTAATGACTGAGAAAAACAGCTTTACGTTAGCATGCAGTTAAACTGGCTATTCTGTTGGAATTCTCAAACATTTTCAAATCGGTTATTTGTTTGCAAAGATTTTGTAGACCCTATTAATTAGTGATTTTTGAAATTTGATAAGTTGTTTTACCCTTGAAGTGCCTGTAATTGTTTTTCACGTAAACGTTTGTAAGCTTTTAAAATCTGAAAAGGTTTTTTGTTTGGGATCTAAATTACAATGATTATAATATTTTCCTTGTTAGCCTTGTAAATACAACTGCATTCAGTTTCACGGATACGAAGAAACGTTATAAATTAAGAAATTACAATACATTTGATTTTGATTACAGTAATACAGTATGTTCAAAGACTAATCACTATTTTTTTTTCAGACGTCCAAGAATTGCAACACGCTGTATCTGCCCAACAAATCGTATCTCCTCATCCTTACAAGAAAGATTATAAAGAACAGATAGTTGGTAAAGGACCACACGATCCTTCCATTGGATATCCTGAACATGATCATCATAAGAAAGTTGGAGAACTGACCAGTTCGGTAAGAGATGGAAGTTTTGACAATGATTTAAAATAATTTGCTACTCTTATATTATTAATATTCATCTATCTCTCAACCTTTTTACATGAGGTTTTGCAATGGTGTTGATGAAAAGTTTCAATACTATTTCGTCATAAATATTGTTATTACATCACAGAAGCTTGTATCACGAATAGTATTACCTTATAAAAGTAATCATAATAACCGTGATATCTTTTATGACGAAATGGTGTTGATTTTTTTCATGAACACCATTGCAAAGCTTCATGTAAAAAGGTTGTCTGGTTTTAGCTGTTAAACGTTTTTGGAAAGGATTCAAAATTATTTAGTGTTTCAGATTGATGAGGTTACAATGCCAAAAAAAAAAATTGAGAATATTGAGTTTACTGTTTGCGTTTTCCATTAGAAGTTATATTTTGAATACGCCTGTTAATAATTTGTTAAAACCACAGCCTTTTCCATTCTAAAAAAAACTATTATTCTAAAATTACTACATTTGATTTTTTTTAACGGTATTAGCAACTATATTATACTAAGAATATTATTTGCTGTTTTTTTTTTGTTTGGTGACTTGCTAGAAGTTGCCACTTTTATAAAAAAGAAATAAAGAAAATGTTGTCAGATATAATTAAGTAGACAGATCTGGACGATGCTGTTTTGAACTGCTAGCAATCATTATGACTTATCAGCCTTGGCATAAAAAAACAAGTAATCACAGCCAGCAGCAGAAACTGAGAAATATTAAGGTTAGCTCAGAACCACTATTTTTGTTTGTTTCACACGTAAAGCTTTTACGAATTAGCTTATTACTATCGTATTTAAAAGTGAAGACTCGTATTATTCAACTTGAGCAATGCATTTTATTTACTACAAGCAGAGGATTAGGTGATTTTCGGTACAGAATGATTTTCCGTACTCCGTACTTCCAAAAAAATATCGTACCATAATTCCGTACCTCACCAAAATACCGTACGTAACAGTACGGTACAGAATTTTTTCCGTATCCTAATAACGTACCTTTCCGTACTAACTAATTTACTGACAATTTGTTCCTACGGAATAGCAAACGAGAGGTTTTACAATAAGCTAATTTTCTCGTCAAAAAATTGGTGCACTCATCCAACTAGTTACGGTATGTAATATTAACATAAATGATTAAAGTGAATGATATCAGCTCGATGACGATAACATACATCATAATGTCCTTTATCCTCAGCGACTCAAACCAGCAAGCGTTTTGTTGTTATCTACTTCATCTTAATCATCGCGTTTCCATATTCTACTAATGACTAAACTGTTCGCCGCTTTTGTGACATCGTTTCAATAAATAAACTTATAAATGTCATAAAGCTTAGGCTTTAGGCCTTGTCTCCACCGAGAATTTCCCAAATCTTCCAATATGCGGAAATTCCACAGCGAAAATTAACGGAAATTTTCATAGTATTTCGATAATTTTTCCATATTTTTGCAGGGACGACATAAATCTTCCATTCCGGAAGAAAATGTGTAAGATTTGCGTTAAAAATATGCGACGAATTTTTCGGAATATTTCTGAAAAGTGCGTTGAAAAATTTCGGAATTTCCGCTGGCATTTTTATGTTTCCATTGAGAATATTCCGAATCGCGACAATTTTTGCGAAAATTAGGAAAAACTATGCAGGAAGAAATATCAAAACTTTTTGATATGTCAAACTTGTAGAAAGAAATCGATGTTTAGGACGTAACTTTTCTTTGATCTCACCATGAAAAAGAATAACTTGATGAATTTTTTTGTAGTGATTGGTGTTTGGTGCCAGAGGTGAGAAACCTTCGGCGCATCAAAAATGCAAGATTTGGAAAAGCTGTCGATTGAAGTAGAGAAGTACCCTTGTCTTTACGACAAGAGTTTGCCTACATAAAGACATGATTTCAAAAAATATGCTTGGGCACGAGTTGATGGTTGGGCAAGCCTTAATTAGGCCTATTTGCAAAATAGTTTTTGTTTCCTTTTAGCCAAATTTGCTCAACTATAGTCTTTGTTTTGCTGGGCTTACAGTCTGCTTTGCTACTTTTGTTTTTGAGACTTTTGTCAAGAAAACTATAGTCTTTGTTTGACCTTGCGAGTATATTAGCACATTTTCACAAACAATGTATTCTCCACTGAGAATTTTTTTTATCTTCCGCTTTGCAGAAATTTTGAAGCGAAAATTTTCTACATTTCTGTTGGAATATTTTGGTGAACGATAAATTCTGCGAGAATTTCCGAAAATGGTAAGATTAGGGAAATTCTCGGTCGAGACAAGGCCGTATGTTCCAGCAAAATATTCCAACAGAAATTTCGATAATTTTCGCTACGAAATTTCTGCAAAGCGGAAGATACAAAAAATTCGCAGTGAAGCATAGATTATTTGTCAAATGTGCTTAGAAACTTGCTAAATCAAACAAAGACTAGTATTTTTGACAAAAGTCTCAAAAACAACTGCAGCAAAGTAGACTGTCAGACTGGCAAAATAAAGACTATAGTTTAACAAATTAGGTTAAAACTATTTTGCAAATAGGCATAACCAAGGCTTGCCCAATGACCAATCGTGCCAAAGCATATTTTTTTGGAATCATCTCTTCGTATGTTGGCAAACTCTTGTCGTAAAGACAAGGGTACTTCTCTACTTCACTCGACAGCTTTTCCAAATCTTGCATTTTTTATGCGTCAAAAGTTTCTCACCTCTGGCACCAAACACCAATCACTACAAAAAAAATTTTCAAATCATTCTTTTCCATGGCGTAATCAAACAATAGTTACGTTATAAACATCCATTTGTTTCTCCAAGTTTGATTTAGGGTAACATGCACAAGGAATATTTCTTCACCATGTAGTGGAAGAAAACTATGAAAAATTATGCTGAAAGAAATATCAAAAAGTTTTGATAGAAATATCAAAAAATTATGCTAGTATCAATTATGCTAGTATCAAAAAATCAAAAATTATGCTAGTATCAAAAAATCAAAAAGTTTTGATATTTCTTCCAGCATAATTTTTCCTAATTTTTGCCAAAATTGTCGCGAATCGGAATATTCTCAGTGGAGACATAAAAATGCCAGCGGAAATTCCGAAATTTTCCAACGCACATTTTAGAAATATACCGGAAAATTTGTCGCATATTTTTGACGTAAATCTTACGCATTTTCTTCCGGAATGGAAGATTGACGTCTCCACCGAGAAAATTATGGAAAATTTTTTTCGGAATTTCTCTCGGAAATTCCTGGTGGAAACAGGGCCTTAGTGGGGCATGGAATTCTGGAAAATAAGCGCAAATTGTAAAATAATTAAGTAAAAGCTCGATCAAAAACAGTAAAACTTATTTTCCACAAAACAATTCAAAACAGGTATGATATAGGAGATATTGTCAATTCATTACTCGAAACCCCACACTTTGCAAAATACCGATAATTAACAAACGAACGAATTAAAAAGAAAGTATTGTGGGTTTTTAATATACAGTAGTTCAAAAATATGGCAAGCAAAAGGTTTGCGGGTTGCATCGTTGAAAAATTGTTGCCTCGATTATGTCGTCTTTTAGTCCTAGCCTCAAGCCACTTAGAATGTACCTTAATCAAGCCTTTAAATACTTCTTAACGAGAAAAACAAGAAGTACTAAACAGCTGATAGTACTCCTGCTAGCGCCATTGCTGAAGTAACAACTAAACTCCCCAAATAGTTGACTAAAATCTTTAACCAAGCAATGAAAATCACATTGCCAAAAATATTCTCCAAGTTAATTCAGACAGCAAAGATGACCAATCGGGATAACCGAATCCCTAAAATAAAACTCTGCCCTATTCCAGTTTCCACTGCGACTGAAATTTTATTTAAAATAGCATCTACATTTAAAAATAGTGCAACTACAAACTCCACAAAAACAACATACTCTCGCTGGGTTCTTCGATGTACAATAATCAATAATTAGCCATAACTTTCCAGTCTACATACATTCTTCCAATGCTGTATTATTATCAGATAGTTCTTAATTCAGCATGCCACCAGCTTACACTAACGTCTACCAGATCAAACAATGGCACTACTGTAGTAAATATTTTTGCTTCCTCTTGCAAAACACAATTATTGTTAGTTTGTAAGGTCACAAAACTTTCGTTGAAATTCTTAAGTTTACGTTAAGATCGCAAGTCAAAACATGGTTGTTACGTCATAAAATAATACAAAGTTTACGTCAAAAAAACTCCGGTGTGGTCAAACTTGTACAGAACTTGGTAACGCATTAAGCATATTCAATGCAATTATTTCTGCAAACTCTAAACCAAACTTTTGTCTTGAAAATTTTACGTACGGAAAAAGTACGGTACGGTACGGAAAAAATAATACCGTATTTTCGTACCGTAGCGTAGTTTACCAGAAAATACCGTACGTAATTCCGTACCGTACTTTTTTCCAAAATTCAACCGTACTGAACCGTAATTCCGTACCGTACTGTACTGAAGTCCCTGACTACAAGTAACTAAAAAATACCAAGAATTCAGAGTTTTAAGGTGTTGTTTACCTCTATTTTGTCATCCAGGTTGATTATACGAAGGATGCAGAGAAGATGAAGCATGATTACAATCTCCCACCTGATGCACCTCAGTTTGTCGAAGCCAAGAAAGTTGCTAAAAACATCAGCGATGTGAGTTTAGTTGTTACTGACTGTAGCCATTTTGTTGGTGGTTTTTACAACAAAAAACTAACGTAATGCTTTATTACGAAATTTTGAACTTTCAGATCGAATATCAGAAGCAGAAAAAAGAAGCGACTAATAATTATCGAGGATTCCAAACAATGGATAGTAAAGATCATCCTGTTGTACAACGAGGAATTAAAGCTGCTGAAATTACCAGCAATGTGAGTTGGATTACTACATTTGATTTACCAAAATCCGCGCAAAACAAATTTTAATTTTTTATTGTATCTTGGGCATATCTTAACGCTGAACATATCTTAACATTAAGCATCTCTTTTCTATATATGAGTTGTTAGTAAATGATTGGAAGTTTTTTTTTAGTTTTTAACAAGCGTATTTTACAGCGTGTAATAAAAGCTTAAGTAACTTCGCCCATTTTTGTGTTTCAAGTAACTTTGCTGTGATTCATATATTGTAGTTCTAAATTAACATTGAACATATCATTCTTTTCTTAAAAATTAACTAAAAATGATTGCTACTCGACCAAAGTTTTAAATTTAGCATTCCAGTTTACATTGGTAGGATTATATAAATCACGGCCTAAAATGAGCATTGCCAATGATATTGTGTGATTTTTGAGTAATTTAACTTTGATTTCGAAAGGTATAGTTAATGCATGAAATGTTATTCACCGTGAATTTAACGCAAACTTCTTACTTTAGTAGGAAATTATTTTTCCAGATTCCTTACAAAGAAGATTGGGAAGCTGAAAAACAACTAGTGTATTATCCAGTTCATATCACACCTGGTTATGAAGCATCAAGTGATGTCAAGAAAGTTCAAAGTGAGGTAAAGACATAAACTATAAAATAGAATTAACTTCCATATCAGTTTGATTTTAAAACAATTATTGCACCTGATTATAGCAATCAAAAATTCCATTTGGTTTATTGTTTCACTTAATATTTGTGTACATGTACTGCTAATTTGTTGCAGCCAACGTACAAACAAAAATATGAAGAAACAAAGGACAAGAATTTTTTCAAACCAACTGACACAGAGCAATACAAGTCTATGAAAGAAAACGAGAAGGCTTCATCAGATGTAAGTTATATTTCTTTTGTGATGAAATGTTGCATTACGATCATGCTTAATAGCGAAAATAACTTACATTGAATCGCTTTTGCATTTGGTGTATTTCCAGTCGGGTTATTTTGTTATGACATAGGGTGTTTAGAAATTGTTGCATCAAGATTTCTCAATGGATTTCATACATGTAGCCTTGTGAATTTGTAGGAGCAGTACAACATCTGAAGGAGTGGTAGATAATACTTCTTTGGCCTACTTTGCCCACGACAAGTCCGGCCGCACTTGCACCGAAGTGTACTTCGGTCTTCGACCCCTTCAGGGTCTTGCACTGCCTTGCTCAGCGCGGCCGATCTACGGTCGGAGATATTTCTTGTTAGTAGCTTGACAAAGATTCAAAAGAGGGAAAAAAAGATGTATAGCGTGGACTCTGGAAGGGATTCACTACGTTGATATTACAAATACAGACCGTGTGCGAAGCATTACTTGTACACAATTTACAAAATGTCAGGCAACAAGTCCAGCCATTCATCTCAGTAAATTATTTATAAGTCATTTATCTATCAAAACGTAAAGATTATATTGTTCAGATTTTGAAGGCGTTTTGTCTTAATATAATTGTTAGTACTTTTATAGGTGAAATACAAGGAAGACTACGAGAAAAATAAAGGAAATTTCACTGAGATTCCTGAAACAATCGAAATGGTTTTATCAAAAGAACTTCAACCTGTACAAAGCAAGAGGTTGTATGAAGAAAAATCGAAGGAAATGTTGAAGAATGTTTCACTAGGAGCAGGTGCTTTTTCATTAGTGGACTGCTCTGTTTTTGAATCAAAAATACTCAAACTTTAATAATAATAAATAAATTTCAGACCAATTTTTCACAACTAATTATATTGATCTAGTATTACTAGGTGAAACTATTCAACATGAGCTAAAATGTGCGACCATTGGTTTCATGTTTATTACAATCATCAGGCACATTAAATCTCTGTAAAAAAGCAAATGCATCATACATCAACTGAATGGGTATTACAATTTAACCACTTACCATCGAAAAGTTGCAGTCCATCCTATTAAATTCTGCCTTGGTCCCTTACTGAAATCCGAATCTCTAGTACCAACTCACTCCGACTATTTTATTCTCTGCAGTTTAATCAAGCAGGGAAACTGATTCCTGCTTATTTTTGTTGCTATCGGGTTGAATTTCAACTTACAACTGAGAGGATCAAAATAAAATATTATTATACCTGTATATAAAAACTATTGCATCACAAATCGTAACTACATACGAAAAAAACGTAATAACGAAAATTAGGTGTACTAAAGTTTATGTTGGAATGCTATATTTTACTGTTGTCGAAATAAAAATACTGCGGTAAAGTTATAGAAGAAATCGGGAAATATGCCGTATAATCTTAATACGCTCAAAACCGCAACTGTTACGTCACAACGCTATAAAAACTAACTCGAAATACTCTAAAACATTAAGGTTTTACGCTGCTCAGTTTATACTTTCGGAGGTGGCGGCAACGGGACACGAACTCATCTCTCTTATTAATGCAAGTGTCATCAGCCATCGCAATGAGCATCTTTTCTGTTGTGCACAAATCACATCTTCGTGTCCCGATCTAGTATTACTACGTATAAACTCAGTTTTTATAGTGAATACTCATTTACGATATTACTGGTAAGGATGAAACTTGACATTTTATGAAGATAAAACTTTCTTTGTGAACGTGTTTTACCAACATCATTATTTAAACGTAGGATTGGGATTGCCACAACTTTAAACTTGATATACTACAAAAACAACGCAATAGATATCGTGCCCTTCTGGTTATATTTTTTTGCTTCTCTTTGAAAATAGACCATAAAAGTTTTATAATTCTATTTATAGATGTCCAAGAATTGCAACACGCTGTATCTGCCCAACAAATCGTATCTCCTCATCCTTACAAGAAAGATTATAAAGAACAGATAGTTGGTAAAGGACCACACGATCCTACCATTGGATATCCTGAACATGATCATCATAAAAAAGTTGGGGAGTTGGCCAGTTCGGTGAGATTACTATTGCTTAAATTTTTAAAATTCAATTTAAAGTTTTATCGTGCTAATTTTGTTGGAATATCGTTTGGGCTAGAAAAATTAGCAGAAAGATTTAAAGGGACGTAGAAACTGGATAAAAAATTCACCAAGAATAAAAGAGCCAAAGCTATTGCAACTTGTAACGCTTTTATTTAAAAAGAAACTTTCGACTAATTACTTAAATTTCGACTAATTACTTCATTGTCAATCTTATTCAAATAGAATCTATTTTAAATATATTTGAATTTAAATGGAATTTCTATTTGAATAAGATTGACAATGACTCAAGTAATTAGTCAAAACGTCTCTTTTTAACCCTATTTTACACGAGCTATTTGACCAACGAAGTTTACGCGGGGTGTGGGGGAGCAAAAATGCCCCCCTATCTGACTCTTCAACCAAAAGTCATGGCCCACCAAATTTGGCATGCGGGTTGATGTGCATCAAAATTTTTTAGAAAAACTGGTTTTGAGTTCATGATTTCATTAGCATGACGTCAGGTCATATTTTCAAAAAGTGACGTCATTTTAGTGATGACGACACAAACGTTTCTAATTTTGTACAAAGGTTTTTTGTTGTTGCTGAATCATCAAATGCCTAAGTCAAAATAGTTACGTCTCAAAAACGTCTTGTGAAGTCAATTAAGGTAAATATTGGCCAAACATGCTCAAATTTCAGAAAGTGACTTCGGGAAACTTGAAATTGGAATGCTTCCCGTTACGTTTGCAACTTTAAATTTTCAGGAGTTATTCGTGATGAAACTTGACTCAAAGTTTATTTAATTCGAAACGAAATTTTTTGTTGTTGAAGGTATGTATTACGATAAAAACCGAGAGGGGGTCAAAATTGCCCCTTTTCTGTAGAATCTAAAATAGGGTTAAATAAAATGCTTACGACAGCTTTGGCTCAATTATTTTTTGCAAACTTGTTTTTAAAATATAACTTCGGTAAAGTGGAAATTTTATTTAGCCAAGTAATAGCAATAAACAGCAAGACTAAAGTCATTCTAGGGATTTATTTACAATAAAAATACAAACGTTTTCGCCTTTCATCAGGCCTCTTCAGGTATTAATTACATTATAGCCATGTTAACTTCAGACTAACTGGAACAAATGAAGCACAAAAACAAAATGAAGCGATATGAAGGTTTCGAGTCACCGGGCGTTAAAACAATAAAGATCGTCAATCACATTTAACAGGTCAACAGTTCATTTAATGGAAAAGAAAGAAATTCGAGGTTAAAATAACAGCACATTAATCAACAGACGTCACTATCATTTGTAAGCATTTAACAGAAAAGACGAGCCATGAGCATATAATTGCTTGTTTAAACTAGTGTATTATCGGATAGTGAGCGTAGTGAAATTAATCCTGTAGTATACTTGAACGTATCATACATTGGAAAAGAATCCAGGCGTTTTATTAGTCGTTTAGCAAAACTATTTCATGTTAAATTTGATGTCAAGGTGTCTGCCATTTACAAAACCTTCAAAATGGGGACATATTTTCAGCTAAAGTCGCGCACTCCTCTCTTGCTCTGCTCAAATGTCGTTTACAAATTTACATGTTTGTGTGATTCGAACTTAACTTACATTGGTAAGTCAACTCGACATTTGAGTACCAGAGTGGGAGAGCACCTTAATTTGGCCAGCCAGCACGAAAATAGTGCGATTAAGCAACATATATTTTCGTGCACGGTTTGTTCTAATGTGCGACATGACGTAAATTCTTTCGAGGTTCTGAAACAATGTAAATCAGATTTTCGGGCCAAAATTCATGAAGCTCTTTATTAATAAAGAAACATAGACCTAGTTTAAACTAGCAATTATATGCTCATGGCTTGTCTTTTCTGTTAAATGCTTACAAATGATAGTGACGTCTGTTGATTAATGTGCTGTTGCTTTCCCCTCAAATTTCTTTATTTTCCATTAATAAATGAACTCTTGACCTGTTAAATGTGGTTGACGATCTTTATTGTTTTAACGCCCGGTGACTCGAAACCTTCATATCGCTTCATTTTGTTTTTGTGCTTCATTTGTTCCAGTTAGTCTGAAGTTAACATGGCTATAATGTAATTAATACCTGAAGAGGCCTGATGAAAGGCGAAAACGTTTGTATTTTTATTGTAAATAAATCCCTAGAATGACTTTAGTCTTGCTGTTTATTGCTATTACTTGGCTAAATTTGTTTTTAAATACCAATTTTAATGCTTCAAGGATAAAAATTGTTTCAATGATGAAACTAGCAGTATCTACATAGTACAATGGTGCTGTGAGAGCCAAAGCTACAGGTTTGTGTTGTTACTGTTATTAACATCATACAATAAGGCTATACAAACACTACTTTGAAAATCGTTTGTTGGACTGATTCAAAACCAAAATTTAGCTCATAACTTGTTGATAGAGTGTAAAGAATTTGTCTAATTTTTATTTCATTGGAAGAAATGGAACATTTACAATAGAAGCAACTTTGTACAAAGACTATTCGTTAAAGTAAATTTGACTATTCCCTTTATCAATATTATAGGCTACATTTCCAGAATAGATCTTACAGAATAGATAATATTTGAAACTAAATCATACGAGGTTTCTTTTTGGCATAATAATTTAAAAATTGAATAATCCCTGCAACATTCTAGTTTCAAATTTGCTTTTTATTTCCAGATTGATTATACAAAGGATGCGGAGAAGATGAAGCACGATTACAATCTCCCACCTGATGCGCCTCAGTTTGTCAAAGCCAAGGAAGTTGCTCAAAACATCAGTGATGTGAGTCGGGGTTAATGAACGATAATTTCATAGGATTTAAATCTACTTTTACATGCTAATACAAACAACTAATAGTACTAAATCGTAATAATCTATTGCAGCTATTATACATAAAATAAAATGCCATTTGAACATTCAGATTGCGTTTATTTACGCTGCATGAGCTAATATTAATTATTATTAGTCCCTGACTAATATCCATACAGCAAACTTGTTAAAGCATGGCAATATGTAGTAGTTAGTATGCAGTTTTATTCAAACGCGTTCTTCAACAAAGATTATAGCCAAATGAAATTATTAATAATCTCATTCTTAACTCAATATACTTGTATTAAACTTCAGAGACATTAGCCAATTAGGAAAAATAATTAAAATCTAGAATGAGAAAAAGGTAGTGAGAATGTCTGTTTTAACTATACAAAGAGAAGTTACTTCTACCTCTGGGACTAGGTCGAAGCATCAGCAATGGAATCCATTATTATGGTTGGTAAAGCTTAATATTGTGAGCTATAGCTGTCAATTTACATAAAAAATCTAAAAGTGAGCTAACAGTTTAGTAAACTTCATCATAAAAATTTAATAACTCGCAATAATACTTTACAATTTAGATTGAATATCAAAAACAAAAGAAACAAACTGTCGACAATTATCGAGGATTTCAAACTATGGATAGTAAAGACCATCCTGTTGTACAACAAGGAATTAAAGCTGCTGAAATTACTAGCAATGTAAGATGGCTATTCGTAATAATTTGAGTTCTGCAATTACATAAAAGCATTGGGATTATTCTCGTATATAAATTTATTGCGTTTTCCAGATTCCATACAAAGAAGATTGGGAGGCTGAAAAGCAACTAGTTTATTATCCAGTTCATATCACACCAGGTTATGAAGCATCAAGTGACGTCAAGAAAGTTCAAAGTGATGTAAGTTTTTTGTTACGAGTATGTCGGTCAAAATATTCCAAAATTATAATTTAGTTGTGATGTTTTTGACGTTTGAAGTCCAGAGCTTTTAATGCTTAATCGTTTGCGTGCAATCTGGCCTGAAGGCTACCTGCGCGGTAGCCTAGAGAAGAGCCAAGTTTTAAGTAGTTTCCGTTTTGGTGGCTCTTCCCTAGGCTACCGCGCTGGTAGCCTTAGGCCAGATTGCGCGCAAACGATTAAGCAAAATAGTCCTGTTGAGCACCTTATCAATTTGTTCATATCAGCAAATCTTCGACTATTTTGATCATAAAGAAGTTGGGAATTGATGTACTTGCTTCGATTTGATATAAAAAAAATCTCGTTGGGTTGTTAATGTCGGGTATATATTTTATAAACTTTTGTTGAGTAAGCTATAAATGTGTTTGTCATATAAGTTTGTTAAATAAAAGTCACAAAAACTGCCGATATCACTAGCTTTATTTTGATACTCTTGAAGTTCAAGTTTTTCTTGCTTGTAAGTTTTTATGTAATGTAACTAAATTTTTCTTTAGTTAAGTGCTCAAGAATATTCAATTAAGCTGTTTTGAGTATAATGCTTTTTTAATATTGTCAAAATTTATAATATTTAAACATAATTTTATTCTTCTATGGCGTTGGATCTATCTTTAGACTGCTTACAAAGATGATTACGAACAAACAAAGGACAAAAATAAGTACAAGGTTACTGAAACTGATCAATACAAAACTGCTGCTGAAGGACAGAAAACTTTGTCTGAAGTGAGAAAAGCTTTGGTTCGATTGCAAAATATGACTAATCTGTTTTTTTTTTTATTAGAAAAGATATTTCATACGGTTGTTGTACTATCATTTGTCAACACCACTGGTGGGCAAGTTAATGCAAAACGTTAGCTTCGTTAGCCACTAGTCCGTTAACAAACTTCACACCTCCGTTAACGTTAATCCGTTATTTTTAGCTTTAATTAACGGAAGTTAATTAAGTCCGTTAATTCGTTAATATTTTGCGATTTTGCGTGTGATTTATATTTCTTTTTATTCACTCGCTTCTAGAACACGTATTGACGTTGTTGAGCTGATTGTGAGGAAATATTTATTGCTTTCGTGGTCTTTTTGTGTTTTGGAAGTTACATCTTACAGTCTAATTTAATTTCAAGATAAAAATAAGTTTTGATGCACTAATGAAACTGCGACTGGAAAACCTTTGGAAATTGTGAACAGCGATAATTAGACTTATGAGGCTGCAGGTTATCATTTGCCACAAAAAAGAGCTCTTTTCTTCGCTTTATTCTATAAAACTCGTGCTAATACGCAACAAGTGTCACCAGTTCAAACTGGTTTGCACCGGTACGATAAATAAATGATGCAAGATATTAACGATAAAAACCTTAACGGAAGTTAACGAAGTTAACCGATCAGTGGTCGAGTGGATACAGCGTCTGCTACTGAAGCAGTAGACTCGGGTTCGATTTCCGGTCGGGTCAAACCAAAGACTATAGAAATTGGTATTCACAGCTTTCCTGCTTGACGTTCAGCATTAAAAGGGACAGTGTGAAGCCTCCACCGTGTGTGGTAGACAGGTGGGCAGGTGGCAGCTTGACTCGAAGACCGAAAGGTCCCATCGCTGTCTCCTGGCCAAGGCAAGTTGGTGAATAAAATGTAATTACAATTACAATAACGAAACTTAACGGAAATTAATTTAATCCGTTAACAGAACTTAACGGAAGTTAATTTAGTCCGTTAACATGAAAAAACTTTTTAACGGATCAACGAGTTAATGAAACAGTTAGCTTCGTTATTAACGGATTAACGATTAACGGACTTGTGTCCACCTATGGTCAACACGTATTTCTATATAACGCGAATAATATTATATTAATAAACGCAATTTGTTGCATGATTTTTGCAGTTGTTTTATAAGTAGCCTTCTTGTTTGCAGAAAAATTGAATGGTTATTAGATGCACTGGAAAGTTTTTTCCCATTGCAGGCTAAGTACAAGGAAGATTATGAAAAGAACAAAGGAAGAAACTTCACTGAGATTCCTGAAACAAATGAAATGGTTTTATCAAAAGAACTTCGACCAGTACAAAGCAAGAAGCTGTATGAAGAAAAGTCGAAGGAAATGTTGAAGAATGTGTCACTAGGAGCAGGTTGGTAATTTATGGAAATTTTTGAAGAATTAGAACCGGAATCTTAAGCAATTTTTGTGTTTAATATGATATTTTTAATTGTAAAAAACTTGTTTTTTTAATTGGAATGCTAGTGGAAATTTTACTTTTTATGCTTGAAATTGTGAAGTGTAGTTTGAACCCAAGATTATCGTTTGTTTATGAGCAATTTGCTGGCACACGCCAAATCATGCTTCGCCTACAGTAATTTCATAACTGCAAACAATTACCAACATTCCATTATTTGGAGTTCCAACATAATACTAAGTGTGTTATGTTTTCGAAAGGTATGAAACAAAAAAAAATTTAGTTGTTTCAGAATTTCATTAAGCTTTGGAACGAATCGAAATTTTTTGATGTTTTTTTTTAACTTTTAGTGGTAAATGATGGGGTTGGTAGAAAACGAATGTCTAGATCAAAATTAGATTATTGCGGTTAGCTTAGTCTTGTTTTTTCATCTCTTGTAATATGTTTTGAAATAGACGTCCAAGAATTGCAACACGCTGTATCTGCTCAACAAATTGCATCTCCTCATCCTTACAAGAAAGATTATAAAGAACAGATAGTTGGTAAAGGACCACACGATCCTACCATTGGATATCCTGAACATGATCACCATAAGAAAGTCGGAGAACTGACCAGTTTGGTGAGACAATACGGCAGTCATTTGGATTTGTTGATATGAAACAAATGAATATCATATTTGTTAGCAACATTATGCACTATTTTAGGGTTTGAAATAGTTTGCAAAACAACAACAACAAAAAACAAACAAAAAAACAAAACAAAAACGGACAACAAAGAATTGCAGTATTTGATGCTAACAATGAAAGTCAAATCAGATCGTAAAAACGTAACACTACTCAATTAATTTTAAATTGTGATTTTTTTTGTGAAACCAAATCTATCGAAACTTACTGCTTAATCAATATTTTCAGGTAATGCGCTTCATTTTAGCTGCATTGTCTTCTCTTGGATGATCAGCATGTTGCATCACCTGACAAAGCTAGTTTAAATTGAAATTTGAATTACTCTTTACAGTTCATATGCAGCGTTCTTGTGTCGCTTTACTCTTTGAAACATACGTTTAAATTATTTGCAATTACGAAAGTTTTTGATTTCAAATCTAATTCTTGGTTTACCTTTCCAGATTGATTACACGAAGGATGCGGAGAAGATGAAGCATGATTACAATCTCCCACCTGATGCGCCACAGTTTGTCAAAGCCAAGGAAGTTGCCGAAAACATCAGTGATGTGAGTGAATATGACAATTATAGTTCTGCAGAGTCTCAAATGCTTAAAGCGTTATGCTCGTTCATAAAGCTTCTTGCAAGATGATAAATTTTCTTGAAGTCACTTATTATGCAATTTTTCTGAACCTAAATACCATTCCAATAATATTTTGCAAGCAAAGCATTACCACGACAAACAAAAAAGTACACAACAATCTTTTAAACCCAATAATGTACAAATTTTTAGATTAACCTGATCAAATGCTGCCTGCAATTATAAATGAATCTTTGGTTATTACTTTAAGATAGATTTATTGAATAATTTGAAATTTCACGTTTGTTGTTATTTTTTGCTCTTTACAGTAAGTAATATTATCGATTGAATAATTGCAAAAGCACATATAATATGTATCGCATAGCACACTTTAGATGTTGATTCCATTGAGATGTATCAGCTGCCAAAAGTTTAAGCATACAAAGCATCAATTCTCATGCTAGGTTTGCCTTATCATGACAGTAACTCACTTAGCAATCTTATTTGTTCGAACTAATTTATGACCTATGTTGCGGAATATATTCCTTGCATTCAATTAAGCTGTTGGTAGTTTTTATCCCTAGGTAATATTTGGATCCGTTTGTCATATGACGTCAGAGCATGATCTACCCACATACTTTAATTTCTTTTGAGTTACGCATTTATCAGCCGATTAACCAAGTTTATTAAATGTACAGTAGTTCTGATGCAATTTACTTTGGATTTCATTGCGGTTTAAATGCTCCTCATCTAGGGTGCATTATTATATATTTAAAAAAAATTGAATTCGTTTATTTTGTTTGAAAATCGAATACTTTATACAGTTTTTTGTGAAGTCTATAACGCACTGGTCTCAAATATTCTTTTTACGAGTTTTATGATTTTTATAGATCGAATATCAGAAGCAGAAGAAAGAAGCGATTGACAATTATCGAGGATTTCAAACTATGGATAGTAAAGATCATCCTGTAGTACAACAAGGAATTAAAGCTACTGAAATTACAAGTGATGTAAGATGTCTTTTGTATGATTGTAAGTCATAAATACTCCACAATTTTCACCTAATAGTTTATTGCTAAATAGTTTCAAAGTAGCATTATCTTTTTTGAAGGAATGAGATTAATGAAGTTTTAAGAACATACAACCTCTTAAATCGACAATTTCACTATACCAAAAGTATGAAGTGACATTGTTTTAAAGCTTTTGCAATTTTTATCGCGGATTGTATACAAAAGTATTTTCCAGATTCCTTACAAAGAAGATTGGGAAGCTGAAAAGCAACTAGTTTATTATCCGGTTCATATCACACCAGGTTATGAAGCATCAAGTGATGTCAAGAAAATTCAAAGTGACGTGAGTTTTTGTTAGGTTACACAACAAAATCCAAATAAAATTCAAGGTAAAATTCAAATTTCACTACAGTAGCGCTGTGTTACGCCGAAACGCTTAAAAAGTTTGCCTGGCTCATTACAGCGCCACTGCGTCCAGACTACACAGCTTTGTGCAAAAAAATGCTGCAGTGGTGGCGAGACGTTGGGTAGGAGTCAGGATTTGGAATTGCATTCCCAAAAATATTAGGGCATTCTCGCACAAAAAATTCTAATATAGCCACAAAAACTTCCTATTATCTTCGTACAAATATTAGCATCAAAGATTTTTGTTGATGCAGTGTGCATACTCCTTCATGATATAGTTAAGCCAGTGTCTGCTTTGGTCACATAAAAAGTTCATGCTGATGACGGATCGTCATTTTTATTTTTTTATCTTCATTTTTATTTTTTACGAAATCGTCAAAATGTCGCAACTTACTTAGGCAAAGTAATGAAAACCATCCATGATACTGACACTAATTGCCTCTATGACAAGAGGGTGGTTGCTTGACTCGATGACCGCAAGGTCTTTCGCCACTTTCCTGTCGCCTTTTGAAACAGAAGCTGAGTATATTTTCTTCTTCGTGCTATTACTGAGCGATGAAATAAATTTGTCTTGTCTTGTCTTGTAAACAATGACGTCTGATTTGACGGTTTGAAAATTTAACGCGAGGAAGACCTTTTGTTTCAGAAACAAGTTCTAACCGCTAACCAGCTGGCTGGAGACAAAAAGTGTTTTATAGTTGATTTCGTTATTGCTTATTATTTTTTCATTATTTATTGTCAATGTTGTATGCGGGCTTACAGTAACACAAGTACTGTACCGGTATAGATTTTATTGTTGAAATTCGTTTTACAATTAAAATCATAAAGTTAAATCAAGATTGATATATCCAAAATCCAAATCACCTACCCCATGAGTTGTAATGTCATTCATCTAGTAATAATCCAAAAACAGCTGTTTCGAGGAGTTTTGCTTCTTAACATCAGTTATTCTCGGTAGGATAAAACTTATTATAGCAATCGAAGTCACATTGCTTTGCTCTTTCGACTGTCACTGGAGTACAACTTCCATCTACGATCTGGATTGGAGCCGCAGCCTTTTTTGTTTCTGAAAGTTGTTTTGAAAACAGATTCTTTGACTGTTACTTTTATTCTAGCTTATTTTGACTTTTTTTGACTCCAGAATTTCTGAAAAAGTTGCCAAATCAAAAAGGCTAAGGTTAACAAAACATCTCTTTGATTATTTTAAAAAATGCAATACTCATACTCATGTCGAGGCTAACTCTAAAATGACTTTTTCAAGTAATATTACACGTAAGTTCTTCATTTCAATTATGTAACAATGCCAGTTTTTTAAAGTTATTTAAACGCATGTTTTATCTTCTTGATATTTTTAGACCACTTACAAGGATGATTATGAAAAGTCGAAGGATAAAAACATGTACAAAGTTACAGATACTGATCAATACAAAACTGCTGCTCAAGGACAGAAAACTTTGTCTGATGTAAGACAAATTTTTGTTACTTCAATTATGTTGGTTATGAATGGCAAACTGCTATCGCTTATTTAGCTTTGCTGGGTTTAGAATGCTCCGTGCTTGAAAATAAAACATGGCAGACATTATAAGTTCAAAGCGGAGTCCAATATAGTACAGTATGTTTTACATCATAAATCACTTTTCTTACGGTAAAATTTATCTGACATAAAAGTGTTATGCTAAAACTGGATCGTTTTTATTGACTTGTAACTGTCAAGTGTTTTTGTTATGCAGCTTTGTTTCCTTTTGCCACATTTTAACCTAACGCTCTGCAAGTGTTACACTAAAAAGCAATGTAAGTGATATATTTTGAATGGTAACTACAGTGTTCCGAGGCAATTTAATGTAGATTTGAGTGCAAACTGCAAACGATTTTGCTCAGAAATTAAAAAACGCTGTCAAGTAAAAAGCAGCGGTATCGCAAAATGTTGCTTCCTAGGGAAAGCGGAAAATATCCTTTACAGTAAAACGTTTCTGGAGACATAATATTTTGCTGAATACCCTGTTGATTAATCCTGTTTATAAGGAATTTGTGGCAGGCTAATTACAAGGAAGATTATGAGAAGAACAAGGGAAGAAACTTCACTGAGATTCCTGAAACAAACGAAATGGTTTTATCAAAAGAACTTCGACCAGTACAAAGCAAGAAGCTGTATGAAGAAAAGTCGAAGGAAATGTTGAAGAATGTGTCACTAGGAGCAGGTAAGCATTTACTAGAGAATAACGCTGTATATTTTGCAATGAAAGTAATACTAAATCCAATTTTCGTAAATGCGAAGAACACGAGTTTAATACACAGAGGTCCTAAGAAATCCAAAGTTTATTTAAACAGATAGTTTTTGTAACTCACGGAATTTTTTGTAACAACAGTTTTAAATCATGTATTGTGCTATTTATTTCAATTTATTGTTCTATTTACAACAGTTATAGACACTGATGCAATGCTTTCGTTTTCCAACATTTCTTTAGACGTCCAAGAATTGCAGCACGCTGTATCTGCCCAACAAATCGCATCTCCTCATCCTTACAAGAAAGATTATAAAGAACAGATGGTTGGTAAAGGACCACACGATCCTACCATTGGATATCCTGAACATGAACATCATAAGAAAGTTGGAGAACTGACCAGTTCGGTAGGATTTTGCTGGTTTTTGTATTTATACTGCATTTTATGTAAATGAAAGAGCAATGTCTATCTATTTTGCAGTTTTTTTTTTTTTTTATTTCAACTGAAAGAGATAGTTTTGATCATTTATGTTAAAAAATGTGATTGTTGTTCAAAAAAAACTTAATTGAAAATGCATACCGCTTGTGGTTTAATTTTTATAGTTTATCTGTGGCGACTTCTAATTATCCTCCTTTTTTTTCTAGATCGATTACACAAAGGATGCAGAGAAGATGAAGCATGATTACAATCTCCCACCTGATGCGCCTCTGTTCGTCAAAGCCAAGGAAGTTGCTCAAAACATCAGTGATGTGAGAGTTAGCTAACCCTGAAAAGCATTTTTTGTAAATGTACTGAAAGTATATACCTGTCGTAATGTTATAAATGAAATTTTTCAATTAATGATGGCCGTAGTCAGTCGGTTTGTTCTTCAGTTGGTCAAAAAATTATTTCGTAAAATTTGAAAGTGAGACTAAATGGATTTGTACTGGTCTTAACTGGGTAGGTTTACTACTGAATAAATATTTGAGATGTTTTAAATTTTGCATGAAATTTGAATGGTGTTAATTGCGTTTAATTTCAAGGTAATAATTCGAAATATGACCGGCTTGCTCGACTGCTCGTTTATATTGCGTTGTCTAAAGTAGGCTTAATATCAAAATAGAGGAATATGTTGTACGACGAAAGCTTAAGTGGATTATCAGTTCCCATAAACAATTAAAATTATGTATTTTTTATTGCTCTGAGAATATGATAATTCTTTTCGTTAGATCGAATATCAGAAGCAAAAGAAGGAAACGATCGACAATTATCGAGGATTCCAAACAATGGATGGTAAAGATCATCCTGTTGTACAACAAGGAATTAAAGCTGCTGGAATTATCAGTGATGTGAGTTGAGTGATAAAATAAACTTTATAATTTGATTTGGATGTAATAATTTTGTTCGTTTGTTATTGATCCGTTGAAAACTGAATTTTGAAATATTTTTCCAGATTCCTTACAAAGAAGATTGGGAAGCTGAAAAGCAATTCGTTTATTATCCAGTTCATATCACACCTGGTTATGAAGCATCAAGTGGTGTCAAGAAAGTTCAAAGTGATGTGAGTTTTGTTCAACTGCAACAAACATCAACATTGATCAACCACAAACTTTATATTCGAATTAGATGTGCTCTTTGCCATAATAAGTTCGTTTTTATATTAAAGAAAAAATATTCTCGATGTTGTGGAAGGTGTGGTATAAATCTTTAGAAATTTTCTTTCACTCTCGTTGTTTCGTAGAATAGTTTAACCCAACATTCGTTTTATGAAAAAATAACATGATTATTTCTTGCTGTTTAGTGAATAGGAATAAATTCTGACTTTAAGCCGTTTTTTTGTTTGTATGCGTTGTATACTTCAAGAATATTCCCATCGCATGCTACCACAATTATTGTTTCAGGCCACTTACAAGGATGATTATGAAAAGTCAAAGGATAAAAACGTGTACAAAGTTACAGAAACTGATCAATACAAAACTGCTGCTGAAGGACAGAAAGCTTTATCGGATGTAAGAATTAACTGTATATATTGTTTTCTGTCTTAGTTTCAATTACGAACAGCTAGTGCCGATGAACAATTCAAACTATATAATTTTTGGAAGATAGATTACCTTTGAGGAAGAATCTTACAAACTGTGGATATCTTAAGTTTGTTTTTTGAAGTAAAATTTATTCATTTTCGAAGGTTTTACAAAGCAATAACTACGGAAAAATAACGTATATTGCTGTGGCATTGGTATGTAAAACACTGAGAAATTAAACCTTTCTGTGTTTCAAGAAAGGCATGCCTTTTCCACTTGAAAAAATGTATCTAGAGTTGATTCAAAAGCAAACATTTCCATGCTGCTTTTCGCATAAAAATTGCAGTAAAAGTTAGATTATTTAAATGAGTTATCACATAACTTATGGTGATCAAATACTTTTTCCTAACATTTACCAATATTTTTATAGTTTGCTCTTAATTTACAAATATTTGTATCAGGCCAAATACAAGGAAGATTATGAAAAGAACAAAGGAAGAAACTTCACTGAGATTCCTGAAACAAATGAAATGGTTATATCAAAAGAACTTCGACCAGTACAAAGCAAGAAGTTGTATGAAGAAAAGTCGAAGGAAATGCTCAAGAATGTGTCACTTGGATCAGGTTGGTGGCAAACAGTTTGCTTTGAATTTTTTGTTTATTGTCCATTGGGCTCTTTATTGGTTGCTGATTAGTGAAAATTTCGGAATCAGAAGTCGAAACGCGAAACTGGGGAAGCTGTAGAGTTTTATTAATTTTTAAATTTCATTACTAGCAATAAACATGAGTATTATACGTTACACTAAAGTTAGGCTAATTGAATTCCAATACTTTTTCTAAGTTATTTTCCTAAATGTGTTGATGAAGATTTACTTTTTTTCCTTGTTAACTCACTATGAGATTACAAAGGCTTTTTTAATGTTAATATGACATTTAATTAGACGTCCAAGAATTGCAACACGCTGTATCTGCCCAACAAATCGCATCTCCTCATCCTTACAAGAAAGATTATAAAGAACAGATAGTTGGTAAAGGACCACACGATCCCACCATTGGATATCCTGAACATGATCATCATAAGAAAGTTGGAGAACTATCCAGTTCGGTAAGTATACTTTAATATTTCGCTTTAGTTTTATATGCTACTGCTATTGTACTTGCAAGGAATTGGTAAAAGTTTTTCGCTTTAACAGGATACATTTTGGCGTTTTGGTTTAGATTATCGTTTTGCATATGTTTACATTGAACCATGATTATATTTATAGATTGATTACACGAAGGATGCGGAGAAGATGAAGCATGACTACAATCTCCCACCTGATGCGCCACAGTTTGTCAAAGCCAAGGAAGTTGCTGGAAATATTAGCGATGTGAGTGATGAAAAAATTGTGTATTTCAAGTATTTTCAAAACGACTACAAAAAAGTTGGAATATTATATCTACTGCATGTATCTTACTTCTTTATTTGTTGCCGCTTTTTATCCACAGGAAAAGTAAAAATTTTGGCCCATGATCAGTCATTTTAAGACAAAAGAAACAATTTTTTGCTTTTTAATAGTAGTTTCACCAAATTTAGGTAATTCCATACACAAAAATGCAATCAAAACAAAACTGTAGATTCTTGACATTTGGGAACTGATGTTTTGATACTTTGACGTTACCAAATGATTCAGTGAATGCTAAATAATTTGAAAACTTTTGTTTTCGTTTTAATGTTTGAAATCGCAAGTTTTCATCTGAATAAATCAATGTACCACAATAACGTTATATAACACAGTCGGTTTAAATCTTTGAATGCAGCCAAAACCAACAAAAGGTCACTACGACAAATTTGGATACGGAGGAGCAATACTGTGGCGTTGAATTAGGTATTGTTGAGAGAAATAGGTTTCTTCCCATCGTTTTAGATAGTAAGTTGTTGAGCAGATTTTGATTTTACTTAAACAATTATCTGCAATAATATTTTGTTTGTGTAGAAAACTACAATGTTTATTTTAGATCGAATATCAAAAGCAGAAGAAAGAAGCGTTTGATAATTACCGAGGATTCCAAAATATGGATAGTAAAGATCATCCTGTTGTACAACAAGGAATTAAAGCTTCTGAAATTACAAGTGATGTAGGTTGATTACTTTTGAAGCAAAGTTTTGGGCTTTTTTACTTATGATAATTACTATTTCTAGATTCCTTACAAAGAAGATTGGGAAGCTGAAAAACAACTAGTTTATTATCCAGTTCATATCACACCTGGTTATGAAGCATCAAGTGATGTCAAGAAAGTTCAAAGTGATGTAAGTTTTTGAAATGAAAAATCTTTGAAGACCCAATTACAAAATTACTCATAAAAAATCCGCATGTATTAAATTATGTTTAGGCTGGGCAGTGAGCATCATTTCTATGTGTTCGTTGATGTGATTTTTAGGAACGTAGTAACGTTGAGTTTGTTTATTCTGTTTTTTGTTTAGTTTATTTGTAATGTTTGTATTTTTCAACCAACACAAAATTTTAGTATTTTTGATAGAATACGTTCACAAACGTTTCTATACCATTTAAAATGATGTTGCTTTTAATTTAGTCACGTTATTGCTGGCTTTCCGATTATTATTTATGCACCATTTTTATACTTTTGTTAATTTTGTTTCAGGCCACATATAAGGATGATTATGAAAAGACCAAAGATAAAAACAAGTATAAAGTAACAGAAACTGATCAATACAAAACTGCTGCTGAAGGGCAGAAAGCTTTGTCTAATGTAAGTTGATTTCTGGTTGCTTGTTTTTGATGATTTGAAATGCGAACTGCTAACATTTATTTTGCATTGCTGAGATGTGAGTTTTCGAAAATACAGTTTAATATCACTAAAATAAATAAAAAACATTGTGATGATAAGTTTTACACCAAGTGCTTTTGTAATAAAATTAATATGCTATTAAAAATTTTGGAAGCAATTGCTAGAAGATTTGTATTAAATTAGCAAGGAAATTTTACCACGAAAAATGGTTGCCAAAGTTTTTGCAGTTGATTGAATATAATTTCAATTTGGTTGATATATGCAAGTTATATCAATACGGTGAACACGAGTTTATGTTTGGTTGATATATTCATTTTGTAACGGTACGCAACCGACAAATCTTGCTTCCAATCCAGTTAAAAGTTTCACAAAATTCGTTAGATGATAAAGTTTTTGCATAGAATTTGTATTTGAAACAGATTTTGTTTGTTATTCAATTATTAAATGTCTTATTTAATCTTTCAAACCATTTATCCATATTTTTTAATTCGAATATGGCTTACTAGTATTTGTGGTAGACCAAGTACAAGGAAGATTATGAGAAGAACAAAGGAAGAAACTTCACTGAGATTCCTGAAACAAATGAAATGATTTTATCAAAAGAACTTCGACCTGTACAAAGCAAGAAGCTGTATGAAGAAAAGTCGAAGGAAATGTTGAAGAATGTTTCACTAGGAGCAGGTTATTGGATAACTATTTGATTAAAAAAAAATTGTCTAAATTTAGTTTTTTCTACTCCCCCAAATTATTTGCTATTCTATGAAGTTTCCCAGAAGATTAACTTTTAGACGAGACTCAGCCATTGTGGTTCCGTGCTACATTTTGAACTTGCATTTGTTTGATTTTCGGTAAACGGTTCCAAATAACATCAACCATTCTATAAGCTTACATTTCAAATTAAAGTATAGATTTGCATAAAGTCGACTTCGGCATTCTTTCTACTTTTTTGAAATTGTTGCTGCTTTACATTATTTTGCCCACTGTATTTGCATAAATTTTTCAGTTTCAAAATTTACACAGATGTTCAAGAATTGCAACATGCTGTATCTGCCCAACAAATCGCATCTCCTCATCCTTACAAGAAAGATTATAAAGAACAGATAGTTGGTAAAGGACCGCACGATCCTACCATTGGATATCCAGAACATGATCATCATAAGAAAGTCGGCGAACTGGCCAGTTCGGTAAATTGTTTATTGGAGTTGATCTACTTGCATATTTATATAAGTAAAATTGTAATGATTTGTGAACAATTTGTGTTGTTTTGTGTTTACTGTAAATATCAATTTGAATGTTTTGGATCAAAGGAAACTCCGTTGCAAATATTTTGTTTGAAAATGGACACAGGTTGCATATTTGCTTTTTATTCACCGTATTGATGCATTGTTTACTTATTCGAAACTCCAGATTGATTACACAAAGGATGCGGAGAAGATGAAGCATGATTACAATCTCCCACCTGATGCGCCTCAGTTTGCCAAAGCCAAGGAAGTTGCTGAAAACATCAGTGATGTGAGTGATGAATGAATTTTTGCTTTTTACCGAGTATTTTCAGTGTGATTTGTTTTTGTTTTTATAGCTGAATTGCAGTAAATGCAGTACCTATTTACTGTTATTGTGCTCAAAACAAATTCAATTTACAGTAAGTATTTGCATTACTTACAGTTAGTGCCTAAAGTGATTAGATTTGGGTTTAATTAGCACATTTAATTAGCAATTTTGTGTTTGTTGAATAAAAGAGAATTTTATTGATAGATCGAATACCAAAAGCAGAAGAAAGAAGCGATTGACAGTTATCGAGGATTTCAAACAATGGATAGTAAAGATCATCCTGTTGTACAACAAGGAATTAAAGCTGCTGAAATTTCTAGCAATGTGAGCTACTTTTGTTCAGCAAAGATGTAAAATTGAGTATTATTTAATTGTCGTACTATCCTTCCAGATTCCATACAAAGAAGATTGGGAAGCTGAAAAGCAACTAGTTTATTATCCAGTTCATATTACACCTGGTTATGAAGCATCAAGTGATGTCAAGAAAGTTGACGTAAGTGAATGTAAAAAGCTAATTTTATATTTTTATTAGAAAGTAGAGTTTTTGCATTCACTTAAACTAAAACTTTTGAATTGGTAAAATCACAAATTGGTTTTACGGTGATTATTAAGGTGCAACATTGTGTCAAATACACTTCTTCTTTCTTGATTTTCCACTTTTCCGTGACGGCTGGGGGCAGCAGCTCGAGTTTAAGCTGCCACACTTCACGGTCTTCCATCACATCCACCGTTTCGCTTGGGTGAATCCCAAGCGATTCCATCCAAGATCCTCAATATAATTAGTCCATCTAGTTCTAGGTCGGTCGTCCAACTGGTCTTCTTCCATTTGCTTTGGCAAGTAAATCTTGTTTGGGGAGTCTTTTCTGAGGCATTCTGCTTGCATAGCCAAACCATCTAATCTGAGATCTTTCAATTCGGAGAAGTAACTGCTCGATGTTAAGAGATTTTCGACTTTCAGAGCTACGTACCCTGTTAAATAGTGTAATTCCTTCGATTCTTCATAAAAACCTCATTTCGGACGCTTGCACTTGTGATCGCACTCTTTCGGTAATTACCCAAGATTCATGACCATAGGTGGAAATGGGGACAAAAACTGTTTTGAAAATTGAGAGCTTTAGTTTTTTGACAATTCTCGTTTTATGACAACCGAATAGTGCAAAGCTCGCGTTACTACACTAGCCTTGCCAATTCGGGTATTCAGTTCTTCGTCTTGCCTTCCGTCACTCGTGAATGCAACCCCAAGATACTTGAACTTCTCTACCTGCTTCAGTGTCGCTCTATTCACTTGCAACAAGCACTGATCAGGGTTTCTTGAAAGATAAAGTACTTCAATTTTGGCAGTGCTTATTTTCATTCCGGCGGAGTTGCACGCATTTGTAAAGCTATTAAATGCGCTGGAGGCCAGATTCTGTGGAAGAAAGCAGAACCAAATGATCAGCGAATAGCACACGACTGATTTTGCAATTTCCAGTTGTGGCACACGCATCATTTTGGCTGCATTTGTCAATCCAATTCATGTAAACAAGGAAAAGGAGAGGTGACAAAACGAACCTTTGTCGGAGTCCAACGCCCAAAAGGAACGGCTTTGATAGCTTGCCATTTACCCGAACGCAAACCTCCGGTCGGCAGTAGAATGGCTTAATGGCGCGTAACAACTGACCATCAACGTCATACTCCTGTAAAACCTTCCAAAGTTTATCCCGAGGAACTCGGTCATATGCTTTTTCAAGATCGAAAAAGCATGCAAAAAGATTTTGTTAAGTACACGATAGACTGAATTTGATGTAAACTGTAAGACAAAAATTTCGAAATACTATCCACAGCTTCCGTGCTTGACTCTCAGCATATAATGGAAAGTGTGATGAATCCACCGTATGTGATGAACGGGACTGGCTGGCAAGTAAAAGCTTGATTCGAAACAATAGGATTCTTTTGCTATCTTTTGGCGAAGGATACTCGGTGAATAGGAGTGTAACTGTATTGCAATAAAATTTCATTAGTTTCGTTTTTTTAGACCACGTACAAGGATGAATATGAAAAATCGAAAGATAAGAACATGTACAAAGTTACAGAAACTGACCAGTACAAGACTGCTGCTGAAGGACAGAAAGCTTTGTCAGATGTAAGTTAATTATTTGTGGAATAGTTGATTTGATTTAGCTACGTTTTTTTGTTGCTTTGCTTTAATTGCGTGTTTGTTGCTTTTCTTGCTGTAGGCCAAATACAAGGAAGATTATGTGAAGAACAAAGGAAGGAACTTCACTGAGATTCCTGAAACAAATGAAATGATTTTATCAAAAGAACTGCGACCTGTACAAAGCAAGAAGCTGTATGAAGAAAAGTCAAAGGAAATGTTGAAGAATGTTTCACTAGGAGCAGGTTGGCACTTGGCAGTTGGCAATATACTACAATATACAACTGCAGTATTTTTATGAGATTCTGTTTCTTTCTGTTTCTCAAAAGTACCAATCCAACGAAAATAATGCAATGTTTTTTAGCAAAAAAACTGAATTTTAAATGCTATTGTAAACACAAGCGGAGGTGCTAGTAAATTGGATAATCGCTGGTCTATTGTTTTTATTTCAGCTAAAGCTGTTACTAATCAGTTTGTCGCAAGAAAAAATGGTTTATATAAGTATTATGTGCTATTTGTTTGTCGAATTTTGCTTTAGACGTCCAAGAATTGCAGCACGCTGTATCTGCCCAACAAATCGCATCTCCTCATCCTTACAAGAAAGATTATAAAGAACAGATAGTTGGTAAAGGACCACACGATCCCACCATTGGATATCCTGAACATGATCATCATAAGAAAGTTGGAGAACTGACCAGTTTGGTAAGTATTTTGTTATTGTTGAATTTTATGTTAGTGCTTAATAGACAAAAACAAATTAGCAAGCAATGTGGCGGAGCAAAGCACAGCGACAAAATGGTTTATACTAATTAGCAGAAAAAGTACTGTAGAATAGGAAAATACCTGTAGTGAAAATTCAAGTACTGGAAAATGGCAGTGCCGTCAAATCATGCAACCCGAATAAACCTGATTTAGCTGTGTGTTCATCAGTAACTGAATATAGCATCGAAAGCGAAATGAGTTACATTTATTTGACCCTCAGTGTCAGCACGAACAGTTGCAAAATAAATGGGGTTTAGCAAACTTATGATAAAACGAAAAAAAATCGCTTCGCTACTCTTTTTAATGCGTTTGCATAAATCAACTTTTTAGGAATAATAGCACAGTATTTTTTCTACAAATATACGCGTATCTTTGCACATTTAAGTTTAGTGTAAGCGATTTGTGTATTTACAGCAAGTTTAAATTCTCCTCTATATTGTAAATATTGTGTGGCTGAATTACATGGAGCTAGTTCCAATGGAGCTTCATTTGACCTACGTTTACCTTTTTAGATTGATTTACGTTTCAGATCGATTACACAAAGGATGCAGAGAAGATGAAGCATGATTACAATCTCCCACCTGATGCGCCTCAGTTTGTCAAAGCCAAGGAAGTTGCTGAAAACATCAGTGATGTGAGTTAATGTTTTATCAATTGTAGCAAAGTTAATTCAAACTCTTCTTTCATAGAATCCAAAATTAGTAGAGGTTATCATAGCAGCGCTTTAGCAACTATTAAAAAAAGAATAATTTTTATGAAAAAAAACAGCAACAAAAAAAACAAAAAACAATGAAGTTTAAAAAGCTAAGAGAACGAATAGTATATTATTGTACATGTTTCATTGACAACATGGTGACTCATTGCAATTTTTTTCATAACGACTCCGCTACTGTTATATCTTTAGAGCTGGCCAATATAATTTGATGCTAGAATTATGCGCACATGGCAGCAAGAAAATATCAGTGGTGAAGACTTACCAAAACTAAGTTCGATCTTTTTTGACTTTAATTGGTTCAATTCAAAATCGAACGGTTGCTAACTTTACAATCTTATTAGACTTTAACCGAAAAATGATCATGTTAAATGTGCATCAAACCTGAGCGCTTTGTAGTTCTGCGTAGTTTCAAGTCAACTAATTAAGTATTTCAAAGTGCATCTAAACCTAAAATCTTTTAACACGATGTTGTCCGAATTGCATGGACTTAAATAGTTATAGATACTTTTGCTACCACGCAAATAACGTAGTTGAATATGTTGGCAATTCACTAACAAAACTGTCACTTTTGTAATTGTATTATTTTAATTTTCGAAGAAAGTAAAATTTCGAATTATATTCATTAAGACCTCCAAAATATTCTGTTCTTTTTAGATTGGATATCAAAAGCAGAAGATAGAAGCGATTGACAATTATCGAGGATTCCAAACAATGGATAGTAAAGATCATCCTGTTGTACAACAAGGAATTAGAGTTGCTCAATTAACCAGCAATGTAAGATAGTGAGTTTGAAAACTAAAGAAGCAGATTCAAAATTAGGAATGACTGTTTTTAGATTCCTTATAAAGAAGATTGGGAAGCTGAAAAACAACTGGTTTATTATCCAGTTCATATCACACCTGGTTATGAAGCATCAAGTGATGTCAAGAAAGTTCAAAGTGATGTAAGTTTTGTCAATATCAACAGTACAAATAATCGCGTATAGGTCGATAAGAATGATTATTATTGTAAGATATTGAAAAAAATTATATAAACTTTATTCAAGATCCCTTGAAAAGCCTCAACCAAATAAACTTTTTAGAAAGTGGTTGCCAATGCAATAAAGAATCATTGTTTTACATGTCTAGTGCTGCAATGTAACTTTATGCTCTGAATTTGTTATGTACGAAACTTTAATTAAATAATGTTACTTGTAGTTGCAAATTTCAAATAATTAATTTGATTTTCATATTTCCTAGATCACTTACAAGGATAATTATGAAAAGTCGAAAGATAAAAATATGTACAAAGTTACAGAAACTGACCAGTACAAAGCTGCTGCTGAAGGTCAGAAAGCTTTGTCTGATGTAAGTATGATGTGATGCTAATGAGCTTTTTTGTTCTTGATTTAAATTTGGAATTGCTTATTTTTCAAGTATCAAAACTTGAAAGCCCAGTCAGACGTAAATTACATTAAAGGAGTTCTGATTATCAATATGAATATATTGTGTTATTTTATAAACCTTGTTCTAATTGAATGAAACAATGTATTTGTGCGATTGGTGGGCATAACTTTGAAACTTTTAACATAATAGCTGTTAGCTTTTTAGCATATTATGATTGTATTGATATGATTTGTGCTCTCAACATAAATGCTTAGATTTAACTTACTCTTGCTCTATTGGAAGTTAAATCTTTCAAAAGTAAAAGTTCTAATGGAAATAAGATTGAAAATAGTTAATGTTATTGATTGAAACGTCTCGTTGAAATAGAATCTTATGTTTATATTCTTGACTATTCTTTTCCTAGTTACGTAGAAAGATTGGTGGTTCTTCCAACCTTAATGCAATCTTATTTCAACTTTAGGCATTACAAGATGTATTTTTTATATTAGACCAAATATAAAGAGGATTATGAGAAAAACAAAGGAAGGAACTTCACTGAGATTCCTGAAACAAACGAAATGGTTTTATCAAAAGAACTGCGACCTGTACAAAGCAAGAAGCTGTATGAAGAAAAGTCGAAGGAAATGTTGAAGAATGTGTCACTAGGAGCAGGTTGGCACCATTTGAAACTATCAATATCAAATTAGATCATTTTAGGAATAGAGTAGGGTTATCTTGGCTTACGCTTTTTGCTGCTCTGAACAATATTTCAAAGAGCAATTGTATAATTCAGCGTAGTATTTTAACATTTTATAATTTAGCGTAAAAACAAGAATTCTACATTCAAGAAAGGTTAAAGCTGTCAGATAATAAAGTATACACAATTCATGAACTGCTACATAACTCATGAACACTAAGTGGCAATTTTTTGTCATATCTCAATATTAGTGAATATGAGTAGTTTTAAATGCTCCTAATCACTATTATTCCTGTTTTTTAACATTTCTTTAGACGTCCAAGAATTGCAGCATGCTGTATCTGCCCAGCAAATCGTATCTCCTCATCCTTACAAGAAAGATTATAAAGAACAGATAGTTGGTAAAGGACCACACGATCCCACCATTGGATATCCTGAACATGATCATCATAAGAAAGTTGGAGAACTGACCAGTTCGGTAAGTGTTTTGTTTGTGTAAAATTTTATCGAGTTCTAATTGTTGTTTGATGCTGCGGTTAATGATTTCAACAGTACACGTTTTTCGTTTTGTTGTAAGTGGATACAGTTTGATAATATTTTTATCTATGTTTATATCTCAACAAGATTTTGATTCCAGATTGACTACACAAAAGATGCGGAGAAGATGAAGCATGATTACAATCTCCCACCTGATGCACCTCAGTTTGTCAAAGCCAAGGAAGTTGCTGAAAACATCAGTGGTGTGAGTGATGATTTCTTTTTACTTTTTGAGTAATTCTTGTTCCTACACTAGTGTGTTGCAGTGATACGTTTAGGATTGTTTAAATGCAATGACAGAAAAACAACCAAAGTCGCCTTAGACTGGATACAATAGTTAGAAGGCAATAAATGTTAAGCATTATAGTCTGTAATAATATCGTTATGTATTTTAGTTAGCCAACATGATTTATCTGGTTGGCTTGCTGCGAAATCAACAACCATATAAGGCAGAAAAAACTCAGATGTGTCATTTATCCAGATTTGAAAAATAAATCAGCTGATCAGTTAAATTTTGGGGATTGGACAAAATTCCTGAAAAGAGGGCTTATTTATGATTTAGTTTATTTTAAATGGAGTTATCAGACGAAGTTATTTGAATAGTGCTATCCTTCTAAATCGTGAACAATTAATAATATTTAACTTGAAAACTAAACTAATTGGTATGACATCATTTACTCACGAAAGAGCATCATATATGCAAAGTTACTAAACTATACGGAGCTCAACGATTTGCAAACTTCGCTTACAATTAATTTTGTCCGGTTAATTACAGTAAATGTAATAAAAGTAGACATTGCACTATTTTATAAGTACATGTTAGCTCAAAGTCACGGCAGTGTACATGTTAATAATAACTGCAATCTGTAATAATGAAGTCGGTTTCAGTTTACGCAATAAATCTTTTGATTTTATTTATTTTTGCTGCATTTAAGATAACGTTATGTTCAGATTGAATATCAGAAGCAGAAGAAGGAAACGATTGACAATTATCGAGGATTCCAAACAATGGATAGTAAAGATCATCCTGTTGTACAACAAGGAATTAAAGCTACTGAAATTATCAGTGATGTATGTTGATGACTGTTATTAAAATCATGTTCCTATTTTTTTCCCTATTAATACTTAGTAGGCCGAGAGAGATGAGGTCCACTTCGTTTTGAAGTGGAGGCATTAGTAGCTTTGCTTATTGCTTGGTAATATCATTTATTGAGAATTGTTCGACAACAAGATAGCTGTGAACAAAAATGTCTTCATGTCTGCCGCCATCTTGACAAAGCCATAAATTAATGCCAAGCAACAAGCTCTCTATACATTATGTTCTCCTCCATGCTTTTACGTTTTTGAAAACTGTGTTTGCAAAATGAAACACTGCATTATGCAGAGCGACATTGAAACTAAAAGGACCTAATAAATAATCTAAACATTGAGGTATCATTAACAATCATTGTTTCGCAACACTATCGTTTTGATGTGGAGGCATTAGTAGCATTGCTTTGTAATATCATTTAAAATTTTTTAAAAGAAATTTTCTCCAAATATAGGGTAAATTGAATTCCAAATTTTCGCACCAATCTATTTGATTGACTACGTTGTTCTGTGCAATTAAAGCAATAGTAAACTTTTATCAAAAGATTAAGCAAATCGAGTAATTTTCAAAAACTTTACATTAGCTTCGTTGAGAATGGTTATGAACAAACTTAACTATTTTAAATTTAATCAGATTAAACAGATTCAGACATTTAATGATGAGTTGGTTCCATAAAATTTGTTCTTATCTGTCGAGTGTTGTATCATGGAAAATATAAAATGTCCTTACCCCGAACAAATACATAAATTGTGTTGTGGTTGTGTGATATATCTATTTATTTATGGTAAATTTTATTATTTCTTCCAGATTCCTTACAAAGAAGATTGGGAAGCTGAAAAGCAACTAGTTTATTATCCAGTTCATATCACACCAGGTTATGAAACATCAAGTGACGTCAAGAAAGTTCAAAGTGATGTAAGTTTTTGTTCGGCTACAATAAACTTTTCAAATGAATTTACATTGCAAAAACTTTCTACAACGCAGTTCTTTTATAATTAAATATGTAACATATAGAGCCTTCCGTTTCTAAGTTTTTCCCGTCACCAGAAGCGAAGAGAGAGTATGGTAAAAAATAGTTATTTTTGCTAAGGATGTGTTTTTGCGGTTGTGGCTAATTCGATTGATTTAACCGTTAATATCATAGATCAATTGTATTTCCACAAGTAAACCGTGTAAAGATAATTTTTTTGTTAAAAAAAAGTCACCGAAACTGATCAATACAAATATCTAGCTCTAAAAGTAGAGCAGAATTAGTCGCAATGAAATCAAACAGTTTCCCCATAACGTTTTTCAGAGCAAGTTACAAAATGATGCATAGCTGGATATTTACGGCTCTGGCGTATTTCTTGTAGTAGTTCAGCTTTTAGTTTGGATCTACCAGCTTGCATAGCTTTTAGGTTTTGGTACCGGTATTTAGTATTTTCAGATGCTTAAAATTTGACCACCTTGGAGGCCGCTTATGACAAAATAGCCAATGCAGTGTACAAGTGGTATTAAATTTTGAGTAATATTGTTGTGTGAGCTTTAAAATAATATTGTAAATATTAATTTTTATGTAGTTTGTGTAAAGTTTTGGTTTCTGGAACGACAAATATCGCAGTTTTATTTTTTTTGTTTTTTGTTTTCTAGGCTTCTTACAAAGACAATTATGAAAAGTCAAAAGATAAAAACAAGTACAAAGTTACAGAAACCGATCAATACAAAACTGCTGTTGAAGGACAGAAAACTTTGTCTGATGTAAGGCAATTTGTTATTATTGCTTTTGGGTCTTTTTGATTTAAGTTGCAGTTTGCTACTGTGTGATTAACTTAATTTTACTTTTCATTAAAGATGGTATATTAAGTGGTAGATTTATTCTAACGTATCTTAAACGAAACAGCAAAATCATTAAAAGGCCTTCGAATATGTTAGTTTTGAGAATGGTTTGCCGTCCTTTACTTTAGAGTATGCATTGATAAATTCATTATTGGATTTGTATGATAATACTATACGTCAATTGTATAGTACTGTATTTACAGAAAAAATTTCAAAACAAGTAGTGGCAAATTAAAGCTGACAAACCTTGTTCTTTGGTAGGAGTTTGTTCATTGCTCTTTATCAAAAAGCTCGGGGAAGCCTCTGTGATTTTAGTTTGCGAATATAGTATGTATATTTATGAGATGTTTGTACTAGACAAAATACAAGGAAGACTATGAGAAAAACAAAGGAAGGAACTTCACTGAGATTCCTGAAACAAATGAAATGGTTTTATCAAAAGAACTTCGACCTGTGCAAAGCAAGAAGCTGTATGAAGAAAAGTCGAAGGAAATGCTCAAGAATGTGTCACTGGGAGCAGGTTGGCCCTTTACGAGCTTTGCCATTAAAGTCGCTAATTGTGACAGATTAATAACGTAAAGTTGCGAAATAAACATGAAGTTGAAATTACAAACTTCCGATAACGCTAAAGCTGTAACTAAATTAAGGAATCATATTTAAAGTTGGATTTTGCAATTAATGTACTGAATTTTTTATTAAAAGCACTTTTTGGGAGTTTCTGTGTTTGTGATTCATTCAGATGTCCAAGAATTGCAGCTCGCTGTATCTGCCCAACAAATCGTATCTCCTCATCCGTACAAGAAAGATTATAAAGAACAGGTAGTTGGTAAAGGACCACACGATCCTACCATTGGATATCCTGAACATGATCATCATAAGAAAGTTGGAGAACTGACCAGTTCGGTAAGTTTATGTGACCACTTTGAATCGCAGACTAATTAAGGATTTTCTAAATATGGTCGTAGTGTGATGTACCTTAGAGCAAGCAGTTTTGCAATAGCATTGAATATCCCCGCTGAAGCAAGAAGACAGCACTGTAATAATTATTTTTGATGTTCATTTCGGTATTTTTTATTTTTCTGTATTCACGTTTCCAGATTGATTATACGAAGGATGCAGAGAAGATGAAGCATGATTACAATCTCCCACCTGATGCGCCTCAGTTTGTCAAAGCCAAGGAAGTTGCTGAAAACATCAGCGATGTGAGTGATGAATGAGTTATTCGATTGTTCATTTAGTACTTGGCTTTTAATGTGATTTCTCTTTAAATTTTGCTAATTGGAGTAAAATGTTTAAATTAAAAATGCTATTTTACACGCAAAATATTACATTAGAAGTATAACACTCATCATTCACAAATTACTCTGCAGCTTTTAAATAATTACGACTGAAGTGATTTATTGACTGTGAGAGGCTGCAGTCACAAGCAATCGATTTGAGAACTGGATCGATGGGTTTTCATTTCTATAACGATACGTATGTAATGATCATCATAGAGAAAAGACTTAAGATATAGCTGAGTTCAGGGCCGGATTAAGCTTTTTATGGGCCTGGGGCTCTATGATAGTCAGAGGCCTATTTTTCATTCTATTCGGTCAGTAAAAACTAACCACAATTGAAAGGAAAAACAAATACATAAGCATAGTATTTACTTTTTATGCACAATTGCACATTCAAATGACACATTTTCTGGACTTAGACAAAGCAAAGCTCGTAGTAATGTCATCGGTGTCAATTGACACCGATGACATTGGTTTTACAGTGACAATGTTTACATGATGTCAATTGAGTGCTTTTATGACATCATGTAGACATAAGGCGGGCTTACCTTACAATGGCTGTCTGTACTAGGCGCATTGGAACTTGGAAGATTTTGGAAGCTTTGCAATTATTCAAACACTCAATAAGGTCACCCTAACCTACCTATTCTAGCAACAAAGTCTAAATACCTATCTAAGCTAGAGTACAATAAGAACGCACAGACTCTCAGCAGTAGCCTAAGCTAAAAACAATAGGCTACTAACAATCCAACCTAATTAACCTCAGCCTCACACTAAATCTACACTAGCCTAATCCTACCAAAACACCTAGCAACAGAGAACAGCTGCAATACTAACTGAAAGAAAACCACTACGCTACCGATGGCATCATAGATGGTGGCATAACTGGCCAAGCAGCCAAGAAAAAGCAATTGTTTCGTCATAGTGAGCAAGTTGGGTTTTACATTGACGGTGCATGGACAGTGTTTTCCGTAATAGCTGAGGCATTTCTATTAGCCTAGGCTACCTTACTTGTTTTACGACTTCATTGACTTGGTATAGTGGTGGGCGTATTTTCGGTGTGGGCCTGGGGCTGCAGCCCCATCAGCACCCATCTTAATCCGGCCCTGGCTGAGTTTGTGCAGCCCGCATATGCCTACTGTTACTGGGGATGTTATAGTAAATTGTGTGATATATTGTACGTAGTAATTATCGCTTGCTATGTAGCAGTGCTGCCATTTCAATTGCAGTTATATGTGTAATCGTTATTAATGTAGATTGTAGGTAGGCTAAACTATAAAATCTTTTTTATAACGAGTAATTTCTTTATTTACACAACGTATAGTTCTTACTTAATATGAATGTTTTTTTCGTATAACGTGTTACAACATAATGAAGCCAATAGCCATATTTAGAACTGTTTATTTTTATTTTTTTTATTTTTACGTAGTCCCAGTTAATATGGCAGTACTGTCTTGCTGTGTTCTTCCTTTCATGCCAACCTAAGTTTACACCAATATTGTTTAAGTATTGCTTTTGTAGGTGCAGTTGACTTTAGATGACCCTGCACTTTTATTGCTGTTTCCTGCCTGTGCGTATCTAAGCGAATACGGTCAAATAAACTTGAAATAACTTTAAAATTGTTGGGGAATAAATATTAAAAATCACTGATGTTAAACAAAATAATTTATGCATATTTTGCATTAGTTTTTGCAAATTAGAAAAAGTCCCAAACGATTTGTCCATTTATCGATTTCGACTTGACTGAAGGTTGAATTGAATGATGTAATTGTATACCATTTGTGTTGAGTAACACAAACTACCAGTATCAGTGGTTAATTGTGGGAAAATCTGATTCTGATATACACGCTGTTAAGTTCAATTT